>CP126899.1:32061510-33261510 GCA_030440675.1 Furcifer pardalis | reverse complement strand
AGAAACAGGTACAGTACTTCTAATGTGCCACTTTTTACAAATTCTACTGGGGGTAAATCTGTAGCAGCAGATTTAAGATTCCCAATTCCAGAGGCAGCCTCGCTAGTCTATGGCGGCCACAGCAAGAAAGGCAAAATCCTGTTGCAGGCAGATGCTCTCACTTAACAGTCACCTCTTGTTGCTAATTGACGAGCCCCCATTTGGATTATTGAGGGTTTTATCGGTCCAGTGGGTTGGTAACTATCTTAAAAGTCCAAGGAGGCCCCAAATGCCAGCAAAATGCCACTATGAGTTACACCGTTTGCATTCTGTAGGCATAAGTATGCAATAGGATTTTGGCCAGAGGGTCATTTGGTGCCTCAAAGATGAAGGTGCAAGTTTAGAAGCAAGATGGATCTGAAGAAATAAGCTTAAGTATATGAAGTTGACATCAAACACCGTCCCACTTTTAGGCATCATACAGCACTAGAAAGATTAAATTTACGCTTGATGGTAATTTCTTGTGGATTAGAGTCCAGAACATGTAGTTGGTTTGGCAAAAATTTTGTGCCCTCTTGTGGCAACAGAAAGATAGGGAAGGCCGTTTTTTGCCAACTGATTTGTCACTAACGCTGCTAACACTGGCTATGTGCCATTACACCTGTATGGTGTGTGTGGGTGCAGACATTGGCCAATTAACGGCCCTACTAAACATCAAACGGCTTGTTTTCAAAGGAAGTATAGATAAAGGAAAAAAATATCTGCCAGGTTTAAACCTTGTTTTTACATGAGCTCATGGTTAGTCATGTTTTGGCACTCTGACAGTCGGCAATTATATACCTTAGTTAATTAGCAAGATTGATTGTCTTAGCAATTAGCAAGATTGATTGTCTTAGAGATACACG
Source organism: Furcifer pardalis (assembly GCA_030440675.1). Classification (NCBI taxonomy): domain Eukaryota; kingdom Metazoa; phylum Chordata; class Lepidosauria; order Squamata; family Chamaeleonidae; genus Furcifer; species Furcifer pardalis. The sequence continues at coordinate 33,260,626 of CP126899.1, read as the reverse complement.
TCATCCGAGTTCTGGAATGTAGGAATTAATTAGGAGCCCTATGAAGGTTCTGGGCTTTTTGGCCTTTTCGCTTCTACCCTACACAAAGTCTCATGTCTATTTAATTACAACAACAGCACAACTAAATGCAAACATCAGGTTGCTAAAACATAAAACCAGAACAACAGCAAGTACAGATGATTAAGGCAAGACAGTTTTAGACAAATAATGTTGCAACACAAAGTGACTTAACAAGTCTATGTTGACGTGGATTTTTGCTTTATCTTGCACAATTTAATGTGTACAGAATCCAAAGTTTTACACGAGACTTCACACTTCTAAAAATAGACAAAGGTTTAAAATTAATAACTTTGACAAGTCAACCTAGAGGATTTTAAATATCCAGCTCCAAAGAAGCATGCAGAATTATTTTCCTACTGCCTCCCAGGTGGATTTCAAGGCCTAATAAATGCATGGAGATAGGCTAAGAACTTGTATTTTGCCAGATACATTTTCAGATGTTTTTTTAAAAAAACACACACTAAGGAAAGCATAAATATAAAAAAGCCCACCCAACACCAAATGCAATCAATTCAAACAACAGTTAATATGCAGGTAATAGCGCTGTCAGTATACAAATACAATTAACAGACATATTCTTATTTTTAAAAAAGAAAAGAAATGGTACCAGTGGATATTTTACAATATGCACATTTTTATTGGAGGTGGGGAAACTAACTCTCCACAGGCAATAATAATAATACAAGTAATGGAGGCACATCTGGCCCAATATATGGTACTTATTATTCCAATTCCAAACAAACACTTTCAAAAGCAAAACACTAAGCATGGAAAACTAAAGGTTCTCTTTTAGACTCAAATGCTCTGGAGTTCCCCTTCCCCAATTTCTTAGCCAGACAAAATATTGCCAGAGCGTGTGTGCTTTGCAGGATAGGTACAATTTCAAATTCAGTGCCATTATTTTATCCAAAAAGGAGGGGACCGGGGTGGGTGGGGGAGAGAATCAGAAGTTCTACCCTGACAACAAGAGCTTGTGAATTTACTTACATTCAGAAATTGAAAGTGTTACATTTCTGGCAGACCACCCTGCCTATTAAATATTGAGCAGTCACGGAGCATTGGGGGGGGGGAAAAAGGGGGGGGGGTTTCAATTATAAAAAAATACTATAGTTCATCACCAGACTTTTATCTTTACAGAGTTATAAATAATAAATAGCATAACACAGTAAATTACAAATGGATCGGGTTTTTCTTTGTCTTTAAACCCGGTCACATCTTATGTAGACATAATACCCTCCTTCGTGGGGGTCCCAAACTGAATGTGAGAACCACATCTTGTGGCTGATGAAAACATCTCAAGTCAAATCAGAAGCAGAGGTTGCCTCCAAATGAACGGTCAACCCTTGTGTGAAAATTAATGTTAGCTTTTTGGTCTAAACCCATGATGGCGAATCGTGGCGCTCCAGGTGTTCTCGGATTTCCAATTCCCAGTATCCCAAGTCCATGTGAATCCGCACGAATGGGTTTATTGCGGGTATGTAAACCCTGTGGATTCACAGGGACTTCGGATTCTGGGAATTGAAGTCCAAGAACAGATGGAGTGTCGAGATTTGCCATCCAAGGATGACCCCCAACAGGGCGTTGCGCAATCATGGAACTCCCCAGGACTGGTTACAGAATTCTTCCCTGTAATGCAAACCAAGAAGCAACCAAGAAAAAGCAGTCGCAGCAACAGCGACCAAAATCAAGCGCTCCTGACAACAAAAATCTTTCCCACCCAAACCCTACGGTTTACATTCCTCCATTGTGTGATGACACTCCCTAAGGCACAAACACAGGCCACAGGGATCCTGATGCTTGATAAATTCTACAAAACAGCCTAAACAAGTGTGGCGATTCAACCCCATGACCCACCATGAACTCTTGCCCAAAGACACTTCTGCAGCTATTCAAAGAAGCTTGAAGCAGTCTGGACTAGAGAGGGCTATAGGTCAGTTGAGTCTTATCTCACAGAGAGCTGGTATATTTCTTTCCCATTAGGGAGAAGGGGCCGCAGTAGCTTTGAATAATGATTTAAAAAAAAAAAAGCCTTCCCACAAATATTTTTTGGCTCCCAGCGTCATCACAAACGTCGCCCCTAAGCATAAAGGACAGCTCAAAAGCCTTTCTCAGGGCAAAGACGGATGCAAAAAACAGTTAAATTCTGAACTATTTTTTAAGTGTGCTTGAGGCAGGGAGAGAGGTCAGAATGTGTCTATTGTCCAGAAGTGTCTTCATTTTTCCTAAACTAACATTTACAGCAAACTAGTTTATTAAAAAAAAAAGCCATATCAAACAAAGGCTTTATAACCCTTCCCGTAACTACCTTTCTTACCCCCAAAACAAGTGATCATGATAGCAACAGGTTTTCCACCTACAATTCTGACACTAATATAAATTAAGACCTTGCTTGGAAAACTTTTTTAAAAAGTGTATACAGTCTCTGAAAGCAATGTTATAATGATCTCAAGCAAATATAGGTCAAACAATCTGTTGTTTAGAAAGGTGTCCATTAAGAAAAAACAAAAACAACCGGAGAAATTGCCACAGCTCGAAGTTATATTAATATTTCCACTCAGTGGTAACTCCTCAGGGTCCTCAAGATATTTATTTCTCCAGGCCTTTTTGTACAACTGCAGTACGCCACGGACCGAAGGGCGACTGGGTCAAGTCACTTGGGCGAAAGGTCGTCCATCAGGATGAAGGGGGAACACGAGTTTGAGCAAGTGACCGGAGATTCTGTACTTGTGCTGCCTTTGGCCAGGGAATCGGAAGAAGAGCTGACGCTGCTTGTGCTCCCGTCGAGAATATCTGTAGACAAACTGGGGATGAATCAGAGACGCCGTTTATAGTTGGATTTTCGGAATAGTAGCTGCATTACTCTGTGTTTCAAGCAGACGGTGTCTGACAAAGTGGCCTTGATCCACGAAAGCTAACATTAAAATATTATAACATTAATATTTTAATAGAATGTACAATAATACCTCGGATAACGTTTACCTTGGATAACGCTAAAATCGCATAACATTAAGTAATCTGGGGAGAAGAATTGGATCGAATAACGTTAAGGTCCTATGGGATGGATCGGATAACAACCGCTAAAGTCTGTGCGGTTACAATGTATCTCTATGGAGCTTTAACGTTATCCGATCCATCCCATAGGATTTTAACATGCATCGGATAACACTAAAAATCGGAGAACACCAAGGCTTGTGGGACCAAGTCTTAGCGTTATCCGAGGTATTACTGTATATAATATAATTTAATATTAATATAACATTAATAATATTATAACATTAAAATGTATACCTGCCCTAGTCAGTTTACCTGAGTAGGGTGGGGTATTAACAATAATAACAATAACAATAATAACAATAACACTGGGGAACAAAAAAAAAATTTTTTTTCTTGGTGCCTAAAATTTTTCAACTGATTTCAGGCATTTTGGGGAGGCTGATTCCGAAAATGCCATCCATTTTGTTCTTGCAGCTCTAGTTCATGAGATATCGATGATGTCATTATACATTGCTCTTATGACTACAATTGTATTAGGAAGGGGGGCAGGGGGGCAAATGCCCTGAGCGCCATGCTCCAGGGGGGTGGCATTTTGAAGCCTCCCTCCAAAAAAATTGCCCCCCATTTGTTTTTGCCTCCAGGTGCGCATCGAAGGCTCCTGGAGGTGGGAGGGGTGGTGGAAAAATCTTTTGGGAAGTGGGAAAATATTTGGGTGGGCAAAAAAAAAAAAAGTTTGGGTGGACAGAAAATTGGGGGGGGGGGGGGGCGGCGTCGGCGGCAAAATTTCACTCCACCCCGGAGTGAAATTAGATTGGCCTAATGTGAATAAGCCATAAGTCAAGTCACTAAGACGCTGACTAGGAGGTGGAAGGTCAGCAGTTCGATTCCCGAGTACTGCAGGACGGAATGAGCTCCCGTCTCTGTCCCAGCTCTTGCCAACCTAGCAGTTTGAAAGCAAGAAATTGCAAGTAGATAAATAGGGACCACTTTGGTGGGAAGGTAACAGCGTTCCATGCGCTCCGGTGTCTAGTCATGCCTGCCACATGACCATGGAAACGTCTGCAGAAGCAGACAGCGGTGGCTCTTCGGCTTAGAAACAGAGATGAGCACTGAACCCTAGAGTCGGATACGACTGGCTTTCGAGCAAGGGAAACCTTTACCGGGTGGCTTACACCCTTGCTACGCCTCTGGTTATATATGCAACCAGTATGGTTAGATTGGCCTAATGTGAATAAACCATATCTAAAAAACTAGAGCTGATGGGGCATAACTGAAAGCATTTTTGGAATCAGTGACCCAAATATAGCCAGAAATAGGTGAAAATTGTGAGGCACCAAAATCACTGTTCCCCAGTGTAATAATAGTCTTCAAAATGCTACGGCAGTTTTGTTATTCCCTGATATGGTAATAATATAACAATAACTGTTGTTGTTGTTGTTGTTGTTGTTGTTGTTGTTATTATTATTATTATTATGTGTCAGAAATTATTCTGGGTTGAAAGGGTTTTTGCAGAAGAAACTCCACTCAGGGGACACCCAAATGAGGTTCCTTTCATGTCGCCAAGAGCTGGGACAGGCAGGCACTCAATCCGTCATGCAGTACCCGGGTCTCGAACTGATGACCTGGCAGCCTTCCAGGTAAAAAGGTAAGCTTCTTAACCACCAAGCCACCGCAGCCCCCTCTGATATGGTAGAAACCATTTAGTTTCTCATGGATGGTGTAACATACATGCAACAAAATAGGAAGACACAAGCTGGTTCAAAATACTACATAGTCTTGTCCCCAAGAAAGAGCTACATGTTGACATTAGCAACTCCATTTGAAAGTGTACCTTTAAAAGTTAAAGAAAACACAGACCTCAGGTCACTTCATAAACCAGAGCAAATATCACCCCCCCCCTTCCTCCTTGTGAACGATTCTGGCAAATTCTAGCTTTACAATCTTTGCACTTTACACTCAAATAATGATGGCAACCTCTTTCTTTCTACTGTTTCAGACATGAGTCTTCTACAGCCTGAGGTCATTTGTGCCAAGATACCTGCTCTACTGCCAGGTGGTAAATCTCCTCCAAAGTAGATGTTTTATCTGTTTATTTTACATGGCAATTTCCAAGCTGCCTGTTTGTCCTACAAAATGAGAATGAACTTTAGCGGCAGCTTTTAACATTCAAAATTTTAAGTCTGAATGACACTCTTTACACTCAGCACATTTCATGTTAAGGAGAAGTTAAATTTCAAGGTCACAAGCGATGTGTCTTACTGTCAAAAGACCTTAATTATACAGGTAGCAATTAGATCAGAGAGTAAACAAAATGACAAAAGATGCTGGGGCACTTTAAAGACTCGCTGCTCTGTTTTAAATGTGAGGTTGTGTGGATCAAGCCCACTTCATCAGACATAGGAGACTTTCATAGCATCGGGTTATACACATCAAGCACACAATGGCTGGCTAGCATAACAGATAAACAATTAGCTCCTCAGATAATGTTCTGAAACTGATAAGTCTTCCTTGATGTTGGTCAGCCACACTCATACTACTTTTTTCCATGGACAACAAGTTATTTCTGGGACAAAGTTGTGAAATGAGCAAATTTCTACAACACTGGAGAAGTTAGTTTTACCATGAACTGAGATCTGCCATATGCGTCACATCAGAAGAAAGCATTGTGGTAGTTCCTTGGAAGAGTCTCTTTGGTTGACTTTCACTTTCCATTTCACCTACAGCAAAATAAACATGGAACAACAGCACAAGAGAGACAAATTAAGCCTGTTTATGTTAATTTTCATGACAAACTATTGAAAAGGAGGCGCTCGTGTTTCATTACTTCACAATAGAAATGATACTTGGACTTTTTAATCAAAATATATTCTGACTAGCCAACAAGAAATGCAATAAACATAATTCTGATATTACTATACTTGCTCTTAGCCAAAAAGCCAACTAGTAAAGGTAAAGGTTTCCCTTGCTCGAAAGCCAGTCGTATCCGACTCTAGGGTTCAGTGCTCATCTCTGTTTCTAAGCCAAAGAGCCAGTGCTGTCTGCTTCTGCTGACATTTCCATGGTCATGTGGCAGGCATGACTAGACACCGGAATGCATGGAACGTTGTTATCTTCCCACTGAAGTGGTCCCTATTTATCTACTTGCAATTTCTTGCTTTCGAACTGCTAGGTTGGATTGAGCTGGGACAGAGACGGGAGCTCATTCCGTCCTGCAGTACTCAGAAATCGAACTGCTGACCTTCCACCTCCCAGTCAGCATCTTAGTGACTTGAGCCACTGCGTAAAAGAAGTATACGACCGCCCAGCCTGTACTTCCAGGGCTGGAGACCCTAGAAACTCTTTATTTCATAGGAGTAAGGAAACATTCAATTTCTTTGGAAGATGGAATGATAAATGTCCATTATATAGGGAGACTTAATCCACCTATGTCAAAAAATCCAGTCTGTGCCCAATTTTTTTTAAAAAAACTGGTCTCTTTTGCTGAATGAAATATGGCTCTACATACCTTTCCTTTTGACAGGGCCAAGAACACTGGGCCTGATACAGTTGATTGGACTCTGGCTCCTTCTGCTAAAATCAAAGTCCAATTACTACTTTTCTACAATGTTAAAAGTTTCCCACATTAAAAGAAACCACCCAGTTAAACTTACCTTTTTAGGATTTTAATCTTACACTTTAAAAAGCCACCCAAGTCCTGACAAACATTAGCCTTCTCCATCTGATGTTAGCCAAAGGGAGCCCACTTTACCTACTGTGGAGTTTAACTTAAGACACACTGCACTTGCCCGGGTTCCTAATTTTCGAGCCAGCTGACTGAGTGGCTGTGGATAAGGGGTCCTGCGCTATCACGGGAGCTGCCAGCTTTGGTTCTGGATGGGGCAGTCCTGCCCCAAACGGACCCGGTGCGTAATCTGGGGGTCCTCCTGGACTCGCGACTACTGCTCTAAGAGCAGGTGGCAGCCATGGCCAGGAGGGCTTTTGCACAACTTCGTGTAATACGGCAGTTGCGCCCACTCCTAGACCGGGACGCCTTGCTCATGGTCACACATGCTTTGGTCCCCTCCAGACTTGACTACTGTAATGCACTCTACATGGGGCTGCCCCTGGTGACCATTCGGAGACTGCAGCTGGTCCAGAATGCGGCAGCTCGGGTAGTGATGGGGTGCGGGAGTTATGCTCGAGCCTCACCACTGCTCCGGGAGCTGCACTGGCTGCCAGTATGTCTCTGGGTGCAATTCAAGGTGCTGGTCATTACCTTTAAAGCCCTATATGGTAGTGGGCCAGGATACCTAAGAGACCGCGTCACCCTAAGAACGTCGGCCCGTCCCACCAGAGCGGATCGGAGAGGCTCTCTTGTTATTCCATCGGCCAGAGAGGCACGCCTCACTAGCACCAGGAGGAGGGCCTTCTCTGTGTTCGCCCCAGCCCTTTGGAACCTCCTGCCAACTGAGCTGCGCCTACAGACAGAGCTCCTGCCTTTCCGAAGAGACTTAAAGACCTGGCTGGCAGGGCAAGTGTGGGGATCCAGGAGTGAGGGATCCCATGTAGGGTGGCTGATCTAAGGGACAGCCACCCTTTCTGTTTTGTTTAATGTTCTTTCTGTGAACTTTTAAAGTTTTAAATTAGTATTAGTATTATTATAGGCTTAACTTTTGATTTTAATTTATGTGTAAGCCGCCCAGAGTCGGGTTTACCTGATTGGGGCGGGATAATAAATATGAGTAAATAAATAAATAAATAATAAAATAGTTTACACTTGTTCTTAAGTGGCCTTAAAAGAATGTGATTTATTTTAGCACCATTTAGGCCACTCAAACAATGTTATCATCATATATGGTTGACATCTGCCTATTCAAAATGCTTGTGAGAATAAAAGGGAAATGCTAGTTTCCAATTACAACTGGGTGTGGGTGTTAGCTCTGTTAATTAAGTGTGCATTTCAAAGGAACAGAGCCAGCATTTTTAATGTCATACATCCTTCCTCATAAGTCCTCTGGGGGACTTTATATATAAATTTCATGTGTGCATCACCCCCCTTTTTACTACATTGCCAAATCTCTTTTGCTACAACACTTGCCTATATCAACCGTGTCATCACTTACAGACCGGATGGAGGTGATGAGCTTGAGATTTTAGCAAAAAATAAACTGAAGGAAATGTACAAGACTATTTTTTTATATGCTGTAGCTTGTGGACCGAGCTGTTAAAAAAAGGGGATTTTTTTAAAAAAAACTATTAAATTCAGTTTCCATTAAAGTTCAACAGCAAAGGAAAAGTCCCAGTGTTTTGTTTAGCAACACAGGAAAAGATTCAGTTCCTGGCCTCCACTCCCTACAGCCTAGAGATGATTATCTCCTCTCCCTAATATTGAAGATCTTCAGAAAAATCTTACTTCCACTAGAACCTTGGAAATTCCGGGTGTGCTTAACTGTTCTTCTTAGGGATCAAAAGATTGCAGCTAAAATGAGGTATGGTTCAACGTACACCAACTCCATAGAGACGTCCTTGTAATAGACACTGACTCACAATTCTTAGAAGAGACAGACCTCTCACCTGAACATCTGCTTCTTTCTATAAAGTGAGAGTGAGCAATGTGTGACATCCCAGATTATTGCTGGACTGCAACTTCCATCAGCCTGTAACACATTCCCCATCCTTGCTATGAACTATTCTTCGGAAAAAGTTTCGTGCCACTCATTTCACTGGATTTTTCCAAGTCCTATTCTTTTTTTTTTTGGTACAAAGTTTGGACAGCATAAGGACTCTTAGAAGCCATTAAGACTTGTCTACGGTATCTCTGTGCAATTTGAACTGGGAATGTAGGACACAATCTATCAGGAACAGCAACACTGTTCACTGAACACAAAACTCAAACTAATACGAGCAGAGTGAACACACAATTAGAAATAATACAGATTAGACAAAAATAGATTTAGAACGAATTTGAGTGGGTCTTCTACAAAGCATATTCCCACTGTTTAGGCAATTTCCTGACATCAGTCCTATTCAAAGACACATGAGCCGACTGCTTATTATTAAGCAACATTTATTTATTAAACATACTGACTTACTTTGAAAACCTCCGTGTAGGGCTGGGGATGGGACTGGGAGGCAATCCATTACTACTCACAAACATTTGCAGGGAAGGTGAAAAACATTGCTAGGGGACAAAATCACAGAATTTAAATTTGTTTGAATTAAGACATACAGATGCATCCAGGCATACATCTCTGTAACCAAATCACTGGGGGAAATTTTTGTAATACATTTTATTCTCTAAATAAACATTCTCTAAAACATAACTGCTAAAAGTACATCTGGAAGTCACACCTGCAGCTCAAGGTGAACACTTACACGTATGCCAAAATCCTGTAACACAGTAGTAAAAAAAGGTATAATTTTTGGCAGCCAACTGCTGTAAAACCTCCATAGACATTATTTATTTATTATATTTATACTCCATTCATCTAGGAGATTTTTCCTACTCTGGGTAGCTAACAACAGAAAACTCACACATTAAAACAGTCATACATTTTAAAAAATATGAAGATTGATTAACTTATGGCAACTTGTTTCAGTAAATTACACTTTTTTGCAGAAGTGTGTCACAGGATTTCAGCCACACAAACACAATATTATTCATTGGAAGTCCATTCATTTGCCATTACTTGACATTTTTCCAGGCTAATTCTCTTACAAGTTTTATCTATAGCCATTCATGTTGGCTCCTCACCCCTTCCTATCTAATTACACAATCAAAACATTATTATTTAATCATGTTATTCTATAAGTGGAAATATTGTAAGGCTACTTCCTTTCATATGAAAATTACTGCAGGTGAATCAAATTCTACAATCCCTTTCTTTCTAACTACAGTTGTATCTCGCTTAAAGAGCATAATGTGTTCCACTGGATTGTTCTTTCAGCGAGTTTGCTCTTTAAGTGAAACACCATTGGAAGTGACCAATTGTGGGGGGGATTGCGAACCCCGATTTATTTGTTAAGCGAGTTTTTGGTTGGTTTTACTTGTTAAGCAAAGCGAACATTCAGAGAAAATTCTGCTCTTTAAGCGAGTTATTCTTTAAGCAAGGCACTCTTTATGTGAGGTTTGACTGTACTACATACCTTATATTGCACTGGCTGCTATCAGATGCAACCTTATCTGGGAACAAGTCCAAGAATCACAATATGCCTTACTTACTTAGTTACAAGCTGAGTCCACTCAATTCTATTTCTTTGTACTACCAAGAAAACCTAAAGATGCTAAAATTGAAACAGTAACCACATTCAGAAGCCACAGCAAACTAGCATTAAAATAACCTGGCTTACTGTAAACGAGACTGTTTGCTAGTACATACAGACGTAGAAATCTAGCTAGGAACTCGAGATGGACAATTTGTGCTTACTGTATATATCAACGTTAATGCAGACAACTGAAGTTCATCATATGATACATAGTCAAACCTCGCATAAAGAGCACCTCGCTTAAAGAACAATTCGCTTAAAGAGGAGAATTTTCTCTGAATGTTTGCTTCGCTTAACAAATAAAACCAACCAAAAACTCGCTTAACAGATAAATCAGGGTTCACAATATCCCTCACAATTGGTCACTTACAATGGTGTTTCGCTTAAAGAGCAATCCTGTGGAACGCATTGTGCTCTTTAAGTGAGGTACAATTGTAAGTACGTATAGTCTATCTATGTGCTACTTGTGTTAGCAGGTAGCTAAACTAAACAGAAAAAGAAAGGTTAGTGTTTAGGGCAGGGGTGCCCAAACTACAGCCTGCGGGCCCAATTAGGCCTGTGCATCTCATTAATGCGGCCAACGGTGAGCACCTGGCCTCACCACGGACCACCCTCCACCGTCTGACGTCAGCAGTTGTGGAGGCAGCGACCATGCTTCGTCCCCGCTGCTCCAAGCAGCCTCTGGCTGGATTCCCTCGCTTCAGCAGCCTTTGCGGACGTGGATCGCTGCCTTGGGGAAATTCTTGGAGCCTTCCCCACTTCAAAATGCGGGGTACATGGAGATGCCCTTGGCGCACCCAGGCTCAGGCTGCTCAGAGCAGCGGGGTGAAGCGCGGTCGCTGCCTCCACCACTACCGCTGCTGACATTGAAATGGTCAGCAGCAGGAAAAGCCCGCCTCTGGCACCTGCAGCTGTGTGTTGGAAGCAGGTCTGGCCCGCAGCAGGAAAAATCTGGGCACCACTGGTTTAGCCTGAACCCAGATTCTTGGATTGCTTCCCCAAACAAGCCCAGAGCAGTAAAGCAAGAACATATGGTTTGCAATTCTGGCTTATAAAGAGGACAACGAGCAGAAAATCATATTACAGATGACAAAAAATAAGTTTTCAATTCATGATTGTTTTAAGCATTCCTCCCAGAAGAAGCCTACAGAGCAGTGAACAGATAAGCCATTATACAGTCAAACCTCGCATAAAGAGCATTTCGCTTAAAGAGCGTTTCGCTTAAAGAGCAGAATTTTCTCTGAATGTTCGCTTCGCTTAACAAATAAAACCAACCAAAAACTTAACAAATAAATTGGGGTTCGCAATCCCCCCCACAATTGGTCATTTACAATGGTGTTTCGCTTAAAGAGCAAACTCGCTTAAAGAGCAATCCTGTGGAACGCATTATGCTCTTTAAGCGAGGTACCACTGTACTTTGGAATTTTACCTTATGGCCATGCCTGGCCAAAGATGGGCATTTAAACTTAACTGTTTTGGAAGACAAGCTATTAATGGTCTTGAATTCAATCCTTTTGCAAATGCCACTTATTTGGTGCTCTAGTCTATGACATACCTTTCCTATCCCTCTTGTTGGCGAAGGTGCTGGAGAAACAGGAATGAAATCTATTCTCTTTGGAGAAGAAGATTTTTCAGATTTGTCCAAATCATTGTCGCTCTGGGAACACAAAAGCATGACATTTACAGTCCCAAAGAAAAATTCTGAGAAGCAACAGGGCAAAACTGTGGTGACCATAGGAAACCCCACTTCAGTCCCCCCACTTTCCCCTCACATTCAGTTTAAATGAAGGAAATTAAAATATCGAACCAATGTAAAGATATTACCAGGCTCAAGCTTTCTTCCCATGATTGGCTTATTTGCATTGCTGTTTGTACTTCCCTGAAACACAAAAAAATCTCATGAGTGGCCATCACAGGACAAGAGTAACTTGTGCTATCAGACCTTTTTTTATTTGTACCCACCTCTCATGTGCTGTTTCTCTATTCATCAAATCCACTCCTTCCTCCTGGAGAAGTAGAAGAATTCATGTCTTAGCCCTTCATGACTTCTTGCCCAGCAGAATATTACTTCTTAGTGCAATCAAAGTCTTTAGAATTAGAGCTCAGCTGAATGACCAGCAAGCAATGCATGGTGCAGATGGACCATTTCATCCCCCAAAGGTAAGGGACGGTGTGTCTAAATAGTTTTCATACCAAGAGCTGCCTGCTTGCACACAGAACATACAAGTACCAGGAAGGTATGGTTGAGCCTCTTCTTGACACGTTCTTTTTCTCCATTTGTTTGTTCTTTGTAAGGGGAAGGATTCGAAGCTGTAATTCCCCATCCATACTCAGAAACGGTCCAAAACTGTACCACTCATTTTCTGCTGCCCATGTAGCTCAGCGTTTAGAATTTAAATAGGAGGAATAATTCTCAACAATCCTTAATGGAGTACCTTCCCTACATATATTTCTCCAATCATTAAGATCAGAGGGAGACATCTCCTTGCCCCTGTAGTCAATGATCCTGAACTGGTGACCTGACTGGAGTAGCTACTACTCTCATATTAACACCAAGCAAAATATTTGTTTGTTAACCTGGGCTTCCAAGGCCAAGGGATCACGGCTTAGTTTCTGAAATGCAGGTTTCACTTTGGTTTTGATGAATTGTTCAGAGCAGACCTACTGATTTCACACACATGGAGATCTTCAGACACATGATAACAATAACAGTATTTAGTAATTATACATTCCACTTAGCAATGGCCTGAGTGGAACACAGACTCCAGCAATCTCAAAATTCTCAATCAGATACATTTGCCTAAATCAGCCTTCATGAAAGTAGTTTTTGAGACCTGGATTAGGCAAGAACTGGGATTTGTATTGAAATCATTAATTATATTGAGCATAAACTAACAGATTAAACAATTAGCAAAGAAACCCACAACTGGCCACATTCATTGAATGAAGTAGCAATTATACTGACATTTGAACAAATGCAAAGCTACTTACTCTTCTGATTTGATGGAGTCTGCTGCTAGGGATACGTATAGGAGATGATGATATCAGCTGGAAAAACACACAAATATTTCAGAAGCTATAATTGCCAGGTCTTTGAAAAGGCAATTTCTGTACAGGAAGAAAAAGTACCTCTACTGCTCTCAATCTCCACCCCCACCCCACCCTCACAACAGAGATTGGAAATTACTATACCAATATGGCATACATTGATGTAGGGGAGATATACTACCACTCAGCCTCTACTTCAAGGCTGGTGGCCCTGAAAACCCCATATTTTTATAGCATTGAAGGAATATTCATTCTCCTTAAAGGAAAGAAGAATGATATGTGTCCATCATGCTGAAGAAATCATGCTCTGCCATCTCCACATATGTCAACCTAAGGTGAGTTACTCTGTAGGTTTTAACCACTGCAAAGTAGTACAACATGAAATATTTTGGCTAAACAGAGTGGAGTAGTTCATTTTGAGCATGTCCACCTTAACCTGCCCTTCCCCAGAAACTGAACAGCTCAAAGGCTCTTTGCATCACAACTACTTACCATGGTGTGCCGGTTCATAACTGTTGTGCTGTTTCTGCGGGTTCGTAGGACATAGGGTTGGAAAACCTGTGAGTTGTCACTGGGAGAGAGAAAAATGGCATTTATATTTCTATGTTACTTTATCTTTAGAGGAGACTCTTGTCCTTGCAGTCTGTATTATTCCATGAAGTACGAGGCCTATTATGATTGCTACATAAATACACGGGCTAGGATTCAACCTAACTATCCTACACACAAGAGAAAGGCAGAATTATCCTCTGTTGGCAACTCTGCACTGCCACTACAACCATGGCAAAATGTGCAGGAAATTATTACTGTTAAGGGGAAACTGAAAAACAACTGCAGTCGTTTGAATTCTGCTCACTCTAAATGTGATAATTTCTATTACTGTATGACCCGCACAGTGGCCAAATGCACAAGCTGCAAACAAAGAATCCCCAGATTAAGCCTCACCACTATCGTAAACTAGTAAGAAGAGCCACACTAACTCAGCTATGTGTACAACTAATATCAATGGAACAGTGTCCAAATAAACATCAACAGGTAGGATGTCTTGCAGTGTTCAAAATTCAATATACAAAGAGGTATTTTCCCTATGAAAGTGAAGATCCCACATTATTTCTCTCTCTCACACACACACAACTAATATCCACTTATAACCCTAACCTCCATGCGTTTATCCAGCTATTTTTCAGAGCTGTCCTACAACAGTGAAGTATGCAGCAAACATACTACAGTATGTTCCTTTTTACTGTTCTGGACAGATGCCTGCTTGGTCTGGTGGATGATCCCACTGGGTTTTCTTATGGCACAAGTGAGAATAAACTAATTCCCACCTGTTTCTCCCTTCACTGTGAACACTTTTGTGTTTCTTTGTCATGTATCCCTTTAGTCGTTTTTCACTTAAGCTCAAAAACCCAAATAGATTGCTCTGCAGATGCTTCAAACTGCAACATGCATCAGATCTTTACAATCTAGTCAGTGGTCATGGATGATGGAGATTGTAGTCCAAAGCCCCCAGAAGCCAAATCCAACTGCAGGAAGGTGGGGAGCAAGCTGTTAATGACATTTTAAGCACAATGCTACTGGACATCCATGTTGGGAATCAGACTACCATCCTAAGCACTTGATCTGAGGGCCAAACTGTCTTTTGGTGAGCCAGGCTGTCCTTTGGCTAATGAAATCATAAAGGCAGAATAATACATGCCATTATTAAGTCATGCACTGAACATGACTTGCTGAGCCACACACTCCCATAACAAGCCTGATGGATTCAATGGTTCTAAAATCCCAGTTGTAATTAAAAATTGGATTTAACTAATTGGTGGGGCAACAGGCATCAAGTAAGGAAAGCCTACTAAAGACCTGGTCCTCATTAAAAGCCTATTTCCTATATGCATTGTTTAACATAGCCCTGATTATACCCAGCAGTGGTGTAAGAGGATCCAGAGTGATGGACTAACGCCCCCAGGAGGTCACAGAAACCCACCTGAGAAGGTGAGAATGGGCAAAACTGAAGTAGCCCCTCTTTAGGTCACCCTTGCTCAAAAGCCAGTCGTATCTAACTCTAGAGTGCAGTGCTCATCTCTATTTATATCCAAAGAGCCAGCGCAGTCTGGGTCTGTAGACGCTTCCGTGGACCTGCGGCATGTGGCAGGCATGATGACTAGACACCCGGAGTGCGCGGAACGTCGCAACCATCCCCACCAAAGCGGTACCTCTTTATCCGCTTGCTTGCAATTCCCGTGCTAGATTTGCTGGGGCAGATGACGGGGAAAAACTCACTCCATAGTGCAGCACCACTCAGATCTCGAACTGCTGACCTTGCAGTCGTCAAGTTCGGCGTCATGACCACTTAATTCCGAATTAGTAAAGACTTCTTTCCAGTCCCCCACCTACCTAAAGCCATCGCGTGGCGAAGCAGGGAGGCCATTGAAAGGGGGCAAGGGCGTATAATGGAAGGAAGGGGAAGGAGCAGAGACACACACACGCCTTCCCTCCACCTGCGCCTCCCCCCCAATTCCTTCCCCTCCTCCTCCTTGCTCAAAAGCCACTCGTATCTGACTCTAGAGTGCAGTGCTCTTCTCCATTAAAGAGCCAGCGAAGTCCATTAAAGAGCCAGCGAAGTCTGGGTCTGTAGACGCTTCCGTGGGCCTGCGGCAGGCATGACGACTAGACACCCGGAGTGCGCGGAACATCGCAACCTTCCCCACCGGAGCGGTACCTCTTTATCCACTTGCAATTCCCGCGCTAGATTTACTGGGGGCAGATGACGGGGGGAAAAACTCACATCCATAGTGAAGCACCCCTCAGATCTCGAACTGCTGACCTTGCAGTCGTCAAGTTCGGCGTCATGACCACTTAATTCCGAATTCGTAAAGACTTCTTTCCAGCCCCCCACTTAAAGCCATCGCGTGGGGAGGCAGGGAGGCCATTGAGACGGGGCAAGGGCGTATAAATGAAGGAAGGGGAAGGAGCAGAGACAGACACAGGCCTTCCCTCCACCTGCGCCTCCCCCCCCCCCAATTCCTCCTCACCTGAGGCCGTGGATGAGGGGGGCGCTGTTGGAGCGCCTCAGGCCTCCGCCGTCGACGCTCCCCGACGGGGGCAGCTCCAGGTCCAGCTCCATTTTCTCGGCCTGAGCCATGGCCAGTCGGCCCGGGCGCCGCTCACCGAGGGCCGGAGGGTCTACTACCTCATGCCGTGAGGGGAGGCCGGGAAGAAGAAGGGGGCGGCGGCGGCGGCCAGGCTCGGCGTCTTCCGCTACTACAGGCCCGGCTGAGGCGAAGGGCCTCGGGGCACCGGGCCAGGCCCGGGGGGCGTGAGGCGGCCCCCCATAGCGGGGGAGACGGCAATGGAGGGCCCCTTCTTTACCGCGTCGGGAACGAGCACCTGCCGGGCCTGCCCGAGGGGAGCTCGCGCGGCCCCTCACACTCACGCATGCGCGCCTCTCACACTCACGCATGCGCGCCTCTCACTCACACTCACGCATGCGCGCTTGCTTATTCTGTCAAACTCCACGCATGCGCACTCGCCGCCGTTGTCGCCGCCGTAAGTCAGGGCAGTTTCCACCCTCTCCTAGCACCACTCCTTCGGTCTCTCCTCCCCCCCCCCCTACTCCGTTCTTTCTGCCTGCCCCGTGGGAAACCGGACCAATCAGGGACGGCGAACAGGAGGGAGTCGGAAAAAGCCTGCAAGAGGAAAGTTGCTCGCCAGTCGCGGGTTCGAATCCCGAGTTCTAAGTAATTCTTGTGTTTTGCATTTTTTAATGTTTCAGCAATCTCAATGAAAAAAAAGGAAAAACGGCTTTGTGGCCCACGAGCAGCACCAAAGATCAGATTGGTTGCAAGGTGTCTTTAAGACAAATATCCTGGGTGGTTTGTGGAGATTTCCCTTCCTCTAGTCTTAAATGTCTGAAGGCACATGTCTGGCCGGACATCTCGATAATTGAGTAGACCAGTGGTTCCCAACAAGGGGTACACCGCCCACAGGTAGACTTGAATTCCCAGAAGCCTAAGTCAGTAACATTGGCTGATCAGTGCTTTGGGGAAATGACTTAGGCTTCTGGGAATTGAAGTCCAAAAGCCAGCATTTGGGAAACACTGCTTTAGCAGACCTGCAGATGATACCACCCTAATGGCAGAAAGTGAGGAGGACCTAAAGAAGCTCCTGATTAGGTTGAAAGAAGAAAGTGAAAAAGCTGGCTTGAGACTCAATATCAAGAAAACCAAGATCATGGCCACAGGCCCTATCAGTACATGGAAAATAGATGGGGAAGAAGTAGAAGCAGTGACAGTTTTTACTTACTTAGGATCAAAGCTCACTGCAGATGGTGATTGCAGCCATGAAATAAAAAGGCGACTGATTCTTGGGAGGCAAGCGATGTGAAACCTGGGGAACATAGTGAAAAGTAGAGACATCACATTGCAAACAAAAATTCGTATAGTCAAAGCAATGGTATTCCCTGTGGCAATGTATGGTTGTGAGAGCTGGACCATTAGGAAAGCTGAGCGCAGAAGAATAGATGCCTTTGAGATGTGGTGTTGGAGGAGAGTTATGAGAGTCCCCTGGACAGCGAGGAGAACAAATAGGTCAATCTTAGAAGAAATCAACCCTGACTGCTCCTTAGAAGGTCAAATAATAAAGATGAAGCTAAAGTACTTCGGACATCAAATGAGAAGAGAGGATTCACTTGAGAAAGCCTTGATGCTTGGAAGGGTCGAGGGCAAAAGAAGGGGACAGCCCAAGATGAGATGGCTGGATGGTATTGTGGAGGCAATGGGCACAGAGCTGAGCAAGTTGAGGGGGATGGTGGAGGACAGGAGTGCCTAGTGGACGGTGGTCCATGGGGTCGCAGAGGGTCGGAATCGACTGTGTGACTGAACAACAAGACCTGCCTAACTCAAATAGACTATCTTCTGGAAAGGTGGACCCATCGACTACCTCTCTTATACTTCTAAACTGAAGCGATTTTGGTAACATTGATTATGCCCTTGCCAACAATAGTTCTACCCCTTAGCTAATCAGATGCTTTTGATGATTTAACCCTGGATATTTATTGTTTAAAACCTGAATTATGTTGCAGTTAATACTGTTCAAGGGGTACATGAATTTCACTCAAGCCCTGCTGAGGCTTTGCTGTTTTCATTTTTTCTGTAGTTGAAGAAATGTGGGCTCTCACTACACATTCTACCTTAAATGGTTTACACCTGAGAACATGTCATCTACATTGCTCATGAGAGAAGCAGACTTTCTTGTTTGATCCAAGCTTTTTATTTCCTTCCTTGTATAACTCAGCATCAATTTGAGTGACACACAGGAAGCCTGTAATTCCTCGTTATTTCTGTAACAGGTTAATAGAAGCCTAGCCCTGCTCTTTGGCTTTTGTACTACTCTGTCACCACCAATTCTCTTGGCCTATGAGCACAAATATCTCTCCGTTCTACGCAATGTCATTTAACCATGTGAAGTTCCCCTCACTGGAGGAAACTAACGAAGACATGGAGGAAAGCAGGATAGGAAAAGGGTCCACTTGATAATGTCCAGGCTAACCCTGTCTGGGTTTAAGCAAACAAAAAGTTCAATGCTTCTACCCAAGTAGGTGTAGAATCCCAGTGGAAACCGAGTTTGCCCTAACAGTACATTAGCCTCATTGTCTATAATAATCAGGCCCAATACTGCTAATTTTTCAAACTTATTAGGCTTTGCTCATCATAGATGGTGGACACTAATCTGGTCCATCACGTCAACTGATTGTTCTAACCCCATACTACTCTTTGTAATCCAGCTTTGCTTAACTACCTAAACATAGCTCTAATACTCTCCACGAACACTACTAAGAATTTTAACGTAACAGTAAGGGGCTGCGGTAGCTCAGTGGTGAAGAAGCTCACCTTGTTAGCTGGAAGGGTGGAAAGTTGGTAGTTTGAGACCCGGGTACTGCATGAATGAGTGAGCTCCTGTCCTGTCCCAGCTCCTGCCAACCTAGCAGTTCGAAAGCAAGAAATTTCAAGTAGATAAATAGGGACCACTTCGGTGGGAAAAGATCTTGGGGACATGAAAGGAGCCTCATTCTAGTGTCCCCTTGAGTTCCTCCAGCAAAAATCCTTTCAACCCAGAATAATTTCTGACACAAAAGGGAAGAAGTCAGGGCAGGATGAGGACCTTGCCGGCCCTCCCCCTGTGCCTATACCAACTGCCAGGGCAGGAAGAAGCCAGGGCAGGATGAGGACCTTGCTGCCCCTCCCCCTGTGCCTATACCAACTGCCAGGGGAGGAAGAAGCCAGGGCAGGATGAGGACCTTGCCACCCCTCCCCCTGTGCCCACCCCAACATATTGTATTGTAATGTAATGTAAGCCGCCCTGAGTCGCTATGGCGAGTGGGCGGCAATATAAATTTGAACTAATAAATAAATAATAAATATTAATATGGTACAAGAGTCCTTCTTTCATGACCTGATCAAACCCTGGACTGCCAACTGAAGCCATTCTCTTGGTTTTGTTGTTGGCCAAACTTAAGTCCTCATCAATATATGTTTCTGTAAGTAATCAGCAGACCTGTAAATGACCTGGATTCTGTATCTCTCCACATTCACAGTGTAATAAGATGCTGCCAAATATATAAGAATAATAAAAAAAACTAACGACGCCCACTATGACACAAAACATGACACTATCTCATCCTCCATAAAAACACTTTAAGAGGAGTCGTTTCAGATGGAAAACCATGGGGTAGGCTTTATTAGTGGGTTTCCAGTGGCAGAATATTAAAAAAACCTTTTGAGGGGGACGTACCTAATCCCTGGTGGTGAACTTTGGCAGTCCAGCTATTCTTGGAGTCTAATTCCCAGAAGCACAAGTCCCTGTGAACTCACACAAATGGGGTTCTGGGAATTGAAATTCAAGAACAGCTCGAGTGCCAAGGTTTGCCATCCTCCCTCCTCTTTCCCATGTGCCCCCAAATAGCTCTGAAAGGTTTGAAAAATCTCTTTAGAGTTGGTGAGGGAGGAAAAAGAAATTGCTCTACAACATCAGGCTTGGTAAGAGAAAACAAATCTGTTTCTAGGTATTGGGACACAAAAGTTTTATCATCTTCTTAACCTCTTGTCAAGAGGATGAAACAGTTCTGTTACATACTGTTTCATAACCTCGTAAATAAGGCATTCTTGGGCAATGTGTGGGTACGAACGTCATGAGGTATTTCTCACTGGCTGGAACATGTGACCTATTATTTCATTATTTTCTTCTCATTCTTGAAGACAAGCCAGCATGTTTATGGATAGTTGAAATTGTATCTTAGGGACCAGAAACATCTCTTTAAAAGCTGAGGCTTGATCATACTGGCACTTACACTCATTTATCGTTACAAAACTGCAAACACATGCTATCCACTTACATGGTTGAACTTATATTCTGTTCCATTACAGACAAAACTTTCAGTCTTACCGATTGCAGACAGAAAGGCAGCTGTCTAGTTTGTTGCAGCTGGTGCAGATTTTTTATCGTACTTCACGGTTGCACTGGAGAATTACCGACTGGCAAAACACTTATGGGAAATTCACCTCCTTAATATCCTACCACGTCAGCCCTTTAGCCAGGCACGCACTCGGCATAAAGGTTTGGGATCACTACCAGGAACATTAAACTTTTAAACCAAGTTCACTGCAACATTAATTGTCCTGCTTCCCATGCATACACAGAGGTGAATGACGATACTCAGAGTGAGGGAGCAAAGGTTTAATTCTCCAAAACATTCTGTACACAGCTCAAAGTGCATTAGTTCTTTAAAAAAACATTGTTGGATGAGACTGAACAAACCAAAATATCGTAATAACCAGGCCAGAAAAGGAAAACAAGAGTGTCTTCCAGCTTCTTTACAACTAGACAATGACAATGACTATCTACCAGAGGCTGTCAGGTGAACAATAACTTATTTCCATCGACAAGTAATATAAAAGTAGTTGTATACAAACTGGAGAAATAAATCCTTTTGTATTGCAAAAAAGGAAGTTCAAGCACATATTTAAATTACACACATGTTGATAAAGGCTTCATCTTTGTTGCTAGACATAATCAAATCAATAGTACCAGACAAGGGAATGTTTAGCCTCCATCCCTCTCCAGTAGGGTGGACTCTGTACAAAAGTCTTTTTTTTAGGTGGGGGTGGGGGTGTGTGAAAAGTAAGCATCCATGTAAAGCCCTATGTCCCACACTGGTGAAGGATGTCTGAATTGACCGGTTCCCTATGTAAACACAATACTTCCTAGTGGTTGCCTTTATAAAGCTTTCATGGGCAAATGATCAGCACTGTATGATAATCAAACATCCTGGTTTTTATCTATATATAAAGTCATTTAGCAGTAACTGTAATACTTACAGGCATGGAGCAAACATACATTGTAGACAGGACTGCTGGCTCTCATGATGATCAAACATGGATGTGAATGTGGATTGAAAAACCATAAAGTATCATTTTAATCATATTTGTGTATGGTAGGCATGAGGACAGAAGTTTCTTCTGATGCATCACAGATAAAATCACTGAAGAATGTGTAACAAAAGCACTTCCGAGTGCCTGAGTCTTTTCAGTTAAGCATAGTTAAAACATTGATTTCATTTTTAAAAAGGTCTTCTAAATCACTGAATCGTTTATTCCTGTAGCATCTTAATGAGTCAAAAGTGGAGTCCACATTCATGATGTGAATCTATAGCAGTTAAAAAAGAAAGACATCTTGATATCCATTTAAATTATTACTCATGTTCTCAGGATAACCATAGTGATGAGACCTAAAAAAAAATTAAGAAACACATCAATTATTTTAGTTTAACTATTAAGCTCAGAGAGACAAACATATTTGGGGAAGTGGATTGTAACAATCTATACTCATTTCCATTTAAACCTAATAATACATTATTTACTTAGGAAACTTAACTGTAAGCCAGAACTTGGAAAACTGGTTCTTTTGGACTCTAGGTCCAGAACCATTGCTTCTATCATGGGTACTGCCCATGATAGCAAGGCAATTTAAGGACCTGCATTTCTAAAAAAATAAATTTTCCTGAGCAAATACTTGCATAATACCAAGCAACCAATTAATATAGATTTAACCTTTAAAAATGTAAGTACAGTATTACATTGATAATGGCCTCATGCAACTAATTCACTGCCATATTATTTTACCATTTTGCACTGTCCCACTAAAGTAGGAATGCTTCACAATTTCATAATCTGCTACCAAAAAGAAAAAGAGATGCATACCTAATACATAAGCAGCTACTAATTTTTGATTTACACTTAAATGGAGGTAGAGAGGCACCAGGGAATCCACTTCTCCCAATGTGGGAAGCATGAGTGCAGCAATGCAGATTATTCCCAGGAAAACGGTGAGTAAACTTGGCCCTGATGAGGCAATTCTGTTTTCTTGTTGGGAGGAAAAGGAAAACATTCAAGAACAGTGTAATATTTCAGCTCTTCCTGCCATCACAAACACACAAATCCTTCTACGGGATGTAAGGAGGCAATACCACTATTTTGACAATTCTCTCCAGCCTTTTTCCCACAACCAAAAATGTCTGGGAGAATCTCTGTAGGTGACCTTGAGCAACAGGGAAACTTAAAGAAGAAAAGCCTGTGCTTTGTGTATCCTGTGCTTGAATTCTGTATGCCTTTAAAGGTCACATCAGTGTCTTGAATACATCAATAGGAGACAAAAAGCCAGTGGATCTGCCCTTCATCACACTGACTAACAATTTGAGGAAAACCTCAAGCACAACACTTGTTTTTGACAAAAGCTTTATAGCGACCCGACTGAGAAAGGGCTAAACCCCCGAGACTGAAACCTTCTGGGGTTTCTCAAATGGTTGTGTACTCCTACCCATGACATTTACTTATAGATGTTTTCCTATTCTGAAAGGTTGAAATTCCTTTCTAAAAGCAGAGTTATGGGGGAGTAAACCTCTAAGCTAAACAGATGCTGACATTTTTAGTTGCAAACTCACACTTGATCTTAACCAAAAGGCCAAGAAGTGGCACCTTCACCCACAGCACTGCCAGGCGTCTGCGCTGCAGCATGTAAGATCAGAAGAACAATCCTGGCAAGTCCTTTAAACTAAATAACTACCGTGTTTCCCCGAAAATAAGACACTGTCTTATATTTTTAAAAACTCCCAAAATATGCACGAGGTCTTATTTTCAGGGGATGTCTTATTTTTCCATGACGAAGAATACAGTACACATTTATTGCTGATACAGTGGATTGCCAGGGCAAGATTTAGGTGAGTGCCTTATTTTCAAGGGGGGCCTTATATTTCCGAGGTGGGGAAAAATAGGGGGGTGCCTTACTATACGAGGAGGTCCTATTTTCGGAGAAACAGGGTAGCACTACATCATAGGCTTAGTAATAGCTGTAACATTATTCATCTTGAGTACTAATTTTACTACTCCTTAACTCTGAGCAGAAATACTCCTTTTAAAAATATATTTTCTTTTTTCTTCTGTCTCTTGATATATTTTAAATACCCTCAACTTAACACATGTTTTTTGCTGTACTATTCTGGTCTTGGACCATAATAAAGGTTGATTGATAGTTGCAAACTATTTTTTTTACTCTGCCAATGCTAGAATATGACCCAGATAACGTCTGTGTAACTGAATTTGATCCTTGGGATGAAAAAGACTCCCCATCCACTTCTCAGAATATGTAAAACTCAAGACATTGGGTCTGTATGGCCAGGTGCTTTAACAGGAGAATCAGGCATGTTATGAAAGAGGCATCTTTGTACATGTGGAAGTCTTCCCAAGTCATCTTACTATGGTCATACAGCAGACCCTACTGCCAGTGACTCAACACCGAGTGTCAGACAGTGGTTAACTAATCTGACCACCCTGAGGAATAACGGCCTTGGGTGGCAAAGTGAAGTGTGATGGTCCCCAAATGGATTAAATCCCACTTGAATCCCTCTTAATAGAGGGCAGCAGCTTCATCCATCCTGGCCTGGGGCCGATGATGAGGACTTGGTGTGTCTAAAGGGTTCAGAACCAGAAAGTGACTCACGGAACTGGATCAGAGGTACTATGGTACCGCTGCAATGTGGAAGGCAGATGAAAAGCCACTGCATTCTATTCTCAGGACAATCCTCATGGCTGATCACCACAAGGATAGCCAATGGTCGGATACAGTAGAAGAAGATGTACATATCCACCTACCTGGAGGACACAAAGTTTGCTCAAAGAAGACACTTTCAGTGAAGTGTTCCTTTATCCTCTTTTCCTCCTCCTCCTTCTGATGCGGCTCTTTTGCAGTGGG
This sequence comes from Furcifer pardalis, assembly GCA_030440675.1. Lineage (NCBI taxonomy): Eukaryota > Metazoa > Chordata > Lepidosauria > Squamata > Chamaeleonidae > Furcifer > Furcifer pardalis. The sequence continues at coordinate 33,235,981 of CP126899.1, read as the reverse complement.
AAGTAGAGTCGCAATTACTTCTTTCTTTCCCAATGCTTTCCTTTGGCTCTGTTCAGAGACCTGGAGGCGAAATTTGTCCATTACGCCATAGTGGCAAGGTCGGACGTCTCGGTGGCGAATCACTCTGTAACAGAAACAAACCTCATATTTGCTACCTGAATGCATGCAGAGACAGAATCTACCAGCTGGTAACACTTTGTCAGTTCAATGTAGGTTTTATTTGTATTAGAAAGAGATGCATCAAAGGTAGGATAAGGAACAAATTCCCACCCACCCCACTACCACAAAACCCAATCGCATCCGTTTGGGACCTTGTTGACACATAATAAGATGGATTGTAGCAAGCCTTGGGGTGAATGCTCCTCACTCAAGTATGACTACCAGTGGCTTTTGCTTTAAATTAGCCATAGCTTGTCATGAAACCTGATCCCAAGCAAACTAATTTATACGACAAAGCTGAGATTTCTACATTTTTGTCCCAGACATTGTCTGATGAGCTCCAAGTGATGTCAGTGCTTCCTCCTCACAACAGTTATTGTGAAACAGTTGGGTGCAACTGACCGAGAGGGACTGGCCTAAGGTTATCTGGTGAGCCTCAAGGCTGGGATTCTGGCTCTGCATTTGAACTTGCAATTTAACAAACTTCTCAAAGTGCAAGGAAAGCTTTGGAAATAAATGGTTTAGTGCAGTGAAGGTGAACCTTTTAGAGACTGAGTGCCCAAACTCAACAGGCTGCTGTCCGCGCCGCAGAGGGGCAAGGCAAACTGTGCTGGGAGAAGGGAGGAAGTGCTCCTACTGGGCTGCGAGGCAGAGCAAACTCTGTGGTGGGGGAGGAAGGAAGAGCTCCCATTGGGCTGCTGGGCAAAGAGGCAGGGCAAACACTCTGCTCGGGAGAGGGAAGAAGAGCTCCCATTGGGCTACTGGGCAGAGGCAAACTCTGTGCTGGGGTGACAGCACACATGCCCACTGAGAGGGCTCTGAGGGCCCTCTCTAGCATGCGTACCATAGGTTCGCCACCAGTGGTTTAGGGGTTACTATTAAGAGTTCTTTCATGGTTTTGGATTACAATCCTCCAACTTCTGCAACAATTCCACACACAGAAGTAGCAGCCAACAACAACATAAAAAAAGAGCAGCAGACCTCTAGATTTCTTAAGAAAGCAAACTTTTCAAGATCTGCTGTTCATGAGTGACAAAGAAGCACATTGGCTCTACTTACATATCAATGCAGCACTGAGGTTTTACTGCACCGGCAGCATCCACAACAACATATTTATTTGGTGTTGTACAAAGAACTAAAACGAAAGAGACAAGGTTTTGTAACAAATGCAGGTCATTATTTACTTTGCTTGCCATCTCCCTCTAAAAAATTATAATTAGCACAACTTTATCCCCCAAGCAGTCCTTAAACAGATTTCTACTTAAGACCTACCTTTGAACTTTAAGGCAAATTCATAGGGATTATACAGCGTCAACACCCGTTTGTGGGTTGACTGGTCATCAGCATAAAATATAAGTTCGGTGGGGAACACAAAGACAGGAAGATTTCCTTCCACTAACTCTGGCTGCCTTTTTTGTTGCTGCATTGGCACCACGTCTTCCTTGATACTCCTTCTGCTCTTAGGATGGCTTAAGTCTCCAGAGACTTCTGGCTCACAGTAATTTAAGCATCAGAAAGCATTTTGGTAAACCTGGAGACAAAATGTAAAAACAAACACACGAAAACAGAGTGTGTAACTGTTTTTATTTTCACACTTACAAAAAAAAAAAAAACTGTAGAGTAATATAGGGATGTAAAATCAACATTTTGCCTAAAAGCTGATTCAGAACCTAAGTTGTCTTAGCTTTCCAAGTAGTTCAGTCCTCTTCTGCTTCAATGTGTTATGGAAATGCTTTTGGGAAAGTCAAAAAGGATTTCCACCTTGGTATATCCCTGGAGATAGTCAGTAAAGGATTCAGTCTATCTTTTTACAAGCATTACTAACATAATAAAGCAACCAGGAATAAGATTTTCTAATTGCATCAATTTTTAATTTGGACTCCGATCGTAACTCAGAGATGTTTTCCAAATGTTATCAACGTAAAATGAACAAAGAGGAATAAGTCATTTCTCTCACCTAGATGCAAATATAGAATCTCTGCCAGTTAGCTCTATGTTTATGATGCTCAGGAATGCTTTTGCTATTTTAGGAGGCAAACTCAGACAATGGTTACAATCCCCCATCTATTAATTGATAAATACATACAGAAGAAGCAATTCTGTGTGGGATTAACATGTAATTTTAATCTATCTATGCAACCATTAATCTTGCAGCTTCTTTCATTCTCTTGAACAGGTTAGGCAAAAAAATACAGCTTTACACAACAGTAATGCACATAGCAAAACAAAAACAAAAACACACAAACAGAAATGCTTCCATTATCACAGCAATCATTTATTCTTGAGTTTGCTGTTGCTCTATGAGCCAATATTTGACTAAGAATTTTGTAACACATAAAATTGTTCTAATATTCACATTTTGTTCTATATTGTAGCCTAGTAATTTCAGATCCACATTCTCAGCCCAGTTAGAATTGTGGAAGAAGTAGTCTTCCACTTTAAATTTGTATCTTTCTCTGAACTTTGCTCAGTGTTTTCCTACTTCTGGGCAGATGAATACATTTCTACAATTATTTTGCTGCGCAAAGTCCTAATTATTATACCAGAACACTCTATGTGTTTTAGGGAATTTATCCTCTGATTCATAAACAAACACACAAGGATAATCTCTCCGTCTATTGTGGATCTGTTCCCCACAACAAGCTTGGTTTGTTAAAGATAACATGTCTCTAGTAATTTTAGGAGGAAATTATAATGAAAATGTAGCAAAACATTTGTATAAGCCTTCACATTTCTTTCTTTCAATCTGTTTTGAGGAAAACAGATAGGAGAAATTAAGTAGTGGTCATATAGTAGATCTACAAACCTCCACTGCAGAAGCAAATAGAAAAATGGCTTAAAAGACATTATGCCCCCAGAATATTACACTAAGAGATCCTGCCTGTGACTATTGGAATACATGTCTAGGTGATTATTCCTACATGCAGAGCTTGGAGAGGTTACCTTTGGAACTACAACTCCTAGAATCCCCCAGCTAGTATGATGAGTGGACATGGCCATACTTCCTACTCTCCATAAAAAATAATGCCACAGGGCCACAACTGCATTTGCCCGTGACAGAGCCAGCAGTTCAAGTCCTCAACCCATGTAGTTCCTTTGGCAAGATGCATGTAGGGTACACCTATCCTCTCTGTGGCAAGAGTTCAAGACTTGCACAGAGGAGGAAATACTCTTCTGACAAGCAGCTAGAGCATGGGTTCGCAACTTACGGCCTGTGAGCCAGATCCAGCCCATGGCACCAAATATTCAGCCAAAGATCCACTGCCATCGGAAAAAGCTGCAGACTTATTTACAGCTGTGCAAATGCATTTACTACATCCATAAATAAGTCTGCATTTACGATGGCCACAGATGCATTTTACGGCACCAGTCCAGCCTGCTCAGCTGTCTGAGGGGGTGTGGTGCAGTCTACGGCTTAAAAACATTGAGAACCCCTGAGCTAAAGGGCCATGAGACAAGAGAGGGACTAGATACAAACAGCAGTATCCATTTGCTTACTGAATTGATTTGACAGCAGAGAAACAGAAGATGAAAATCCATAGAAGTAGATCAGGTTTTTTGCATCTTAGGGGCAAATGGGAGGATACTTTCAAGCTTTCACTATGAGCTAGCAAGGCAAAAAGGGTACCTACCATTCATGATGTTGTGAAAATAAAGGTTTGCTGTTGTGAAAATAGTGTGGCAGAATGAAAGCATATATGCTGCCTCAAACTCACTGAAAAAAAGGTAGAACACAAATGTTGCTTAGTAATTAAATAAATATTAAATAAAAGTGAACACATATGGTTTATTTCAGAAATATTTTAAATAGTTTGAGTGAGGGATTTATGTTCTAATCATCTTCCCACAAAAAATATGTAAGAGACATACTTTTTTCTATTTAAATTCAAGACCACCTGCAAGTTTGCTTTCTATAAGTAACAAGTTCATTTGGCACTCAGAAACAGGAAGCTTCAAGGATTTTATTGGCTTCATTATAAATAATTGATAATGCAAGTAGACATGGGAGTTCAGGATAATGTGAAATAGTTATCTTTCTGCTTAATAAAAAAACCTGCAGAGATATTACTATAAGAAAACACTTGAGTCATTCACAATTATAATTCCTTGAAATTACATCTATAGAAAATTACTTGTAACAGATGCCAATAGAAGCCAGGAAATTCTGTAGAACTGATTCTAATGCTCCAGTTCTTAATCATTCTATTGTTCTTGGAAACCATTTGCTTCACCAGAATGTGAGCATCAGCCTGAACATATTTTCCTTCTTCCCAACACTCCCTTGGCTGTTACTTCGTTTTAAAACTAAGGATGCTCCCTGTTTCTAAGTGAACTAGTTAAACACACTCTTTCAGATGTAGTTCAGCTACACCTGACAAAGACAAGGGATGAAAGAAGTGAATGGGAGACAGAAAAGCATATCCCAGCCTAGTACCTTGGTACAATACAGTCTGGTCATGTGACAGTGTTTACCAGCAGGAAGAAATTATCCAGGCCTTTCATAACAACAGCCAAGGAGTAAGAGGGTAGGGGTGTGCGAGAAGAAACAGGAGTGTTCAACTTTCATATCATCAACACCCCCCCCCACAAGATTAAAAAAAGCATAGGGTACTTATAAGTGTCTTTATCCACTATCTTTAGAGACATATAAAGTCTTTTTTTTATTTTGTTATATAAGCAGCAGTAGAGAAGAAAGGATACCTCTTCAAAAAACTTGAGATCCAGATCTCCTATTGTACAACTTATAGGGTCTCTTCACACTCACACAATAACAACCAGCAAGTCCTAAATAGCCACCACAGAAGGCAAGTCTTCGAATCAGGTGAGCCAAAGACTTCCTCACAAACAATTTACATAAGACCTATTATTATTTCCGCCCCCCCTCTCCTCCAATGAACTGCAAGGAGGATGGAGGTGGAAGGTAGGAAGGGCCCCTAAGGTGAAAATCAGCTTCCCAGCTCACATTCACACACAGGGGTACACAGAAAGAGCCTCCTCGAAGATTGAGAATATGATCAGGCATACCATGGGCAGCAACCTCTCCAGATAATCTTTCTAACACCGGAACGAACCAAAGGAACTCAAGAATGAATCCACCAGAAAGGTCTTTGTCAAGCCCAACCGTAACAATCTCAATAAATACTGAGGGGCTTTCAAGTAATAAGTAATGGTAAATACAAATGTGGCATATTACTTCTGCTCCATGAAACACATCAGGGGACAGCAAGGTCGAGACCCAGAGAGGCTGGAATGGAACTAGTGATTGAGACGTAACTAATATGGGAGTGAAATTGTTAGACCTGGTCACTACGGACGGACATGAGGTGTCTGAGGAAGGTTGCTAGAGTGACTAGAAGGGATGAAATCAGGAATGTGACTATAAGGGATAGAATGGGAACAGAAACAATCTTGCATTACATGCAGAGGGGGTTTTTTTTGCATAAAAAGATTAACCTTCACTTCACATTAACCTTACAATACAAGGCCAATCAACACAAAGAAACACCTTATACAAAGCATATTCACTCCCACCTTATGTTACCAGTGCCAAACATGGACTCTTAGAACAAAACATAAGCAAAAGTTGGTCACCAGAGAAGGACCAGCTGGACGGATGGGCTGGCTGACCAAAGACGCCAGCACCGCTACGACCACCACAGCTGTATCGCGGCCAGCCACTCCACGGATAAATGTACTGTATATTTGTTTCTAATTGAATTATGTACAAGGGATAAGGACTTTCCCCATTGTTTTGTACTGTATATCCTTGATTGTTTTGCATCTCTTTGATTGTACTGTATTTTTATTCTTATTTTTTATGATGATTTGTTGACCACATTGATTGTATTATATTGTTATATTTATATGGTGTTTTTTATGTATATTTCATACTGTAACATTGGTAGCCGCTCTGAGTTGCTTCGGCAAGGAGAGCGGCATATAAATTTGAATTTAATAATAATTAATAATAATAAAATCAGGCTGTTGGGGGCTGACCAGAAGGGATATAGACTCAGGAATGAGATTATAAAGGGAAAGAATTGGAATCTTAAACTACATACAGAAGTACAAAGTAAAACCTCATATAACACTAAAACCTGGTTCCACAAGTCTTGGTGTTATATGATTTTTAGTGTTATCTGATCCTCTATGGGAGCCATAGAGATACATTGTAACCACACAGGCTTTAGCAGTTGTTATCTGAAGCATCCCATAGGATCTTAATGTTATCTGATGCAATTCTTCCCCCCAGATTCCTTAATGTTATGCGATTTTAGTGTTATTCGATACTAATGTTATATGAGGTATTACTGTAACAAAGAAAGGGGTTTGCCCATTTGGAGAGAATGCCTTGGCATTCCATTACCTAACAAGGCATACAAGTATGAGAATTAAATTAAATTAAAATCATTAGTGGGAAGAGGAGGACAAAAGACCACGAGGCAGACCCAGAGAAAGGTGGAGAAACATTCGATAATAAGATCACCAAATGATGCCACCGGAGGCTGCTAGAAGTGGCAGGGCAAGAAGAACCTTGTTTCTCCCTCGATGAGGTAAAAGAGGAAGAATAGAAGAAGACGCATTCACACGTACACGGAAGCCCCTTCATTTCTGGCCCCCAAAGGGTTTTGCCTCCAAAACTGACGAGGCCCGCCTCGAGAGACCCGGGGGGGCCACCCACCCCCAATTTGGGCCTAGTTTTTGTGGTCTCGGTGATTCCTGAGGAGAATTAACACTGGGAAATGGGGGGAAAGAGGTTTGACGGTTCCTTTTTTCCTCACAAGGACACACCATTCGTGACACACACCCCTCACCTTTTCTCCTCAGGCGGCTTGCCTCCTTCTCCCGCACAACCCAGGGCTCTATTTCTCCCCTTTTGTCCGTCGAAGAAGCACCAAGTCGTTCTCCTTCTTCTTCTTCTCCTCCTTTTCCCTCAGCGCGCCCGGCTCGGCTCACACTCGGCTTTCCCCCGCCCACTTGACGTCATTCGCCGCAATGGCTGCCGGGAGAGAGTGAGAGAGAGAGAGAAAAACATACGGAGAGACACCAACGGCCATCGACGAGAGGAGGGACTTTTTACAAAGCCCGCCGCGTCGCGCGCCCGCTGACGTCACGCATGCGCACTGGGAAGGAAAGGGGGGAGGGAGAGAGAGAGCGAGCGCGAGCGTGCCTTCTTTCCCGCCCATCCGCCTCCCCCACTTCCCAAGCCCTGTCCTCGCGCCCGCGCAGTTACAGACTGCGGTGGGTGGAGAGGCGCGCATGCGCTCTCCGTCTCAGCGGGCTAAACCCAAGTTGAAAAGGGCAGCCGCGGTCGAGGCGGGTTGCGTAGCTGAGGTGTTCCTCTTAGGAGGCTCCAAACTGGGGTGTGGGGGGAATAACGTCGTCTTTATTACCTCTCCTTCCACATAATAATGAAGCCACAATAATAAAGTATATATACACACGCTCACATAGTAAATGCCCATATTTTATTTTATTTTGTTTATGTGCACAGTTTACCTCAGAACTCCCTACCTGAACGAATTGGGCTCATGGGTATCCCCCTTTTGTGGTGCACACTGGCACATTTTGTTTCCCCCTCAAGTTCTGCCACAAAGTGTGGCCATTATCTCCCCCTCCAACCTGACAACCTGAGCCATGATTCATTATTATTTCGATTTATATGCCGCCCTACTTGGTGAAAACCAACTCAGGGCGGCTTACATCATAAAATCGAATACAATACAATATAACAGATCAATAATACAAAATCACAGCATCCCAAAATGTAGTGCAACAACATAAATGTAAAACACAATACAGTATGATCAAAATACAGTCCATAAACAATATATGATACCGAATGGGCAATAAACATGGTGACCTTGGACTGGTTTATGGGCGACCTTCCCTAACTCCATCTCTGTGCTTGACTAGGCAGGGTTGCCTTAATTCTCTCCCACAAAACCGAGACAGAAGTATACTTCACAAAAAATGGGCGGGTTATCTACAAAATAGCCTTTAAAAAAAAGTAATATAATGACAGCTATAAAAAACTTTCACATTAAATATATAATTACATAAAAGAATTTATTTACAACAGTTAATTCTTACTGTAAGATGATCTGTTGTACTTCTGACAAGTCATGTCATGGTCAACTCTTAACATCCTCCGTTCCAGGAAATACACTGGTCACACTTATCGGGCATTGGTGTGAGGCGAGGATGTTAAGATTTGTCTCCAGGTATACTCCAACACAATATGTGGCAGAAAATCCATTTTGTTTGATGGTGAGAGTTCAAATTTATTTTAATGATGTGTTATAATACACAATCAGTAAGTTTTAAAAATCTGGGACTTTAGCATGATTTTTATTGAACTGGCTGGGACAATTTTTCTGACCTTGCATCCGGGACAATCCTGGTTTTCTGGGACGTATGGCAACCCTATGCATGACCTAACTCAAAGCGTTGTGAGGGGGCAGTAAGAATGCCTTGAGGTGAATGGAAGAAAAATGGGAAATAAATTTAACTGATGAAGGCAACACACAGCCCAACCCTATAAACTTCAGAAGCCATGGCTGACAAAATTGGGGCTTTTGATGCAACATTCACCATTAACGCTCCATTAAAATGATTCCTGAGTGTTTAAAATTGCTATTTGTTCAAAGTTTTGCTGCTTTGAGAACTTTTGATACAGAACAGAATACAGACTTTATCAAGCAAATAGAGCTAGTAAAAGTAAAGGTCACCCTTGCTTGAAAGCCAGTCATATCCAACTCTAGGGTTCAGTGCTCATCTCTGTTTATAACCAAAGAGCCAATACCGTCTGTGCCTGCAGACATTTCTGTGGACATGTGGCAGGCATGCCTTGACAACGGAGTGCACAGAGTACTACTGTATTTATCTTCCCCTGAAGTGGTACCTATTTATCTACTTGCAATTTCTTGCTTTCTAACTGTTAGGTTGGCAGGAGCTGGGACACTTGAGCCACCGCAGTCCCACTTGAGCCACCGCAGTCCCCTAAAAAGAGCTAACTTCTTCTTTTACAGATATATAAGAGTAAACAAAACAGCAAAAAGACAAACAATTGTGGCACCTTAAAAACTAACTCCTGTATTTTAATATTAGCTTTCGTGGATCAAGTCCACTTCATCAGACATTAAACCTTTAGCTTGTCTTTAATTTTCTTCTCGAGAACATTCACTGCCCTGATCTAGTACGTCCCCAAATACACATAGTTACTCAGTGAACTTTACAACTGAAATAAAACATTGTACTGTTTCCAAAGCACCAAGGCCCATTCAGTAATTAAATTGGGAAAGAAGCAAAAAAAGATATAACATTTATCTTTGGAAAATAGTTGCAAAGGCTTTATTAATACTGCAGCTTTGCAGCAAGCCTAAGGGGAGGAAGCAAGTAAACTGGTCAACCATTTAAAAGAGATATATAATTTTGGCTGCAATTCATGGCTAATGGTGGTCCTTATTGGCCTGGAGCAAGAGTGAAGAATTCTGGCCTGTCAGAGTTTATGGATTCTGGCTCCCATAATCTCTAGTTGGTGCAGATTATGGTTATCCAAGTGGTAGTCTGGGAAAAATAAATCTAAAGGACCAAGGATTCCCGCCTATTCCAGTTGAGATGTTGGTCTTGAAGCCTTCACATGAATTGGCAATATAAACTCTAGTTTTTCTCTGCAATGGTGTTAGCTCATAACCATTATGAGTTGGGAATGGTGCATAGACAACCAGTCCCCACCAGTTCCTCCTTCAGTAAATTATTTTTGTGTCTAATTTTCATGCTGATGGGTTGCTGTTACAATGCCACCTAAGCGCTCACTTTGTGCATACACTTTGTTGCTTCCCAGGATTTTAGAGATAACTATATGATCAGTGATGGAATGTAACAGGTTCTCACCAGTTCGCCAGAACCAGTAGTAACTTTCCCCAGTGTCCCGGAGAACCGGTAGCAGCGTTTGGGGGGAACCACCTTCGGGGCTTACCTTTTCACTGGTTCCCCCACTGCACATGCACACCAAGCACTTGGTGTGCATGCACGCCTACAGTGCTTGGCGTGAATGCACGGCCTCCTTGGTGTTCTCCCAAGCAGGGAGGAGGAAGAGAAGCTGCTAGCCTGAAGTTCCCTATAGCCTGCTCCCCAGGGTAAGTGACTCACCTTTGTATGTGGTCTGTCTGTGTGTATTTTAATGTGTATTTAATACCTTTACCTATATTGACAAACTACCACAGTTCCTAAAAAGGCCTGGCTTGGGGGTTTTAAGCAAAGTCTTAGCGTTACCTCATCAATAAGCTATACCTGTGCTGTTCCAATTGCTGTTCCAATTGGAGAACCCTTAAGGAGGTACAGCTGTTTTACATTTACATTAAGGCATATTATCCTAGAGAACTGGTTAGGCAAAGACTTAGTACCTAACTTCTTTAACTGTTGAAAAGTTGACAAGTGCCAAAATGAAGCCATCTTGTGGTGAGTTCATTCTGTAGTTCCTTCCATCTGACCTAGTGTGAGAAAGATTAGCCAGAATAATCTTTAAGCTCTGGTTTAAAAGCTCTGGTTAATTTGTGTTTGGGGTGGGTGAGTGGCTGTATTTTAATGTATTATTTATTTATTTAATTTATTTACGGGTTTGTGTTGTGGGTGGGTGGGTTGAGAGGAGTGAGTGTGTGTGTGCTTATTTTTATTTTATTTTTTTGTAACTTTTTGTATTTTTTCTCCTTTGGCCCTGCCCATGACACCATGATGTCATGATGTTAGCTCTGCCCACACTGTGATGACATCACAGTGGGGTAGTAAAATTTTTGACATCCCACCACTGTAATATGATCATCATTTGAAGAACCATACAGTACCTTTATTACTAATATCTGTTCAGCTGATGAGATCAGCGAGATTGGTTACAGGATGCCTAAAACCAAGCCCAGTACAAAAAGTGCATTGGTGTATCTAGCTGGCATCTCTCCACCAACATTTAACAGAGAAAGGAAATGCAGTTGATGTGGCCCGATATTGGGCGGATGTCATCTAATCCCTGGGAAGGATTGCCATAAATCAGAATTGACTTGATGGGACACAATTATTATTAATAGGGCAACCTATACTAGCTTATTTGGAGTTTGTCTTTCTTTCAGTTTTTGCTACAAACATGCAGTGATTATGTTTTAAAATCCATGGTTCCAAAAACTTTGCAGCACTTTTGCTTCCGTTATCCAATTGAAACCGGCCCACCGGCCCTTCAGGGGAAGCCTGGTTTCTCCAGATGTTTTGGATGTAGTTTTATGGAGTGTCAGTCATGCCAGCCTTAGAGCAAATCTGTATTCATCATGAATTTTCCTATTGGAAAAAAGGGAAAAAACGGTGAATTAATTGCCGCTGGATCCAGCTGCAAATCGGGCCAGAAATCCTGTTGATGTCCAGCTCTATAAACGAATTGTTGGGCTTGAAACCGTGTAGGAAATGCTGAGTGGCTGATCCACAGAAGACAATATACACGGGGACCAAGGCTTGGAAACGTTGTTTTTTGGCCTACACCTCCCAGAACCCTCAGCTCCAATATGGGGATGATCTAAGCGGGGATGATCAATACGGGGATGAGAATGCGCGGGTGGGAGGTGGGGGAGGAGAGGTCTGCGGCGTAGGCCAGAAAAAAGGCAAACAAGCTGATCTTGCGTCCAAACTGGGGTATGCTAACTACGGGGGGCACAGAGAAGATCGCGTACAGGTTTACTCGGGAGTAAGCCTCCCCCACCCTCCACAAAGGATCGCCCAGGGCAGTCTCGCTTAGGATCTTGCCTACTGGGATCCGGGAACCCAGAACCGTGAGAAGCGTTGGGGTGGTGGTCTCCTTTCGAGTAAACCTTCCTGCCTTTAATAAGCGCTAGGGTCGCATCAGCGCTGCAACCTTGCCTTGCCTGTATCTGAAACCGAACCTCCGCCTCCTTCCATCTGGGAGGTGCCTTGGGTTTAATGGGACGTGAGTGAGCCCCTTTCTAATAAACGAGGGGGATCTGATTACACCTGACTCATTCCTTTGGATCTGAGCTTTGCACCTTTTAAGTACCCAAATCTTAAGAGGGAGCGTAGCAGCGGGGAGGGTGTCTTGGGCAGGATCCAGAACGACGCCCGATAAGCCCCTCCCTGGCTCCCCCAAAACTTGCAAACGTTGCGTTGCTGGGTGGGGAAAAACGTCCCTCGCGGCCCCTTTCTGCCCCAGGGCGGGGGTGAATTTATTTGGGCGTCGCAAAAAGCAACGATCCCGAGTAACGTTTGCAAAAGCAACGATCCCGAGTAACGTTCGCAAAAGCAACGATCCCGAGTAACGTTTGCAAAAGCAACGATTAACGTTTGCAAAAGCAACGATCCCGAGTAACGTTTGCAAAAGCAACGATCCCGAGTAACCTCAAAAGCAACGATCCTGAGTAACGTTCGCAAAAGCAACGATTCCGAGTGAACGTTTGCAAAAGCAACGATCCCGAGTGAACGTTTGCAAAAGCAACGATCCCGAGTAACGTTTGCAAAAGCAACAATCCCGAGTAACCTTCTCAAAAGCAACGATCCCGAGTAACGTTCGCAAAAGCAACGATCCCGAGTGAACGTTTGCAAAAGCAACGATCCCGAGTAACCTTCTCAAAAGCAACGATCCCGAGTAACGTTCGCAAAAGCAACGATCCCGAGTGAACGTTTGCAAAAGCAACGATCTCGAGTAACGTTTGCAAAAGCAACGATCCCGAGTGAACGTTCGCAAAAAGCAACGATCCCGAGTAACGTTCGCAAAAGCAACGATCCCGAGTAACGCTTGCAAAAGCAACGATCCCGAGTAACGTTCGCAAAAGCAACGATCCCGAGTGAACGTTCGCAAAAAGCAACGATCCCGAGTAACGTTCGCAAAAAGCAACGATCCCGAGTAACGTTTGCAAAAGCAACGATCCCGAGTGAACGTTTGCAAAAGCAACGATCCCAAGCAAGTCCCACCTTGCGGCGACCAGGCGGGGCCACGGGCCCAGCCTCGATCGCTCTTTAGGCCATTTTTTTGCATTAGAGAGTGAGTGTATTTAAAATGAACTGTTGCAATGCATGGCCCTCCTCTTTCACCTCTTCCCTGTCAATCACTCCTTGCAAGCGGAGCTGGCCTAAAATCCGGGCCAAGCGCCGCTCTTTTCTCTCCCCCCCCTCCCGTCGCCTCGCGCAAAACAAGGTGCCCCGCCCTTCCTCCTCTCGTTCTCTCCTCCCCCTTCATGCATATGCAAATAACGCCCCGACCGGCGGCCAATGGCGAGAGCGTTCGGGCCGCACGGCTCCTCCCCGCCGCCGCCGCCGCGGCTTTAGGGGGAAGCGAGGTTGAGGCGAGCGCTCAGTCGATCCCGGCGGCTGGGGCGGGCGGGTGGCTGTCAGTGGCGCGTCCAGCAGCCCGGGGGGCGCAGGAGGGAGGAAGGGAGGGAGGAAGGCAGAGGGCCGCCCTTCTCTCCGTGGTGTCTTCCCTCCGCCCTTCCCTCGCCTGCCTAACCAGAGCCCGTCCGCCTCGGCCCGGGGGAGCCGGAGCCACCCCGGGGGGTGGGTGGGGGAGAGAGAGAGCGAGAGCCCCGGAGGAGGAGGAGGAGGCCGGGCGAGGCAGGCTGCCCCCGCCGCCGCCGCCTTGGCTGGCCTCCCTCGGACCATGCCGATCCTGCTCTTCCTGATCGACACGTCCGCCTCCATGAACCAGCGGGCCTACCTGGGCACCAGCTACCTGGACGTCGCCAAGGGCGCCGTCGAGCTCTTCATGAAGGTGGGGGCACCGCTCCGACGCGTGTCCTTCACACGTTACACGCCCTGACACGCGTCTACCCTATCCCCCCCCTCCCATGACGGTACTCATTTCACCCACCCACCCACCCCCCTTTTTCTCTCCCGCAGCTACGGGCCCGAGACCCGGCCAGCCGCGGCGACAGGTACATGCTGGTCACCTTCGACGAGGCGCCTTATTGCATCAAGGTAAGGCCAGAGAGAGATAGAGACGGAGGGGGAGACCCACAGGCACGGCTTCCTCCCCTTGAGGCCTCCCTTGAGGCCTACTCCTCACCCCCGATCCCCCTTCCTTCCTCCGCCTCTCGGGTGGAGGCCGAGCCGGCTGCTCTCGGGGTGTGGGTGGGGGCGCAGCCTTGCGAAGATGGCGGCGGACATTTTGCTTTTGTATGGCGGCTGAGGGCGCTGCTGAGATGGAGGAGGAGGGAGGGAGGGAGGAGGAGGAGGAGGAGGGAGGAGGAAGGCGACGGGGGGGGAGGAGGAGGAGGAGGGAGGGAAGTGGCCCGAGGAGGAACCCCGAAACCCCCGCCCTCAACACCACGCGAGGCCCAGGCCCGCCCAGAGGCCTATCTCTCAGGCCAAGGCAGGCCTTTCTCCTTCCAAAAAAAAAGGGGGGGGGATCATTCTCTGTGTGTGAATTTTCCTCAAGACTGCAAAGCAGCCACACTTCTGTGCCGCCCCCACAGCCAGTGGTGGCCAACCTTGGCACTCCAGATGTGATCGAACTTCTCGATTTCCCAGCAGCCCTGCTCAGCAGATGTGTTGAACTCGGGCTTCCGGGAAGTCGTAAGGAACACCTGGAGCGCCAGGTTGGTTGTTGCCGAAGTAGACGGAGCTTTTGAAGATTGGGGCCGCTTCCGCAGGGAAGGTGAGGGCATTCTGTGCGCTCTGACGTCTAGTCGTGCCTGCCTTGTGACCAGGGATACGATCTGGGAACTGAAGTCGTAAGGAACACCTGGAGTGCCAAGTGGGTTATCGCCGAAGTAGACGGAGCTTTTGAAGAGAGGTGGATAAATAGGGGCCGCTTCGGCAGGGAAGGTGAGGGCATTCTGTGCGCTCTGACGTCTAGTCGTGCCTGCCCTATGACCACAGATACGATCTGGGAACTGAAGTCGTAAGGAACACCTGGAGTGCCAGGTTGGTTGTCGCCGAAGTAGACGGAGGTTTTGAAGAGAGGTGGATAAATAAGGGGCCGCTTCGGCAGGGAAGGTGAGGGCATTCTGTGCACTCTGACGTCTAGTCGTGCCTGCCTTGTGACCAGGGATACGATCTGGGAACTGAAGTCGTAAGGAACACCTGGAGTGCCAGGTTGGTTATCACTGAAGTAGACTGAGCTTTTGAAGAGAGGTGGATAAATAAGGGGCCGCTTCGGCAGGGAAGGTGACGGCATTCTGTGCACTCTGACATCTAGTCGTGCCTGCCTTGTGACCAGGGATACGACCTCAGACGCAGACAGCGCTGGCTCTCTATTGCTGTAAATCGAGATGATCCCTGAGCCCCGACAGTTGGATACGACTGGCTTTTGAGCAAAGGAAACCTAACAAGCAGGTGCCACTTTGTTGGGAAGCTAACTGTTCTTTCTACTCTAGTCGTGCCTGCCACATAACCACGGGAACGTACGTGGACAACGCTGGCTCTTTGGCTGTGTCAGATACGACTAGCTTTGCAACAAGGGAGACCTTTACCTATGAATGCAAACCCAGGGTAGTGTAAAGCAGAGGTGCCCAAATTTTTCAGGCTGCGTGCTGGTCATATGATTCCTTCCATTGGAAGCAGAAGCAAAATGAGCACGCTCGTTTTACTTCTGCTTCCAGGAGTGGCGAGGGTGGCACAGGCTGGATTCGGGCCATGGGTTGTAGTTTGGGCAACTGTGGTATAGAGTGATGGATGGGCCCAAGGTCTGAATTCCTGCTGAACCATGGAAACCCATTGGAGGAGGGATTAATATTCCCATCAGTTTAAAGGGGTTAAGACTCTGAGCTTGATGATTAGAAGTCATACACTCTGTAACCGATGTGTATAAATTGATATCGTGAGGTCTCACTTTTACGTCTGACGAAGTAGAGCTTAAAATTAAATACAGGAGTTAGTCTTTAAGGTGCCACATCATATTTTGCCTTTTCTCGTTTTGCTTACACTCTGATATGAGAATTAGCCCTGGGGTGGCAAAGATTTTTTTTCAGGTTTTTTATTAATTTCAGCTACTTTTTATTTTTATTTTTTCAGGTATTTGTTCTGTCACTTATTTTATTTGGTTGTTCTATTACGTTGCTTTTATTTATGTGTCTGTGGCACCACACAGAGTGAAATATCCCAGATGGGTGGTATAAAAATGTAATAAATAAATAAATAAAATGCGAAGATTAGATTAAGAGGGGGCGTTGGGAGAGGGAGGGCATTGTGATTTTTGCTCTCAATAGGATCCATTGATTGCATACACCTACCCCAAACGAAACAATGGGATTTGGGAAAGTGCATTGCTGCTTTTGCTGCAGGAGCTCTGTGTGTGTACGTGTAAGTATAGCCCTCTCCCATGGTGCTGAAACGAAAATGCCGTGACTTCCTGAAACTAGACATAAGAGTATATTAGATACACAGACACAAAGAACACTAGCATACATGGACTACACACTGAACCAGAAATACTGTGCCTCACGATTCTGTCCTGTTTGTCATGTCATCCAATGCCAAGTGGGCTGCAAAGCACAAAAGCACATCTCAAATAAAGTTGATGACCTTTAAAGCTGCCCCAGTATTCTGGCCCTTGCTGTGAATGGTTTGCGTGGTTCTTCTCCTGGCCCTTGCTACAAATGGAACACACCATTCATATTAGGCAGAATCTTACGGGCGTGTACTTGTGTTAGTAAAGCACCAGTGTGACAGGTAAGAGTTGCTACAATAGGTGTCTGTACAACACACACCTGCTTTGGAAATGCCACATAACAACTGGTGCTACAGAAGGAGTTTCCTGAAGGTAGAGCTCCTGTTCTTGGCAACTGGCGTGAAATTTGTTTGGTGGAAAGGTAGACTTGAAGCGGCTTGTTGAGCAGTCCTATTTATGTTGGATTGTACTAGCAGGAAACGGCTGCTACTCACTCCCTGCTCTGTATACTCTGTCATATTACCAATCCTAAACCTTGCATGGTCTCTTATTTCTTAACTCTATGTCCCTCTTGCTTTATGTTTCTTAGACTCAACTCACACCCCAAGCCTTGATTATTGTAGCATGTGTTACACGCTTGTACAAGTAGCGGCAGTAATAATCTGTTACTTCCTCTCTGCCACCAAAGGAACCTTGAGATTAGGTAAATGGGCTCTCCGACATTTTACTTGCAGAAGGCAAACGGAAGACCCCACTGCATTTGCAGGACAACTTGTCAAGAAATATTAGGTTCCGGTATGGCCGCCCCAGTTCTTTTGATCCTTTTAATCTTTGTAATAGCTGAAGTGTTTATAGTATTTTAGAGTTTTATCTCTGGAGTTTTATCTCTTGTTTTTAAAACCAATTTTAAACAGCAATTCCTAAAGGACTTTTAAACTCAAGCTCTTTTTGTATTTTTGGTGGTTTTATCTTTGCTGTGTTTGGTTTCCCTGGAATTTTATCAGAGAGCTGCTATGTTTGCATTGCGGAGCTTTTAATTGGGACTGCCACAGTTTTGTTTCATCAGCAGGCTGTTGTCTGTGTGTTCCTGACCTTGACCGAAGCAACAAGGCCAAATAAACCATTTGGTGGTGAAGGTAGAATCACAGAAAAATGGGAAAGAGAAGAAAGCAATGGGGAAACAACCTGAGTTCACAGCTTTCTTTAAAGACAGCCAAACAACGGAAAATTGATGAACTCTTTGTGAAAGAAGAGATAGTAAGTAAGCCCACCCAAATTCCTTCTTTTAATAAATGTGAAGCTTTTGCATGGGACTCACAAACAGAAGCGGGAAAGCAGCTGGGAGCAGATTTAATTGAGTGGACTGAACCTGTGTCGATGTGCCACCTCTCCCACCCCATTAGCTCTCCAGTTCCTCTTAAAACAGCAAGGGTGAGGAATGGGAGAAGCTTTCGGCTGGTGACAGCACAACTGAGTTTATGGCGAAACAATGCCTTCTTACATGTCAGACTGTAACTTCAGTTTTTGAACAGTTGGTGTCCATTGAAAAAAAGCTGGATCTTTTAAAATCTGCTTTTAAAGCCCTCTCAAGCAAGCAAGCAGAAAGATTAACAGCAGTTCTTGGAACATGAACTCAAATAGATACTCTGGCTAAGCAATCTTCCCCATGGCAAAAGGAAAACAAATCACAAGTTAACAAAGTGGTCAACTTGTTTACCAATGGAGGTAGGCAAGAGGGCAGTGGACAGACTCCACTAAAGTTGACCCGCTCTCTGCAATTAAACCAGGTTGTCCTCAACACCCTCAACTCTGGCCACTGGTTTTCCAGAAGAGCAGTCATAATCTCCTTGGGACAACTTCTTCGATGTCATCACAATCAGATAGATTTGAATACAGCTGAATGGTTACCAAGCAGGCCTGGCAGTAAGCGGATTTTACTGACTTTTAAGCAACCTACTATACCACACATGTTGCTCAAAATGAGATCATTTCTTGCTCCCATTCAGATTGTCCCAATCAGAGTCTTTCGTGATGGAGAGGAAACACCCTTGCTCAGTCCTGTTCCTTCTAGCCTACACAGAGTGTCAAATGCCAAGTCTGCTGTTAACAGTGTTCCTAACTCCAGTTTGCTCTTGTCAGATCTAATGATGGGAGTATGATTACTTGTACAGAGGCCAAGTTGGATGCAGATGAGGACGCACTTATTAGGTCTTTTGGAGTGTTACCTAAGGCTGAGCAAGTAGACATTCTGCAAAGGCTGAACAGTCTCAAGAAAACTCTCTGGGCTACTATGGCCACTGCTGAACCACTTATGGAGCTCTCAACACCGAAAATGCCATCTCAGCAAAAAAATGTGGATAAGGAGAAAGAAAACATTTTTGAAACCTCTTTAAAAGCACCTCACCTAAACAACCGCCCTTCACAAAAAATTTTGGAGTCCACTGAACAGCCAAGAGAAGTAATAGACTATATTTAACCGTCAGCCATTGTTCTGGCCCCCAGCCTTCAAAAGGAAACAGTCCTTCTTGAGAAGGAAAGGGGTCTCCCTAACGTGGGCACAGGTCCGAATGGTTTGACAATGGTACGGAAAAGGGAACTACGGTCGCAGTCATTGGCTAGTGGACCCTGCCATCTGAAACTAGACTCGCCAGGTACCAACGGCTGCATCTTCCACGATGCTATAGGACAGTTAGATCAGATCACCAGTGACTGACTACAAACAGGAAGTCCCTGCCAGCCAGTGATTGAGGGCAGCACTCCGTCCAGAGGGAGGAGGGGGGGTTCCTGAGGCTGTAATTAGTGTTGTGACGGGCATGGGGCGTTATTGCGGGTACCAGGGGACGGGCCGCTCTCTGGGAACGCGGGTCAGATGTTTAATTGCTGTCCCTCGTTCCGGTCCCCTGGTGACTACTGTTCAAAGAGCAGGTGGGAGTCGTGACCAGGAGGGCCTTTGCACAACTTCGTGTGATTCGTCAGTTACGGCCGTTCCTAGACCGGGACTCCTTGCTCATGGTCACACATGCCTTAGTCACCTCCAGCCTTGATTATTGTAATGCGCTCTACATGGGGCTGCCCTTGGTGACCATTCAGAGGCTACAGCTGGCCCAGAACGCGGCTGCACGAGTGGTGTTGGGATGCGGGTGTTATGCCCGTGCCTCACCGCTGCTGAGGGAGCTGCACTGGCTTCCAGTTTGCCTCCGGGTGCAATTCAAGGTGCTGGTTATTACCTTTAAAGCCCTACATGGTAGTGGACCAGGATGCTTAAGAGACTGCATCGTCCCAAGGACATCTGTCCGTCCCACCAGAGTGGACCGGAGAGGCTCTCTGGTTGTGCCATCAGTCAGAGAGGCGCACCTCTCTGGCACGAGAAGGAGGGCCTTCTCTGTGTCTGCTCCGGCCCTGTGGAACCTCCTCCCAATAGAACTACGCCTGCAAAAGGAGCTGCTGTCCTTCAGGAAAGGATTGAAAACCTGGCTGGCAGGTCTGGTCTGGGGAATGGATCGATCAATTTCCCCAGCTGGCTGGCTGGTTTGACATCCAGTGCCTCCTAGCTATAATATCTAGCTATAATGCCTGGTTTTTAATGCTAAGTTTTTAAGCTTCTTTTAAAACGTTTAATTTCTGAACTGGTTTTAAATTGTTGTCTTGCTGATTGTGTTGGGAATCGCCCTGGGTCCATTCGGGGAGGAGGGTGATAAATTTAAATAAATAAACCTTCATGGCTGATCACCATGATGATCGCCAGTACTGGGAATCAGATATGGCACAAAAATGTCTTTTTACATACTTATAGCAGAGAGAGATTCTAAAGAGTATCTTTGCAAGTATGAACCTTTTGTGTCCAGAAAAAAATGCGAAAGACTGGGTAGTTTTATTCCTCTGTTTGGTTTGATCTGGTGTTAGGAAGCTTAGCTTGCAAGATTACCATTCCCAGGATACACCTGATTGTAGCCACAATCTTCCAGGAAGTTCTTTTCGATACCACTGTGAGTACTGTTCCTTAATTGTTGAGGACTAGAATAGATCTGCCAAATTCTTGGGAAATGGTTTTCTTCTATGAGGTTTACCCCACCCAAACCTGTTGGACCCCGAAACACCTGTATCCAAGAAATTGAAGCTTAAGCCTTATGCATTCTTGAGGGTTTACTCCCTGGGTGCCTGTTTCTCTACAATTTTTGTCTTGAGTGCCAGTCTTACTGGAACAGCAGGAAAGCTATTGCAGCAGGTCTTCTGCCTACTAGTCAGTAAAAGTCCTTTGCTATATGAAATTCACCTCCTCCTGTTTTCAATTGTTAGAAGATCAGTTGTACAGATTGATGCCTCATTTTGAGAAAGCTGCACCACTATTTTAAATGTATGCGTGTTTGCAAAATTTCTAGTTCTGCACAAAGTGTTCGGGACCTAGTCTCTTGTCTTTTGCCACCTCTTGGGGAATGTCAGTACGGTATATTGACAGTAATTTCTGCCACATCCTTACTTAGGAACTTTTTTCACCAAGGGTTGCCTTGCTTCCTTGAGTTCTTCTCTCCATTCATACTGTTTGCAGCATAAAAATGTCTTTGCGTTCTTGTCAAGCACCTTTGCCAAGTTAGAGTTTTCTGTTTTCAGGGCTTGATTTATAATGCATTATATTTCCCACTGTTGTTAATGCAAGAATAGTGGAATTTTAGTGGGAAGGTTCACTGCCTCTCTTGAGATGTCAAACAAAGCTTAACCATTTTCAGACATTTGGAGAAGTATTTATAGGATGAGTTCACCTCTCTTAATTTCTGTTCCAAGCATTGGTTTGCATTGTTGCTCACCTAGAACTCACCTAAACTTAATTCAAGGCTACTCAGATATCTGAGGATCATTATTTTGAGAAGCCCTCTAATAGGCTGTTCTTTGTGGCTAGAGTAGCTATTTTTTATTTAGGGAAAAAATCTTGTTTTGTCATGCTTTTAGTGTGTCAAAGCGTTTCACTGTCCTTTTCTTGTTATTTTTTACAGCAACCTGTTTCAAGAGCAACACGATGTCAGGAATAGTGGCTTGCTTAAGGCCACCCACAGGGACAATGGTTGAATTTAGATCTGGGTCTGAAGACTAGGCCGTTTTCGTCTTTTGTGCTTAACGGAAGCTGCGGAATATGATGTGGCTTTTTTAGCAACAAATTTCACACTTCATAGTACCACCTGCCCTTTCTAAACACTTCAAATGCACACCCACTTTCTCCTTGGGTCCCCAAGTGGTCATTTTAAAATATCTTCTCTTACTGGCCTGGTAGAGTCTTTTCAGAAGGACGGTGGTGTCTTAGTGGTTAAGACACTGAACTTGATGACTGAAAGGTCAGCAGTTCGAGAGCTCAGTGTTCCACGATGGAGTGAGCTCCTGTCTTTGTCCCAGCTCCTGCCAACCCAGCAGTTTGAAAGAAAGAAATTGCAAGTAGGTATATAGGTACCACTTCAGTGGGAAGGTAAAGAACATTTCTTGCACTCCAGTGTCTAGTTATGCCTGGCACATGTCCATGGAAACGTCTTCAGACACAGACAGCGCTGGCTGTTTATAATGCGCAGTGTGCATTTATAATGTGCAGATGCGCAGTGAACCCTAGGTCAGATAGAAGTGGCTTTTAAGCAAGGGCGACCTTGGTTTGAATCTCTTCTTGACCATGGAAATTCACTGAGTGGTTAGACGGAACTGGTAAAACTACTTAAATATTTCACTAACTTTGAAAGCACCATTAATCACTGTATATCAGTTTCAGCTTGTTGCTACGTGACATGCACGGTATTCATGTAGAGAGAGGTTTTGATCAATTCTAGTATCTTGGGAGGAAGGGAGGTAAAAACAGTAGAAAATGCCAGATACCTCTCTCAGTAACAGGTATACACAAAATATACATTAAATAAAAATTACTGTGGATGCTGGGGAAACCAAATCAAATCACAGTAGTCTGTGTACAATGGTGATTCTCAACTTTTTATGCCGTGGGCCGGACCCCCCCCCCCCCCCCGACAGCTGAGCAGGCTGGACTGGCGATTCTCCCGCGTTTAGAATCACGACAGCTGTGGGTGCATTTACACTGATGTAAATTATGTAACTTATGAAAATTGTGAACATTACACAAAGTAATTGTGTAAATTATGTAAATGCGCCCGCTTCTGGTGGCAGCGCCAATGACGGTCCGCATGAACTGGTGCTGCGGGCATCAGGTTCCGAACCCCTGGCGTACAGTTTTGAGAAAGTTGAGCAAGGCTATGGCAGGATATATTTGCAGAATAAACGGCCCTACAACCCTTCCTTCTCACCCTTCTGGTCTTCAATAACCTTATTGCTGCCTTTGCCTTAAAAAGGCTGGCTGGGAACGTTTGGTCTTCCGGATTTGTCATTGGAAAGCTTTTTGAATCTCTAGTTAAGATGTCTCTTCCTGTTTTCCCAAAAACAGCTTGTGTGTATGCCTGGAAATGGGGTAGGCAGTCATTTACGAGGCTGAAGAAAGTAAAACTTAAATCCTTTTACTTTTCTGGACCAAAGCAGCCTTTTGGAGTGCTACTGTGTCAACACATCTAGATGATTTTCACTTTGCACTGCCTGGAAATATGCCCAGTGTGCCTCTGAGCATTGCTGTGAAGACGAGTTACTTTGTATTATTGAAGTTTGGCATTGTGTACGATGGTACTGTTAAGTGTAAGGTTTGCATGTACATTTCCTTTGTGAAATTAATAGGTCCTTGCTCAAAACTCGAGACTTCCACATTCAGGTATAAATTCTGCTCAGGTTTTTATACTGATGTTTGGCAGACAAGCGTTTCCTCTTCTGGTGAATTTCTTAAACTTTTCTCTACATCATTCAGCCTTGTTATCTTGATTTCAGGATATCTAGTACCCAAAGTCACTTGACAGGGAGCGTTCTTCTAAAAATAAAGCAAATAGGACAGCTATAGATTTGGGTTAATAAAGTTATACACATTATTTCTTATTCATTTATTTAGGTTTATATCGCCACCCACTTGCCGTGGCGACTCATGGTGGCTTACAATCAGCAAAACAACACAACACACAAAAATTAATACCTTTTTCTAAATCAATAATAGATTTCTCTCTCCTCAGCTGTCTTAGGGCTTTACCTTTTGATTGCAACCAGAGTGCAAGAATAATTTATTATAATTGTTCTTGAGAAGTTTTTCCTCGTATGGAACATGTTACTGTGTAATCACTTTCATGTCTAGGTCAGACTAGACCAGGGATCTGCAAACTTGGCTCTCCAGGTGTTCTTGGACTTCAATTCCCAGAAGCCCAAGTCAGCATGCCTGCTGATCAGGACTTCTGGGAATTGAAGTCCAAGAACATCTGGAGAGCCAAGTTTGCTGATCCCTGGACTAGACCAGGGGTCAGCAAACTTGGCGCTCTAGGTGTTTTTGGACTTCAGCTCCCAGAAGCCAAAGTCAGTATATCGGCTGATCAGGGCTTCTGGGAATTGAAGTCCAAGAACATCTGGAGAGCCAAGTTTGCTGATCCCTGGACTAGACCAGGGGTCAGCAAACTTGGCGCTCTAGGTGTTTTTGGACTTCAGCTCCCAGAAGCCGAAGTCAGTATATCGGCTGATCAGGGCTTCTGGGAATTGGAAGTCCAAGAATATTTGAATAAGCAGACCAGACTAAGGAAGCTTTGCTTTGGAGCGGCTTGTTTTTAAAATACGCTTATTATTAAAATGATAAACAGAATTGAAGGACTTGCAGATGAAGATGGTTAGTTGAAAATAGTTATACAGTACATCATTTTCAGTATCAGATGCCGTTATATAATGGTGTGTGGTTAATGCTAGGCTGTTGCTGTCCACTGTATACAGGACCCATTCGGTTTTGGATTTAACCCAGCCCAGTACTTCGTATATTCTGATTATTTCAAACTAAAGAGGCCCACATCTAACGTAGCTTTGAGGTGTGTGTCATAGCGTTGGAACTAGGTGGAAAAAACAACCGGTTGTTTAGAAAACACTACAGAGTTAAGGAGAGGGACTCAGAAGTCATCTGTTCTAGATGAACGTGCTTGACAGTTCCAGCTTTTGTTGAAGTAGATCGGAGTGATCAACCTACGGCCTGTGGGCTAGACCCGGCACAATTTCATTTGGCCTGCCATCATTTCATGTGGCCCACCACCGCCCTTGACGCTACTGGAAGTGAAAGCGGATGTCTTTATGACAGCCATAAAACATGGGTGTGCATAAACGCGCCTGCTGTAAACGCTGTCGTCAATGCATCCGCGGATGTCATAAACGCGTTTATGATAGCTGTGGACGTGTTTTACGGCAGGAGGAACCACATAACTGATCCGCTCAGCTGTCTGGGGGACGTGATTTGGCCCACGGCGTGATAAGGTTGGGAACCCAGAAGTAGATAAATTGTTCATCTGATACATCGGTGTCCTAACTACCAGAAACTACCTGAGTGGTGTTTTGAGCATGAAGCTGTACTACAGTTAAAAAGTTTTTATTGTTGTAATCTAATGGAGCAGTGTTGTTTATTTTTCTCTGTGGGTGTCGTACGGGAGATTGGCGGTGCATCCTGAATGCATAATTATATTCTGATGGACTATTTCTGATCTCTCATTTTGCAAACCCACAGATTTCCTGTACATTTCCACTTAACTGTCATCATGCATATGCTGGAACCTAGTAAATTCTGCTGGCACGGGTTGCCTTTACTTTTCATGAATCAGTATATTTCTATTGAATCCACGCCCTTTGTATTTCTAGAATACTAAAACAAGTGGTGGTTCTTTTGCCTTTTTCTGTACGTGAATATGAACCCTCAGGGTACAGAAAATAGGCCGCAGTGAAGTATTTTATCAATACTGTATGTTGGTTTTTTTAAAAAAATAAGGTTCTAGGAAAGTCTGTCTGGATGTAAGTCTAGAAAAGCTAATCTGGAAGAATAGAAATGCTGGTTTGCTCTTAAGATTTAGAGTTTTGTCCTACAATATTAAAGACCAAGAAAGATGTTAAAGATACATGCATGTTTGTAGATAAAATTAGTAGCTGGAAGTGTAAAAAGTATTGGAGTTTTTAATTCTCTGACTGATGTTGTAGCTATAAATACCAGTTTGTGGACTTTAAAGTGGCTGAAGTAGTTTTAGAGTTACTTTTGAGTGTACTATATTTTTTTTTACATATGGATTATTAGGTGAGTAATCTTCCTGTTGCCTGTTGGTGCCTGTTGCCGTCATTCATCCTTGTAATACCAGGCCATTCTTGTTCATGTTCTATGGCTCTAGTAATAATTTCATGTCAGAAATTATTCTGGGTTGAGAGGATTTTTGCTAGAGAAACTCCGCTCAGGGGATGCCCGAATGAGGCTCCTTTCATGTCCCCAAGATCTTTCCCCACCAAAGTGGTCCCTATTTATCTGCTTGCAATTTCTTGCTTTCGATCTGCTAGGTTGGCAGGAGCTTGGACAGAGACAGGAGCTCAATCAGTCATGCAGTACCCGGGTCTCGAACTGTTGACTTGCCAGCCTTCCAGCTAACAAGGCAAGCTTCTTAGCCACTGCAGCGTCATTTTTGATAGAAACTGATTTTTCTTCTCTTCATTCTCAGGAGATCTTTTCCAGCTCTAGTCCCTCCTACACTGGTTTCCAAGTGCTACACTCCTATTCTTTCCCCTCTAGCCATGGCTGAGCTGTGGTGTGTGATTTGTGTAGAGTGTGAGACTTTTTAATTGCGGCTTTGAAAGGAAGGTGATGTAGGTATTCAGGGAGCCGGAGAAGCTACAAGCCGTTTATTAAAACGCACCCATGAAATGTCCTTGTATTTAGGAAGTGGCCTGTTGTTAATCTGCCAAGACAGAACTTGCTTGTTAATGCGTTGTTCTACAGAAACCGGGTCTTCAACATGCCTGGAAACTGACAGCCCAGACTAGAGGTCTTGTATGTGGGGTGAGGTTGAAGGGCCTGTAAGCTGCTTTCTCGTCTGTGGGTTTGATTCTATGGCATCGCTGTCCTCCTTTTGTTTTCCTAGCTTTCGGTCTGTGGGCCCGCCTCTGTGGTTATTTTTCTCTGCCGGTTGGAACACCCTTTTCCTCAGAATGGCGTCACCGGCGAGAGCTCTCTGGCTTTTTTGGCAACTCCAAATTGGATTTCTCAACTTGCATCTTTGGGGCCACCGATGACTCAAAAGTGAGTCAGCTTGATATTTAATGAATGCCTTGGGTACCCGTGGTTTAGTATGTTCTTGTGCCGATGTGGAAAGATGTTTATAATCGAAAGGGAAGTTGTCAGCCCTGAAACACCAGGTCAGAGGGTCATTTTTGTGTGGTGTCCGTAGTCCATTCCTTCCCACTGCCTCTGGGTTTTGTTGTTCAGTTGCACAGTCGAGTCTGACCCTTTACGGCCCCATGGACCACTGCACGCTCTGTCATCTGCCATCCTCCGGAGTCTGCCCAGATCTACTCCCACCACGTCAACAATGCCGCTTAGCCTTTTCATCCTCTGCCACCTCCTCCTCTTGCCTTGGATCTTTCCCAGCATCAGGGCTTTCTCCAGCGAGTCCTCGTTTGTTGGCCAAAGGTTTCGAGTTTCAGCTTCAGTCTATCCTTCCAAGGAGCAGTCATGGCTGGTTTCCTTTAGGATCAACTGATTTGACCTCCTTGCAGTCCAGGAGACTCTCAAGCATCTCCTCCAGCGCCACAGAGTTCAAAGGTGTCTGTTCTTCTGTGCTCAGCCTTCCTTAGGGTCCAACTCTGACAGACGTACATGACTACTGGGAAGACCATTGCTTTTAACTGCGGACGTTTGTTGGCAGGGTGATTTCTCTACTTTTCATCATGCTACCTAGGTTTGTCATAGTTTGCCTCCCAAGGAGTAAGTGTCTATTTATTTCATGGCTGCAGTCACCATCTGCAGTAATTTTAGATCCCAAGAAGGTAAAGTCTGTCCCTGCTTCCATTTCCTCCACTTCTATATGCCAGGGAGTGATGGAGGCCGGATGTCATGATCTTGGTTACTTTTCCTTTTGGTGTTGTGTTTCAAGCCAGCTTTTGCACTCTTTCCTCCTCATTAAGAGGCTCTTTAGATTGTCTTCATTTTCTGCCATTAGACTAGTGATTAGGCAACAGTAATAGTTGGTTTCAGATACTGAATCCAAGCAGACATAACAGTATTCTGTCAATATTTAGGCAAAACTATTCCTTCCAGAGAGAAAGTACTAATTTGTCTTGTGCTGAATCAAACTTGGATTTTAAGGTTTCTCTTCCCTAGATATTTGTAAGTATGGGAAAGAGGCTTCTAGTGGGAGAATTGTCTGTAAATACAGTGGAACCCCGCATAACATAGTGAAAAATCCGCATAATGAAGCGTCCCTTATGCAAGGGCGATACCCCGCATAATGGGGGGGGGGGAGTCGTAAAAAGGGGGGGAGTCGTAAAAATGGGGGGGGAGTCGTAAAAATGGGGGGGGAGTCGTAAAAATGGGGGGGGGAGTCGTTATGCGGGTTTTTTGGTATCGGGTATACCCACTCAATGGGAACTCCAGTTAACGAACTCCCCCCCCCCCATTATGCAGGGTACCGCCAATAGTGCTTCACATAATGAAAACATTTGCATAACGAAGCACTCTGTGGAACAGAGTTTTTTTTTCTTTATGCGGGCCTCTACTGTACATTCATTGCTGTCTGCAGTAGTGTGTTCTTCAGATAAACAATGGATCTGTTGCCTGGACTTCGTTTTGTTTTGAAAACCAAAGCCGGGATTTTATAGAAGATCACAGTACGGATATGTTGAATGAATTATTTTTTTGTGAAATTGGGTATAAATGTAATTCATCTTAAATGTAAGATTTAAGATTAAAACCACACAGATTGGGTTGCTTGCTTGTTCATGTCAGAGATTACTCTGGGTTGAAAGGATTTTTAGGGGTTTACTTCTACAAGTTGCGATAATTGAATAGCGCATCCCTGCTGAGTCTGAATTCACAATCATACCTTGGTGATTACTGGCTCTGAGGCTAGTGAAACAATATTCTTTTACTCTTAGGATGAGAGAATGAGGAAAACCCAACGTGTTGTGATTTCAGTAAAGTTTAAACAGAGGAATTGGCTGTTGTCTACATGCGGAAAACGTCATTAGAGATTCTCTTATTGATGAAAGGAAGTGTAATCATTATCAGGTTGGCATCTGGTAATGTTCTTTTCTTTCTGTGTGAGAAAAATGCCCGTGAAAACTGCATGATGCGCCATTGCCCCATTCGGAAAAGCACATCCATGTGCAATTTTTAAAAATGTGATTGGTGGTTTTTAAAATGTGTTTGGTTTTATTTTCTGTGAGCCGCCAAGAGTCTTCAGAGTTGGGTGGCAATATAAATCAGAATAAAATAAAATAAATTCGTTGTTGGATCGGGTGGCCTGCTCGATACATGTTCTTGCCTACTGGCCTACTGGAGCAGTTTGACTTAATAGTCTTGGAGGATTAGCGGTGCTTTATGGTCACTGGGTCAAACTAAACACCTTTGAGTGGGTCCTGTAAGGTGATCCTCAGCAAGGGACGGGAAACGGGTGACTTGTCTTTCGTGGAAGAGAGAGGTTAGAAAGAGACGTTCAGAGTGGACTTGGTTTTTAGTGGGTGATTCTGCTCAATGGTTGCTGGAGCAAATGCATTCAGGCACTGATGCTCATTCAGTGTTCTGAATAGAAGCTTAACAAAGAGGGCAGCCTTGTCACAAGTTGATATGCGCATTTGCTTTTCCCTAGGCTGGATGGAAGGAAAATCATGCCACTTTTATGAATGAATTGAAGAACCTGCAAGCCTCTGGATTAACGACCCTTGGCCAGGCGCTGAGATCATCCTTTGACCTGCTCAACCTCAACAGATTAGTGTCTGGAATTGACAACTATGGACAGGTAACACACGCTGATGTTCAGTTCCCATTCTTCATCATCTTTCAATACTACACAACGGAGGAGAGAGCGAGAGAGAGTGTTAAAATGAAATAAGCTGCAAGGTTTCCTCTGATGTTTATAACTTGGCGTTCACCCACAAATGTTAATGGATTTAAAGCAGTAGAGCAGGGGTGCCCAAATAGACAGTCTGGGTTGGAGGCTGCAACATTTGAGCTGGTTTTTTTGTGTTCCGGCTGCAGCTTGGGAGCAAAGGACACATGTTTTGTGGCATTATTGTGTGTAGTTAAGTGCCAAGGAAGAGACCGGGTCATGATACACCTGGGCCCCCAATCTGTCACCCTGGCACTCCCAGCTTCTTTGTCCGTTAACACCAGGCCTGCCCAGACTTTTTGGGCCGCGGGCCAGTCACATGGTTTATCCCACCGGAAGCGGAAGTAAAACTCGCCTTGCAATTTGTTTTGCAACAGGATGAGATAGATTTTGAGGCTGCCGTTTTCTCTGCTTAAACCAGGGGTTCCCAAACCATGGCCCGCAGACTGGATACGGCCCCGACACCAATTCATCCAGCCGGTGCCACCCTCATCCCTCCCAGAAGCGGAAGTAAAATGTGCCTGCACAAGTGCATTTTACTTACGCTTCCGGGAATGACGAGGACAGCATGGGCAGGATGAATTGGTGGTGTGGGCTGGATCCGGCCTACTGGCTGTGGTTTAGGCACCCCTACATTACACGGTGAACCTGTTTTTCATGCTCCCACTCAGTTGTTTATGTCGGGTTGGGTACATTTCTAATGATGCACCCCTGTTTAAAATGTTAACGTGGATCTGTTTTTTATGCAGGGAAGGAATCCTTTCTTTTTAGAACCATCTATTCTAATTACCATCACAGATGGAAACAAGCTGACAAATACTTCTGACGTTCAAGGGGAGGTAAGACATGCGACTCCGCTTTAAAGCACAGTTGTAGTTTAACTAAACACGGCAGGTTTGCTTGTTTGAAAGTTAAAAACTGTTTCTGTTTTGATATTTTCTACAAGGCTGCTCACCATGTTCTGGAATAATAACAAGTTGATCGCGGTTTTGTACAGAATTATTTGAGTACTGCTTATCTCTTCCTGGGTGTTCCGGCAGTTTGTTTAGCTTTTCAGTAGCCTCACGAATGAAGTTAGCTGAGAGAGAATATAGGAAGTTGATTTC
The DNA here is from genome assembly GCA_030440675.1 of Furcifer pardalis. Taxonomy (NCBI): domain Eukaryota; kingdom Metazoa; phylum Chordata; class Lepidosauria; order Squamata; family Chamaeleonidae; genus Furcifer; species Furcifer pardalis. Next base: position 33,205,382 of record CP126899.1, on the reverse strand, counting down.
TAAAACTGGGTCAGAGTGTCTAGTTTAGTATTGTCTGCACTGACTGGCAGCTGTTTTCCTGTGGCTTTTTACACCCCTTTCTAAAGATGCAGGAGATGGAATCTGGGAACTTGAACACGCAGAACTTGTGTTCTACCATGAACCTGGATGCATATCACAGTGTGATGTGGCTTCAAAAATGGCCAACACTGTTTTAGCAATTTTTGTTGTTCAGTCGCACAGTCGATTCTGACTCTTTGTGACCCCATGGACCACTGTCCGCCAGTCACTCCTGTCCTCCACCCTCCTCCTCAACTCGCTCAGCTCTATGTCCATTGCGTCCACAATACCATCTAACCATCTCATTTTTGGCCACCCCCTTTTTCTTTTGCCCTCCACCTTTCCCAGCATCAAGGCTTTCTCAAGTGAATCCTCTCTTCTCATTTGATGTCCAAAGTACTTTAGCTTCATCTTTACTATTTGACCTATTAAGAAGCAGTCAGTGTTGATTTCTTCTAAGATTGACCTGTATAATCTCCAAAACCAGTGCAGTACTACTAGTCCTCAATTCAGCGCTAGTTTTAGACCAGATCTAGAGTCCTGTGTCCAATTCTGGGCACCGCACCTTAAGAATGATGCAAACAAATTGGAGCAGGTACAGAGAAGGATGATCAGGGAAAAGGAAACCAGGCCCATTGAGGAAAGACTGGAGGAACTGTGCATGCTTAGCCTTGAGAAAAGGAGACAGAAAGGAGATGATGATGATAGCACTCTTCAAATACCTGAAAGATGGTCATAAAGAGAAAGGGAAGGATCTGTTCCTCCTCATTCCAGAGTGCAGAATGCGTAATAACGGGCTGAAACTACAGGAAGCCAGATACAGGCTGAATATTAGGAAAAACCTCTTAATGGTTAGAGCAGTACGACAGTAGAACCCACTGCCTCCAAAGGTGGTGAGCACTCCAACACTGGTAAGCATTGGGAAGAGAATTGGACTACCCTCTATCACAGCGGTTCTTCAACCTATGGGCCAGATCTGGCCTGCAGCACCATTTCATGGGGCCCTCCAAGAGGATTCGAGAAACAAAATGGCCATCCCTTTTGAAACTGTTTGTCAGGGCAAAACGGCCATCCGACCCTCGAAGCTGACTGAGAGAGCGTGACCCAGCCCCTGGCTTGCAAAGGTTGGGAACCTCTTCTCTATCTGATTTGATTTGAGATGCCTGCATTGAGCAGGGGGTTGGACTCGATGACCTCAAAGGGCCCCTTCCACCTCTGTCATTCTTTCATGAAGCTGGTCGTTTGCTCAAGGTCACCCTGAAACTTCATAGTTCCAAAGCAAACCCTTGAAGGTCTTGTAGCATTGAAGGCAATACTGTGTAAAATAACTCTCTACTCTGGTTCTTTTCTTACTCGTTTCCTGCCTCATCAATGCTTGTCGGATGGTTCACCAATTGCAACGGGGATTTTTTTTTTAAGCAGAAAGTGGAATTTGTGACTTGTGCATTTTAGGTTCAAAAGATTCCATTGTAGTGAGTTGTTTACAGATGAATTGTCTCTTTTCTCTCCTTCAGCTCCACCTTCCTTTGAATTCTCCCTTGCCTGGTAGTGAGCTTACCAAAGAACCGTTCCGCTGGGATCAGAGGCTCTTCGCCCTTGTGCTGCGGTTGCCCGGAGCCCCTTCAGTGGAACCAGAACAACTGGGAAGTGTCCCCACAGATGACTCTGCTATCACACAGATGTGTGAAGTCACAGGAGGTAACGCTGCCTTACCTTTCCCTCGTTTGCACAGGCAAACCTATTTGCCGGGAAAGAATAGGATTGGTCAGCATAGAGTCACAAATGAACCTCAGATAGGCTCAGAGTTTCATTCATGTATAAAAGGCATGTTAATCCTATCTGTGCCTCAGGTTATACCTGGATGTATGTATAGGCTCTAGTTTTCTTGAGACTGGCACAACAGCTGAGAAGGCGCTATGCCATAGTATGTATACTTTACAGATACGATAGTGCAGGGGTGGCCAAACTACAGCCTACAGGCCAGCCCATGGCCCCATTTCATGTGGCCTGCCATCACCGCTCCCAGAAGCAGAGGTGGATGCATTTACGACAGCCATAAAATGTGCCCGTGCATGTGTAAATTTGCCCACACCTGCTATAAACGTTGCCGTAAATGCACCTGCGGCTGTCATAAATGCGTTTACGATAGCCGCAGTGGGATTTTATGGTAGTGTTTATGGCAGGAGGAACCACATGACTGGCCCGCTCAGCTTTCTAGGGGGCATGGTCTGGCCCGCAGCATGAAAAGTTAGGGAACCCTTGTTATAGAGGCTATGGCATCTGTAAAGTATATATTATTATTACTATTTGCAAGTCTTGCTATTTTTCCTAACTTTAAAAAAAAAAATTTAAATAATCCACAAATAAATGAAATAAGCATCGCTTTTAGCTGTGCAGTATATTTCCAATAGTAACATGTACATTTTCTTTCCAAATCAATGCTGTTTCTATGTTTCCCACCATAGGACGCTCTTATTGTGTTCGGACACAAAGAATGTTGAACCAGTGTTTAGAATCGCTCGCTCAAAAAGTTCAGAGTGGTGTTGTCATTAATTTTGAGAAATCAGGACTAGATCCGCCGCACATTGGGGAAGGTACAGTGAACTCTTCATGCTTGCTTTAAGTACTTTTACAGGCATACAAGAATAATAAATATGATTTTATGACACTAAAATAAGAGCAGATGAGATATAGTGCTCGATCGCAAAAGATTTATACAATCTGAAGAGAAACCAGGAACTTTTATCCAAAATTTTTATTAAGTATCTTGGTCATTCCTTTTATCTACAACTATTTTTATCAGACCAGTCTGACTATATCCCTGAACTTAGCTAAATGTTGTTTTATAATTTGTATAGTGTGTCATAATACTATTTAGATTTTAGAATATTAAATGTTTTTAGTCTTACTATTGTTATTCCCTCGCATCCAATTCTCATGTTTGTTACTATAAGTTAATATTTTTATGCTTACATTGACTGGTTTATCAATATTAACATGATTTCTATTTTACTGTTATCTCAGAGCAATTGTTTGTCTTGTCCATATATGCTAGTCAGTGACCCAAATAAACTATGAATGTATGAGCTTGATTGCTTGTGCAAATTTGTAGAATTTGTGGTTTGGTTCGGTAACTGAAGTAATCGTTTAAAGGGCAGTGTAACAGATACCAGTGCAGAGATGGTGGAACTTCTTGCTTATAGATCCCTTCCTTTTCTTTGATTTTTTTTCAGATGGACTTGTGGATCCCCCAAGGCCAGTGAACTCTTTTGGTTCTCAGCCATGGCACAGTTGTCATAAACTTATCTATGTGCGGCCTAACCCTAAGACTGGAGTTACTGTTGGACACTGGCCAATTCCAGAATCCTTTTGGCCAGACCAGAATTCACCGAAATTGGTAGGCAATTGGGTTCAGAAGTCCCGAGGTCAAGTTTTCGTTCTTTTGTGTCCCAGTCAAACCCTGGATTGCCAAAATGAAGCCAACTACAGTAATGCCTCGGATAACGCTAAGACTTGGTTCCACAAGTCTTGGTGTTATCCGATTTTTAGTGTTATCCGATGCATGTTAAAATCCTATGGGATGGATCGGATAACGTTAAAGCTCCATAGAGATACATTGTAACCGCACAGGCTTTAGCGGTTGTTATCCGATCCATCCCAAAGGACCTTAACGTTACTCAATCCAATTCTCCTCCCCAGATTACCTAACGTTATGCAATCTTAGCATTATCCAATCCAATCATCTGGTGTTTTACTGTACTTGGCTTTGTCATTGGCCGAAATTAATGCTCCATTGCTGCATGTTCCTGATAATTATTGGCAGACCAGTAAATGAGCTGGGTTCCGTATCTATCCACATTCACGCCGCGTGTTGTCATCCACCAGTAGCCCCCACTTGAGCAAGTTGGTCTTGCATTTAGGGCAGTGGTTCCCAATGTGGGGCCCACAGTTCCCAGAAGCCCAAATAAGTACATTGGCTGATCAGTGCATTCCGTCCACTCCGGTGTCTAGTCATGCCTGCCACGTGACTACAGAAACATCTGCAGATGCAGACAGCGTTGGCTTTTTTGTTATAAACGGAGATGAACACTGAACCCTAGAGTAGGATACGACTGGCTTTTGAGCAAGGGTGACCTTTATTTACCTCAATGGTCTGAAATGTAATGTTTTCACTGATATGGACATGCTGGGGGTTGAGTTTGGGAGGTTTTTGTGCATTATTTATGAAGTATTTTTTGAAGTGTTTTATAATGACCTGAACTGTGATTGGGAATGCTTTGAAATGCCTTTGAATTTTTTTTTGTGATGCCATATCTTGTAACTGTGATATATTGTTTTTTGTTGTTGTATACTTTGTAACTTTGTTAGCTGCCCGGAGTCGCTTGGCGAGTGGGGCGGCATACAAGTCTAATAATAATTATAATTATAATGTGTAAATAATGTTGAGTTTGATCCCGAGTAAATGCATAGAATGTGCGGAGCGCTTCTCATTTTTGTCCTTTTCTTCCCTTCAAGCCTCCGCGCACAGCCCATCCAGTGGTACGCTTCTCCTGCGTGGACTGTGAACCCATGGTCATTGATAAACTTCCGTTTGACAAGTATGAGCTCGAGCCGTCGCCCTTAACGCAATACATCTTGGAGCGAAAATCACCCCATGCGTGCTGGCAGGTATGCTAAGGCTATGTTTGACAGACGAGCAGGAAAGCCCCGCAAAGGAGAGGTGGAGAATTTAATTCTAGGAGGGTAGAACTGTTTGGCTCTTGTTCATAGAAGGGATGGCATTGCTCAGCGATGCAGACCCTGGATTTTGACAGCTCTTGTCGTGTAATCGAAGTCCAACATAACGGTAAGGAAGAAGCTAGAGGTAGGACTGCGGTGGCTTAAGGGTTAAGACACTGAACTTGATGACAAAGGTGAGCGGGTCGAGACCCGAGCACCGCACAACGGAGTGAGCTCCCGCCAACTGTCCCAGCTCCTGCCAACCGAGCTGTTTGGAGGCAAAAGGTTGCATGTACATAAATGGGTACCACTTTGGCACGAAAGGTCGCAGTGTTCCATGCACTCCGGTGTCTAGTCACACCTGCCACATGAGGCTGAATCTACCTTGAGGCCTGGCTAGGATCGAGCTCAAAACCTGGCAGGACAGCAGTTTTAACCCCTGCACCACCGAGGGCTCTATAATGACAGGTTGCTTACCTGTTGCTGCTGTTCTTCTTTGTGGACCCCTGTAAATCCACATGAATGGGTTTATTGTGCGTATGTGCATCAAACCCATTTGTGTGGATTCACAGAGACCACAAAGAAGAACTTGATAGAATGTAGGGGTAGGGATAGACATTGTAGATAGCCCATAATTAGAACAAGGATGGAGCGATAGAAATGATGCTTCTGTACCCTGCCCCCATAGCGTTTAGTGCACTCTCTGGGTGGTTCACAAGTTAATGAGCATTTTGCACCCAGCATATTGACCACTCGTTTGACCGACCTTGGAAGGATGGAAGAGGCTGATTCAACCTTGATTCCTGATCAGGATTGAACTCACAGTATTCTGGCTGCAGTACAGCAGTTTTAAGCCCTGCAACGCCGGGGGCGCTCTAGGAAAGCTGCTTGAGGAGAGACTGAGTGCTTGGTAATATCCCATGTCTGTACACCGGGGTGCCCAAACTACAGCCCGGGGGCCGGATCCAGCCCCCAATGCCAATTCACCCGGCCCCTGGACATGTTTTACTTCCGCTTCCGGGAGCGACGAGGGCTTCGCGGGCTGGATGAATTGGCGTTGGGGGTCCGGATCCATCCCCCTGGGCCATAGCGACCAGTTCCCTGAACCATGTGACCAGTTCGTGGCCCAAAGGTTTGGGCACCCTTGCCGTACACAGTGTTGAAACAATACTCTTCCACTTTTGCCAAGCCTCAGCTGCCTAAGTATATAATTTTAGTTTTGCCACACTAGTAACGTCTGAAGGTTACTTAAATGATTTTGAATTCAGATCTCTTTTTCTGCCTGAATAAGGGACTGCAGTGGCTCAAGTGGCTCAGATGCTGACTGGGAGGCGGAAGGTCAGCAGTTTGATTCCCGAGTACCGCAGGACGGAATGAATTCCCATCTCTGTCCCAGCTCCTGCCAACCTAGCAGTTCGAAAGCAAAAAATTGCAATTGATAAATAGGGACCACTTCGATGAGAAGGAAACAGTGTTCTGTGCGCTCCGGTGTCTAGTCATGCCTGCCACATGACCACTGAAACATCTGCAGAAGCAGACACCGCTGGCTCTACAGCTTTGAAACAGATGAGCACTGAACCCTAGAGTCAGATACGCCTGGCTTTTGAGCAAGGGAAACCTTTAATGAGGACTGCGCTGGCTTAGTGGTTAAGATGTTGCACTTGGTGACTGGAAGGTTGGCAAGTCAGCACTTTGAAACTCCCTGAGTGCTGTATGATGCAGTCAGCTTCCATCCTCTGTCCCAGCTCCTGCCAGCCTTTCAGGTCGAAAGCAAGGAATTGCAAGTAGTAAAATAGGTACTGCTTTGGTGGGAGAGATAACATTCCATGCGCTCCGGTTTCTAGTCACGCCTGCCACATGTCCACGGAAACGTCTGCGGACGTTGTCACTAAACATTCAAATTCTTTTTCCCTGTTTCTCTAAAAGTCGATTTGTAAGTGCATCTGCTCGTGGTATCCATCCATCCATTTCCCCCCCTTCCTCTCATTAATTAATTAATTAATTCCCCTCTGGGCAGTAATATGAAAACAACAAAGTTGAAATAAAAGATAAAACAATAAAAACTGGGCTTGTGAAGATCCCCCCCCCCCCCCCCCCCGTTATCCAATATGAATTCCTGGTGCCTGGAGGGGACTGTTCTTGTAACGCGCCTGTAGGATAAATTCGGTCTTTTCCTTCGCCTGTCTAGGTCTTTGTGAGCAGCAGCGCGAAGTACAGTGAGCTCGGCCACCCGTTCGGCTACTTAAAGGCCAGCACCACCCTGACATGCGTCAATCTGTTTGTGATGCCTTACAACTACCCGGTCCTGCTTCCTCTCCTCGGTAAGTTCTCACGGAGTAGGAAGATTGTCTTGCCTGCCTGCCTGGCCTGTGTTTTGACCCAGAATGGTTTGTTTGCCAGCCGTTTCCTTAAACGGGATGGGAAACCCCGAGTGTGTCAATACGAGTGTTTGAAAGGGCTACGATAATGATGACGACGTGGGGAGAAGAGGCTCTTTACACCCCCTTCTCCCTTTCTTTCTCTGCAGCAGAGGAGGAAGTGCCACCTGCTGCCCGTGCATGTTTGATGCTGCTCACCTCCTAGACTCGTAGCTTCTTCCTTAATTGGAGTAAGGTTGTTTTCCCTTTCACAGGATGTTTGGGGTCTGCATATTTGGGGTCTGCATATTTCGGCAGCGGCGTGTTCTGCCCTCCCGCTTTTTTTTTTTTTTTTTGCTTTTTGTCAGGAGAAGTTGGATCAAAAACGGGGAGATGGAAACCCACGGAAGGACTAGAACAGGGGTTCCCAACCTATGTCCCGTGGGCCGGCCCTGACCCGTGGCACCCTTTCATCCGGCTCATCTCCGCTGCTGCACCCAGAAGTAGACGCAGCTGCGTTTATGGCAGCCATAAAATGCAACCGCAGATGCCTAAATGCTCACGCAGCCGTTGTAAATGCAGAAGCGGACACATTTGTGGCGGCCGTAAATGTGCCCGCTTCCAAGGTGTGGTGAGGCCTGCTCAGCTGTTTGGGAGCTCGGTCTGGCCTACGGCGTACAAAGGTTAGGAACCCCTAGTCCAGACTCTTGGCATGGTTGAAGAGACTGCCTTCTCCTTTCATTGAAAATAAGCCCCTTATATGTGCAGTAGATGTGTTTGCACATGGGCCCTCTCTTTCAAGTCCAAAGGAAGCCAACGGACCTAACCTAATTTTATATCAGAGAGTAAACAAGACAAAAAAGTAGCACCTTAAAGACTAACTCTTACATTTAAATGTGAGCTTTTGTTGATCCAAGTCCGCTTCATCAGACAGAACAGTGAGACCTCATGGCACCAGTTTATATGTTTCAGGTATGAAAGCTCACATTTAAATTCAGCAGTTGGTCTTTAAGGTGCCACAGTGTTTTCTCGTTGTTTTGTTTACTCTCGATACACTTGAAACACAGATTAACATGGCACCCACTTCAAAAAAAATTATCGTAAAGTAGCTACTGTTTATTTATTTTTATTTTATTTATTTATTTACTTAGATTTATTATCCCGCCCCAATCAGGCGAACCTGACTCTAGGCGGCTTACAGAAAAGGGGGAGAGACTATACAGAATGCAAAACAATTAAATAATCCCCCTACAAATACATAAATTAAAACCTTAAGGTTCAAAATTACTTAAAAATCAATTTAAAAAGAAATAGAATGCTGTGTTAGCAAACTGTTAGCAAACAAAATCATATTTTTCAAATCAGTGGGCAGTTGGAGTGAATCCTGGGTTCAGATTCCTGTTTCAACAGTAAAAATCGTTTGTTTGTTTGTTTATTGTATTTATATCCCTCCCATCTGGGATATTTTATCACTCCGGGCATCTTACAACACATTAAAAAAAGTCTTTATAAGAAGAAATTATAACACAAAGAATAAACAAATGGAATAAATAACAACAAATTGATGCCCCCCCCCCATTAAAATAACAACATAAGCGCATATTGTCGAAGGTGAACGCTAATCAAAACCTATTGGTAATAGTCATACCTCGCATAATGAAAATGATTTGTTCTGCGAGCCTGCTCGCTAAGGGAGTTTTTCGCTATGCACGTCTTTCCCCGCATAGCGAAAATTCCTATGGGAAAACTCACATAAAGAGCATTTCTATGGGAAAACTTGCATAGCTAAGATTTTTCATTATGCGAGTTTTCCCCATAGAAATGCTTGTCATGCAAGTTTTCCCATAGGGAAAGTCCGACTCGCATGATGAAAATTTTCGTTATGCGCGTCGGATCGCTTTTTGAAAAACCCGGTCGCTATGCGAGTTTTTCACTAAGCAAGTTGCTCACTAAGCGAGGTTTGGCTGTATGTCCTTAAAACTCTCTTTAAAGAGGAATGACTGTAGTTTTAGTAAAAATAGAGAGAGACGTTGTGCCTGCCGCCCGTCTTTGACTGTAAGACATTTGACAAGCTGTCCAAGGGTGTTGTGCGAGAACGATAGCAACCTACTTTGTGTACTGGACTGTGGTGAAATAATTTGGCAGAGCTGTTTTTCTTAGATGTTAGCTGATGCGATGGTAGATTTTGCAGTACGTCGTGTGGAAGGCTCATGGTGGATTCTTACATAGTTTGTTAAAGCAGGCACATCAGATTTATATGGGTTTTTCTCGACCCAGCCCCATAGCATATTCCTTAATTTCCCTTCCTAGTTGTAGATTTCTTGGCCATAATCTGTTTGAAAATCTGACTCTTCCCTTCGTACCTCCCTGCAGAGACTCTGAGCTTTACGGTTCAGAAGTGTTTTATATATAGTGTGTGTGTCTTTGGCTGTAATCAGAGATGAGCACTGAACTCTAGATTTGGATATGACTGACTTTTCAGCAAGGGGCAACATTTGTTTTTTAAGGTTTTGGCCGTGGCTAGTTGCAAGTGGTTGTGTGTGTGTATGTGCTAGTTGTGTGTGTGTGCTAGGTGTGTGTGTGTGCTAGGTGTGTGTGTGTGTGTGTGTGTAAAACGTGATTTTGCTCACGACAAAAAAAGAAATAGAAGTAACAGCAACATAACACAACAATACTAAACCTTTAATGAAGAATTTTTCCAATTTCCCAGAGCATTTGCTTCCCTTTTTAAAAATATCAGGCTTTTTCTGCGTGAATCAAAATACTGCAGTTACTCTAATACAATTGCTGACATCTTGTAGACGTTTTATTTGTTTCTCGGGGAGAGAGAAAATAAGACGCCACCCTTGTGACAGACCCTTTTAAAATGTCTTTCCTAAAATACAGACAGGGGCCGGGTTGCGCTCCCTCAGACAGCTTTGGGGTCTGGATGGCCATTTTGCACTTCTTCTACCACATGGCACTTCCTGATGTGATAGAGACGGTGCCACATATAATGGCACCGCAGGCCATATTCGGCTCACGGGCCTCAGGTTGAGAATCCCAGTCCCTGATATAGAGAGAGAATCAAAGAGGGAAGGAAAGAATTTCCTTTGAGGACTGTTAGGTGAAGTCCTTTCTAAGGTTGGGGGGAAGTTTCTAATTTGGTCTATGGTATGCTCTACCTGCCCAATAAGTTAGCTACTGTTCAGGTTTCTCCTTTTTGTTTGCTACTGCCTATGAATAATTTTTCACACAAAAATCAGAGTGCACCATGAGAACTTGCGATATCAAAAAAATACGGGTTGCTTGCTAATCCCAGAGAGAAGATAGAATCATTGCCAAAATCATTGCAGAGGGCAACGAAATCCAGTGCAGAACAAACGATGTTGCCTTCCTGTTTTTTGGCACAAAGGAGAGCTTGGATGAACGTCTAGAATGGAAGTTTTACTTTAAAAATCAATTCCCCCCCAGGTACTGTAAAAGTCTGTAGAGCGCATGAAATACCAAGTGATTGCAGATCTCCGTTTTTGTGGATGTCCTTTGTCTTGAAACCATAGAATGATTGAGTTGGGAGGCACCTTTGAGGCCATTGAGTCCAAACCCCCTGCTCAATGCAGGCGACTGAATCAAAGCAGATCTGATAGATAGATACATTGAGGTCCAATTCTCTCTCGAATGCTTCCCATGTTGGAGCGCTCGCCACCTCTCAAAGCAGTGGGTTCCACTGTCGTACTGCTCTAACAGCTAAGGAGTTTTTCCTGATATTCAGCCTTCCTGTAGTTTGAGCCCATTATTATGCATCCTGCAGTCTGGGATGAGGGAGAACAGATCCCTCCCTTCCTTTTTTATGATTATCTTTCAGGTGTTTGAAGAGTGCTATCATCATCCTCTCCCCTCTCAGTCTCCTTTTCTCAAGGCTAAACTTGACCAGCTCCTTCAGTCTTTCCTCCTAGGGTTTGGCTTCCAGTCCTCTGATCATCCTTGTTGAACTTCTCTGTACCTACTCTAGTTTGTTTGCATCTTTCCTAAAGTATACTCTAGATGTATTTCTGGATTCTTCTAGAATTAAGTGATCAACTTCAGTCCTTCATTACAAAAATTAAGGGATGGTGAGGACGTTTGATTTGGGATCCAGCTTCTACAAAGAGGAGTTTGGTGCAATGTGTGTTAATAAAGAGGCTTTCAGGCATTCTGTTCATAAGGTAAATGCCCATTTAATTGGGAAGAAAGTAGCTTAAAACAGCCTTGGCAGATAATACTTCAAGGTATGGTTCACCTCCTTTAAGGCAGTGTTTGCCCAAACTTTGGTTTTTTGGACTTCAGTTCCCAGAAGCCTAACCCAGTTCCTCAAAGAACTGATCAGCCAATGTACTGACTGAGGCTTCTGGGAATTGAACACAGTGGAACACAGTTTGGGAAAACGCTGTCCTAAGAGATGTGTAAAGTATGAGCTGGGTTCATGTTGAAGAGAGCGGAAACTTTGGAGGCCTTTTTGTGTAGTAGTGCTAATTTGAATTAAAAATGTGCGGCTGTTGCATTGATTTGGCCCTTGTAAATGTGCAGTGCTACGAACTGGAGAAATCAAAGTGACTCTGGAGTAGGAATGTGCCCTTGGGAATATAAATATCCTTTGCAACTTATTTCTGAAGGGTGGGGTGGGGGAGTTATTTACAGCAAAGGTATCGCTTGTGTAACACTTATTTTGCTTCTCCTCTTTGCAGACGATTTCTTCAAGGTTCACAAACTTAAGCCCAACCAGAAGTGGCGGCAGGCTTTGGAAAACTACTTAAAAACCATGCCTCCATACTACTTAATGGTACGTATCTCTGCCCGTTTGAGGGGTCTGAATGCATTGGTGGCAGATTGCCCTGATTGGAGTCATAACATGCACAACGACGATGTGGCTGCTGGGAATGACACATGCGATTTGCATGCTATCGCGAATGCCGATTCCAAATGTGAACTCAGAATTTGCCTATCACGTACAGATTTTAAGTTACAGGTATTCTGTGGCTGTCCAAGTGGTCAGTAATTTTTAATTAACTTAAGATCCTGACCTCCCAGGCAGAATCGGACTTCAGATTTGGATTCAGCGCACTTGATTTAGTATAGGACGCGTGGATTAGACCAAGTAGCAGGCAATAGTTATTTTTGTGCGACGCAGTATAGCATTCCTTGAATTGTGTAAGTCACATCTTGTATAGTTAATAACTGCACATTGTGTTACATCACACTTGCCAACAGGCAGAAATAATCTTTGGGTCCCTCCAGTAAAGGGGTCCTCAACTTTTTAAAGCAGCGGGCCGGTTCATGTCCCCTCAGACAGTTGGTGGGCCGGACTGGTTAAGTTCAGTTTCATCGAAGTTTAAGTAACTGGTTAGGCCGAATCAGATTTCAGATTTGGTTTCAGCACGCTTGATTAGACCAAGTAGCAGGCAATTTTTTTATTTTATTTTTTTGTGATTCGGTGTAAATTACATGGGGTAGAACCTCAAATGTTACTTTGAAGTTGCTATTTAGAACAGGTCTAGCGTGTTGAATTCCCTTTTTAGGGCCAAGTTACCGGAGATATTTTGGGCTGTGCCTGTTTCTGGTACCCACCCACCCCCCAAACAACAGAAGCAAATGCGGCCAGGAGGGGAAGGGAATTGTGGGTATAAAGGGTGTAAATAACCTGCATAGTGTGAGCAAGAAGTTGCGGTACGGAGTTGCATCATCCTTCGGTGGTGCCCTATTGTATAATGCCATGTTGATGATTTGGTCCGATGCCCACTGTAAGCTGACAGGCCCACAGGTGTACTACTTTGGATTCTTGCTTCCAAATGTGGCATGTCCGAACACCAACTCGGCCTACGCCCTTAAGCTTCACAGGACGCTGATCTGCGAGACCTTTTTTTCTTTAATTAATTTGCTTTAAAAAAAAACACTTAAAAAACCTGATCCTCCTCCTTACTCTTGTGTGTTTTGTTTTCCTTATAGCCATTAAAGAAAGCCCTAAGGATGATGGGAGCTCCAAATCTGATTTCAGATAATTTAGATTGTGGACTTAGTTACAGTGTTATCTCTTACCTTAAAAAACTCAGCCAACAGGTAGTATCGACAAAAACTTTTGCAATTAGAAGTACATTGATGATTGATTTTTTTTTATTAGCCTGTATTGTTTTGGTTCATATCTATATATATCTTTTAAGGAATGTCCTTATTTTTCACATTTTGAGAAGGGTGGTGATCTGGCTGCATTTAAAATAAATAAATAAATAAAAGTGGGGTTATTGGAATAAGTTTACAGAAGTGGGTGGAATTCAACCACTTGTTTTGTGAATGTTGGGTTTAATTTATGTGAACTCATGTCCAGTTTACTCAGGGACTGAAGAGTGTTAACTATTCATCTGTTCTCTTGGTAGCTACAGGCGATTGTTCTCTCTGGGCAGCTTTTATAGAAAACTGTGTAGTTCCAGAAGTAGATAATCATTTTGCCTTAATTACACTCCCCCTCCCTTGGATGTACGTCATCTGTATAAGCAATGCTACAGATACTGCTGTTCTAATTTTGTGCAACTGCAGATCCATGTTAGCGGTTGTGGTAAGGAATGCTCTTGAACAAATTGCCACCATATCACCCTGAACACACATACACAGATTGTGCCTATGTTAGGACGTTAAGCAGGGTCAAGCTTGGTTAGTGTTATGAGGACCTGATACTACCAGAGAATTCCTGCTTTTTAAAGTCCAGCTGAGAAAGATGCCTGTATGAAACCCTAGAAAGCTTGTTGTGGCCAGTTAGAGTTTGACAAGACTGTGCTTTGAGGACCTAGATGAGTGGTGGCGAACCTATGGGACACATGCCAAAGAGGGCATGCGCGCTGTCACCCGAACATGAGTTCGTCCCGCGCCTCTGCCCAGCAACCCAATGGGAGCGCTTCCTCCCTCCTCCAGCAGAGTTCGCCCCTTCCCTCTGCCCAGCAGCCCAATGGGAGCGCTTTCTCCCTCCTTCAGCAGAGTTTTCCCCGCCCCTCTGCCCAGCAGCCCAATGGGAGCGCTTCCTCCCTCCAGCAGAGTTCGCTCTGCCCAGCAGCCCAATGAGAGCGCTTCCTCCCTACTCCAGCAGAGTTCCCTCCGCCCAGCAGCCCAATGGAAGCGCTTCCTCCCTGCTCCAGCAGAGTTTGCCCCACCCCTCTGCCCAGCAGCCCAATGGGAGCGCTTCCTCCCTACTCCAGCAGAGTTCGCCCCTCCCCTCTGCCCAGCAGCCCAATGGGAGCGCTTCCTCCCTCCTTCAGCAGAGTTTGCCCCACCCCTCTGCCCAGCAGCCCAATGGAAGCGCTTCCTCCCTCCTCCAGCAGAGTTCCCCTCTGCCCAGCAGCCCAATGGAAGCGTTTCCTCCCTCCCCTGTTACTATGTTGGCACTTTACGATAAATAAGTGGGTTTTGGGTTGCAGTTTGGGCTCTCAGTCTCTAAAAGGTTCACCACACTGACCTAAGTTATGGGGTGAACCTTGAGAGGTCCATGCTGTACATCTCTTGAACTATATAGACCAGGGTTTCTCAAGCTTGGCTCGCTGGGTGCTCTTGGACTTCAATTCCCAGAAGCCCAAGTCATACACGTTAAACCCACTTGTGTGGATTCACAGGGGCTTGGGCTCCTGGGACTTGGAAGTCCAAGAATAGCTGGAGTGCCAAGGTCTTAGGTCATCGTGGTCTTAGGGCTTAGTTCAAGAGAGAATTGGGCTGCACGTTTAGCCTTGAGAGGAGGAGACTTGAGAGGGGGAGATGATGATCACACTCCTCGAATACATGAAAAATGATTATAAAGAGGGAAGGAAGGGTCTGTTCTCCATTATCCCAGAGTGCAGGACGAGTAATAGCAAGCTCAAACTACAGGAAGCCAGATACAGTAATACCTCGGATAACACTAAGACTTGGTTCCACATGTCTTGGTGTTATCCGATTTTTAGTGTTATCCGATGCATGTTAAAATCCTATGGGATGGATCGGATAACGTTAAAGCTCCATAGAGATACATTGTAACCGCACAGGCTTTAGCGGTTGTTATCCGATCCATCCCATAGGACCTTAACGTTATTCGATCCAATTCTCCTCCCCAGATTACTGAACATTACGCAATTCTAATGTTATCTAAGGTAAACGTTATCCGAGGCATTACTGTATAGGCTGAATACTAGGGAATATGCAATAGACACGTCAAAGAAGGAAGTCCCCCCCCTCCTCTTTATTGTAGCAGGTCTGCTTAAAATCGCAGAAGAACCAATTACTAGAGGTCAAGTCTGTTGAGTTCTTTTAGGCCCAAGTCAATGCAGTGGTTGGCGCTTTTCTTTTTAATTAGAAGACTCCATTCCCAAATTGCTTTTTGAAATTCTTTTTACTTTTGGCAGCGTTAAGTGCCCAGACTTGGTCAGAGTGGTCTTTGTATGCTGTCCTTGGCATAGATCTTGAATCCATTCGTAGCACAGTCACCTCTATTCAACTGATCTCTGTTTACACAGATACAGGATAGGCAAGCTTTTGTCCTGCATAGATGCTCTTCGGAGAGAAGTGTGGGTTGGTGCCAGTCACTACGACAGAGATAGGCGGTGGCAGCGAGGTTTTGTTGTGGGATTAAAGCAGGGGTGGCCAAACTTTTCAGGCTGCGAGCCAGTCACGTGGTCCAGTGGTTCTGGTCACCGGAAGTAAAAGGTGCCTTGCAATCTGTTTTGCAACAGGATGAGATAGATTTTAGGCTGCCATTTTCTCTGCTTAATCCATGCCTGCCCAAACTGTGTGGGGCGTGGACCAGATCCAGCCCTTGACGCCAATTCACCAGGCCCATGTTGTCCTCCTCGCTCCTGGAAGTAAAACAGGCACGTTTTGCTTCCGGGAATGACGAAGGCGGTGTGGGCCAGATGAATTGGTGTCAGGAGCCGGATCTGGCCCATAGGCCATAGTTTGGGCATCCCTGGGTTAAAAATCTTTTATTAGGTGTCCATGCTTCTCCTTTAAAGGATAACTTGGTATAAATATACAGTAATACCTTGGATAATGGTAAGACTTGGTTCCACAAGTCTTGGTGTTATTCAGTTTTTAGTGTATCTGATCCATGTTAAAATCCTATAGGATGGATCAGATAACGTTAAAGTTCCATAGAGATACAGTCAAACCTCGCATAAAGACGCCTCGCTTAAAGAGCAGAATTTTCTCTGAGTGTTCGCTTCGCTTAACAAATAAAACCAACCAAAAACTCACTTAACAAATAAATTGGGGTTCGCAATCCCCCCCACACTTGGTCACTTACAATGGTGTTTCGCTTAAAGAGCAAACTCGCTTAAAGAGCAGTCCTGTGGAACGCATTATGCTCTTTAAGCGAGGTACAACTGTACATTGCAACCACACAGGCTTTAGCAGTTGTTATCCGATCCATCCCATAGGACCTTAATGTTATTCGATCCAATTCTCCTCCCCAGATTACTTAACGTTATGCGATTTTATCCGAGGTAAACGTTATCCGAGGTATTACTGTATATTTATCGTGTCCACTGATGGGGTTGGTAGCTGTTGTGATATTCACTGTTTCTTCGAATTACACGAGAGACAGTAATATATTGCCAGGGTCGCTTAGAAACAACATCCTGTTTAAAAGCTTGCACAGAGATGCTCGGTGAGTGGGGTGGCATACAAGTCTAATAATAATAATAATAATAATAATAATAATAATAATAATAATAATAATAATAATAATAATAAAAAATGATGATTGTTGATCGTGCTTTATTTATTTATTTATTTATTTATTTATTTAGATTTATTATCCCGCCCTAATCAGGCGAACCTGACTCTAGGCGGCTTACAGAAATTCATAAATTAAAACCTTAAGGTTCATAAATTACTTAAAAGTCAATTAAAAAAGAATTAAACCCTGAATTTACAAAAATCTAAAAGATTTAAAAAGGTTAAAAGGTTTAAAAAGATTTTAAAAGTTTAAAAGAGTGAGGGAGGGGTGGCTGTCCCATCATATCAGCCACCCAACATGGGACCCCAAATTCCTGGAGCCCCACACCTGCCCTGCCAGCCAGGTTTTTAGGCCCTTCCGAAAGGACAGGAGCTCTGTCTGTAGACGTAACTCAGTTGGCAGGAGGTTCCAAAGGGCCGGGGCGGCCACGGAGAAGGCCCTCCTCCTGGTGCTAGAGAGATGCGCCTCTCTAGCCGATGGAATGATAAGAGAGCCTCTCCGATCCGCCCTGGTGGGACGGACAGATGTCCTTGGGACGATGCGGTCTCTTAAGTATCCTGGCCCACTACCATGTAGGGCTTTAAAGGTAATAACCAGCACCTTGAATTGCACCCGGAGACATACTGGCAACCAGTGCAGCTCCCGAAGCAGTGGTGAGGCGCGAGCATAACGCCCGCACCCCATCACTACCCGAGCAGCCGCATTCTGGACCAGCTGCAGCCTCCGAATGGTCACCAAGCTTTGAATATTTGGGGAGAATAGATACAGGTGATTTTTTTTTTAATCTCTTTACTCGGACGAGAGGGAGGCTGTGGCTGGTTTTTAAATGTAATTTGTCGGAATTGGTTTTGATGTCAGAAATTCGTTTTGATTTGTAGGAATTGGTTTTGATGTCAGAATTGTCTGCGTTGCCTTTGAAGTGCCCTTACCCTTGCCCTGTGATTCTCTTGTAGACAAAGATCGAGTCGGAACGGATAATAGGGTCGGTGGGCAAGAAACCTCCGCAAGAGACCGGGATTAAGGTGAAAAATCACTCCAGTGGCCTCTCCCTGATCCAGAGCAGGGATTTCAAGCAGCTCCTCCAAGGAATCTCCGGGGAGTCTCCACTGAGGCTGCCAGAAGTGAACGTGAAGGAGTTCCCAGGTTTCCACATAGGACTCTTGAACAAGGTAGGTTCAGTGTTGTAGCAAAGCAAATAGTTCACGGCAATGGTTGTGGCCGGAAGACAGATGAGGGAAATGCGGCGGTTTAGTGGTTAAAAACATTGAGCTTGACGACTGGAAGGTCAGCGGCTAGATCCAAGTACTGCAAGACAGAGGGAGTTCCCGTCTCTATCCTAGCTCCTGCCAACCTAGCAGTTCGAAAGCAAGAAACTGCAAGCAGATAAATAGCTTCAGTGGGGAAGGTAATAGCATTCTGTGTCTAGTCACGACCACAGAAATGTCTGCAGCTGCAGACGACGCTGGTGCTTTGGCTATAAGCAAAGATGAGCGCACACACACCACACCCTGAATCGGACAAGGCTGGCTTTTGAGCAAGAGAGATCTTGATCTAGAGGAGGATGAGTTTAACCCAAGTTCCATTCTCTGCCACAAACCAGGACCTGAAGCCACAGGCGTACCGGAATGCTTACGACATTCCACGGCGCAGCCTTTTGGACCAGCTAACGCGGATGAGGAGCAATTTGTTGAAAACGCACAAAGTCATTGTTGGCCAGGATGAAGGTAAGTGTCATTGTGGCTTATGGGCAGTGGAGTTGTGACACAAGGGCATACGAACTGGGGAAGCGGTTTTGTGCCGAGGCAGAACATTGGCCTATCTGGTGCAGCGTAGTGTGAATTTCCACCCAGGTTTACCATCCTTTCTCTATGGCATAGAGAGGAAGGATGGTAAACCTGGGTGGAAATTCACAGTCTATGTAGTAGAACATTTCATGCTTTTTTTGCTAGAGCAGCAGGTTTGTGAAATTGTGTGTGTGTAATTTGTTTTTGTAGCTGTTAATGGCCGATTGTAATGTTTTGTGTTTTTATGTTTTGGTTTGGTGTAATAATTTTTTTAAAAAAAAAAGTGCTAGAAGGCAATACCTTTATTGGAATACCAAAAAATAATAGAGTCCCAAGCATTATGTCACCATTTGTGATTCGAGGTCACCTCTTCAGGCCGTGCCAGTTTCTTGTGGATAGTGCAGAAACATTATACTGCATCACAAATAAAATAAAATAATAATAACTATTGTCTGCTACTTGGTCTAATTCATGTGTCCTATACAAAATCAAGTGTGCTGAATCCAAATCTGAAGTCCGATCCTGGACCCAGGATGTCTGGATCTTAAGTTAGCAAATCTCACCTTCTTGGTTAGGTTCTTGCAGTGTGTATTTGCCTCAAATGTCGCAAAAATTGTCCGGTTTATTAACACAGCTGTGCCTACTCATCTTTAGCTCAAAACAGACTCACTATGGCCTAGCTGGACTATCCAATAAGATGATTTCACACTAGAGACAAGCCCTTGGTCCATCTCGCCTTAGATATCTGACGTCAGCTCATTGACATGCCCAGCTGCTGCTGGAACATGCATGCCACCAGGGGACATGATTCAGCCAAGGTGGCATCAGGCCTAGTTGTAGCTGCAACTGTTCTAATGCTCCCATGTAAAATATACATTAACCAATTTCTGACCATTTGAATAGCTATAGTGTGCCTTAAAATCTGTACGATAGGCAAATTCTGAGTCCAGCACACTCGATATCCTGTAAATCACGTGTGTAGTAGCAAAATAGTTGTTGTGCAGCATTATCTGTGAAAGTCCCAAGTGTTCATTGCTCCACCAGTGTCATAGGGGTTAAGACGCTGACCTTGGAAACTGGAAGGTAGGGTTTCGATACCCGAAGGCTGCACTTTGGGGCCATGAAAGGAGCCTCATTTGGGCGTCCCTTGAGCAGAATTTCTGCAGCAAAAATCCTTTCAACCCAGAGTTGTCCGTGACTTGAAATTATTACTACTGCAAGATTTTATGCCAGACTTCAGTTTTTTAAGTACTGTATGCGTCTTTCCATCTTGGTTGCAGATTGTCTTCACAGCGTTCCAGTGGCGCAGATGGGGAACTACCAGGAATATCTAAAGATGATGCCTTCTCCGCTTCGGGAAATTGACCCAGACCAACCCAAAAGACTCCATACCTTTGGCAATCCTTTCAAGCAGGACAAGAAGGTAAGCCGAGAGCCAAAACTCTTTGCTCCCGTTTCTCAAAGGAGTTTTGTCTCTCATTCCGGAGTTGAGTGGAGTTACTCCTTGTTCTACATGCAGCTTACTGTGCGGTGTAATCTTAAATGGGTGATACTGATGGGAGTTTGTTTTCTCTCCACCGCCAGGGAATGATGATCGATGAAGCGGATGAATTTGTGGCAGGTCCTCAAAAATTCAAGCGTCCAGGAGAGCCCAATACCCCTGCCTCTCTGAAGAGAAGGCGGAGCATGTCTCCCTTGCTCCGGCGGCCCCAGTCGCCCCCTGTGATAGCCAATCATGTTGGGGGGAAGCCACCCCCAACCCCTGTCGGTTCCCCATCCAACACCGGTATCAAAGTCCTGCCAGCTTACAGAGGTATTTAGAATGACGACTCTTTGGGTCTCCATTCAGTTTCCTTTCTTCAACCATTGCGTTTTTGTTCTGGCTAAAATTGCCTTTTGGGGGTCCTTTTCCTTCCAACCAAAGCCAACATCAGCTAGATCAGGGGTGACCATGCTACGGCCTGTGGCCCAGATCTGCCACATGGCACCAGTTAATCTGACCCCTGCTGCTCCAGGAAGAGGAAGTAAAATGTGCATAACACTGCCGTTGTAGGTGGTTTTTCAACAGCAGTGGGTCATTTACAATAGTGTTTGTGCCCCCATGCGTGCGTGTTTTGCTTCCGGTGGGAGGAACCATTTGACCGGCATGCTCAACTACATGATCGGCACATGGCTCGAAAAGTTTGGGCACCCCTGAGATAGATGGTTATGGACTGCACATAGGAGTGGCAAGGAACTGCGGTCAAAAACATCTCCTTTCCTCATATCTGATTCCAAATATTGGCTAGCCTCATGGCGATCAGCCATGAAGATTGTCCTGGGAGCCATATAATGCAGTCATGCCTTCCATTTGCCTTCTGCATGACACCCATTGTACCCCACTGATCCAGTTCCCCGAGTCACTTTCTGATCCTGAGCCCTTTTGGCACACACAGTCCTTTTCAGCCGTAGGCCAGGATAAGTGAAGCTGCTGCCGTCCCACCAAGACAGTTAGAGCAGTACGACAGCGGAACCCCAGAGGGTGAGCACTCCCAACACGGGAAGCATTCGAGAGAATTGGACCACCATATCTAACAGATCTGCTTTGGAAGCGTCCAGAGGCAACTCGTAGGTCAGATCTGCTTTGATTTGGATTCCTGCGTTGGAGCAGAAGGTTGGACCCCAATGACTTAAAAGCCACGATTCTAAATCACATCTCTCGATTCCGGTTTTGAAGTCCTAGATTGTAATGTATAGTTTAGTCTCAAAAAGCAGAGTAACCTCTTTCTTTCATAGTGATTTGTACAGTCATGGGCTGCTTAGTGGCCAAGATACATGCCAAGAAAATGCTAACCTGGTTCAGCAGTGAACAAAGGGGGCGTTTGAACAAACCACACACCCTGTTTCCCAGAGGCCTCGACGACTTAAAGGTCCCTGTTGAGCATTTGTGTTTGGTGTCTGTTTTGTATGCAGCGGTGAACTCTTCTGCCTTTTGCGATGCGAGTGCAAAAACTTGTTCTTTATTTCCTCAGATGCAAATAGCAATATGGTCCAGGAAGGCCAGGGAGAAAGGAAGGGGGAAGGTTTCCAGGCGTTGGACAAGCAGATGGATGGGCTGCCCCCCCACCTGGTTCCCGTCCCCCCTGCCGCCGTGCCGGACAATGACCTGCCTGACGATTTGGACACGTTGTCCTCCGATGAACTGAACTGCATTGGGGAAGATGGGCTGGACCACAGGTCTGCTGCTAATTCCCTTGTCCGGGGACCTGTAAACTACAGCACCTCTTCGGAGGAACAGAGATTCATGGGCGAGCCAATGTCTGGATCTGCGCCAGATGTGGTGAAAATAACACCCAGCATGTTTGAAGGGAACAACGAAGTGATCAGAATCAAAGTTATGAAGGAGGTTCGCAAGCCCGGGAGAAGTAAGTGGTGAAAGATTTCAGGAGCCTTCAAAGGCAAAAAGTCCAGGGAGAGGGAATTTTTCCATTCTTCCATAAAGTCTTGGTTTGAATGGAAGCGCTCAGTCTTATAGCCTCAAACACATGTTCCTGGAAGCAGAATTTAGGATCATTCTGGCAGCTTTTATAAGGGTCTCCAGAAGCCCTTTCTGGAGTTGATAAGAGTTGATCCCTTACTTTTAGAGAACATCAATATAAACAGATGTGCCTTGCAGTGGATCTCAAATTAGATGGCTGTATATAGTGAAATGGGCTACATAGTCTTGACAATAAAGACTCTAGTGTTTTACAAGTAGACAGATAGATACCACTTTGGCAGGGAAGGTAACAGCATTCTGCGCGCTCTGGCACCTACTCGGATAACTAGAAGAGGTGCTGCCTAGTTGGTGCTTAAAGCGAAGCGGGTTATGAGGGGGAATGTCTTTTGTTTCTGCCTGTATGTTGGTTCTGATCGGGTTGCTGACACTTGCCATTATCTGACTCTTGGCCTTGGCTTTTGTTTGTTTTGAACTGTAGATTACGAAAAAATATTCTCTCTCCTGGAAGAAGTCCAAGGCCCTGTGGAAGTTCAAAAATATTTCATTGAATTTGCTATCAAAGAAGCAGCAAGGTTTGTATCAAGGAAGAGTCGGTAGTTCCCAGGATAGCCTCTTTATTGGTTATGCCGCATACAGGGCAGGTTTTTGATGCAACTCCATTTGATAATGATACCATTTCGAAAGTAACTTCACCCAACAGATGCATTTTTTAGTCATTTTCTAACTGCTGTATCTTAATGTTCGCTTTTGCGGATCAAGTCTGCTTTTGTCAGACTTAAGAGTGAGAGTTCATGGCATTATTTTATACATATCGGGTACGGAGATACACGTTTGGCTAGCATAACAGATAGCTGTTCACAACTAATAATGACAACAGAAGATTTGTGTGGCTATTTACAGCTAGAATAGCAGAAGATCCGTAATTTGGGATAGATTTAGTACCGTGACGTTTGTGTTTCTTGAGCTGTAAATGTTCAGTAGGTGGATGCAAAATAAACATTCTGGCATTACACGTCTGCTAATGAATTAATCGAGGATGGTGAGAGAGACCTGTTACCCGCTCTGTTCTGTCTAATGCAACCTTTGGTCTTTGGACTTCCAATTCCCAGAAGCCTAAATCGGTTCCCCAAAGCACTGATCGGCCAATGTAGTGACTTAGGCTTCTGGGAATTGAAGTTCCCCTGTGGGGCATGGGAAACACTGGTCTAATGTAATGTTCAGGTCAGAGGGAAAGGAGGCGTGTGATACGCGCAAAACCCCAGATTAAATTGCTTCCCCTTCCCCCCTCTTTTTCTTAGGTTTAAAAAACGGGTCTTAATTCAGCACTTAGAGAGAATACTAGAGGAAATAGAGTTCAGAAGCCTTCCCAACAGAGTTAATCATGTCAACAGTAGGTAATAGTGCCCCGGCGAGACGAATGCACGGGCCAGGGAGGCAGCGTTGGCCATGTCACAGAGGAGTGGAAGAGGACACGGTGGCAGCGGCGGGATCAGCCGACCCCTGCCTGCCCCCCCTCCCTGGAGCAGCCTGGCCATTCTTCTGCCGGCGTCTACGAAGAAGGGCGGCGTCTTCGCGCTTGCGACCAAACCACCTCGGAAAGCGGAGCTTTGTGAGCCGGACGGGATTTGCCGCAGAAGACGTTGGCTTCCTTCCTCCCCGCAACCCGTCATGGAGGGCCCGATCCACTCGGCGGGTCGAAGAAAAACCATGCCCACCCCCAGGGGCTGCCCTCTCCTGCAGGTGATGAGAATTTAACTCCTTTGGGCCCGAGACACTTTAGAAACAAAAGAACCACCGAACCTGCTCTTAGTCAGCGGGTTGAATCTCTTAAAAACCCGAACGGCGTGCCCTTTTGATCTGCACTGGTGTTGGAGAGAATATATATATACATATGTATTTTGCCCTAGAAGTGAATTTTAAAAGGCGAGAGATAATGAGGGAGGAGATTCCCTCCGCGGTGGTATAATAGTGCATGTGGACACCCAAGGTGGAAAATGCCCAAGAACGACTAAACCCGACTCAGGCCGCACGCGAGTTTTCAGGGTGTAAATTGGAAAGTTAGAAGGCACCGCTAAACCTGGGTTGAGGAAAGAGTGGTCAAGAAATAAAAACGCCCCCCGTGACTTCCTGACCGTAGTAGCCACACTAAAGCAACCGACTTTAGCCTGTCTTCTCTTTTGTCTGCAGACATTATGAAAGCGCGGCCCCCCCACCGAGGCTTCCAAGGTCCAAGACTTCCAGTTCTCTTTCATCTTGTGAGGAGGACGCAGACTCTTCACGTGGACTTTTGCTTTGGAAGCACTTAAAGGAAACTTTTTGGGTTAAATAAAACAATAATGACTTTTTAAAACCTAGACAGACACACAGAGGGGGGGAAAAACACCCCAATTCCATTCTCTCTTTCTCCCCCCTATATTTTGCTTTTAAAAAAATATTCTTATGTGAAGAGATTATTTTAGACAGCGCTGTTTACCAGATCCTTAATTTGATAGATCCAGACGGTCTGGGGTTGTGCGCGTGCGGGTATGCACACCCATGCCCTTATATATATATATATAAAAGAAATTTTTGGAGTACTTGTGTATATAATAAAAAACATTTTATGATTTTTCTAAGAAGTGCATGATCCCGAGTGGAGTGTTGGTGAAGAAAGACTGGTTGTTTTCCTCCTTTGCAGTTGCTGAAACACAGTCAAATCCCCCCCCCCCCCCCAAAAAAAAAATATTGCCATTGATGGTAGCCGTTCGGTCCACTAATGTTGTGTCTCTTCCCTTCCAAAGCAGCAATCTTGAAATGGAAAGTTGGGTTTATTATTGTAAAGTCTACTGCAGTTTCCCAAACTTTTCAGGCCGTGGGCCGGTCATATGGTTCAGTGGGCCGGTCACGTGGTTCCTCCCACCGGAAGTAAAATGCACCTTGCAATCTGTTTTTTAATAGGATGAGGTAGATTTTAAGCTGCCATTTTCTCGGCTTAAGCCAGGGGTGCTCGATCTACAGCCTGTGGGCCAGATCCGGCCTTGGTGCCAATTCATCCAGGTCACGCCACCGCTCCTGGAAGCGGAAGTAAAACCACGCTGACAACCTTGAGGACTAGCGGCCTTGGGTGCCAAAGTCCACAGGGAAGGGTGATGGTCCCCAAGAGGATTAAATCCCACTTGAATCCCTCTTGATGGAGGGCAGTAGCTTCGTCCATCCTGGCCTGGGGATGATGACGACGACGACTTCGTACGCCAAAAGGGATCAGGACCAGAGAGTGACTTTTAGAACTGGATCAGAATGGGTGTTGTGCTGTGATGCGGAAGGCAAGTGGAAGACCACTGCATTATATTGTTCCCAGGACCTTAATCTTCAAGGTTGATGCCATGAGGATAGCTAATATTCAGAATCAGATACGGCACTTGGAAGGTTTTTGCCCCCTGCGTCATCTTTGTTTTAGACGCAGTTTCGGGCAGTGGCATGGACCCCAATTAGCATGGAGATGATAGAAGTTAATGATGATTAGGCTTTCTGCAGTTGTTCAGTCATGCTTTGGTACGGTACAGTTGCGAGGGTCCGGATACAGAAAAGACCGGTGGTTGGTGCTGAGTGATTGCTGGCCCCACAGGTCGCAAGTTGAGAATCCCTGCTATAAACTCATCATCTTCCAGTCCTGGTCAGGAATGGAAAATGGCCATGGAACCAAAAGGGATATGAAGCGTTGAGCCCACACGGAAATTCTGCACAACGGTATTGATCTTAGAACAAATCCTTAAGATATGCTAAGATTTTCTCGACGGCCTCTTTCCTTAGACCGGTGCCCTTCCAGATGTCTGACAGCTGCAGGGCATTGCCATTCAACATCTGGAGAGCTGCAGGGAGCCCACCCGCTGCTCCAGAAGCGTGTGCGTAAAGCTGATCTGAAACAATTGCCCCAACACATCGGATAACATTATGACTTGGTTCCACAAGTCATGACGTTATCCGATTTTTAGCGTCGTCTGATGCATGCATTGAACAACGCTAAAAAGAAGCCCTGAATTCAGGGCGCCGAGCGGGAGCCTCTTCTGCCAAACCTACGGGACTCTTAGCAAGCAGATCAGCGAGACGGTTGGGAAGAGTGGGGAGACCTTTCCAGTACCCTTCGCCAGCGCCCCACATGCAGGGTACAGGAAAGGTCTCCCCCTCTTCTACAAAGCGCACAAGCGGGTGCCCTGCCTCGCCACCTGACACGAGCCTTAGCGCTTGCGGGTGCCTGTTCCCCTCAACCCACTGGCCCCTTAGCAAGCGCTATGGGGCTAGTAGGGTGGGAGGGGAAGAGGCACCCGCTGTGTCCAAAGCCTAGCGGCTTTGGACACAGCCCGCAAGGGCTTCGGAAGGCTAGCCAAGCCCAGCTGAGCTGGGCTAGCCTTCTTCCACAGCCCTTGTGGGTTGCGTCCGAAGCCACTGGGCTTTGAACACAGCATGGAATGGCTTCAGAAGAAGGCTAGCCCGGCCCAGCAGCTTCGGACACAGCCCAGACGGGCTGTTGATGAAACCTAGCGGCGCTCTGGCTACCTAGCCCATGCGCTGCTAGGCTTCGTCCAGCAATTGCTGCTACTGAATTAAGGTCGGGAAAGGCAGGCACCCGCGTGCCTTTTACCCGACCCTAGTTCAGTAGCAGCGATCCATTGCTGGGGGGTGGGGGGTGGATTGGGTAGATGGTCTACCCAATCCAACCCCCCCCCCCACACACACACACGATTGGCTCGGATAACGCTAAAAATCGTGTTATCCAATGCAAGGTTTTCCCAAAAATCTTGCATAGTTATACGATTCTAGCGCTATCTGGTCCAATCGTTGTCCGGTGTATTACTGTATTTAAATCCTTTATTTATAAAATCTAGTTTTTTACACCAAGTTTGCACCCCCAAAAAGGAGACGGGTGCTTCAGAAATTATGTCCCAAACTATGCACTTTGTAACAACAGTTCTTTATTGGACTTTGCAAGATCCAAAAGGGAGGGGAAAATGTGAAATAAACATGGATGCGGAAGGGTAAGGCGGCCGCTGTATGCAAGTTTAAATGGCCTTTTCAGGTGTTTGAACTTTGTAAGCCATGAGGGAGGAAGATGAGGATGAGGTTCCTTGGAAATCTGGCCAAGGACTAATTTCACAGCAGTCTCTGTGGCCCGGGACCGTTTTCACCCACCAAGAGCAGTTTTTTGGTGAACCTCCAAAGTTGCTGTTCGAGAGACGGCTTAACTTAGTCCTGCTCTGTACAGATGCCATCTCAAGCTTGGCATTTCAGGACTCTTCTTCACTCATCCTCTTTTTAAAAGACCCCCTGAAGAATCCAGAATAGGTGGTTTCCATTTCCATCAACGTGATTCAAATGTTCACGTGAAGAGCTACACGACGTGATTCCTAAACACCGTTGCTAGCATATACATTCCACCGACATTTCAGACCAATAAACACATTCAAGAGTAAGCTGTAGATTGGATCTCTCTCTGCAGGAGTCTGGCGCCCTTAGCTGGGTTTTCGGCTTTTTGGGCCACAGGCCAGTCAGGTGGTTCCTCCCTCCAGAAGTAAGATGCACCTGCAATGTGCAAAACGCTGTAAATGACCCGCCGCTGTCGTACGCGTTTTGCTTCCGCTTCCAGGCGTGGCGAGGGTGGGTCTGACCCCGCGGGCCGTAGTTTGGCCAGCTCTGTTCTAGCAGAACAACACATTCCAGCCTGTATGCAATCAAAGAAAGCCCACAATCCCAGCCCATCCGCTTTGGTAGTCACAATTACAGAGAGCCATATAGTTTATATGAGGTGCTGAAGTGGAGCATCAAATAAACACAAGAGACTGAAGAACCCAAACTGCCCTACTTTTCCAGCATATTGGAAAGAATCAGGCTGACCTGTAAATGCTGCCATGAATTTACTAGGGTCAGGCAGAAGGACTTGATTTAATGAACAGGAGCAGGTTAGTTTACAAATGTCTTTTCCAACACTACCAGTCTCTCTATTCCTCTTTACTATATTTGCCGGCATATAAGACACATTCTCCTTTAAAATCCACAGGAAAAATGGAGTGCGTCTTGTACTCTGATGCGTCTTATACACTGGCTAATTGGGCGGCGTATGGATGCGCACACACCCCTTTAAAGTACACCGGAAGAACGGAGTGCATCTTCTACGCCGATGTGTCTTGTACACTGGCAAATACGGTAAAGTTAGAGAAACTTCATGCACGATTCCCTTGCAGTGTATAATTTCCTTGGGTTGGGGTAAATACAGGCTTCCAGATGATACTGAACTGCAATTCCCATTTATAGCAGGGGTGCCCAAACTTCTCAGGCTGCGGGCCGCTCACATGGTCACTGCAGCATTTTCCAGCCAGCAAAGAAATCTCCATGCGGAAGTTTCACATGCCTTGAAGGCTAAACGCCAGCGTTGTTGGATTGCTAACAGAAATTGGCTGAATTCTGTGCAAATCCAAATTTGGAATGGAACGAAAGGGAAAACCGCTTTCACCTCTCTTAATTCCCGCATATTTCAAGGCAGGCGAACAGGGGAAGAAATCTCTTGGCGATCGCAGCGCTGCCAAAAGGAGGACGTTAACAGAGTAGAAAAACAAGTTGAGCTTGATTGGTTGTCCAAATGGGAACACGGCAGCTCCTCGGCCTCTGAACTCAAATGCTTTCTACCTTTGCAGTAAAGAGCAAACACACATGAACGAGGGCACTCGAGACGTGACGTACTCTCTTAAGAGCAGAAAACTTGAGACCTCTCAATGCTAGAACTTCACACAGATACATCGTGAAGTAGGCAGAGACCCTCGTTTGCAGGCCATTTTGCTCATTCATTAGCTCTACCCTGCCCAGGTTAAAGTTTGTAGGTCCATTGCCTCTCTTAATCATAGCAGAGAGTAAATAAGACCAAAAAATATGTTGGGGCACGTTAAAGACTGTTGTATTTTAACGTTACCTTTTGTGAACCAAGTCTGCTTCGTCAGACTATAACTCTGTGTCTGATGAAGCAGACTTGATCCACAAAGTATAGGTCGCCCTTGCGCGAAAGCCAGCCTTATCCAGTGATGGGAAGTTACCGGTTCGGACCTGTTTGCCCGAACCAGTAGCACCCCATCAGGAGGGGTCATTGGTGGGGTGGTCGCCTCTCTGGACCCCTCCAAAAATGTATTTCCAGGCAGCCAAAATGGCTGCCCAGAAGTGCACATGCGCCAAACGGAGGTTTGACGCATGTGCAGTTCTATTTTTTAGTGTGCGTCAAATAGAGGTTTGATGCATGCACACTAAAAACTGCATGCATCAAATGGAGGTTTGACGCATGCGCAGACATTTTTTATTTTTTGCTCCGCCCACGACGTCCAGGTGGGGTAGCGGGAATTTTGACAATCCACCACTGGCCGTATCCATCTCTAGGGTTTGGTGCTCATCTGTTTACAGTAAAAAAGCCAGCACTGTCTGCTTTTGCAGGCATTTCCGTGGACCCGTGAAAACCATGACTAGACACCGGAGTGTACGGAATGCTGTTTACCTTCCCCACCGAAGTGACCCCTATTTATCTACTTGCAATTTCTTGCTTTCGAACGGCTAGGTTGGCAGGAGCTGGGACAGAGACAGGAACTTACTCTGTCACCCAGCACTCGGGTCTCAAACTGCCGACCTTCCAGTCAAGTTCCACTTGAGCCACTGCAGACCCTTGATCCACAAAACCTAACATTAAAGAGATGCAGCAGTTAAGTGCCACAAACTGTTTTCGTCTTACTCTCCGATATGCTTGAAACACAGGCGAACATGGCGACCATTTCAAAAAAATCCCACACCAATCGCTTCATACCACAAGAGCTCCATATTGGGCCACGCAGCTCACCACGCAGGCAACGATCACAGGTTACAGAGGAAGGCCGCTTGATGGATGAGATGAGAACTGACTTCATTCCAGGTTCCCTGCTGGTGCTTGATCAGATGAACTCTCCATCTTTGCTTCAGCAAAAAGGCCCGTCATCTTTCAAAATCTGAGCATTTCAGGGTGGTTATAGACCAGCCACCAACGGGCAAAAGAAACTTTTCTGTTCTGGTTAAAGTTTGGGGCTCAAACTCCCGAACCAAAAGCATTCCTGCTCTCCTTTGTGCAGGTCTTACGGTGCAGTGGTCACATGACTCCAGCCCAAAATGCCAAAGGTATGAAAATATCACAATCGTCCTCTTCTGTCGTGGATGGATATGCAAAGCAGTTCCCCCAAACCCTTTCCCAGCACTCAACAAAACAAAGAGTACGAGCGAAGACTCCCTCTTCTCTGTTGCATTTAAAACCATCGCCTGCTTTTTGAGAATATAGGATTTGTTTCAAGCGAATCAACCACAAAGTGTTTTAATGGACAAAACGTAAAATGCACGTTTCACAGCATAATTCTAGCAATAACTTACACCGTTTGCCAATTCACAATCCAGCCATTGTCATTAACAGTGTTCAAAGGTCTTTTTTTAAATTTTTTTTATATATTTATATAATATATATATTTTATAAAGTCTGGAATATCAATATAAATACTGTTCCAGAAATTAAAAAAAAAGTGTTTACACCCCCATTTCCAATATTACAGTTCAGTGTCCTGTTCTATTTTTAGAAGCATCTGTAAAAATCCTTTTTTTTTTTAACGGCGGAGAGGTTCAAGTTTCCGAAACTTCAGTGATGTGCTGGACAACAAAGCACCCTGAGTGAAGGAAGAATGCTCAGCGTCCGGGGGCTGGAATAATATTCTGCCCCGATGATTAAATACATAGAAGGATGGGTGGTTCCTTAACGAGTCAAACGTCCTTAAAAAGAGAAACAGAAGGGAAAGTGGAATTAACACTGCAAAAGAACAGCTAAGTGACAAACTGGCTTCCATCTATACTTCTGGTTGTTCCTAAGGTGGGCCCCACGCCCCACGGGGGGACTTAAAATTCCCAGAAGCCTCAGTCAGTAGGATGGCTGATCAGCGCTTAGGGGAACTGACTTGGGTTGCTGGGAACTGAAGTCCGGGAACCAAAGGAAGGGCAACGCTGCTCTGTGAATCCACACTAATGGGTTAACGGCGCTTATGCAGTTCCTGGACTTCCAATTCCTTGCAGCCTCAGGCAGTCCGTTGGCTGATCTCTGCTTTGGGGAATTGACTTAGGCTTCTGGGAATTGAGGCCCAAAACAACCAAAGGGTTGGGAAACGCTGATCTAGATACTGCTGGACTACAAAGCCCATGATCCCTCACTTCCAGCTATGCGAGATGTGAGATTGGGTATCATTGGCATACCTTTTTTTTTAAAATCGAGCAAGTGGGAGGCAAAATGCTAATTAACTTGTGAACTGCCCAGAGAGAGCACCAAGCGCTATGGGGCAGGATAGAAGTGGAATTGCTATTACTACTGCTTCGTAAATAGCAAACTCAATTGCTATTGCTGCTGCTTCTTGGAGGGGTGATGCCCCCCACTCAGTGGAGGAAATTCCACTGGAAACCATCACATTGGGCCCAACGGCAAAATGAGTGGAGGAGGAACTCTGATTCCCAGCGGTTATGGAGGCGGAAGAGGCCACGCCAGATGGACTGGCTGCCAAGGTGCAACTTGTCCATATCCTCAAGGCTTCGGTAGCCCATTGTAGCCCCGGTGTTAAATCCTGCATGTCTCATTTCATATCTGCCGCTGGAGATGGCTCCGAGAT
The DNA here is from genome assembly GCA_030440675.1 of Furcifer pardalis. Taxonomy (NCBI): domain Eukaryota; kingdom Metazoa; phylum Chordata; class Lepidosauria; order Squamata; family Chamaeleonidae; genus Furcifer; species Furcifer pardalis. Next base: position 33,173,631 of record CP126899.1, on the reverse strand, counting down.
CATAGCGTGCGCGTCACTTCGTGGCAAGCTGGGATCTGCCTTAAACAAATTCACGCCAACGGCATCTTTCCTGCTTTAGGGGGGGAAATGCATTCTCGGATACGAGTTGCAGCTGTCGTCGAGGACTTCTTTTTGAGGAAACCTACATTTGATCCCAGCATGCGGCTGAGCAACTGTGAAGCTGGAACATCCCTTTATCTACCGACCGCAGCCATCCAAAGGAAAAGGACTCAGTGGGAGCAACATGGCCTCCAGTGGGATCCTTTCCTCCAATCCCAGAAATGCAGGATAGACACCATGGCTAGCCCATGGTCAAAGGTTTTATAAGGCCACAGATGTGAAGAATGGGGAAACAGTAGGAACAACAACAGGACTAGTGGAGGAAGGAGAGTGCAAGAAAACATACTTATTTTTCAGCTCTGAAGTAGCATCCATGTCTTTAAATTCTCCCGCAATATGTACTATCCCGTAACAGGTCACTGCAAAGGCCAACAGCGTTTGAAGAACTATCTACAACATATGAAAGAGAAAAACAGCTGTCGAGTATCGAGCAAATCTGTTTCCATTTGGTCTTCTCTATCCAGGCTTACTGCAAGCAACTGCTAGGTCAGCGATGGCGAACCTTTTAAATCTTTTGCTGTTTGTCCAGCATGAACATCTCTAAGAGTGCCTGGCACATTAAGATGGTGCCATGAACTTTCATTAATAATCTCATTAATGCCTGATGAAAAGACCTTTGGATCTCGAAAGCTTGCAATGTTCTGTTTTTTTAGTGATCCAACTAAAGATATCGTCTACTTTCTGCATTTTTTGCATTTTCAATGACTTTTATAGAGACCGAGTGTCCACACTCAGCAGACTGTCATCCATGCCGGAGAGGGGAGAGGCAAACTCTGTGCTGAGGGGAGGGAGGAAGCGCTCCCATTGGACTGCTGGGCAGAAACTCTGTGCTGGGGTGACAGTGCATGTGCCCACAGAGAGGTTCACCATGTGCCACAGGTTCACCACCACTGTACTAAGGCTTCAAAGATAAGCAATGTTACCGATCGAGTCCTAGATTTGGACATCAACTATTTCAGGGCTACATATAGGAGCCTGGTGGCAAAGTGGTTAAACTGCTGTAAGGTTCCCCTTGCTCGAAAGTCAGTCATATCTGACTCTAGAGTTCAGTGCTCATCTGTTTCAAAGCCAAAGAGCCAGCGCTGTCTGCTTCTACAGAAGTTTCTGTGGTCATGTGGCAGGCATGACTAGACACAGGAGCGCACGGAGTGCTGTTACCTTCCCACCGAAGTGGTCCCTATTTATCTACTTGCAATTTCTTGCTTCCAAACTGCTAAATTGGCAGGAGCTGGGACAAGGACGGGAGCTCATTCCGTCCTGCAGAACTTGGGAATTGAACTGGTGACCTTCCGCCTCCCAGTCAGCATCTTAGCCACTTGAGCCACTGCTGTACTGCAACCAAAAAAGGTGGTGAGCTCAATCCTGGCCAGGGCTCAACGTTGACTCAACCTTCCAAGGTCAATAAAATGAGCACCCAGCATGTTTGAGGCAAAATGATAATTAACTTGTGAACTGCTCAGAGAGTGCATTCAGCACTATGGGGTGGTAAAAAAGTGTGATTGTGTTATATATGTGTCTATGCAGAGCTACAAACCTAGGCTTTTTTCTTCTTCCTTGGAGCGCATGAACTATGGAAATCCTATAGCATAGGGAATGTCAGGAATGCAGCTTTCTGAATACTCCCTCATCACGCAGAAAAATCAAAACCTTGAATACTAAAGACTGCAATACATTTGGGATTTGTACAGTAACACTTGGGATTTGTACAGTAACAGTCATGGCAATTGCTCTGCAGAAAGAAAAAGAGAGCATTTCTGACATGTAGCTAGGGAACGGCTGAAGGGATTTTTCTAAAAGGAGTTAGAAAGGTACCAAATTCACGAGATTTTTAATTCCAGACACAAAGCAATAGCTGTAACATTAAGACTGAAAGCTTGAACAGACCGCTGGAAGGAAGACTATGAAGAGAACGCTTCTCAAACTCAAACTGCAGAACCAGGGCAAAGTGAACAGCAAACAAGATGGAGAGATCAAGCAATACAGAGCCCAAAGTCATCAAAACATTCAATTTGATCTTATTCTCCCACTGACTTTACTGGAATTAACTGACTTAAAATAAAAATGTGTCATGGATAATAGCTTGTATCATCAGCAGAAAAGAAAGAACTTGCAACTTACATCTATTGGCAAAGTTTCATCTTCCTTTTCTGTTAATCGCATATAGGAGCGATCTGTAAAATAAAGACGTGCTGATATATTATTGTGATTTCCTTTATTCCATGATGGGATTTTCTATCATGCAACTGTCTAAATTATTCCAGAGTTATTCTCTTCCATAGAGTTTTAAATTGAATCCAATTTTAATGCCTGATGAATTAAAGTGGTTCAAGACATCTCCATGATTCTCAGAGAAATGAAGGTGGGAGGCAAGACTGAACAATACACGCAAACAATGCTATGTCTCTAAACTCCAAAGCCACATATTCATTTAGCTTCTTACAATGCTTGTGTGGCATCAAACTGATTGACTTGTGGTGACTCTTCCCAGGGTTTTCATGCACAGAAGTGGTTTACCATTCCCTTCTTCTGGGAGTGCCCTGGGACTGTGCAGTTTGCCAAAGGCTACACAGGCTGCCTCTTCTAACTGGAGGCAAAGAGAGGAATCAAACTCCCAACATCTGGCTCCACAGCCAGATACCTGAACTATTAAGCTATCCAGCTAGCTTATTACTAACCACAGGCAATTATATCGTCTTTTTACTGCACTGTATATAAGGAAGACATCTGTCCCACAACTAGTAACCATTAGTACAGACCTTGTGTAAAAGCTTCTGTGCAGAAGTGCATAAGCAAACAACAAAACTGGGGAAGAAAAAATAGAAATGACTGATGGTTCCAGTGCAATTCCAAGGTCTATTCGAAAGTGCTACTATATGACAGGTACATCAGCAACAATTCATGTCATAGAAAAGATGTTACTTTACAAATATTGAGATCAAGTCGGCAACCTGCTGCTTCCCCTTCTACTTCTTCCTCTGCAATATCCAAATCTAAATACTGGCAATCCTCATGGCTATCAACCACGATGACTCCTGAGAATATTCTTTCATTATCTGCCTTCCACATCGCAGCATGACACCCATAGTACCACTGATTCAGTTGCTCAAGTCCCTTTCTGGTCCTGAGCCCTTTTGGCACACAAAGTTCTCGTCAGCCCCAGGCCAGGAGTGGTGAAGCTGCTGTCCTCCATCAAGAGGGATCCAGACGGGATTTAATTCACTTGGGTACCATCATCCTTCCCTGCGGACCTTGGCATCCAAGGCTGTTAATCCTCAGGGTGGTCAGGTTAGTTACCCACTGTCTGACACTCAGTATTGAGTCACTGGGAGTAGGGGCTACTGGATAACCTGGCCATACAGACACTTTTGTTGTTCAGTCCCACAGTAGATTCCGACCCTTTGCGACCCCATGGACCATTGCCCTCCAGGCACCCCTGTCCTCCACAACTCTCTCAGCTCTGTGCCCATTGTGTCTACAATACCATCTAGCCATCTCATTTTTGGCCGCCCCCTTCTTCTTTTGCCCCCCACCTTTCCCAGCATCAAGGCTTTCTCAAGTGAATCCTCCCCTTCTCACTTGATGTCCAAAGTACTTTAGCTTCATATTTACTATTTGACCTTCTAAGGAGCCCTGCAGAGCCTGAGAAGGGCTGAGAGTGGCCTCCCCTTTCTTCTTTTGCCCTCCACCTTTCCCAGCATCAAGGCTTTCTCAAGTGAATCCTCCCCTTCTCACTTGGTGTCCAAAGTACTTTAGCTTCATATTTACTATTTGACCTTCTAAGGAGCCCTGCAGAGCCTGAGAAGGGCTGAGAGTGGCCTCCCCTTTCTTCTTTTGCCCTCCATCTTTCCCAGCATCAATGCTTTCTCAAGTGAATCCTCCCCTTCTCACTTGGTGTCCAAAGTACTTTAGCTTCATCTTTACTATTTGACCTTCTAAGGAGCCCTGCAGAGCCTGAGAAGGGCTGAGAGTGGGGCCAATGGGGGTGGCTCAGGGAAGGGCAACTTTTTCCCAAGCCATTCCCCTTCCTTAAGGGCTCCCCAACCCCTTCCTGGTTATGGGGCTCCAAGCCAAAGCTCTCCCCCCCCCTTTCCCCTGCCACAGCGCTAGGCTCTGCCCAGGAGCGTCTCTTGGCCCAACCTACGCTTCTCGGCACCCGTATCTCTCCCGAGGAGGCAGGTCAGAGGTCACCGGGGAGGGAGGAAGAAAGCTCAGGGCCTGACTGAGGCCTGCTTGGGCCTAGCGGGACAGGTAGGCCGCGAAGCGCCCCTCACTCACGTTGGGCGGCGGAGAAGGCCGCGTGCGCCAGGGCGAAGAGCCCGAGCCCGACCAGCCCTTTCCAGAGGGAGGCAGCCGCCATCATCCGCAGCCCTCGCCCGCCGCCGCGCATGCGCACGAGAGAGGAGAAGGAAACGAAGTGTCGCCAGACGAGGCCCCACCAATCCGCGCTCTCGGCGCGGCCTGATGACGTCGCGCCGGCAACGGAGCTAACCCCGGCAAGGTAGGGGGAAAAGGGGGCGGAGCCTGCTGGTGGAGAGACTGGCAGTTGTTTTTGGCCACGCCTCCTCGCGCGAGTCTTCGCCTTGAGGCGAATTTAACCACTGAGGGTTTACATTTGTAGCCCGCTTTGTCACTGACTGACTAGTACTGGCAGTTCCCTAAAGCGAGCTCATTTAATCAGGGGATACACATACATAAATAAAGACAGAAATAAATAAAATTATTATTATTATTATTATTATTATTATTATTATTATTATTATTATTATTATTATTATTATTATTATTATTATTATTATTATTATTATATTTGTATTTATATGCCGCTCTCCTTGACGAAGCAACTCAGAGCGGCTTACAATGTTACAGTATCAAATAAAAAAGCAACAACATATCAATATAACAAATATAATACAGTCAATATAGTCATAAAAGCAAAAGCACAATGCAATCAGAAAAATGTAATTCAATCAAAAGAAAATATATTATGAGGACCTTGCTGCCCCTACCCCTGTGCCCACCCCAACATATTGTAATGTAATGTAATGTATTGTCTGTAAGCTGCCCTGAGTCGCCACGGCGGCAATATAAATTTGAACTAATAAATAAATAAATAAATAAATTATTATTAAAAGGAAAGTGCTCTTACTGCTCAGGGCAACAATAATAATAATTTGTTGTTGTTCAGTTGCACAGTCGATTCCGACCCTTTACAATGACCCTATGTGGACCACTCTCCGCCAGGCACTTCTGTCCTCCACCCTCCTCCTCAACTGACTCAGCTCTGTGCCCATTGCATCCATAATACCATCCAGCCACCTCATTTTTGGCCACCCCCTTCCTTCCTTCCTTCTGCCCTCGACCTTTCCCAGCATCAAGGCTTTCTCAAGTGAATCCTCTCTTCTCATTTGATGTCCAAAGTACCTTAGCTTCATCTTTACTATTTGACCTTCTAAGAAGCAGTCAGGGTTAATTTCTTCTAAGATTGACCTTTTTCTTCTCTTCACTGTCCATGGGGCTCTCAAAACTCTCCTCCGACACCACATCTCAAAGACGTCTATTCTTCTGCGCTCAGCTTTCCTAATGGTCCAGCTGTCACAACCATACATTGCCACAGGGATATACCATTGCTTTGACTATGCGAATTTTTGTTTGCAATGTGACGTCTCTACTTTTCACTCAGCTCCCCAGGTTTCTCATCGCTTGCCTCCCGAGAATCAGTCGCCTTTTTATTTCATGGCTGCAATCCCCATCTGCAGTGAGCTTTGATCCTAGGAAAGTAAAATCTGCCACTGCTTCTACTTCTTCCCCATCTATTTTCCAGGGACTGATCAGGGCCTGTTGCCATTATCTTGCTTTTCTTGATGTTGAGTCTCAAGCCAGCTTTTGCACTTTCTTCTTTCAACCTAATCAGGAGCTTTTTAAAGTCCTCCTCACTTTCTGCCATTAGGGTGGTATCATCTGCATATCTCAAATTGTTGATGTTTCTTCCAGCAATTTTGATCTCAAATTGTGATTCCTCCATCCCTGCATTGTGCATTATGTGTTCTGTGTATAAGTTGAATAAACAGGGTGACAAAATGCAGCCTTGTCTTACTCCTTTTCCTATTCCAAACCACTCTGTCATTCCGTATTCTGTCCTAACTGTTGCTTCTTGATTCATGTACAGATTTCTCATGAGGTATATAAGGTGTTCTGGTATTCCCATCTCTTTAATTACTTGCCACATTTTGTTGTGGTCCACACAGTCAAAGGCCTTGGTGTAGTCAATGAAACAGAATTAGACTTGTTTCTTATATTTCTTTGTTTTTTTCCATGATCCAACGTATGTTGGCAATGTGGTCTCTGGTCCCCCTGCCTCTTCTGAACCCCGTCTGCACTTCTGGTAATTCTCCTTCCACATGCTGTTGCAGCCTATCCTGCATTATCTTGAGCATCACCTTGCTAGCGCGAGGGATGAGCGCGATTGTCCGATAATTTTAACATTCTTTGGCATTACCCTTTTTGGGGATTGGAACATATACTGATCTTTTCCAATGCTGTGGCCATTGTTGTGTTTTCCAAATCTGCTGGCATATAGAATGCAATAATTTGATTCCATCATCTTTTAGGGCTTTGAAAAGTTCAGCTTGGATACCATCATCTCCGCTGGCTTTGTTGTTTGCAGTGCTTTTTAGGGCCTTTCTGACTTCACTCTCTAGGATGTCTGGCTCAAGTTCAATTTCCTCATCATGGTTATTATCAGGAGTGTTGAGGTCCTTTTTGTAGAGTTCCTCTGTGTACTCTTTCCATCTTTAATATAATAATAATAATAATAATAATAATAATAATAATAATAATAATAATAATAATAATAATAATAATAATAATAATAATAATAATAACTAGTAGTGGCAGTTCCCTAAAGCTAGCTCATTTAACCAGGGGATACATACATAAAGACAGAAATTTTAAAAAAGGAAAGTGGGCAACCCCGATGAAATAATAATTTTACATTTACATTTGTACCCCGCTCTGCCACTAACTAGTATTGCTCCATCTAGGTCATTTAATCAGGGGATGGGCTGATAAATAAAAAAATAAAAAGGAAAGCTTTCTTGTTCCTCATGTCATTACTGGAATTTGTACTGTTAATCTATTTACTTAGCATTAAAATTATTATTATTATTATACTTCTATATATACTACATATATCTTGAAAATGTCTCGCCAACATCTTGCTTGCCAGCTTATCTTGCTTACAGCAGAAAAACGGAAACTGTGGCTTTTCTAACTGTTCTTCATTTGTGGCCTTTAGCCTTCTCTTTTCACCCAAATATATATTTTTAAAATCTGCAACTGTTTTTTCACTGTCTCATTTTGATAACAAGCTGTATTTTTCTTGCTCTTTGGCTCCTATTGCAAGTCATTGAGCAGCGATAGTGAACCTTGGCACTCCAGCTGTTCTTGAACTTTGGCTGGCTTTCGAGCAAGGGCGACCTTTCCCTAAATACCTAGTGATTGTCTATTATTCTTGCCATTTCCATGTATTTAACTGCTTGCGTATATGATTCGTGTGTAAAGTAGCGACCAATTTCTTACCAGCCATAATCTAAATTTTAAAGGCAAAGGTCGCCCTTGCTGAAAAGCCAGTCGTATCTGACTCTAGGGTTCAGTGCTCATCTCCATTTACCAGCCAAAGAGCCAGCGCTGTCTGTGTCTGCATGACATTTCCGTGGTTATGCAGGAGACTTGACTAGACACACAGATCACTGTTGCCTTTCCTGCAGAAACATTACGTATTGATCTACTTGCAATTTCTTGCTTTTGAACAGCTAGGTTGGCAGGAGCTGGGACAGATAACAGGAGCATCATGATCACTAAGGCAGCACAGCCTATGACGGAAACTGGCCAGGGTCCCAGGCAACAATCCTAGGCCCATCTACAGCCCAATCTTAACAAGTTCTTCTTCTTCTGAATGGCACATTTTGCAAGATAAGGCCAAATTTTATGTGACCTTTCGTGTGTGAACCTTCCTGGAGGTCCTTTAGGCTAAAACACACCCTCTTGAACTACTAGACGATTCAATAGGGTTTACCTTCAGATAAGGAGGAAGGAATGTGGTTCAAAGCTGCGATCTAACCTTAAACAAATAAAGGGATAAGTCTTCAAAAGGAGTTGCATGTTGCATCGGCCATAATTTTTTTCCATTGACTGCAGATCCACTTTGCCACAAGTCTGGCAGTTAAAAGAGGGTGAAGACTGAGAAAGGCCACACACGCACATACGCAGGCAGACAGTGGGTTTTATTGGGACAAAACGAGACCCTTTCCCATCCTCCTGATGGCTAAGATCTTAAGTGTCCATCCAGCAGAACTGTCCATAGCTGTAGTTCTTTGAAATGGGAGCCGGGTTAGCAGTCTGGGCAGGTGTTACTGGAGCAGAAACAACAAAAAACGCTTCAGCACCTTAAAGATGGCCATGTTAATGGAAGTGGGCTTGATCCACTTTGCTCAAAAGCCAGTCGTATCTGACTGTAGGGCTCAGTGCTAATAGTAATAATTTCATGTCAGAAATTATTCTGGGTTGAAAGGATTTTTGCTGAAGAAACTCAGCTCAGGAAATGCCCAAATGAGGCTCCTTTCATATCCCCAAGAGCTGGGACGGGCGCTCATTCTGTCATGCAGTACCCGGTCTCGTACTGCCAACTTGCCAGCATTGCAGCTGAAAAAGGCAAGCTTCTTAACCACTGAGCCGCCGCAGCCCCTTGTTCAGTGCGCACCTCTGTTGGCAGCCAAAGATTCAGCACTGTCTGCGTCCGTAGACATTTCCGTGGTCATGTGGCATGCATGACTAGACACGTGTCTAGGAACAATGACTAGACACGTGACGTGCCCACGGCACACTGTTACTTTTTTCCATTAAAGCGGTGCCTTGCAATTTCTTGCTTTCAAACTGCTAGGTTGGCAGGAGCTGGGAGAGACCACGGGAGCTCACTCCGTCGCGCAGCGCTCGGGTCTCTAGGACTGCTGGCCGGTCATCAAACTCAGCGTCTTCTCTTAACCACTAAGCGACCGCAGTGCCTTGATCCACGAGAGGTCCCCTTAAAACAGACCAATGTGCCACTCACGCGTGTGCCTTTATTTTTAGTCTATGCTTTCGGGGTTGGCACTCCTTCCCTCGCCTCCTCCGGAAACGATCCATTCCCCCCCCTTCCCAGCCCCCTTCCTCGGACAGAGGAAGAGTGGGGCTCCCCTCCAGCCTTCCTGGTCGATCCCTTTCCGGCACCCAGATCTGCGCTCCCCAGGGCGCGCCCAAAAACCGCAGTGGGCACGTGGGGCGGTGGTGGTGGTGGTGGAAAGCTTCCCTTTGGCCTTCCTGGAAGGGGGACCCCCCCTGGTCCTTGAGGCGGGTCTGGCTTTCCCGACGACCCTCCCCATCCCAGCCCACTCTACCCCAACCCCAGGCCTAAGAAGAGACCTCCCCAAAGTGTCGGGGGAGCTCCCCGGGCGCCTCCTCCCCGTGCGCCCTGGCTGTGCGCGCCTGCGCCAAGCTCTCCACTCGCCTCTTCCTCCTCCTCTTCCGACGCCACCGCCTCCTTCCTTCAGTCCCGGAGGATCCCAGCCGGTGCCGGAGCAGCCCCAGCCGCCATGGCGGGAGGCCCGGCCAGCTCCTGCCCGGATGCCCACCACCCGCGCCCAGGCTGGCCGGCCATGGCGCTGGCGTTGGCCATGGCGCAGGGCGCAGCAGGGGCGCAGGCGGCGGCGGGCTCGCCGGCCCCCGGACCGCGTCCCGGGGCCCTGGAGGAGGAGATCGTGTCCGAGAAAGCGGCCGAGGCCAGCCACCGGCAGGACAGCGCCAACCTGCTCATCTTCATCCTCCTGCTCACCCTCACCATCCTCACCATCTGGCTCTTCAAGCACCGCCGGGCGCGCTTCCTCCACGAGACCGGCCTGGCCATGATCTACGGTGAGTCCCCCCGATCATTCCCCCTTCGCACCCCTTTCCAACACCCCCACCTACTCCATTTCTCCATCGGGGTAGGGTCCCCCACCCCACAACCTCCCCTGGTCCCCATGCAGGGGCTTCGGTGCGTGCGTAAAAACCTCCCTGGGGCGCAACCGAAGCCCCTGCATGGGGACCAGGGGAGGTTGGGGAGAACAGCTATGCATCTTCCCCATCCATCCCTCTGAGACCCTCCCTCGGGTTGCACGCAGTGTGGCCGATCCCGTGGCCTTTGCGCATGTTTGCGCACCGTCTGGGTCCTCTGTTCCGTGCGTCCGAAGACGGAGGTCGCTTTCACAGACCCCCAACACCCCCCCCCCCCCCAAGGAAAGGTGATCTTTTCTTCCGTCTGAAGCGACCTCAACGCCCTTTGGGTGGTTTGCTCCTGTCTCCAGGTGGTGGATCTCTGGATGTAAACAACAGGTGCTGGGGCTTCGGGTCCTCCTCAGGGCAGGTGTCTTTGCCAGGCTTCGCCTCTCTTGCATTCTGGCTACCCTCATGGATCTTGTGGTTTGTTCAATGGGGGCAGAGGCCGTATCTGCCGTATCAATTATACGGGGCCCCCGGGGGCCCCCAACGTGCGTGAGCAAAACAAATCTTTACCCCCTTCCTAAGGGCCCCCAAACAAATTTTTATACGGGGCCCTGCCAAGGCACGCTACTCTTCTGAATGGGGGGCAGTGGTTAAGACACTGAACTTGATGGCTGGAAGGTCAGCAATTCGAGACCCAGAGTGAGATTCTGTCTCCGTCCCAGCTCCTGCCAACCTAGCAGTTAGAAAGGAAGAAATTGCAAGTACAGCAGTTAAGTTGGGTGGGAAGGTAAATGGCATTCTGTGCACGCTGGTGTCGAGTCATGCCTGCCACGTGGCCGCAGAAACATCTGCAGACACAGACTGCACTTGTTCTTTAGCTACAAACAGAGATGAGCACTGAAACCCGGAGTTGGATACGACTGGCTTTTGAGCAAGGGAGACCTAGATAACATCTCTTAAAATGTGTATACATTTTTGTGCCCTCTGTGTATACATATATGTTTATATAGAGAGTGGCAAAAATGTACAGTCAAACCTTGCATAAAGAGTGCCTCGCTTAAAGAGCAGGATTTTCTCTGAATGTTCGCTTCGCTTAACAAATAAAACCAACCAAAAACTCGCTTAACAAATAAATTGGGGTTCGCAATCCCCCCCCACAATTGGTCACTTTCAATGGTGTTTCGCTTAAAGAGCAAACTCGCTTAAAGAGCAATCCGGTGGAACACATTATGCTCTTTAAGCGAGGTACAACTGTATACATATTTTAAGAGATTTTATCTATGTATTACTTTTCTAAGTTGAATTGACCAGCAAAGCAATTGGCATTTTACACAATGTTTTGCCGAACTGCCCCATGGTGGTTACAATGAATTCTTGAAATCTGGGCCTTCATCCGCTTTGGGCCTAGCAGTTCTGCTGTTCTGGCTGTCCATGCGTTGCCAACAAGACCTTATCATCACTCAGGATTCTTCACTTGTTAACTACCTTGTAACTAATTAACGATCCCTCCGGTACATTTTCAGAGGTTACTCTACAACCAAACAGTTATTGTAACGCATGTGGTCTTGTTTCTAAATGCATGTAAATCTCATAAGCCTTTATTATATCTCGGCCCATTAACTTCAATGGATTCTGCCTGGCCTTTTGGTTGTACATTTAAAAACCGTGCCATGAACGGTGTTTCTATATCTTCATTTGGGGAAGATAATTAGCAGCATATTATTACGTATCCAACTCTGATAGTGTTTCCTGCTGAATTCGGTGATGCTCATTCTACAGTAGGTTTGTGTAGGACGCTATACTTGATATATAAATTTAATATAAATTTGAACTAATAAATTTAATATAAATTTGAACTAATAAATAATAAATAAATAAATAATAAATATGTATATCCCATTTTACAGGTGAGCGACTGAGGCTGATATATGGGGACTTGCCAAAGACTAACTAACAGATTTATTGGAATAGTAGCCATGTTAGTCTGTGGTTCGGGCATAGTAAAGGTAAAGGCTTCCCTTGCTCGAAAGCCAGTCGTATCCGACTCTAGGGTTCAGTGCTCATCTCTGTTTCTAAGCCAAAGAGTCAGCGTTGTCTGCTTCTGCAGACGTTTCCGGTGGTCGTGTGGCAGGCATGACTAGACACCGGCGTGCACAGAATGCTGTTACTTTCCCACCAAAGTGGTCCCTATTTATCTACTTGCAATTTCTTGCTTTCGAACTGCTAGGTTGGCAGGAGCTGGGACAGAGACGGGAGCTCATTCCGTCCTGCAGTACTCGGGAATCGAACTGCTGACCTTCCGCCTCCCAGTCAGCGTCTTAGTGACTTGGGCATATCAGAAAACAAAATAAAATAAACAAAAAACATGGCATGTCTGAAGAAGTGGACTTGATCCACGAAAGCTAACAATAAAAATATAGCAGTTAGTCTTTAAAGTACTACAGTGTTTTTTTATTTTATTTTTTATTTTATTTTGTTTTGTTCTCTGATACAACAGATTTATGGCTGGATAAATGTTTGACATAAACTTTTCCTTAATACAGTACTGAATTATAGATACTGGTTGGTAACAAGCTTTCGCTTGCTGATGTACAAACCTCTCGAGTTTAGAATGGCTTGTCATATGTACAGTTTTCTGGGTCATGACCATGTACAAACCTTGGAAAAGTTTTTGAACTGCACAGAATTCATGTCTCTAACCCAGAGAGAATGTAATGCTCCGTAAATGGTTTTAGTTTTGTCAACAGTGGTTAATCTTCCCTGTCCCTCCAGTGCTTCTGGAAATTTTTTAAAAAAATGGCTAGTGGGGAATTCAGAGCCCTTCAGATGGTTACCAGAGCGGTGTTGTGAAATCTGAGAACTTAATCTCCGGGGGGAAAATGAATTGCTCAATAAGAATAGGTCAAAAGCGGCGACATGTTGCAAATACTTTGTCCCAAATTCTTCAGGAACGAAATTGACAAAGTGATCCTATAGAGAAGACCACTGCAGAATTGATTGATTTGCTTGTTTGCTTATATGTTTGCTTATTACACTTCAGGATTGAAATTGACAAAATGATCCTATAGAGAAGACCACTGCAGAATTGATTGATTTGCTTGTTTGCTTATATGTTTGCTTATTACACTTCAGGATCGAAATTGACAAAGTGATCCTATAGAGAAGACCACTGCAGAGTTGATTGATTTGCTTGTTTGCTTATATGTTTGCCTATTACACTTCAGGATCGAAATTGACAAAGTGATCCTATAGAGAAGACCACTGCAGAGTTGATTGATTTGCTTTTTTTGCTTATATGTTTGCTTATTACACTTCAGGATTGAAATTGACAAAGTGATCCTATAGAGAAGACCACTGCAGAGTTGATTGATTTGCTTATATGTTTGCTTATTACACTTCTGTCCTTCCCATCTTGGATATTCACAAACTTTGGGCGGCATACAACAAATTAAAAGAATATTATTTTTAACAAATAATAATATCATATAAAATTAAACATAACATAATACAAGAAACCAACTTTACTTTAGCGAGAATTAACTCCTGGATAGATGTGCATAGCATTAGAAGCTAAATCTTGAGTCCAGCTATTAAAACATTTTTAGTTACAAATAACTATTTTGTTCCCACCCTGCACTGATGTTTTTATGATTTTAGTGAAGCTGTCCCAACATACATCCATATTTTCACCCATAACAGGGGTTCCCTGACCTTCTGGGAATTCTCAGCCGCATTAGACTGCCCAGTGCCTTAAGAGGACCACATGTTAAATCAGGGAGCCCAAACTATTCAGGCTGCGGGCCAGTCACGTGATTCCGTTGGCCAGTCATGTGGTTCAGAGGACTGGTCATGTGGTTCTTCCCACTGGAAGCAGAAGTAAAACATGTCTTACAGTCTTGTTTTGCAACAGGATGAGATAGATTTTAAGTTGCCATTTTCTCTCCTTAAACCAGGGGTGCCCAAACTACGGCCCGCAGGCCGGATCCAGCCCGCACCGTCGTCACCGCTCCCGGAAGCGGAAGTAAAATGTGCCCATGCAGAAATAAAATGCAACAGCCCCAATTCTAATGACGATTTTGGAAGGAGGGTCTGTTGGCCTTGTTGGGTTGGGATATATTAATGTAATGCATATCAGAGAGTAAACACATGGGTGCATTTTACTTCCGCTTTGGGGAGCGACGAGGGCGCTGTGGGCTGGATGAATTGTTGTTGGAGGCCAGATCCGGCCTGTGGGCCACAGTTTGGTACCCCTAGTTTAAATCAAAATATAACAAAATTATTAACATACCAGTTCAGATCACAAGTAAACATTTGGAGGTAAACAACCAAGTTGGAAGCCACACAGGATTCTCTTGGGTCTGCATGTTGGGGACTCCTGACTTTAGGTCAGAGATGCCCAAACTTTTCAGGCCACTGGCCGATCACGGGGTTCAGGGAGCCAGTCACTAAGGCCCAAGGGCCGGATGCTGCCCCTGAGGTCAATTCATCCGGCCTGTGAAGCCCTCATCGCTCCCGGAAGTGAAAATGAAACCCACCCGTATGGGCGCATTTTACTTCCGCTTCCAGGAGCGACGAGGGCTTTGTAGGTCAGAATTAGTAATTATATTTTCCTTGTTTTTCTAATAAAATAAAGAATGCAGTGTTTTGGCTTTAGTTGTGAGAGATTTTGTGGATCCTCTCAAGCGTTGCTTCTTGGGTCGTTTGCAGCACAAAACTATTCCTGAAGAGTAATTATGTTAGATTTTTACAGCAAAAGTAGTCTTGTGACAGTTCAAAGGCAAATTAGGGCCAGCATAATTTTGTTCATTTCTAAGGTCTCCTAAGGTTTGTGGTCTTTTCTGCAAAGGTGCGAAGAGGATACATTTTAAAGGCGCTGGGGAAAAGGAAACTAAGAAATAGAAAATAACTTTTACGAGCAAAGCAAAAGCCTTAAGAAGTAAAGAAGTACTGTAGTAATATATCGCCATATTAAGTATATAAGGGTGGTTTTTGTTTGTTTTTTAAAATAGGGATTGCGGTGGGTTAGTGGTTAAGATGCTGGACCTGATGACTGGAAGGTCGGCAGGTCAGCAGTTCAAGGCCTGAGTGCTGCAGGATGAAACGAGTTCCCGTCTCTGCCCCAGCTCCTGCCAACCCAGCAGCTCGAAAGCAAGAAATTGCAAGTAGATAAATAGGGACTACTTCAGTGGGAAGGTAAACAGTGTTCTGTGCACTCTGGTGCCTAGGCATGCCTGCCACGTGTCCACGGAAACATCTGCAGACGCAGACAGCGCTGGCTCTTCGGATGTAAATGGAGATGAGCAGTGAATGGCGAACCAGAAGCTCAGATCAGCAGGAGTGGTGACTTTGGCTTCTGGGAATTGAAGTCCAAAGACACCTGGCGTGCCAAGCTTTGCCACCGCTGCCCTAGGGTCAGATACAGCTGGCTTTCAAGCAAGGGTGACCTTTACTTTCACAATACACATCAGCTTGACGTGGCGGATCGAAGCATCGTCACCCACTGTCTCAAGATCTTAGCAGGCTCTTTTACCTTTTTATCATTGATTAGTCCAGTCATCCAGTACCTGGTGCTTTCCAGATGTTCAAGGCTGGATGTATCTCCCCCCCCCCCCATAGCTGCTCATTTGGAAGGGGAATCCACCTTGCAGAACATTAAATTAGTTTTCCTTTGACTATTGTTGTTAATTAGTCTTGTATGCCGCTCTACTTGGTGAAAACCGACTCAGAGCGGCTCTTAGCATTCACAAACAACAATATTACAGTGCAAACCAAAATACACTAGCATATAGTATAACAAAACAATTAAGTATGGTAAATGCTATACAGTAGATCAACACACATCAATACAATATTACAGTGCAATCAAAATACAATAGCCAAATATTATCAGAGCACAATCCTCAATAAACAATTCAACAGTATACAATATACAGTACATGCAAGAAAAACCCCCAAATAAACCATTTCAGCGAGTGTTACAGTTTCATACTCTAATCTAGTCAATTTCAGACACTTCTTGGATGTAAAGAGAAGCTTGTAAGTGACCAGAGCTAAATCGAAACACTTGTACAGTGGTACCTTGCTTAAAGAGCATAATGCGTTCCATGGGATTGCTCTTTAAGTGAGTTTGCTCTTTAAGCGAAACACCATTGGAAGTGACCAATTGTGTGGGGGGGAATTGCGAACCCCGATTTATTTGTTAAGCGAGTTTTTGGCTGGTTTCAGTTATTAAGCGAAGCGACCATTCAGAGAAAATTCTGCTCTTTAAGCGAGTTAGTCTCTAAGCGAGGCACTCTTTATGCGAGGTTTTACTGTACTGTACTTTCAAAATGTGTACCAGAAGGTACATACTAGTTAACTAGAGCATAACAAAGCAAGTGAAAACAATAAGTAGAGCCATTTTAAAAGTTTGAAAAGCAGAGCCAAAATACTCATTTCTTATATGAATATCATTACATCCATTTTATTTTTTTTTAAAAAAATATTTTTACTCTCTTTATAAAATTAAGAAAAGAGGCGGCTAGTCAAGGTTAGCATACCATTAAAACATCAGTTGATATTTTTAGTTTTATTTATTTATTTATTTATTTATTTATTCGTTTAGCTGGAGAAGAGAATTTGTAGCGCTGTTGAATCTGGAAGCATTTTGCCATTCTTCTTCCTTCCTTCTTCCTTCCGTCCCTCCTTCCTTCTTCCTTCCTTCCTTCCTTCTTCCTTCCTTCTTTCTTTCTTCCTTCTTTCTTTTTTTGTGCTTTCTTGCTTCTTTCCTTCCCTCCCTCCCTCCTTTCTTTCTTTCTTTTTTCGTGCCTTCCTTCCTTCCTTCCCTCCTTCTTTGTTTCTTTTTCTTTCTTTCTTTCCTTCCTTCCTTCCATCCTTCTTTCCAGAGCTTTGCACAGTTTCAAATTATAAACACGTATGAAATATAGATAAAATTCAAAATGAATTAATGTGTTCAAGTGATTAGAACATGTGTAATTTTTGGACCAAAAATGGGCTACTTCAATAGCATTATTTCAGCCATTTACTGCTAGGGCATAAATCACATGGCCATAAATGCTGCATTGATTCCATCGTTCCACATTCACAGAAAAGTCCGTGTCTTTAACAAATGCTTCCTACACACTCTTTTTCTTTTCCTTTTTTCCTGATACGGTGAAGGGACTTAACAGGAGGCTCTTGGGAAAGTTTTGCACTTTTTCTTCTTTCCCTTTTAAAGTAAAAGGAGAGATATCATTTTTTTTCAGAAGGCAAAAACATCCCAAATTGGGTTCTAGACTGTGTTACGCAGTCCTTTCTCTCTCCCACCCCCCCTTACAAAATTCTTGCTTCCGGCTCAAGCAAGAACGGAGTTTCTCTGCATTTTCCGTGATCAAAAAGGCAAGGATTCCACCCACGTTATCAGGGCACAGAGCCAGGCCACGAGGCAAGCGTTGTCAGAATTAGCTTGGCTGGGACCCAGGGCTGTTAAGATATGGTTGCACTGTTTTGATTCTGTTCAAGGTTTCTGGTGTCAAGCCAACAAGCAGGATGTATTCTAACAAAAACGACGGCCACCCCATGTATAATGTTAGCAAGAAGGCCTTCGTTTTTGTAGGGTTTTAGATAGCTTTTTCTTATTTTCCAAGGGATAGGGGAGAAATGTTAAGTCTGGACAGGCCTGCTACGGTAATGGAGTAGAATTCAGTGTTTCCCAAATGCTGGTTTTTGGACTTCAATTCCCAGAAGCCTAAGTCATTTCCCCAAAGCACTGATCAACCAATGTACTGACTTAGGCTTCTGGGAATTGAAGTCCACTAGTGGGCTGTGTACCCCTTGTTGGGAACCACTGGAGTAGATCATACGGCCAGCAACTCACCTGAGTGCCAGGCGATGGTTAACTAACCTGGCCATCCTGAGGACTGACGGCCTTGGGTGCCGAAGGGAAGGGTGATGGTCCCCAAGTGGATTAAATCCCACTTGAACCCATCTTGATGGAGGGCAGCAGCTTCATCTATACTGACCTGGGGCCAGTGAGGACTTTGTGTGCCAAAAGGGCTCAGGGCCAGAAAGGGACTCACGGAGCTGGATCAGTGGTACTATGGGTATCACGCCGCAATGCGGAAGGCAGATGAAAGGCCACTCCATTATGTTCTCAGGACAGTCTTCATGAATGATCGCCATGAGGATCGCCTATGTTCGGATTTGGATACGGCAGAAGAAGAAGGGGAGAAATAGACTCACTCGAATTACTGAGTTGGAAGGGGCCTTTGAGTCCAATCCCTTCTGCTCAATGCAGGAATCCGAATCAAACCCTCTCTTGAGTGCGCTCCAGTGCTTTAGCGCTTGCCACCTCTCCAGGCAGTGGGTTCCAATTTCCTACCACTCTAACAGTTTAAGAGGTTTTTCCTGATAGGAAAGAGGAGGTGAGCCGATCAAAGCTGTGTTTCAAACGTGGAAAGCAGCAAAACCGTTGATGCAGAATCTTTCAAAGAAGAGTAGAGGGTAGGGTAACAAAGTCCTCTCTACGGTGAGAAGACATGATGTAGAACTGTCGTGGTGAACCTTGGCACTCCGGGTGTTCTTGGACTTCAATTGCCAGAAGCCCAAGTCAGCACTTCTGCTGATCGGGGCTTCTGGGACTTGAAGTTTAAGAACAGCTGGAGTGCCGAGGTTGGCCATCGCTGATCCAGAAAATTGCTTCCGGGATAGGGAGCTGTATGTGGGCTGTTTCCTGTAAGACCAAAGCCGGCTTCTTGGGAACAGCTGTTAATCCCTGCCAAGCAAAGTACAAGGGTCTCTCTGATTTTTATCCCTCTGCACTTCTGTTTCCTGCTCTTTGCCTACCTGGCAGATCCATTACGCCAGATGACATCATGTGAGTTACGAGGCCCTGACTAGGCGTTATCGTTGCGATTTTTATGAGGCTATAACAGGGCTGCATGTGGCTCGGAACTGCACCTCACTCCTCATTCTTTAAACCTTCGATTAACAAGGTTTGTTGTGGGTGTTAACACTTTTTAAGGGGAAAAAACCCTAGCATAGATAAGATCAGGGATTCCCAACCTAAAGCCCGCAGGCCGGATCTGGGGGGCCCTGGCCCTCAGCGCTACTTCATATAGCCCCCCACCCCTCCAAGGACATTCCAGAAACAAAATGACTGCCCCCTCTGAAGCTGTTGGGACAAAATGGCCACCCGCATCATGCAGGCGGGGCAAAATGGCCATCTGACCCTCAGAGCGTGGCCCGGACCCCGGCTTGAAAAGGTTGGATTAAATGAACATGGAAGCGTCGTTTGGATGCAAGAGTCTTGAGGATTTGCACAAACTCGAGTTCTTGAGTTTCCAACTTTTGCTCGGTAAAAACCGTACAGTGATGGATTGGCCTTACTTTGGTTACTCTTAACTAACTCGTGGCCTTCTTTATCCCCCCTTTTCAAGGTGTCTTGGTGGGCGTCGTCCTTCGCTACGGCATCCACATCCCCAGCGATATCAACAACGTGACCTTAAGCTGCCCGGTGCAGACAAGTCCTGCCACTTTGTTAGTCAACTTTAGCGGGAAGTTCTACGAATATACCCTGAAAGGGGAAATCAGTTCCCACGAGCCGAATAACGTCCAGGATAACGAGATGCTCAGAAAGGTAAGGTTGATTTTGCTTCCCCCCCCCCTCTTTCTTTTTAACGGCAACACTAGCTTAAAAATAAGTAAATCATTAATTAAATAATTAATAATAAGTAAATCATTTCAAGAACATCTGCCCGTCCCACCAGAGCGGACCGGAGAGGCTCCCTAGTTGTCCCATCGGCCAGGGAAGCACATCTCTGTGGCACCAGAAGAAGGGCCTTCTCTGTGTCCGCTCCAGCCCTATGGAACCTCCTACCAATTGAGCTACGTCTCCAGACAGAGTTGCTGCCCTTTAGGAAGAATCTAAAAACATGGCTGGCAGGACAGATGTGGGGTGCGGAAGGTATAATGACCCCAGCACATTGGTTGATCTGAGCCCCTCTCTTTCTCTACTTTTAAATTACTAGCTGTAGTATCTGGTGTGTTTTTAATCTTTCTCAGTTTTTAATTTTTTAAAAGTTTTAAGGTTTTTAGATGGAAGCTCCCACTTCCTAATCCTGGGCCTTATCTGCCCAGGGAAGGAAAAGACTAACGTCCTCTGGCCGGAAGGAGGAATGGATTTTAGCTGTTTGTGTTGTGCAGTGGTGGGATGTCAAAAATTTTTACTACCCCACCATGATGTCATCACAGTGTGGGCAGAGCTAATGTTATGACATCATGGGTGGAGCCAACATCATGACATTGTGGGTGGGGGCCAAATAAAAATATATTTAAAAAAAAAAAGCCAGGCCGGCAGGCCTTTTTAGGAACTGTGGTAGTAAGGCAATATAGGTAAAGGTATTTAAATACACATTAAAATACACACCATATCCAAAGGTGAGTCACTTACCCTGGGGAGCAGGCTATAGGGAGCTTCAGGCTAGCAACTTCTCTTCCTCCTCCCCCTTGGGAGGACAGCAAGGAGGCCGTGCATACGCACCAAGCACTGTAGGCATGCACGCACACCAAGTGCTTGGCACGCATGCACAGTGAAAAGGTAAGCCCTGAAGGTGGTTCCCCCAAAAAAGCTGCTACCGGTTCTCCGGGACACTGGGAAAAGTTACTGCCGGTTCTGGCGAACTGGTGAGAACCTGTTACATCCCATCACTGGTGTTGTGTGTGTGTGTGTGTGTTATTGTTGTTTTGTTTTTGTTTTTTCCTGATTGTAAACCACCCTGAGTCGCCACGGCGAGTGGGCGGTGATATAAATCTAAATAAATAAATAAATAAATTATCATACACAGCAACAACAACAAAAAAGACCCAACATGAAATACAAGCATATAAAAGAGTAAACAAAACAAGAGTTTTGCTACCACACCATGGGCGGAGCCTATGTCGTTGGTGGAGCCTACATCATGGGTGGAGCTTATGTCATGGGCGGAGCCTACATCATGGGTGGAGCTTATGTCATGGGCGGAGCCTACGCAATGGGCGATCTAGTCATGCTGCCATATGGCCATGTATACATCTGCAAACACAGGCAGCACTGCCTCTTTGGCTGTAAATGGAGATGAGCACTACGTCCTACAGTTGGATATGACTGGCTTTTGAGCAAGGGAGACCTTGAACCAGTTGCAGGCAAAAAACCTGATGGGGCAGGGCAGGGAGGTGGGCCTGGCCACCCAATTTCGCTCTCCCCCCCCCCCCCGTCCGAAGGCCATCCAATTTCGCTTCCCCCCCCCCCCCCGGGGGTGCGAACCTATTGCTTCCCACCACTGCCTGCTTGGCTAGGCAAACCACGATGTGTGGCCTCTGCTTTCACTTTGACAAGGGGATCCAACGGAGGACACTTTAGTGAGTTTTAGTCCCGGCCTAACATCATTGACAAGTGATGGGCAACACTGCCTAGTTAGACCGCTCAAGTCCCCACAAGTCTCTTATCTAATGGGTATTAATCATTGTATTAATAGGGCTGCAGTCGTTCAGTGGTTAAGAAACTCACCTTGTTAGCTGATGGCCGGCAAGTTGGCAGTTCGAGACCCGGCTTGAGTGCCTGCCGACTGTCCCAGCTCCTGCCAACCTAGCAGTTCGAAAGAAAGAAATTGCAAGTAGATAAATAGAGACCACTTCGGTGGGGGGGAAAGATCTTGGGGACATGAAAGGAGCCTCATTCAGGCATCCCCTGAGCGGAGTTTCTCCAGCAAAAATCCTTTCAACCCAGAATAATTTCTGACACGAAATTATTATTATTGTGTTAATCATTCCAACACAAAGAATAAGTCCTGTGCTGTTTACCTTCCCTCCGCCGTGGTACCTATTTATCTACTTGCAATTTCTTGCTTTCGAACTGCTAGGTTGGCAGGAGCTGGGACAGAGATGGGAGCTCACTCGAGCCCTCGGGTCTCGAACTGCTGACGTGCCGACCAAGTTCAGCGTCTTAACCACTAAGGCACTGCAGTCCCCACCGTAAAATAGAAGCCTATAAAAGAGTAAACATAACAAATGCTTGAAGCACAAACTAACACGGCTACCATTTCAAAAATTTCAAGCATATAAAAGAAAACCCTGGATAAAATGCATACAAACCTTAATAAATTCAGTCATAATCATCGTATGAATCATCCTAACACAAAGAAAAAGTCCCTCCGCTATTCTGGGCTTTCTCAATCTACATTTTTCCATCAGCTTCATCCCACTAATTTAAAAAATTATATATTTCCTTTCCACTATTCTTTCTTCCCTAGAGAAGAACTTCTGGTCTAGACAGGCGCATTTTACTTCTGGACCATCGAGGGCGGCACAGGCCAGATGAATTGGTGTCGTGGGCCGGATCTAGCCCTCAGGCCGTAGTTTGGGCACCTCTGCTTTAGGAGCTCACCAGGAAAAAAACCAGCCTTTCCTGAATTTCTTCCTAGTCTTGCGCATACTTAGTATAATTAGTCTCAAACCCTGTGTGCCTCAAATCTGATGGCTAGAGCAACCGGTGCCCAAACTTTTCGGGCCACAGGCCGGTCACGTAGGTGAAGGGTGCCCAAACTATGGTCCAGGGGCTGATTCCGTCCTCCAATACCAATGTATCCGGCCCACGATGCCCTCATCACTTCCGCTTCTGGGAGCGATGAGGGCATCATGGGCTGGATGAATTGGCCCCGGGGTCGGATCCAGTCCCCGGGCTGTAGCTTGGGCACCCCTGGGCTAAAGCATCTAGAGCAGGGATCAGCAAACTTGGCTCTCCAGATGTTCTTGGACTTCAATTCCCAGAAGTCCTGATCAGCAGGCATACTGACTTGGACTTCTGGTAATTGAAGTCCAAGAACACCTGGAGAGCCAAGTTTGCAGATCCCTGATCTAGAGTAACGTTTCTTGTTCTCCCAGTTATAACTGCAGATTTTGTTCGACAAACACGTCTATGAAATATGCACCGTCTCACCTTTGAGTTCCCATTTTTAATTATGGCCTTGAGAAGTCACAATCTTTTTTTTTGAGATTAATTGGAACATTTTGTGGTCAACCGAACCTGCGGTCCCACATTATCGTGGTAGACACGTGGTGTCACAGAACAACCACACATCCTAAAATGTAGCTGTACTCATGGTTTAAAATTTGTTTATCAACCCGTGAGCTTCCTATCGTGTTCAAAGTAAAATCTTTCTTATTTTCTTTTTCATTCTTTGTTCGTTTTGTTTTTCTTAAACAAAACTGCAGGTCACGTTTGATCCAGAGGTATTCTTCAACATCCTCCTACCTCCAATTATATTTTATGCAGGATACAGCTTGAAAAGGGTACGTTCTTGTGCATCCTAAAAATTTTAACAATTCACAAAGTTGATCTGTTTCTCTGTTGTGGCTTTTTTGATTTCTACAATGGGACAGACATGCATTTATAATTGTTCTGAAAATTGATGTAATAAGATATCTCAAAATCTGCGTCTGTTTTTTTTAAAATTATTGTTCAAAAATAAACATTGACACTTTGTCATGATGTACAATAATGCAGTGGCTCAAGTGGCTAAAGACGCTGACTGGAAGGCGGGAGGTCAGTGGTTCGATTCCTGACTACTGCAGGACAGAATGAGCTCCCGTCTCTGTCCCAGCTCCTGCCAACCTAGCAGTTCAAAAGCAAGAAATTGCAAGTAGATAAATAGGGACCACTTCGGTGGGAAGGTAAACAGCGTTCCATGCACTCCGGTGTCTAGTCATGCCTGCCACATGACCACCGGAAACCTCTGCAGAAGCAGACAGCGCTGGCTCTTTGGCTTTGAAACAGAGAAGAGCACTGAACCCTAGAGTCTGATATGACTGGCTTTCGAGCAAGGGAGACCTTTACCTTTACAATAATAATATGTTTTGGAGTGTTACTGGACAACTGCAAAATATATTTATTACCCCTTTGATGTACTGTTTGTGTTTTGGGCAATACAAGATGAGCACAAAAGCTTTTGTTGTATAGAGGAGCCCTGGTAGCATGTGTGTGTGGGGTTTAAACTGCTGTCCAGCAACCAAAAGGTTGTGAGTTTGATCCTGACCAGGATTCAAGGTTGACTCAGCCTTCCATCCTTCCAAGGTAAAATGAATACCCAACATGTTTGGAATCAAATTCTAATTAACTTGTGAACTGCCCAGAGAGTGTACTAAGCCCTATGGGGTGGTATAGAAGTGTGATAATTTTGCTTAGAGAGGGGAGTGAGAGAAGTTTGAAAATAACAACCCAGGCATGAATACTTTCTTATTTTAGCCACATAACAGCATCTAGTTGCGCAGCCGGGTTTGTGATCGAAAACAGGTCATCTGATCAACCTGATAAAGATTGGGTTATAATGACTCATTTCTCTCTGACCAGGAAAATTTATGCTTGTGCTGGAAAGAAATGCACGCTATAGGGACCCTTGCGGTAGGATAGATATCATGTGTAAACATATAAATCGTAAATTCGCAGCTCAATCAAACCCCGGACCGCCAAAACGAAGCCACTTTCTTGGCTTCATCGTTGGCCAAAATTAAGACCTCATCGGTGCCTGTTTCTTGCAGTCATCGGCAGACCAGTACATGAGCCCATGGATTCTGTATCTCTCCACATCGACACACAGTGTGTTGTTGTCCACCATTAGCTCCCACTTGGGCCCGTTGGTCTTGCATTGAGGCACTCCGACCCTCGGCCTATTCAGGGTCTTCCAAGTGAGTTCCTCAGCCAGAACCTCCTTTAATGTCAAGTGAGCTCCTTCCTCCACCTTCTAATTTGGTTCTGGTCTTGCCTTCCCTCAAGGATGGTTGTTCTTGTCATAAAGGTATTTTATAGGACAGAATGAGTTTGTCGGGCGAAAGGAACTGCAGAATGAACTCATCAGAGGGTGGCTTCATTTTGACAGTTTCACATCTGGCTTCCTTGATGGTATCTCAGAGGCATCCAGCCTCTGCAAAAGAGGACAGATCCAGCCACCCTTTTTGGGTGTCAACAGAACCACATCTTGTGTTCCTTGTACCGTATTTATTAATGCTACTAAGATGTGAACAGTTAAGGCAATTTGGTTGAACAGAGCACAGAGATTATTTTTGATACCAGAGACATGTACTAAACCAGGGGTTCTCAATCTTTTTAAGCCATGGGCCGGACCACGGCCTTTCAGACAGCTCAGCGGGCCGTACTGGTGGTTCCTCCAGCTGTAAACGCTGACATAAAACATGGCCACAGCTGTCATAAACATGTCTATTAGTAGTTGTAGCATTTGGTGTGTTTTTAATATTTTTTAGATTTTAATTTTAAATTTTAACAGTTTTAAGGTTTTTATATGGAAGCTTCCATTTCCTAATTCTCGGCTCTACCTGCCCAGAGAAGGATAAGACTAACGTCCTCTGGCCAGGAGGAGGAATGGACTTCAGCTGTTTGTGCTGTGTTGTTTTTTCTTATTATAAGCCGCCCTGAGTCGCCACGGCGAGTGGGCGGCAATATAAATCTAAATAAATAAATAAACAAACTCATTGACGGCTGTTGCAAACGCTTCTGCTTCTGGCGGTGGCGAGGGGGCCACATGAACCGATGATCTGGGCCGTTTCTGGCCCATGGGCTGTAGGTTGAGAACCCCCTGTACTAAACTTTTTTTTTTTAAAAAAAGAAGTTGTTTGTAGGCAAGGAAGCTGCCAGATTTTGAGTTTTATTGCAAAGTTGTTTTTATTTGTTCCACAACATTTCTCCAAGTCTCTTAAATCTTTTAGTGACTATTTGATAAAAAGAAATCAAAGGCAAGGTACACCGAGAACTTTGACACACTTGGCTAGGGCTTGGGTTCCTTAGGAATTCCCCCAGAAAGCCGACTCTACAAAGAACTACGTCGTGCGATGCATTTTACAGTTGACAAATGAATAGCAGGTCCCTTGTTGGTTGTGGTTGGACCTTCAGTGTGATGATCTGTAAATGAAAGACACGCACCTGTACAGGTAGACACAGAGAGGCAGAGGATAAGTGGACCAGCGTCTTCCATTCCTTGAAGTCGATAATTACTGATTTGTTCCTTCTGGAAGTGAAAGAATTGGATTGATGAACAAAGTGGGCACAGGATTCTGTAACCCTGTCTTGAGCCACCTGCTGAGGTTCCTCTTTTTTTCAGGTCACAATGACATGATGACTCCGTTTATATCATTTAGATTCTACTTTTAAAATGGCTGCACTTATGTCAAATAATATGAGTCAAAATTTATCTCTCACAACACTGAGGACTAGCAGCCTTGGGTGGGGAAGCCCACAGGGATGGAAGGGTGATGGCCCTCCCAGTGGATTAAATGGTCCCACTTGGATCCATCTGGATGGAGGGCAGTAGCTTCATCCATCCTGGCCTGGGGTT
The DNA here is from genome assembly GCA_030440675.1 of Furcifer pardalis. Lineage (NCBI taxonomy): Eukaryota > Metazoa > Chordata > Lepidosauria > Squamata > Chamaeleonidae > Furcifer > Furcifer pardalis. The sequence continues at coordinate 33,147,139 of CP126899.1, read as the reverse complement.
GATGAAGAGGACTTTGCGTGCCAAAAAAAGGCCCAGGGCCAGAAAGTGACTCATGGAACTGGATCAGTGGTACTATGGGGGTTACGCAGGGATGCGGAAAGCAAATGGAAGGCCACTGCATTGGATGGATCCCAACACAATCTTCATGGCTGATTGCCGTGCGTGGGTGGGGGAATTTTCAGTATATTTCCAATTAAATAACTAAATATGGCACAACCTTGGGATCATTAAGGTCAGGGAAACTAATGCACTGTTTTGTGACCAAGCCAGTGATACTTCTTCCAAAACACGTGGCTAGGAAAGGGATGGCGAACCTTGGCACTCCAGCTGTTCTTGAACGTCAATCCCCAGAAGCCCAAGTCCCTGTGAGTCCACATGAATGGGTTTACTGTGCATCCATTCATGTGGATTCACAGGGACTTGGGCTTCTGGGGATTGAAGTCCAAGAACAGCTGGAGTGCCCAGGTTCACCACCATGGGACTAGAATGACTATTGGAGCCATCCTTCTTTGCATTTTAAGTTAACTGGAGGGACTTTTTATGTTTTCCAGCGGCATTTCTTCCGAAACCTGGGATCTATCTTAGCATATGCATTTCTTGGAACAGCCATCTCGTGTTTTATGATAGGGTGAGTATTTTCACTCAAACTAGTCCGGAGTGTGGGTTTCCTCGGATGGAAGATCTGGATGGTGGAGTAGGTGAAACGCAAGAGGTTAAAAGCTTAGAAAAATACAGGATTGGCTGACTTACAAATGCTAAATCAGGGGTGTCCAAACTTTTGGGTCATGGGCCGATCATGTTCAGGGGGCTGGTCACTACATCCCAGGAGCCAGATCCAGCCCCAGGACTGTAGTTTGGGTACCCCTGGGCTAAATGTTAGATCATCAGCTTTTGCTTGATGAAATTATAGCTCATCTTCCTACATTCCTTTGGACCGACAGGTCTGTAATGTATGGTTGTGTTGCTTTGATGAAAGTGATGGGGCAGCTTGGAGGAGACTTCTATTTTACCGACTGCCTTCTGTTCGGCGCCATCGCCTCCGCTACGGATCCAGGTATGTTGCAGGTTCCTTACGCGTTTCAAAGCGGACAATTTATGGCTTGGACTTAGCTGTTGTTTTCTTGTGATCTGCAGAAGAAGACATAACTTGATAAATGTTCCTTATCCAGTAAGCTATTTACCCCAATCTTCTAATTTGGTTTTGCTCTTTCGCACCTTCAAGAATGTTTATTCTTGCCGTAAAGATCTTCCTGGATCTGAGCCGGCGGACTTGAGGCTCATCTCCGTTCAGAGGACGCCGAGGGTCCTTCTCTTGCCTAATTCTCTCAGTGTCCACTACTAATTACTTGCAACAATTAAATGCCAATTGGTAGATCTCTTTTATCCACAGTGAGCGGCTTTTGGACCTCCACTTATGTGGTGGCATTATGTCCTCATTCTTGAAGACAGTGGTGGTGAATACAGGGAATAATGAAGAAAGGAAGCTGCCCTTAGAAACTCTAGATCAGACATCTTGGAACACTGATAACGGTACAGGATTCTAGCATGAAACATTTGCTGCTTTTTAACCTTTCTTTATTGTGTGTGGGTTTTTTTTTTCTGGAACAGTGACCGTGCTTGCCATCTTCAATGAGCTTCAAGTTGACGTTGAGCTGTATGCCCTCCTTTTTGGTGAAAGCGTCCTCAACGACGCGGTGGCTATCGTGCTGTCCTCGTAAGTTGACGTAACGAAATGAATTATCTCCCATGCTTTAGCTCCATCCAAGATGGAGAATTGGGTGTGTGGGGGTCCCGTCATACCGGGATAGGAATGTAAACAACGTTGGCCTGATGGTTTGGAAGAAACAAAACCTGACACGTGATGGATGTGTCGTGATGTAATAGCATTGGTTGCAATCCCTTAGGGGAATGGCTGGACGGTGGTCCCCATGGGAGGGAGGAGAGATAACCTAGAAGTTGGGGGCCGAAGACAGTCCCTCGCTTGGATCTGAACTGCAAAAATGTAGAGGCTTGAGAAAGAAAGGAGGCCATGGGCTGTCCCTTAAATAAGCAGCTTTCTTTAGTTCTTTGTTTTGAAATGCTTTCTAAGCTTCTGATGAGTTTTATTCTGTACAGTCAAACCTCGCCTAAAGAGCGCCTCGCTTAAAGAGTAACTCGCTTAAAGAGCAGAATTTTCTCTGAACGTTCGCTTCGCTTAACAAATAAAACCAACCAAAAACTCGCTTAACAAATAAATCGGGGTTCGCAATCCTCCCCACAATTGGTCACTTCCAATGGTGTTTTGCTTAAAGAGCAAACTCGCTTAAAGAGCAATCCTGTGGAACGCATTATGCTCTTTAAGCGAGGTACCACTGTACTTCTAAAACACCTGAAGAGACTTGGAGTGATTACTTGGCTCACGTTACCTGAATCTTATACTAGTTTCATGTGCACCCTTTGCTCACTACCTGGATTTCAGTCAGGGGTGACTGGGCACACTGAGAGGAGAAGCCTGAACCACTGAGTCTGAACTGCACCACGAAAGCAGGATCAGGTGCAGTCCCATCGCCAGGAGGCCAGAGCAAGTCCAAATCCTACTTGGGAGTAAATGGATTGTCACGGTTGAGTGTTTTCTCCACTGCCTTCGCAATAGGTTTATCGCTTTTAATTGTGACTAGTCTTTGTGTTCTGTGAGCCGCCCAGAGTCTTTGGAGTTGGGCGGGAATACAAATTGGAATAGATAGATAGATAGATAGATAGATAGATAGATAGATAGATAGATAGATAGATAGATAGATAGATAAGTTGCTAAAATGATAGATAGATAGATAGATAGATAGATAGATAGATAGATAGATAGATAGATAGATAGATAGATAGATAGATAGATAGATAGATAGATAGGAGACCTCTATCAAGCTCACCCCCTCTGTAGAGCATCTAGAACAGTATTTCCTAATGTGGGGCCCAGGCCCCCACAGGGGGATTTCAATTCCCAGAAGCCTAAGTCAGTGCATTGGCTGATCTGTTCACTTCTTTCAGCTGGATAAAGAAGCCTTTTTTTTGGGGGGGGGGGGCGCCACACTCATCCTCTTCTAAAATACCTGGTAGGTAGGATGGATGGATGAATGGATGGATGGCAGGCTGGCTGGTTGGTTGGTTGGTAGGTAGGTAGGTAGGTAGGATGGATGGATGGATAGCAGGCTGGCTGGTTGGTTGGTAGGTAGGTTGGATGGATGGATGGATGGATGGATGGATGGATGGATGGATGGTTGGTTGGTAGGTAGGTAGGTAGGATGGATGGATGGATGGATGGATGGCAGGCTAGCTGGCTGGTTGGTTGGCTGGTTGGTAGGTAGGTAGGCTGGATGGATGGCAGGCTGGTTGGTTGGTAGGTAGGTAGGTAGGCTGGATGGATGGCAGGCTGGTTGGTTGGTAGGGAGGTAGGATGGATGGATGGCAGGCTGGCTGGTTGGTATGTAGGTAGGTAGGTAGGTTGGATGGACGGATGGCAGGCTGGCTGGCTGGTTGGTAGGTAGGTAGGTAGGTTGGTTGGATGGATAGATGGCAGGCTGGCTGTTTTGTTGGTTTATATTTTGCCCTCACAGCCCTAAATGAACCAAACAACATAAATTAAAACAAATTTATTTATTTATTTATTTCGACTTATATACCGCCCTCCTTGCAAAAGCAACCCAGGGCGGCTAACAAATCGAGAACACCATACAAGTTCAGAAATAAAAATATTGAAACGTTTTTTAAAAAAATAATTAAAATTACTCAAAGAGAATAAACAAGCTAAAGTTAAAATTTTAAAACGTTAAAAACGAGGTGTGTGTGTGATCAACCGATTACATCAAACACAAACTAATTTCCAAACTAACACTGACGTTCCATTGTGTCTCCTTCTCAGCTCTATTGTCGCTTACCAACCTGCAGGAGATAACAGCCACACATTTGACTTAACAGCAATGTTTAAGTCCATCGGGGTTTTCCTTGGAATATTCAGTGGATCGTTCGCCATGGGAGCTGCTACTGGAGTCGTCACTGCTTTGATATCCTTTTCTTTTCTGTTCTCCTTAAGCTTTGGACCATTTCAGTCTTGCCTAAGACAAGAGAGGCGATGCAGATTTGTGGAAGGACTGCTTTTCTGAAGCCTTGACAATTCTGCTTAGGCAACACACGATTCCCTTTGCCTTCTCTGTGAAAATACTTATAGTCAAAGCCCCTGGAATAGTTTGTGAGTGAATAACTCAGTATTAAAGACTTTTTTTTGCTAGATTTTTTTTTCCAGTGGCAAAAGTTGAGCAGAAAGCTTTTTACAACAATATTAAATTATAATTATTTTTATAAATATGGTTGTAAATCATAGGCTTCTTTCTGTGGTAGCAGAAGTACAATTTCCATGATAATAAAAATAAACAATTCAGATAAATGGAACCTAAGACCAATAAAGGTCTCCCTTACTCGAAAGCCAGTCGTATCCGACTCTAGGGTTCGGTGCTCATCTCTGTTTCTAAGCCGAAGAGCCAGCGCCGTCTGCTTCTGCAGACGTTTCCGTGGTCATGTGGCAGGCATGACTAGACACCGGAGTGCACGGAGCGCTATTTACCTTCCCACCGAAATGATCCCTATTTATCTACTTGCAATTTCTTGCTTTTGAATTGCATAATAATAGATCACAAAATTTAATTAGAATTGTTTAGTAAGCCTTTTTCTTTTGCGTCCCGAGCAAACCCTGGAATGCCAAAATGTTCCTTGGTTTAGTAAGCTATAAATCAGTAAAATCAGAAGTATGAAAACTATGCAAATTATATCAATGCAAAAGTATTACAAATTAACTGTTGCTGCCGTGCTCTCAGACTTTGATAAGAAAACCTTCCTAAGAATTCATGCTGGAAGTCGTAGTTTTGCAAACTTTTGCAAACTTCGCATTCTCTAAAGTCTTAAGTTTGCTGCATTTTGCTCTCTGTTTATTTTTGTAACCATGACCGCCTGGATTTCCTTAACCACCCCGTCACGTCACCAAATTTACTAAACTGCGTGAATTCCAGCTGCTTGAAACCGGCTTGTTCTTCCTTATGTCTTGGAGCACATTTCTCTTGGCTGAAGCGTGTGGTTTTACAGGTAAAATAACACAGAACAAAGTGGGTCGGGGATCTAGTTCTGCACAGTACATGTTTCCCGTGGAAGAATAAGTTCGACGGAACGCAGCGCATGCCACATGTGCATTGACTGAAGCCTGTCGTTGTATTCCACGCGGTATAGAACAGATCTTTAACGTACTTTTTTTTTCCAGGTGTCGTGGCAGTATTATTTTGTGGGATAACGCAGGCCCATTACACTTACAACAACCTGTCCACAGAATCCCAGCACAGAACGAAACAGGTGAGTTTTCCGATCAATGTGTTTACCTTGAATACTGACCAATGGCTTAAAATTACTAATTTTAAAATTATATTACCGTTTCCCCCTGTATGTGCCCTTTTAAAGAGGCAATTCATAAACTGCTTTGATATCTTTCGCGGGGACCTGCTGGGGGTGCCATTAAATTCACATGGCCGAATGTGAAACCTGACTATCTAAACATAATTCATTCATGTTAATTGTCATATCGGTCAAATAGCTTGATTCCTTTACGTTACACTGCTTTTGAAATGTATTTTCTTTATACACTTATTATTATTTTACCTTCCCGAGTAACTCACTGTGACTAAATAAATTGTTGGTACATTGTGGGGGTTTTTTTTGTTGCTTTTAAGAGTGTTGTCAAAAGTAGACTTTAAAAATGGGCATTATCAATTGGTTTTCAGTGTTTGATTTTTTTCCCCTGTGCGTTGGGCATAGATTTATCAGAAGTGGGAGTGAAATATTATTTCTCTTATTCTTATTTCAGTTGTTTGAACTTCTCAACTTCTTGGCCGAAAACTTCATCTTTTCTTATATGGGCCTGACTCTGTTCACCTTTCAAAATCACGTGTTTAATCCAACATTTGTAGTGGGAGCCTTCGTATCCTTTTATACCGAGGACGTAAAGAGAACCTTTTGTTATTAGTAGATGCTGACAGAGAAACAACCTTGGCTGTAAATAATCCTTTCATACGATGTGATTACAAGTCACTGCTCTGTCCCGTATCAGTGAGGCATATGTTCTAAGACCTACCATGGGTACCTGAAGCAGTGGATAGTAGCAACCTCTATATTACATGGAAGGTAGTGGCCTGCTCTGGTAATGCACCATAGAAATGCATGTATAATACAGTAATACCCCGGATAACGATTGCATCAGATAACGCTAAAACTGCATAATGATGACAAATTGGGGGGGGGGGGAAGATTTGCACCGGAGAACATTCTTTTTAGCATTATCCGATCCATCGTAATAAAGAAGTAAAGGAGGCCAAAGCTCCTCTCCCTGCCACTTCCCTTCTCCCCCCCCCCCCCAGCAGTTTGGGGACTCCCCACACCCACCCCACTGCCTGCTTGGCCACGAGAGAATCCAGCCCAGCCCTGGCCCTGCTTACCTTCAAGCCACCATAGGTTCTCTTGCTGAGCTGCATGCTCTGACTGACCCAGGCTTGACCAGCCGATTGCAGAGCACAGCTATGCCTCATGGCAGGCAGAGGCAGCCGATCGCGTCTTTTTTCCTCCCTGTATTTAAACTACAGGGAGAGAGAGGCTTGTGTTTTTTTCTTTCCCTTCCTGTATTGAAATTTCAAGCCTCTCTCTCCCTGTAGTTTAAATACAGGGAGGAAAAAAGACGATCTACTGCAGTCTTCCCTTCCTGTATTGAAACTACTTCTCTAGAGAACCAATCACATCTCTCTCTTTCCCCCTTCCCTGTAGTTTAAATACAGGGAGGGAAGACTGCAGTAGAGTATGGGCACGTTTGGCTTCCAGGAGTGACAAGGGCATTGTGGATTGGACGAATTGGCATCAGGGGCCGGATCTGGCCCCCAGGCCGTAGCTTGGACACCCTTGGTTTATAGAGCAAAGCGGTCTTATCTAAGTATTTCTCCAACAAGACAAAACAAAAACATCCCTATCTTTGTGCAAAGCACTCCAGCTGTTAAAACTTAAAATAGTTTTAGCACCTCTGTTTGTGATAGAGCAAAGGAGCTTGACAAATTTTGTACAGAATACTTGGAAGAAACTTCTTGTCATGCACTCAGTAATCTTAACGCTTGCACAAGTGCCCTTAGGGGACGTGGTATTATGGGGTGGCTGAGCCTTCTCAGCAAATTGATTTCAAGCATCCGGTTCAACTTAAAATGAATAGCATTTTGCAGTTCTTAGTTTGGAATTAAGGGTTTCTTATTCAGCTTGAAAGGCATTCTGTTCTCCCACTTGACATAAGCAGCTTAAAACTGTGCGCTGCTCAGAAGAAACAGTGAAAGCATCACGAAGACTCTTTCAGTCATGCATAGGGTTAAATGTTATTTATTTAGATTAGTAAAATGTAGACATTTGGTGTCTCTTTTAATCTGTTTAGATTAAAATTTTAAAATTTAATGTTAACAGTTTTATATTTGAGATTTTTAAGGTAGTGTTTGTGGTTTTTATTATTATTATTATTATTTTATTTTGAAGTGTTTGTGTTTTTATTGTGATGTCTTTTATTACTTGTAAACTGCCCTGAGATACTTCGGTGAGAAGGGTGGTGGATTAATAATAATAATAATAATAATAATAATTATTATTATTATTATTATTATTATTATTATTATTATTATTATTATTATTATTATTATTATTATTATTATTATTATTATTATTATTATTATTCATTCATTCATTCATTCATTTATTTATTTATACATCACCATCTTCCTGAGACTCAAGGCAGATCATAGTGTTGTCAGAAATAAAATAAATGCACTAAAAATTATACTCGGCTAAAAAAAATAGCATTCAAGGACTCTTCTGTTGAAAAAAAAAATTGAACTTAAAGAGGCAGTGGTTACATATTAGAGGCTAGCTAAAGTAAGCTGGTTAAGAAGGAAACCAAAGATTCCTTAATATGTATGCAAATTTAGTTGGCCGTCTTCTTGGGCAGAGCAGCAAATATTTATCCTCTCTCGTTTCTGCTAAATTTGGGGAGGAGAAACAAGATCGGGACGAATTTTCAGCATATGATGATGTTTGCTGGTAAGTAAGCACTGGAGGCAGTGGTGGGCATCAGCAGGTTTGCCCCAGTTCGCCAGGACCGGTAGCAGAAATTCCGGCTGGTCCTGCCCATCCAAGTTTTGAAATAAAGTAGTCCTAATTCAGGTGCAACGCAGGGCTTTCCCCCCGGCCACACCCACCATACAACGCCCACAGAGTAGGTAGTAAAAAAAATTGAATCCCACCACTGGTCAGAGGGTGCATGTTATCTTACGCCCTTGATGAGATGTTTTCATAAATAATTGTTCTACAATCTGGGAAGAAATAAGTCAAAGAAACAGACCCGTTTCAATTTCTCTTCAGTGTTAACTTAAGCATCCTCTGCTAACTTTGATACGTCTTGAAGGTACAGTAATACTTCGGATAACGTTTGCCTCGGCTAACACTAAAATCGCATAACGTTAAGTAATCTGGGGTGGAGAACTGGATCGAATAACGTTAAGGTCCTATGGGATGTATCGGATAACAACCGCTAAAGCCTGTGCAGTTACAATGTATCTCTATGGAGCTTTAACGTTATCCAATCCATCCCATAGGATTTTAACATGCATCGGATAACACTAAAAATCGGATAACACCAAGACTTGTGGAACCAAGTCTTAGCGTTATCTGAGGTATTACTGTATTATGCCTTTTGGCATTGCATTAGCTTCAAAAGACTAATGTGGTGACCTTTCTAGAAGATGCATCTAGAACAATGGTTTGCAACCTTCAAGACATATCAAAGTTAGTAGAGGTTGCTTAGGTTAACACCCAACAGAACTTGAAGATGAACCTAGAACACTGGTTCCCAACCTGGGGTCCACAGCTGCTTTTGGACTACAGTGCCTAGAGATTTTGGCCATCACAGCTCATGGAAGGCTTCTGGGAGCCTTGGGGAAAAAAGGAGATGGAGAAGGGAGATGATGATGGGACTCTTCAAATACCTGAAGATGGTCATAAAGGCACACAAACAGGCAAAGAATGTGCCCTGCTGGTAATCAGTTACCAGTATTGGAAGTAGCAGCCCAGGCTGTGGTGGTTCAATGGTTAAGAAGCTCGCCTTGTGAGCTGGAAGGCTAACAAATCGGCAGTTCAAGACCAGGGTACTGCATGATGGATTGAGCGCCCGTCTCTGTCCCAGCTCTTGGGGACATGAAAGGAGCCTCATTTGGGCATTCCCTGAGTGGAGTTTCTTCCGCAAAAATCCTTTCAGCCCAGGATAATTTCTGGCATGAAATTATTATTGTTGGATGTGGCTGCTTTGCTCCTTCATGATCCTGGATGTTGACAGGAGAAGCAGCTTTGAAAGCTGCAGGAATCTTCTGGTTGACTCTCAGAAGAGTACCTATGAGGTGGTTGGTCCATGTTCTCGTATACAACAAGTGTGGATGCCATGAAAATAGGGAATCAACCCAATCCACCTTCAAATGCTCCGTAGAGCAGAATTATTGCCCATCTAGAACCGGGTCCAACCAACTTGGCTCTCCAGGTGTTCTTGGACTTCAGTTCCCAGAAGCCCAAGTCAGCACCGTTACTGAGCAGGGCTTCTGGGAACTGAAGTCCGGGAACACCTGGAGAGCCACGTTTTCAACCCCCTAGTATGGAAGAATTCACTGGAGCTCCAGTCTGAGGCAATAGAATAGTTTCTGGCTCAGCTTTTTCATGCGCTTCTCCCCCCACAGGCCTACGTGGTGCCATGGCCTTTGCCTTGGCCATACGGGACACGGCCACCTACGCACGGCAGATGATGTTCAGCACGACGCTGCTGATTGTGTTCTTCACCGTGTGGGTGTTTGGCGGAGGTACCACGGCTATGCTTTCCTGCCTCCATATTCGGTGAGTAAAGCAGTCCTGCCATTCCCACGTGCAAGGAAAAGTTGTTTTCAGCTTCTCGTGCGCATTGCTTGGCGGCACATTGGGCTTGGGACACTCACGCTTGTCGTATCAGAGAGTAAACAAGAAGAAGCTGAGGCACTTTAAAGATGAACGGCCATATTTTAGGGGCTGCGGTGGCTTCGTGGTTAAGACGCTGAACTTGATGGCTGGAAGGTCGGCAGTGTGACACCTGAGTGCTGGACGGCGGGCTGAGCTCCTGTCTCTGCCCCAGCTTCCTTCCAACCTAGCAGTTCGAAAGCAAGAAATTGCAAGTAGATAAAAAGGAAATGCTTTGTGGGAACGGTTAAAGTGTTCTGTGAACTCCAGTGTCACATGACCAGAGAAACATCCACAGACGTAGATAGCACTGGCGCTTTGACTATAAGCTGAGATGAGCACCGCACCTTAGAGTCAGATATGACTGGTTTTCGGGCAAGGAAGCTCTTTACTTTCACCTTACTGTATTTTAGTATAATAGCAGTTAATCTTTAAAGTGCTACAGTGTTTCATACTTTATTTTTGTTTTATTTTGTTTATTTTATTTTGTTTTCTGATATGACTGTATTTTAGTGCTAGCTTTCGTGGATCAAGTCCACTTCATCAGACACAGGAATAAGACTTTATGACAATAATTTATACATATCAGGTAGAGATATACATTGTGTATAAATTAATGCCATGAAGTTTCACTCTTACGTCTGACGAAGGGGGACTTGAGCCACGAAAGCTAACATTAAAATACAGCAGTGAGTGTTTAAAGTCCCACGACGTGTTTTTTTTTTTGTTTACTCTCTGATATGCTTGCACAAAGTAACATGGGGACCACTTAAAAAAAAAGCACACTTTGTCAGGTTGTAATCGCAAACATGACTTTTCTAAACTGTTCAAACGAGCTGCTCACAGTGTTAATTTTATTTTTGGAGAAAATAGAGTACGGCTCGAAAGAAATCCCCACGTCAAATCCTTCTTACTGGACTAAAGATTGGTTGGTTGCTACTTTTGAACGTTTTGGATATTTTTCTCAGGCTTCTCGCGACAACGTAGTAAAAAATGCATTTTTCGAGGTTTGAGCTAAAGAAGGTGCCAATAGGATAATTTACATCCGTGTGAGTTGGAAAGAAAAGTCGAAGCGACGGATTGCAGTCATGAGACTGGAGATGCCTTTTTGGAAGGACAATGAGGTTATTTGTACTCATGAAATGTGTCATTTTTGCCACTGGGGGTCACCACAATTACACAACCTTGACAATTGGACTAAAGAAGCTTGTGGGCAACCGGGGAGTTCTATGCTGTTCTATGGTACTGAATCCGACCCATTGACTCGACTGACGAAATCCCCACTGATTCAAGGGGGGCTGCGCTAGTTTTGACTCCCTGCATTAAGCAATAGGATTTCAGCCGCCGGGGCTGAGCATTAACTGGGGTAACGGGGGTCCCATAAAAATCGCCTTGCTATGGCCCCAATTCGCTGAGCCATTTTCAATTGCCGCCAACGTAACACCGTTTAGCTCTGCTAGTATGATTAAACCAGGAGTTCCCACCCTAAGGCCTGCTGCACCATTTCATGTGCCCCCCACCCCTCCCAAGGGGATTCAAGAAACAAAATGGGCACCCCCTTTGAAGCTGTTGGGATGAAATGGGCCACTTCCCATTGCGCAGGCAGGACAAAATGGCAGTCCGGCTCTCAAATCAGGGAACGCCTGATTTAAACATTTTTTTAAAAAGGGTTGGTTGTATCATGGTAGTGGTCCAGGTTACTTGAGAGACCGCATCGTCCCAAGGACATCTACCCGGCCCACCAGAGTGGACCGGAGAGGCTCTCTGGTTGTGCCATCAGCCAGAGAGGCGCACCTCTCTGGCACTAGAAGGAGGGCCTTCTCGGTGTCCGCTCCGGCCCTGTGGAACCTCCTCCCGATAGAGCTACGCCTGCAGACGGAGTTGCTGTCCTTTAGGAAAGGGCAGCTGAATGGTTTGACCCCCAGTAAGTCCAAGTTAGAATACGTAGCTTTTAATTAAGTTTTTAAGCTTTTTAAAGTTTTTAATTTTTTAAAATGTTTTTAAAATTGTTGGAAATCGCCCTGAGTCCCTTCGGGGAGGAGGGCGATAAACAAATATAAATAAATAAATAAATAAATAAATAAATCATTTTTAAAAATCGTCGTGCAACACGACCGCAGAAATCTCTGCAGAATCTGAGATCATTGAGTCTTTAGCTGTAAACAGAGAGGAGCACCGGCCCCTAGATTCAGGCACGGCTTTGAGCAAGGGAGACCTTGACCTTAACTGTACTTGCACAGTGGGAAAGGTTTGCCGAGTTCTCCGCTCAAGCACACGAGATGTCTTGACTTACACTGGCTTGTGTTCTCCTCTGTAGGGTTGGCGTGGATCCCGATCAAGAGAACTTGGTAGGTATCTCTCTCTTTCTCTCTCTCTTCTCATTCCCGGATTCTTGCCATGCACCCTTTCCCCGCACCCTTTCCCTGTGTCCGCTGTGGCAGATCCATCTCCGTGTAACAGATGGCAAGCACAAAACGGCATATTTTTTTGTGTACTGTGTATTTAATGGACTCCGGTGACTTAGTAGTTAAGACGCTGAACTTGACGACTGGAAGGTCGGCAGGTCAACGGTTTGAGACCCTCCCCCCCAATGCTGCATGGCGGAGTGAGCTTCCATCTTCTGTCCCAGTTCGAAAGCAAGAAATTGCAAGCAGATAAATAGGTACTGTTTTAGTGGGAAAGGCAACAGACGTTTCCATGCACTCCGGCGCCTGCCACATGACCACGGAAACATCTGCAGACTCAGAGAGCACTGGCACTTTTCTATAAACGTAGATGAGCACCAAACCTTAGAGTCAGATACAGCTGGATTTCAAGCAAGGGTGTCCTTGACCTGGGCCTTTAATTCAAGATCAACTCCAAGAAAGAAGTTTGGGTTTGGGGGAAAGGCCGTTGGGTGGAAAAGCACAGAGCCTTCCCTGCCCTGTAGATTTCGTTGCCCTTCACTCTGTGTGTGGTGTGTGTGTGTGTGTGTGTGTGTGTTTTGTGGGTAGCAGGGTTTCTTTGCCGGTCAGGATGCAACCTTTGAAGAGCGATTCTTGCCAATTTGGAATTCCCTTTTGTTCCTTTGGTTCAGGGCCTGCCGGAAAGCGAACGAAGGACTACCAAAGCAGAGAGCGCCTGGCTGTTCCGGCTGTGGTACAACTTTGACCATAAGTATCCTTGTGAGAAGGGAACATCGTCCTTTTTTCTTTTGGCCTGGGTGACATTTTGATTTCTTGGCTTCGGTACCGGCAGCAGAACAGCTGTTCCTCTTTGGGATGGCTTTCGCTCCCTCAAATGCCTCAGCTGTGGATTCTTGTCTCTCATCTACCCACTGACCTGGCATTGAGAGACGACAATCGTACCGGTCTTGCAGTTGCTTGAAGAGGAGATTGTTTGAGTCTGTAAACATGCCTCCCTTTTCATAATTATAGATCGATCCTATGGGCAGTTGGACGCCATCTATCACTGAATATTTCACAGTTGCAGAACGGACACTTCCAGAAAGATGTACTGTATATACTCGAGTACAAGCCTCATTTTTCAGTCCCAAAAATGAGCCCCCAAAAGGGGAAATGGCTTATGCACAGGTCGATGACCACAAGGGTCCCAAGACCGCGTCAGAGTGAGGCGCACCAAAAATCTAATTACAGTTAAACCTCGCATAACGAATTTAATGCGTTCTGCGAGGTTGCTCACTGTGTGAAAAATTCGCTATGCGAGTCTGACTCGCACAACGAATTTTTCGCTATGCGAGTCGGACTTTTCCCTATGGAAAAACTCGCATAACGAGCGTTTCTATGGGGAAAACTCGCATAGCGAAAAAATTCATTTAACTGTATGTGACAAATAACTGCCCAATTTGCAACCTCGCAGAATGAATTAAATTCATTATGCGACGTATGACTGTACTTCTTTGTGCCTTGGAGCAAGAAGGCCAATTTCTCTTTTACTTCCCAATGATCCCTTCTCGTTAGAAAGGGGACTACGCTATATAATGTCTTCTAATGTCAGTATCGTTTTCTTTTATTACCTCTGTCCAATCTAGTTCAGGATGTGCTGTTTATGCTTTTGTGTTCTTGTTATGCTGATCATGGACTGTAAATGAAATTGAATTAAAACGTCAGTATATGAGTGGCAGCACAGAATGTAATAAGGTAGCTTTTCTAGAGTAGAGTAGACCCTACAGTCAGTGACTCAATGTTGAGCCAATATTTGGAATCACCTGGAGAAGAAGTGGTCCTTCCACAATTGGTGACCCAGAGATACACAGTCTCCCCAATTTCAACCTTGATTCCATTTGTTGAATGTGCAACCTGGTAAGAGCTTTCTGGTATTCTAATTTCATGGGGAATGTCTTCTTTGACCAAAAAAACCTTCTCAGCTACCTGAAGCCACTTTTGACACACAGTGGTCCACCTTTGACCACAACGCTTCCAGGCTGCTGTGGACCGATCGCAAGGTGCCTAACGAGCCCGCAAGCTTACGAGGTAAGTACTCGCCCTCCTGGAACACCGGTGGAGTTCTTCTTCTGGGTTTAACAGCTACAAAGACTGGCTGTGTCAAAACGTTCTTCTAAGTCCATGTTGGCAAACCTTGGCGTCCAGGTGTTCTTGGACTTCGGTTCCCAGAAGGCCAAGTCTCTGTGAATCCGCACAGCATACGCACAGTAAACCCATCCGTGTGGATTCACAGAGACTTGGTCTTCTGGGAACTGAAGTCCAAGAACACTTGGAGTCCCAAGGTTGTACGTGTAGTAAACCTATTCATTTGGGTTCATAGAGACTTGGGCCTCTGGGAATTGAACTCCAAGAACACCTAGAGTGCCAAGGTTGTACGTGCAGTAAACCCAGTCGTGTGGATTCACAGAGACTTGGGCTTCTGAGAATTGAAGTCCATGAACACCTGGAGTGTCAAGGTTCACCATTACAGTTCTAAGTCAAGCAGCTGCCCTTTCTACCTTGTGTTTGCTAGGATGACTTCTTTGGAGTTTATAAACAATGTGAACTCAAAAAAAAACAACCTTTTGGTCAATAGGTAGGAAGCTGTTAGCTTTATTGCTAAGCTTCTTGGGAGAAGGTTGGGTGAACCTGAAGTCTGGTCAACCTACGGTCCATTTGACGTCACTGGTCAGCTAAGACATTTCAGGTGCCTCATAAGCAGGGAACGATTGACGTGATGTCTCATCTACAGGCGCACTCCTTGGGTATTTACAAATACTTAATTATAGTTTATATCAGTGTTTCCCAAATGCTGGTGTTTGGACTTCAATTCCCAGAAGCTTAAGTCAATTCCCCAAAGCACTGATCAGTCAATATACTGGCTTAGGCTTCTGGGAACTGAAGTCCAAACACCAGCATTTGGGAAACACTGGTTTATATTATCATTTATTTTAGGTATTAACATTATTTATTTATATTTAATTACATATTAATATTATTTTATAAGTTAGCATGTCAGTTGTGTTGCAATGGACGTACTAGATGCGCCCATCTGGCTGGCAATCTTTACTAGGGCTTATTTTTGGGCTAGGGCTTATATTATGAGCATCCTGAAAACGAATACTAGGGCTTATTTCCTGGTTCGGTCTTAGTTTCAGGGGAATAGGGTACACATATAACAGATAAGAGGGACTGCGGTAGCTTAGTGGTTAAGCTGGACTTGATGACTGGAAGGGTCAGCAAGGTCAGCAGTTTGAGACCCGAGTGCTGTATGATGGAGCGAGCTTCCATCTCTGTCCCAGCTACTGCCAAAGTAGCAAGAAATTGTAAATAGATAAATAGGTACTACTTTGGCGGGAAAGGTAACAGTCTTCCATGCACTCTGGTGTCTAGTCACGCCTGCCGCTTGTCCACGGAAATGTCTGCAGACGCAGACAGTGCTGGCTCCTTGGCTGTAAACGGAGATGAACACCGCACCCTAGAGTTGGATACGACTGGCTTTTGAGCAGGGATGATCTTTACCTTTACTTTAGCAAGGAAGAATAAGTGTTGATGTGGCTCAAGGCTAACTAGAGTCTTAAAGGGGCTTTTGGCCAGTTGTTTGTGGAATGTTGCCGTTTCCTGGAAAGACCTTTCCATGCTCAGTGTTGCAGGTTTCAGCACATGTATTGCTTTCTTTCAGAACCAAGAACAGCTGAAAGATGACGATTCTGACCTCATCCTCAACGATGGAGACATCAGCCTGACCTACGGGGATTCCACCGTCAACACAGATTCGTTGACCTCCGGTACATTTAGAAGGCTTGGAGGAAATGGGTCCGAAGACACAGTAGACCAAGAACTTGGCTTTGGGGACCATGAACTTGTGATACGGGGGACGCGCCTAGTTCTCCCCATGGACGACTCAGAACCCCCCTCAAACGTGGTAGACAACGCCAGACACGGCCCGGCATAAGCTCGGCCACGCGATCCCATTGGCAGTCCGAAGCAAAATCCACACACGATCATGAAGAGTGAGAGAGAGGGGGGGAGATGTAACTTCCTACAACAGAAACACAAGAAAACCTACTGCATGTGTCAGAATGTCTAAGCTGTATAAATATTATTTATTTATATGGTGTCAGGAGAATATAACTCTTGATATGAGATGACGTGCGAAGAGCAACCTGTCGGTTTCATGCGTTTAGAAGCACGTCGACTCAAGGACGGCGCCATGTAGCAGTGGAACTGTTTTAGAATGAAACTCTGCCATTTGTTTGGGGTGGGAGAGATGGAAGAAGAGGGACGGAAAATCCTGGCCCAAAGCTCTCTTTCAAGGAGATAAATGAACCGGGTTTTTCGTAATCTAATAGGTTTGCCGAGTAGGAAAAGATGGTAGACCTAGGCGGGTCATTGGCTTCGTCTTGCTTGTTCCAGTTGCTGATAAAGAGTAGCTTTAGTGTTTAGAGGATAACCGCTTTAGACCTTCTTGACACTTTCTTTTGAAATACAGCTGTACAGATCTAGATAAGGTGACCTTGATGGCTTTTGTATTTAAAGCTTCTAAACCTACAGCGGGGTTCCTTCGACTTCAATTCCCAGCAGGAGTGTTGACTTGGGCAACTGGCAGTTGAAGTCCAAGAACACTTGGAAAGCCAAGTTTGAGGAGCTGTGAACTAAACCAGGGATGGCCAACTGTGGTGGTCCAGATGTTCTTGAACTTCAGTTCCCAGAAATCCCGATCAGCAGGAGTGCAACTTGGGCTTCTGGAAATTGAGGTCCAAGGACACTCCTGGAGAGCCAAGTTTGAGGAACCCTGGCCTACATCTTCATTGAGGGCCAGCCAGTAAGAAGATGTAATGGGAACACCATACTTCGTTCCCAATCTTCTTCTACTTGCCCTGAGATACTTAAAGAGCTTTATTTCATATTTAACTTGGACTGTAGGGGTTTTGTCGTCGTCGTTGCTGTTTCTAAACTTCTTTGTCGCCTTATCCTACTATAGGATCAGAGGCAAGCTCTCAGTTGTTTAAGGAGAAGTCAAAGTTTGGCAGAGTTTGATTTCTTACATAGAGGATTAAAGTGGTATTTCTAGAGCAGGTAAGGAGGATACGAACACATCTTTGGGTTCCTTCTTAATTTTTTAGCTCATTGGCTGTGTCCGTTCTGATATATCAAGAGTCCTTTTTCATCCTTACGGCCAGGAGGATCGGTTGCAGCTCAAAATCCGAGACAGTTCCACGCTACGTCTTTGAGTCCAGCTGTGCAAAGAGATTGCTTGCAAAAATTTCCTTTTCTCAAAAGACATTTTAGGATTTTTGATGGTAACACGAAAAAGGAATCCTCTGTCCGTCCATCATGTATGGTTGCACTTTTCTTTGGTAACTAACTATTTGGCATGATTATGTGTCTTTGGTTTTTTTCAAATTGTTCTTGCATCTGTTTACTGCTAAATAAGGAATAATCTTTATGAGCTGCCGCCGTTCTTCGGCAGGTTTTTTTTTTTAATTTTTGTGTGTTGTTGAATTTTCGCCCAAGGAAGAGCACTGAACAACTTGATGTAGTCAGCTTTATTTTGCAACGATTTATTTTCTTTTTAAACGATACAATAGTTGGTTTTAAGACGCTAAAAATTCTCAATGCTGTGTGTTTCTCGAGAGCAAATAGTTTACATATGGAAAAATGTCCAACTCTTATCTTTCCCTTTCAGACATAACTGCTCACACTTTGCTTGATAGTCAGAGGTACTGTAGAGCATTCACAGAGGTGCCCAAGCTTTTTAGGCCGTGGGCCAGTCATGTGGTTCAGCGGGCCGGACATGGGGTTCAAGGGGCCAGACACGGGGTTCCTCCCACTGGAAGCAGAAGTAAAATGCACCTTGCAATCTGTGTTTCACAACAGGATGAGATAGATTTTGGCCTGCCATTTTCTTCCCAAACTATGGCCTGTGGGCCAGATCTGGCCCCTGACGGCAATTCATCTGACCCACACCACCCTTGTCGCTCCCTGGAAGTGGAAGTAAAATGTTTTACTTCCGCTTCTGGGAGCGACGAGGGTGGTGCCGGCTGGATGAATTGCTGTTGGGGGCCAGATCTGGCCCACAGGCCATGGTTTGGGCAGCCCTGCTGTAATACAACCTGGAGAGTGGAGAGCCCAACCCTGGTTTTCTGGAACATGGTTTTTGGAAAGCAGTAGGAGTAGTTTCTCCAGATTCTTCGGGCTCTTCATTCATGACTTGCAAAGAGAAGATATCAATAACATTGTGCAGGTCTTTCAACCCTTGTCACTCCCTCTTCTGCTAAAGGGCAGCATGAAGGGTTGGTGACATTTATATGTTCAGATAAATGTCTTCCAGCCTGGTCCCCGTGTTACTCTGGCCTATTGGGTAAGGGGATGAGAGAGCACCGCTTGGATCAAGTTCAGATTTCTCCCCCACAAAGGAGCCGACGAATAGACGGTCAACTTCCTTGTCGTCACAGTTTTCATTTCACTTTCGTCGGAGAGTGGTTCGCCGTTCCGGCTTCTCCGAGGCATGAAATCGAACGTGCGAAGGCGAGAAAATGGAGTGCTGAGAGGGAAAGGCAAATTTCCCTTTTCTTTTTTTTTGAAAACCATACACGACAAGCATTTTATGTTCTCAGGTGTGAATGATATGCCTTAAGTATACACTTCAGTATGATTTTCTGAGGTTCTAGGACCGTAGCTTGTGTCAGTCCTAAGATGGAAGCATTCTGGCCATGATGAGTAGCTAAGGGTGTCTCTCAGACTGAAGCAGAATTTATCTCAACCAGCCTTTCCTTCCTTCCTTCCCTTCCCTTCCTTCCCTTCCTTCCCTTTCCTTCCTTTGCTTCCTTCCTTCCCTTTCCTTCCTTCCTTTCCTCCTTCCCTTTCCTTCCTTCCCTTTCCTTTCCTTCCTTCCCTTCTCTTCCTTTCCTTTCCTTCCTTCCTTCCCTTCCCTTCCTTCCCTTCCTTCCCTTTCCTTCCTTTGCTTCCTTCCTTCCCTTTCCTTCCTTCCTTTCCTCCTTCCCTTTCCTTCCTTCCCTTTCCTTTCCTTCCTTCCCTTCTCTTCCTTTCCTTTCCTTCCTTCCTTCGCTCCCTTCCCTTCCTTCCCTTTCCTTCCTTCCCTTTCCTTCCTTCCTTCCCTTCTCTTCCTTTCCTTTCCTTCCTTCGCTTCCTTCCCTTCCCTTCCTTCCTTCCCTTTCCTTTCCTTTCCTTCCTTCCTTTCCTTCCCTTTCCTTCCTTCGCTTCCTTCCCTTCCCTTTCCTTCCTTCGCTTCCTTCCGTTTCCTTCCTTCCTTTCCTTTCCTTTCTTCCTTCCTTCTTTCCCTTCCTTCCTTCCCTTTCCTTCCCTTCCTTCCCTTTCCTTCCTTTCCTTTCCTTCCTCCGCTTCCTTCCTTCCCTTCCTTCCCTTCCTTCCCTTCCCTTCCTTCCCTTCCCTTCCCTTCCTTCGCTTCCTTCCGTTTCCTTACTTCCTTTCCTTTCCTTCCTTCCTTCCCTTTCCTTCCTTCCTTCCCTTCTCTTCCTTTCCTTCCTTCGCTTCCTTTACTTCCTTCCTTTCCTTTCCTTCCTTCTCTTCCTTCCCTCCCTTCCCTTCCTTCCTTCCTTCCTACCTTCCTACCTTCCCTTCTTCCCTTCTTTCCATACATACATGCATACGTACGTACACCCATCCGTCCTTCCATCCATCCATCCATCCATCATCTGCCCTTCCTTCACCCAATTTGTTCAAGATTATCTGGCTTTCCACTGTAACCAAGAATCTGTTGTTTAGTATCATACTGTCTTTCTTTCCCCCCCTGTTATGCAGGAACTCCATGACTTTTGTGTGCGTGTTTGTGAGGTTTTTATATGATAACCTGTAACATCAGATGTTAAAATAATGATAACGGAAGAATGTTTATGTGCAAAGAGTGATTTCTTCGGGCTTTTCCAAACAAGCTATAATCTTCCCCTCGGGGCCGTTTCTTAACCATAGGCAACCTTTTTGTAAGCGGGTTTGCAAAAGAACGCTCTACCTATAATACAGGTAGAATGTTGTCAAACAGACCTCAAACATTTCTTGGGTTTTGCCCACCTGCCCTTCTTTAGAGTGACACACTCCTCATATTTGTTTTGTTAATTTTGCTGATAGGCATGTCTATTTTAACCTTCAACTTTAGTTCCAGGTTTGTAAAAACCACGGACGAACCTACCTGGTTTATTGAGTTAATATTCTGTTGCGTGACTGTTTTTGACCTGGGATTTATTGCATGGGATTAAGAAAGAGAGACGTTTAATACTGGAACTAAATAAAGACATCCATCGCTATCGGTCGAAATTCACCTACGGCTTGTCAGAAATAACTGTAAATTGTATGAGCTAATTTCTTTGGATGTGGTAGCAGTGTCTTCTTTCTGCCTCATTTTTCCAGGGATTCTTTGAGCCCCACCGTTCTTAATGACCTCAAAACGAATTGTGGGGACTTTTATTACCTCCTAAGTCTAAACAGGGGCCCGTAAAAGGCAGTGTCTATCCAGGGTGATAAAACTTAATAAAGGTTTATAAGATAATCCTTCCCTCAAAACCATAAATGGAACAGACCCTTTTAGGCTCTGCATCCAATGACGTTATAAGTCGACTTCTGGTTTACTAACTGTTGGAATTGTCTGTTGTTTTTTTTAATGGTAATTAACTGCTATAGTTGTGGTGGTCTCGTAATTATATAGTTAAGCATAATTGCACCTTTTTGTTTGTTTGTCCCTGATGACTAAATCTTTTATTGTTACTTGCACTGTGAAGAAGAAGAAAAAAAATCATGGGCCTATAAAACAAGTTTCTTTGAGTTTTGTGTCGTTCTTTACTTCACACCGAAACCTTGTGTAGATTTTAAACTGCTGAGGTTAGACCTTATGACTTATTCTCTGCTGTGGGAGCCCTCAGACTCCATATAGGACAGTGTTTCTCAATGTTTTCAGCAGGGCTGTGGAGTCGGTAGATAAATGTTCCGACTCCGACTCCTCAGTTTTGTCTACTTCGGACTCCGACTCCAGGTACCCAAAATTGACTCCGACTCCTCAGTTTTCTGTGCTTCTGACTCCGACTCCAGGTACCCGAAATTGACTCCGACTCTTCGACTCCGACTCCACAGCCCTGGTTGTCAGGCCGCGGGGCTGACCACACCTCCTGGGCCACGCGGTTCCTTGCACCCTGATCTGGCCCATAGTAGGCTGTAGGTTAAGAAGGCCTGGTATAAGAAAAATCTGATTTTGGAGGGGAGGGACCAGCATGGCTGAAAGCTTTTAAAGCTTTTAACAGCCCAGTCCACCAGGAACACTGGTGGACTAAGCAACACTGGTGGACTTATCACTGCCCTGCGGCCAGAAACAATCCCGAATGAGAAATACATCTTACCAGGGGAATTATATTATACCCAGCAGAGAGAAATCTCATCACCCGCGGCTGGAAATTATCACCAAACAACTGCGAGATTTATTTATTTATTTAAATTTGTTTATCGCCCTCCTCCCCGAAGGGCGATTCACAACACGTAAGCATCGACAACAATTTAAAACCAGTTCAAAAATTAAAAAGTTTTAAAAGAAGCTTAAAAACTTAACATTAAAAAACTAGGTGCTAAAGCTAGGAGGCATTGGGGGTCAAACCATCCAGCCGGCTGGGGAAATTGATCCATCCATTCCCCAGACTTGACCTGCCAACCAGGTTTTCACTCCTTTCCATAGAAAAATACATTGTACAGTTGTACCTCGCTTAAAGAGCATAATGCGTTCCACAGGATTGCTCTTTAAGCGAGTTTGCTCTTTAAGCGAAACACCATTGTAAGTGACTAATTGTGGGGGGGATTGCGAACCCTGATTTATTTGTTAAGCGAGTTTTTGGTTGGTTTTATTTGTTAAGCGAAGCAAACATTCAGAGAAAATTCTGCTCTTTAAGCGAGGCGCTCTTTTTGCAAGGCTTGGCTGTACATTTAAAATATTGTTCACGTTGTCTCAGGTGCTTTATTTTAAAGCTAAAGTCAAAACAATATTTAAAAGTCGCCATAAATGTTTATAACAAATGTTCTTAAATTACAGCATCCGGCCAAATTCAATTGAAAAAGCACCCAATGCTATCTTTGAATTTTGCACAATGATTCAATATAAGGATTGTTCCTAGATTTGTGAAATGGCTTTGAAGGTTTACATGTGTTACTAGATACAGCTCTCTTATTTTTCTTCACTGAAACATACTTCTCTTCCTTAGGAGGAGGAATATGGATGGGTTTCCAAGGTATGGGGCTGAAGAAGGCTGAAGCTGGATAGGCACTTCCCCCTGGATATCCATTACGCTTCCTATTCACATAGGCATAGCTGGCTGGTGCTGGGCAGGGCTTATTTCTAGAATTATGTAGCCACTCCTTAAACATCTCAGATTTTTCTTTTTTCTCCTGTAATTCAGCTTCCCGTTGCTTTTCCTTCTCCCTCTCTTCCTACATGTATGCCTAACCACTGCAGAATTGGCTCTTGTTAAATTCTGTCGTCTCAAAAAAATAAATAAATGGGGAACTCAACCATGCATGCTGTGGGCATCAGCTTTGGCCCTGAGTGTCTGCGGCAGAGGATGATGCTCCAGTATGAAGCGCATACACACACACAAAACAAGTTGACATCGTAGTGAATGAAGCCATGCGTATAGTGACGGGATGCCTCAAACGTACACCAGTTGAGAAGATAGACCCTCTTGTTGGTATCGCTCCATCTAAGATAAGGAGAAGAGTAGCAGCGGACCCTCAACATCTTCTGAACGGAGATGAGCCTCAAGTCTACCGGCTCAGATCCAGGAAGAGCTTGATGGCAAGAACAGACACTCTTGAGGCTACACAAGAGCAAAACCAAGTTAGAAGATGGAGGAAGTTGCTCACTGGACAATGGACAATGTTAAAAGAGGATATAGCTACATGACTTGGAGTTACTAGATGAAAGACCAACAGGCTCACTTCGGGGCTGCTGGCAGACGACAACATACTGTGTGAATGTGGAGAGATTCAGAGTCCGGCTCATTTGCTGGCCTGCCAATTAATACCAGAAAAATGCACCGATGAGGACTTAACATTGGCTAACGACAAAACCAAGAAGGTCTAGGTTTTGATCCAAACATGAAAGAAGAAGCTATGCTGGATACTAGAATTGCTGGGAATTGCAATCCAACAAAGTCTAGAAGGTTGATCTTTGCCCAAACCTGCACTAAAGAAAGTAAACAAGGTATTATTATTCTTCCTCCTCCTCCTCCTCCTTCTGTGTCTAGGCCAGACGTGAAACTGCCAAAGTGAAGGCACCTTTTCATGAGTTCATTCTGCAGTTCCTTTTGCCCGACCTAGTGTGAGAAAGATTAACCGGCAAGACAAGGTTGCCGTTACCAGGGTATATGCCCGATTGTGGTTCAAAAGTACCGCAGTCTCCGAGGAGGCTCTTCCTGTGTGCCCCAACAAGACGTTAAACTGAGTCCAAAATCCACATCAAGGCAGTGGGGACTGGGCAGCTTTACAAAGCTTTTATAGCTAGAAAGTTATTTTAGCAAATTTTGGGCACGGACATCACAAACTTACACTACAAAGGCAGCCCCTTCTCCCCCATCCCTTTTGAAAGCATTTAAAATTTGTTCACCAGTAGATTGAGGCTTCTATCAATTTTTTGTAATGAGTTGCATTTATTCCTCTAAGGAATTCCAACCCAGATTGTCTTTTCTTTGACAAAAGAGCTATCGGATGAGGAGTTGCCGTTGGCTATTAGAAGGCACCATATATGGTTTCTGCCTCCTAACTTGGTCTTATCCTCCCAAGCAAGCAACCCATGACTCATATCCCCTTGGCTTCAGCACCTTGGAATGTGGAAAGCATAATATCACAAATCATATGTCAAACATCTGTCTGCTTCACCCATTAGTTTTAATTAACGGTCGTTTGGTCTCTCATTACAAAGTGTTTAATGTCTTGGTGGAAGGAATAGAGACCCGTAAACGGACTCTCGATTTCAAAGACGGCCATTACCACGATCTTGTATCTCAGAAGGAAAAGGGGCTTTGACCACATTCGGGGTTTTTTGTTGTTTGGTCACACAGTCAAGTCCGATCCTTTGTGACCCCCATGGACCACCGGACACCAGGCCCCACTATCCTCCACCATTCTCCGCAGCCCGCTCAGCTCTATGCCTGTTGTATCAACAATGCCATTTAACCATCTCCTCCTCTGCCACCCCCTTCTCCTTTTGCCTTCGATCTTTCCCAGCATCAGGGCCTTCTCCAGAGAGTCTTCTCCTCTCAGTTGGCATCCAAAGTACTTGAGCTTCAGCTTCAGTCTCTGTCCTTCCAAGGAGCAGTCAGGGTTGATTTCCTTCAGGATGGACTGATTTGACCTCCTTGCAGTCCAGGGGACTCTCAAGAGACTCCTCCAGCACCACAAGAGTTCAAAGGCGTCTATTCTTCTGCGCTCAGCCTTCCTTAGGGTCCAGCTCTCACAGCCATACATGACTACTGGGAAGACCATTGTTTTAACTATGCAAACTTTTGTTGGCAGGGTGATGTCTCTTAATTTTTATTATTCTGCCCAGGTTTCTCATAGCTTGCCTCCCAAGAAGGAAGCGTCTTTTTTTATTTCATGGGTGCAGTCACCATCTGCTGTGATCTTAGATCCCAAGAAGGTAAAGTCTGTCCCTGCTTTCATTTCCTCCCCTTCTATATGTCAGGGAGTGATGGAGGCCGGATGCCATCATCTTGGGATTTTTTATGTTGAGTTTCAGGCCAGCTTTTGCACTCTCCTCTTTCACCCTCATCAAAAGGCTCTTTAGGTCTTCTTCACTTTCTGCCATTAGGGTAGCATCATCTGCATAGCTCAGGTTGTTGATGTTTCTCCCAGCAATCTTAATTCATGCTTGTGATTCATCCAGCCCTGATGTACTCTGCATATAAATTAAATAAGCAGGGTGATAACATGCAACCATGTCGTACTCCTTTTCCTATTCTAAACCAGTTAGTAGTTCCATATCCTGTCCTAGCTGTTGCTTCTTGACTCACATCCAGATTTCTCTGAAGACAGGTGAGGTGGTCTGGTACTTCCATCTCTTTAAGGACTTGCCACAGGGTATCAGTATGGCTTTCTGAGGTTTTGTCTTCCAAACACCTCCATTGTTTGGGTGTTTCCACATTTTTGAAAAATGGATTCTTCCCCTTTCTACAATGGCAAGCTCAGACAATGTTAGACCATTTCTGCCAGGATGTCTCTGGCAATTCATTTGTCCCCTGAAGTGAAAGGGATTTTCTTAACCCTAATCTTTGTTGCTTGCCTGGCCAGGTTATCCTGCTATGATGATAGAGTAGATGCTACTTGCAACAACTCAACACTGATTGTCAGGCAGTGGTTGACTACCTTGAACACCATGAGGGCGAATAGCCTTGGGTTGAGAAGTCCACAGGGAAGGGTGATGGTCACCAAGTGGATTGGATCCCACTTGGCCAGGAGTCAGCAAACCTGCCTCTCCAGGTGTTCTTGGACTTCAGTTTTGCCAGAAGCCCAAGTCAGCAAATCTGCTGATCAGGGCTTCTGGGAATTGAAGCCCAAGAACATCTGGAGAGCCTAGTTTGTCGCATAGTTGAGTCTGACCCTTTGCTTTTGTGCTCGCTCTGGTCTTCCTCCCTTCCTCTGCCACGTCTGCCAGTAATAAGTCACCAGGTGAAAAGTGCAGCTTTCTTCCAAACTCGTTTAGCAATGGAAACCCTCTCTGTCTCGCTCTCTCCGTTCCTAACATTTCCAAATAAAGCTCCTTCCCCCCCCCCCTCTGCAGCTGCTTCTTCAATGACTAATGCAACAAGATCCTTTTGCTGAAGCTCTGAGCTTATACTTCATTTTTGTTTGGACAACAAGGCAAGGGTTCATTTGTCTCAATTTTCATTCCACTTGCCAGGAATGGAAAGGAAGAGAGGAAGGAAAGAAAGAAAGAAAGAAAAGAGAGAAAGAGAGTGAGAAGGAATGAATGAAGATTTGCTTCTGCTTTTTTTTAGATCAGGGGTACCCAAAGTTTTTGAGCCACAACCGGTCATGTGGTTTAGCGGTCCGGTCATGTGGTTTCTCCCACCGGAAGCAGAAGTAAACCGTGCCTTTCAATCTGTTTTGCAACCGGATGAGATAGATTTTAAGCTGCCATTTTCTCTGCTTAAACCAGAGAAATTATGGCCCACGGGACAGATCTGGCCCCCCGATGCCAATTCATCTGCCCTGTGGCACTCTCCTGCGTACGGGCATGTTTTACTTCCACTTCCGGGAGCGATGAGGCCAGCACGAACTGGATGAATTGGTGCCAGGAGCCAGATCTGGCCAATGGGCCATAGTTTAGGCTCTCGTGTTTTAGAGCATTAATTCTCCACCCGGCCTGACACAGAACAGAGTTCTGCCTCTCCTTCCCTTAATACTAAACATTCTTTGTCGCTCTACTCATTTCCCTCTGGTGCAGTTATCCAAACTTTTTCTTGAGCTGTGAGTTGGGATTGTGGCAGAGGGGAAATATAACACAATGCAAAAAAATTCCATGGAGTCCAGATTCTGTAGCATGAGCCATATATGGCTCTCAGATAGACTTTCCAAAGGGCTTTATGATACAGGTCAGGACACTCTGCCCTTCTGCCCACCAGCTTCACGATTCCCTTTCACAGACTTAAGACCAGGACCAGGACGTCTTGGTTATGGCTCGCATGAGTTCTGACCTAGAACTGACTGTTCATTTGGAAGACGGGGATTTTGTTGCATAGCAGAAGGTTTCTCAAACAGTTCCTGGCCAAAGGGTTATATGGGAAGTGTGATGGCAGAGGAGTTCTTTCTTCAGTCGTATCCATTCATCTGAAAGGAGCTAAAAAGGTGAGAGCTTTGCTCACACCCCTTGGGACATAAGAGTGCTTCAGCACATGGAGAAGTGATTTCTAACCATCTTGGCAGGACATTGAAAGCCAGTAGGATCCAACTCTAGGGTTCAGTGCTCACCTCTGTTTATAGCCAAAGAGCCGGCGCTGTCTGCATTTGCAGACGTTTCCGTGGACATGTGGCAGGCATGACTGTACACCAGAGTGCAAGGAACGCCGCTTACCTCCCCACCAAAGTGGTCCCTATTTATCTACTTGCAATTTCTTGCTTTCAAACTGCTAGGTTGGGAGGAGCTGGGACAGCAATGGAAGCTCACTCCGCCCTGCAGTACTCTCATATCGAACTCTGACTTTCCCGTCTTCAAGATCATTAGTAAAGGTAAAGGTCATCCTTGCTCAAAAGACAGTCATATCCGACTCTAGGGTTCAGTGCTCATCTCTGTTTATATCCAAAGAGCCAGTGCTGTCTGCATTTCCAGACGTTTCCGTGGTCATGTGGCAGGCATGACTGTATACCAGAGTACAAGGAACACTGTCTACCTTCCCACCGAAGTGGTCCCTATTCATCTACTTGTAATTTCTTGCTTTTGAACTGCTAGGAGTTGGGACAGAGACGGGAGCTCACTCCGCCCTGCATTAGTCGGGTATCGAACTGCTGGCCTGCCACCTTCCAGCCAGCATTTTAGGCGCTTGAGCCAATGTCAATGTCATTGTCAAGAACATTAGGAAACAACTAAAACAGAAAACAAAATAAAATAAATAAAATAAAATTTATTTTGTTTTGTTTTCTGAGATGCCTGAACCACAGACTAACACAGCTACTATTCCAAAAAATTCAGCTAAAACAGAAACATACCCATGCCTGTTCATCTTTCATTGCAGTGTTTAAAAAGCTGTTGATCGCCATGAGAGTTAGCAAGGCTACAAAAGTATAAGACGCTTTGGATTATTTACAATACCTGTTTGTTATCTATCTGTCTATCTATCTAAAAAAAGGATTATTCTGAAACTTGGAAAGGTCTCCATAGTGCTTTTACAAGTAACTTTTAAAAAATGCTGCTCAAAGAAACTTTGGTTCCCCCTCCTGGCACCACTTTTGAAATATGACGCGGCCCTACCCTTGATGCTCAAGAAGGAACTCTGGCTGGATTGAAACAAAAGAGAACATACAATGGTAATAAGTCAGAGTTCAGAATTGCTTCCCGTCCAGAACTCTGTTGAAATGTCCATACATGGCTTGGTCTTCATTTTACAGGGATCAGCTGCCAGTTGTAGAACAGGGCATGCCCTTCCCTTTCTGACTTCTCCATCTTAATATCTGACAAAGAGAGTAAAACTTGGAAACCTCCTTTATCACCTGCTGGGGAACCCCTGGGGCATAGAGTCCAAACTGCATCTTCTTCTAAACTCTAGCTAACTGTCTCCACTACACATTCACTGCTGGACCGATACCGATGTGCTGTTTGGGTAGCTAAACATGCTCCATACATGGTCTGTCTTTTTGGACACCCTGCTACAGAAAAGGAGTAGACTGTACAGCCAGCGACTCAATGCCAAGCCTCATGTGGTGGTAAATAACTTGACTCCCAAAAGGGGCCAATGGCTATGGGCGGATGAACCCGTTTATGTGGGGTGGTTGTCCCCCTCAGTGGAGGAAGTGCCACTGGAAGCCATCCTATTGGGCCCAAGGGCAAAATGAGCAGAGGAGGAACTCCGATTCCCAATGGTCATGGAGGCGGAAGAGGCCATGCAAGATGGACTGGCTGTGAAGGCGCACCTTGCCCATATCCTGAAGGCTGCGGCAGCCCATTGCAGTCCTGGTGTTAAATCCTGCATGTCTCGTTTCATAAGTGCCAGAGGAGATGGTTCCGTGATCGCAGTGTGTGGGTCACTTCATGGTAATCTGGGATCCACCGTAAACAAATTCATGCCAGTGGCATTTTTCCTGGTTCAGGGGGGGAAATTGCATTCTCGGATACAAGTTGTGGTCATACATACATACATACATACATACATACATACATACATACATACATACATACATAAGGTAGAGGTCACCCTTGCTCGAAAGCCAGTTGTATCTGACTCTAGAGTTCAGTGCTCATCTCTGTTTCATAGCTGAAGAGTCAGTGCTGTCTGCTTCTGCAGACATTTCCGTGGTCATGTGGCAGGCATGACTAGACGCAAGGAACACTGTTTACCTTCCCACCGAAGTGGTCCCTATTTATCTTCTTGCAATTTCTTACTTTCGAACTACTAGGTTGGCAGGAGCAGGGACAGAGACGGGAGCTCATTCCGACCTGCCGCCTTCCAGTCAGCGTCTTAGTCACTTGAGCCACTGCAGTCCCTGCATGCATGCATAGATACTACCTTACCAGTTCTTAGGTCCTTGGTTAGGTCTTGATTTAATTTCATATACCCGTCTTTGACTGTTAATCTAACGATAGATTTTAATTTTATAATAATTAATAATCCACCCAAATCACTTCGACGCCGACTGGGAGGCGGAAGGCCGGCGGTTCGGTTCCCGGGCACTGCAGGACGGAATGGGCTCCCCGTCTCTGTCCCAGCTCCTGCTAACCTAGCCGTTCGAAAGCAAGTAGATAAATAGGGACCACTTCGGTGGGAAGGTAAACAGCACTCCGGTGTCCAGTCGTGCCTGCCACATGACCACGGAAACGTCTGCAGAAACAGACAGCTTCTTGGCTTTGAAACAGAGATGAGCACTGACCCCTAAGAGTCGGGTGCGACTGGCTATCGAGCAAGGGGAACCTTTGCCTTGAGTAATGGTGCTATTCTAAGGGACCCCTTACAGACCCCATCTGCAGATAGATGTCCTTGTGCCCTCCTTCCACCCAAGACTCCTACCTGTTTGACATCCCTATCCCGAGCATCACCACTACCCCCCCCCCCCGCCCTTGGACCAGAGGAGGACCACTTGCTTGCCCGCCTGCCTCCCTCCTCCTCCTCCTCGCCTCTCCTCCCTCCCTGACGCCCCACCCAAGCGGAGCATCCCTCCTTGGTCCTGCGGCTGCTTCCAGCCTGGGCTCAGAAGCCGCCGACCGCTCTCCGGGGCTCGCTTGGTGGCAGGATCCGTGCAAGGTGAGCAGGGCAGGGTCCGCTCCCTCCTCTCCCCCTCCTTCCTCCCCTCTCAGCCGCGCCGGGAGGAGGGCTTGCAGGGAGACTTCCAGGGGGAGGGGGGGCCCGGCCCCACCAGGAGCCCCGAAACGTCCTCCTCCGGGCGAAACCTTCCGCGAACCAGCGGACCGGAACCCCGCGGCACCTGCAGACCAAGCAGACGTCGTCCAAAAAGGGGGCACAGCGTTCTCTCAGCTCCGGTGCCTAGTAGTCATGCCTGCCACATGTCCACGGAAACATCTGCAAAGGCAGACAGACAGACAGCGCTGGCTCTTGGGCTCTTGGAGGGGGGGAAGCATCTCTTACTTCCACTCCTTTCCCCCCTTTTCTTTCTTTCTTTCTTTTCAGTATCTTCCTTTCTTTCCAGAAGTTTTCTTTCTTTCTTTCCAGAAGTTTTCTTTCTTTCTTTCCAGAAGTTTTCTTTCTTTCTTTCTTTCCTCCCTCCCTCCCTTCTTTCTTTCCAGAAGTTTGTTTTCTTTCTTTCTTTCTTTCTTTCCTCCTTTCCAGAATTTTCCTTCCTTCCTTTCCTCCCTCCCTCCCTTCTTTCCAGAAGTTTTCTTTCTTTCCTCCCTCCCGCCCTTCTTTCTTTCCAGAAGTTTTTTCTTCCTTTCCAGAATTTCCCTTCCTTCCTTCCTTCTTTCTTTCCAGAGGTTTTCTTTCTTTCTTTCCTCCCTCCCTCCCTTCTATCCAAAAGTTTTCTTTCTTTCTTTCCTCCCTTCTTTCTTTCCAGAAGTTTTTTCTTCCTTTCCAGAATTTTCCTTCCTTCCTTCCTTCTTTCTTTCCAGATGTTTTTTCTTTCTTTCCTCCCTCCCTCCCTTCTTTCCAAAAGTTTTCTTTCTTTCTTTCCTCCCTCCCTCCCTTCTTTCCAGGAGTTTTCTTTTTTCCTTTTCTCCCTCCCCCTTCCTTCTTTCTTTCCAGAAGTTTTCTTTCTTTCTTTCCAGTATTTTTCTTTCCAGAATTTTCCTTCCTTCCTTCTTTCTTTCCCTTCCTTTCCTCCTTTTCTCTTCCTTTTTGGAGGGGAATCCCCTCCTTCTTGCTTTCCCCCATCTGTGACCAAACAGGTATCCCTGAAACAGGAGATTCTAGGTCATGATTTCTGGCCCACCCGCTGGTCCCCCGTTCATCTCTGTATCTTTGCTTTGGGATACTGGCAAACTGATGAGCAAGTTGTGTTTCACAATACTGTAGTCGTCAGATTGGTTCCATTGTGTTTATTTATTGAAATTGCTGTGTGATTTTTTTTTTTAAAAAATAATGGTTACCCAAGCTTGGAAAATGTACAGGATGGACTACAAATCCCATGCTATATGGCCCTAGTTTCCAGGGGATTCTGAAAACTGTAGTCCAAAAACTTCCCAGAACTCAGGGATTGGGCTGGAAGGTAAAGCTTAAGGTTGCCTTTGCTCAAAAGCGTACCCGATTCTAGGGTTCAGTGCTCATCTCTGTTTATAGCCAAAGAGCCAGCGCTGTCTGCGTCTGCAGGCATTTCCGTGGGCACGTGGCAGGCACGGCTAGATGTCGGAGTGCACGGAACGCTGTTACCTTTCCCACCAAAGTGGTACCTATTTATCTACCTATACTTTCTTGCTTTTGAACTGCTAGGTTGACAGAGATGGGAGCTTACTCCATGGTGCAGGACTCGGGACTCGAACTGCTGGCCTGCCGACCTTCCAGTGGTCAAGTTCGGCATCTTAACCACTAAGCCACCGCAGTCCCTATGCGCTAGGTTAGGGTTTTCAATGAAAATAAAGTTAGTTCTGTATTGGTTATTCTTCTGGGATGCTAAGTTCTCCTAAAGAATCGTAGAAGCATTCGACCTGCTTTTGGGCCATGTAGGCTTCAGGCTGTTTTGTTTTTCCTGTTGCCATGACCATTTAATCCCGACGACTAGGCCTTCTCCAGAGATGTCTGTGGTTTTCAAGTTTTGCACCGCTGTGGAGCGTTTGTCTCTATTGCCTTGGGAACCAACGCTGGACTGCGGTGAAGAGGCTTGATTTAGGGATGGCAGAGCCCCTGGTTCGAATCTTGTGGCTTCTGTGTGGCACAAACCCACCATCCTTTGCTCTGAACCTCCCTCCTGTTATTGGGATTGTGGAAAACAGCTGGGTTTTGACAGAGGACTGCCCAAACCACCATTCTGTTGTGTTTTTATTTTTGCTGAAGTGTAGCAGTTTGGGTACATCAATAGGAAGGCAACGAGGCTGGGAAAGGCAGGAGGAAAAGAGGAAGGTGAAATGTGAGATGGATCTGATTCTGTAATGGAAGCAAGCTGCCAAATGAAGCCAACTTCTTGGCTTTGTCATTGGTGAAAGTTAAATCCTTATCCGTGCATGTTTCCGGTAGTAACCGTCAAGCCACCAAACAATCTGATTTCTGCACCTCTCCCCATTCGCACAGTGTGTTGTTGTCCACTTGAGCATATTGGTCTTGCGTTGAGGGACTCCAACCCTCAACCTATTCAGGGTCCTCCAAGTGACGAAGGGGAAATCGAGTCCCTCAGCCATCTCCTCTTTGAATATTGTTCCTTGTCCAGTGAACTCCTTCCTCCATCTTCTAATTTGGTTTTGCGTATCCTCAATAATGTTTGTTCTTGCCATCAAGCTCTTCCTGGATCTGAGCTGGTGGACTTGAGGCTCATCTCCATTCAGAGGATGTGGAGGGTCCTTCCCTTGCTTAGTTCTCTTGGTGTCCACTGCTACTTCTCCCCTGATCTTAGGTGGAGCCATACCAACAAGACGATATATCGTCTCAACTGGTGTAGGTTTGAGGCATCCTGTCACTCTATGCATGGTTTTATTAACAGCAATGTCAACTTGGTTTGAGCGTGTGCATGTTGAGCAGGCGCAATGTCCTAGAGGTAACGGCAGTGGTGGGCAGCCAAAAATTTCACTACCACACTGTGGGCGTAGCCTATGTCATGGGAGGAGGCTATGTCATGGGCGGAGTCTACATCATGGGCAGAGTGGTGGGCAGCAAAATTTTCACTACCACATGGTGGGCGGAGCCTATGTTGTGGGAGGAGCCTATGTCATGGGCAGAGCCTAAATCATGGGCGGAGCCTACGCTGTGGGTGATCTAGCCATGCCTGCCATATGGCCATGTATACGTCTGCAAACACAGGCAGCACTGGCTCTTTGGCTGTAAATGGAGATGAGCACTGCACCCTAGAGTTGGATACGACTGGCTTTTGTGCAAGGGAGACCTTGAACCACTTGCAGGGACAAAACCTGATGGGGCAGGACAGGGAAAGTGTCCTGCCCACCACTCTGCCCATGATGTAGACTGCACACCATGGATATGTGGCAGGCATGCCTCAACATCAGAGCGCACTGTTTACCTTCTTCCCACCAAAATGGCACCTCTTTATCCTAGAGGATAAGTAGAGAAGGCAAAAACCAAAGCTGCCTAAATTATGTCCAGTTGTCTTTGGGGGCGAGGCAGGCTTTGTCTAAGAATAACTGTGATTTGGGGGTGGGAAGAATATTTCAGATGCCGGGGAGCCAGTGTGGGATCACATGGTGCCAGGGCTGAACAAGAGGTCCCTTAAAATTCCCTTGGTCCAACGCTGGATATTTAGCAGACCAGGCAACTGGACAGCTGGAAATATTTTCAGACTTTTTTCAACAGCTGTTGGATTCATTCCTAGACTGTTTGCTGTGGGACGATTAATCAAAGGTTAGAAGAAGATGCAGTTTGGACTTCACATCCCATCGTCCCCTAGGTTGCCTGGACCCTGACCGTGCTGGATGAGGTGGGATTCTGGGACTTTGTGTTCCAGAAAAGCAATTTCCCCCCAAATTTTTGCATCAACACTGTCTGTAGTTTGGGTGTCACAGCGTATTTATTCATTTATGTAATCAAACTTTTATGCCACCCTCCTCACAAAGACCCAGGGCAGCTAACACACTTTAAAAACACAGTAAAAACACGGTATAAAAACGACGTAAAGAGACGGAGTCTTCTTTATGATTTCAGATTCTGGATCCTGAATCCAAGATCTTCAGGATTGCTAAACTGTTTTGCACACTGCATGGCTTGTGGGTCTCTTTGGGCGACCAGAGAGCGAAAGTGTTAAGGAAAGCTGGACTGCTGGAGTCTGTTTATTTTGCAGCCCTAAAAGTTTGTGAACTCTGTTTGCTCTGTAAAACAACGAGGGACTTTTTAATCGCAGAATCTAGTTTTTGTTTCCTCCCAGAATTGCAACAAAAGGGCCCTTTGTGGTTTGTTCACAATCTGTTCCAGGGAGAGGCCTTAAGATTGGAGATGGAGACCTTAATTTTAAGCAGAAGTCTTGGGCTTGTTTAGGTTATCAGGTAGAGAGTCCTGGGAGAGAGAGATGGCTGGGGGTGGGAATTAAGGATGTAAACCGTTTTCGACTTCAGGTCTAGTGAAGATGGAAGAAAGAGGGAGATTGGCTTGGAGAGCCAGTTTCTCCAGCACAGTTTAAAATCCCTCTTGATTTTTATGGATTTAATTTAAGTCGGGAAAATAAGACTCACAGGTCATAATATTTCCAACTCTCTGGTCCGTTTGACCGTTCGTCTGCTCATTTTGTTATGCTTTGTTTCCTTCCATATATCCATCATCTTTCCTTCCCTCCCTCCCTTCTTTCCATACACCCATGTCTGCTCCTATATAAGTTCTTCTTCGTGGCCTCTGTGAATCCACATGAATGGGTTTACTGCGCATGTGGATCCACAGGGGACCGTGATGAAGAAGAAGAGTGACAGGGAAGGAACCTGTTCTTATAGGTAAGCAACCTGGTGGGCGAGTAGTGGTTAAAACGGACGTCCTGCAGCCAAAATGTTGTGAGTTCGATCCCGACGGGACACAGGGTGGACCCAGCCTCTCCCATCCTTCTGAGGCCGCTCACATGAGTACCCAGCATGTTGCCATATTGTCCTGTGGTGGTCAGAAAATGAAGCTCACGCCCGATTTTGCCGCACACAGTCCAAAGTGCGAGTGATTTTTCAGCCTCTGGTCATACGCCCACAGGCAACTGCGATTAAAAAACGAAGTGTAGGCATTTCCTTTTATGCACTTGCTTTGCCACAGCTGGGCTTTGGTGACCCTTGCCTTCCTTTTGTCCATTTTCTGCCTTATCAGCCGCTTCCTTCCTTCCTTTTCTACTTTGCAAAATGAGAAATGGAACTTTTCCTATGTTTAGTTGGACAATAGAAGTGCTATTCAGTTCTCATTAGGAAAGGTAAAGGTCTCCCTTGCGCGAAAGCCAGCCATATCCGACTCTAGGATTCGGTGCTCATCTCCATTTTCAGCCAAAGAGCCAGCACGATCTGTGTCTGCAGACGTTTCCGCGGAGGTGTGGCAGGTATGGCTAAGCACCAGCGTGCACAGAATACTTTCCCTTTCCCACTGAAGTGGTAACTACAGTGGCTAGGATGCTGAACTCGACCAGAAGGTCGGCAGGTTGGCAGTTCAAGACCAGAGCGCCGATTGATGGAGTGAGGCGCCTTGTCATCAGTCTTAGCTCACCCCAACCTGGCAGTTTGGAAACAAGAAATTGCAAGTAGACAAATAGGTACCTTTTCAGCAGGAAAGGTAACAGCATTCTGTGTGCTCTGGTGTCTAGTCATGCCTGCCACATGGCCACAGAGACATCTTCAGGCAGAGACAGCACTGACCTTTACTATGTGAAAAACATATGAGAGAAACATGAATATCCTGCAGATGCAGCTTTATAGCAAATATTTCACAGGTGTATAAGGTGGACACACAAGTAACATGCATTTACAGCAAAGAAAATAAAAATACAGAAGTGTTTTCTCACCGGTTCTAAATCTAGTTCATCTCCTTTTCCTTTGATGGTGCAGAAACATCTCAATGGCCACCCTGTGATAATTTTATCCCCATATTTTCACCCTAGAAAGTATTATTTTCAGAAAATAACAGCGACTCTAGCCAGACCGTTCTTCTTTGTTCTTCTACTTTAGACCAAGTTCAGGGACGGCCAACCTTGGCACTCCAGGTGTTCTTGGACTTCAATTCCCAGAAGCCCAAGTCAGCACGCCTGCTGAGCAGGGCTTCTGGGAATCGAAGTCCAAGAACATCTGGATTGCCAAGGTCGGCCATCACTCATTGGGTGTTCTCCCTACCAATGTGGAGGCATCAGGAAATACCATTCAGTTCTCTCTAGTGGTTGGTTCGAATAAGACACCCTGAAAAATAAGACATGCGCTCATGCGCGCGCGCAACAATGGACCAGCACGACTGTTTTCCATGTGCTATCCAAATCTTTCTGGATCATTGACAGGGACTTTTTAAAATGCGTGGTTAAGAGAGTACTGTTTGGGTTCAGTTTCTACCATGCATGATTACCAAGGTTTCCCTTGCTCTAAAGCCAGTCATATCTGACTCTAGGGTTCAATGCTCAACAGCCAAAGAGCCAGCACTGTCTGCAGCCCATTAAGTTTCCTTGGTCACGTGGCAGCCACATGTGCACAGAACACTGTTGACTTTACCACCCAAGTGGTACCTATTTATCGACTTGTACTGCAGCCAAAACTCTGTGAATTCAATCCTGACAGGGATCAAGGTTGACTCAGCCTTCAGTCCTTCTGATGATTGTAAAAGGCGTCTCTAGCATGTTGGGGAGGGGATGATAATTCCTGGCAACCCACCCAGAGAGTGTGTAAAGCTCTGTGGCCCACTGAGGTAAAGGTCTCCCCCTTGCTCAAAAGCCAGCCCTCTAGGGTTCAGTGCTCATCTGTGTTTACAGCCAAAGAGCCAGCGTTGTCTTCGTCTGCAGATGTTTCCATGGTCATATGGCAGGCAAAACGAGATGCACGGCAAGTTGTTTCCTTTCCCACCAATTTATCTACTTGCAGTTTCTGGCTTTTGAAACTGCTAGATTGGCAGGAGCTGGGACAGAGACAGGAGCTCGCTCCGTCGTGGAGCGCTCGGGTCTCGAACTGCTGACCTGCTTACCTTCCAGTCGTTGAGTTCAACGTCTTAACCCCTAGCCACCACAGTCCCTTCCTTAACGTCAGAAGGGCTGAGCAACAAATCGGTTCTAAACAAAAGGTTCGTTCTTGTTTCATTATTTCGTTGTGGCTTCAACAATCGCTAAGCGCTAATGGAAACCGTAAACTCTTCTTTGGTAGACTGGAGTTATTTAGTTATTTGGCTTTATATTCCACCCTACTCGCATGAGCGACTCAGGGCAGATGACAACCAATCAACAAGACAAATAAAGTACAATTAAAACTCTAAAAACAAATTTAAAACGACGTCTCGCTAACAAGCCACTTGATAACGAGAGAGCAACGAGATCGTGCCAGCCGGCAATTTGATCACCAGCTGGGCCTAAAAATAGGCAAGGCAAGGACTGGACTGCCTTCCTTTGCGTAAATGGGGGCTTCGCGGCAAAATCTAGAAATCTATGGTCCTTCCTTAGGACCATAGTTCTTTTTTGCAATGCAGTTGCTGGTAAAGTTTGCTATCATCCCACCCTCTCGATCCTGCTGTCTGCAGACTGTTTTGACACATATAAAGGCAAAGTTCTGCGTTGGCATATCAAGTCTAGGGTTGTTTTTTTTTAAAGTCACCCAAACAAGCTCCACGCCAGAAAAGCCAATCCAGATGTATCATGTAGACTAAACCGAAGGCTGCTCTCTGGGTCATTAGATGTGCTTTGGAATGGGGTGGAATGAAGGAAATCTTTTCCGCTTCTGTGGTTGTTCAAAACATCCTGTAAGCCACTTCTAACGCGGCCTGGGAAGTCAAAGGAGAATTTCGCAGGCTCAAGTCTCCCTTAACGAATTTATGAAACAGGAAGAAGGAGGAGGAGGAAACCTTTTTGGAGGAAACTTTTTTATTGATAAAATTCTTACTAAAGGAGGAGGAGGAGGAAGGAGAAGAAGGAAGAGGAGGAGGAGG
Organism: Furcifer pardalis; assembly: GCA_030440675.1. Classification (NCBI taxonomy): domain Eukaryota; kingdom Metazoa; phylum Chordata; class Lepidosauria; order Squamata; family Chamaeleonidae; genus Furcifer; species Furcifer pardalis. Next base: position 33,108,765 of record CP126899.1, on the reverse strand, counting down.
AGGAAGGAGAAGGAAGAGGAAACTTTTTTGGAGGAAACTTCTTTATTGATAAAATTCTTACTAAAGGAGGAGGAGGAGGAGGAAGGAGAAGAAGAAGGAAGAGGAGGAGGAGGAAGGAGAAGGAAGAGGAAACTTTTTTTGGAGGAAACTTCTTTATTGATAAAATTCTTACTAAAGGAGGAGGAGGAAGGAGGAGAAGAAGGAAGAGGAGGAGGAGGAAGGAGAAGGAAGAGGAAACTTTTTTTGGAGGAAACTTTTTTATTGATAAAATTCTTACTACAGTACTGTCTGTGTGAACTACATAAAGGAGGAGGAGGAGGAGGAGGAGGAGGAGGAGGAGGAGGAGGAGGAGGAGGAGGAGAAGAAGAAGAAGAAGAAGAAGAAGAAGAAGAAGAAGAAGAAGAAGAAGAAGAAGAAGAAGAAGAAGAAGAAGAAGAAGAAGAAGGGTAAATGTCTCAGTGTCCACTTCAGGGACAAAAGCTACCAAGCTATTTGAGGTGAAGACCCTTAACTGCTGGGTCATGAAGTCTTAGGAGATGCATGGACAACCTTTTAGAACAGGAAGACATTCACCCAAAAGCTGAAGAACCAGTGGTCACGGGAATGGGATCGTGGCCCTACAGAGAATCTCAAGTGGGCCAGATTAGGATCGTTTAATTACAGTCATTAGGCGCCTCCCAAATTCCATACAGACGACTCAACACAACAAGTTTCAGGAGACTTGGACATCTTCGGAAATGTCTGTTGGCTTCCCTTTCTACCAGGGATTCGCAACCTACGACCCATGGGCCAGCCCTGGCCCCCGACGCCGTTCCCTCCGGCCCACGGTGGCGACCCCCGGAAGTGAAAGGGAAGCATTTACCACAGCTGTAAATGTGACCGTGCAAATGTGCCCACCGCAGTTTACAGCAGGGGGCTTGGTCCGGCCCGTGGAAACGTTAGGAGCTCCTGGTTCGTACGATTCATTTTTGCAAGAACCTCCTAAAGAAGGAGTCTTCTGTGAATGGAATCCATGCGTTGGGTTCCCTAGCAACCACCATGGCTTGTCTCAATAGCAGCGTCTCTTCCTCCATCACCCGGACAACCTTGGGTTCAGGTCTCAGGTTGCCTCCATGAACGGCAGTGGCGGTGTTGAAGAACCCACTGGAGAAGCTGAAGGAAGGGAGCAAGACAATGACGATGAAGGCAAATTTTGTGGGGCGCAATGTCGGATAACTGTTGTGGTATTAAATGTGGGAGGCCCATGGTGGTTAAACTGCTTTACTTCAGCCAGAACGTTGTGAGTTCGATTCTGAGCAGAGCTCAAGGTTGGCTCAGCCTTCCATCCTTCTGAGGTTGGTGAAATGAGTGCCCAGCAGGTTGGGGTCAAAATGCAAATAAACCTACGAACTGCCTAGCGAGTGTGCCATGCGCTATGTATATAATTGTCATCGCTGTCGTTAAATCCTTGTTAAACAGAATAATGTTCTAATTGTGTAGACGTTCTCTACAATGTTTATTCCTACCGCTACGCACTATCAAGTTCTTCTTCGTGGTCTCTGTGAATCTGTACCAATGGGTTGACTGCATGCAGCAAACCCATTTCTGTGGATTCACAGGGGACCACGAAGAACAGTTAGAGGTAAGCAAGTCAGGTTCGCCTGATTGGGGCGGGATAATAAATCTAAATAAATAAAATAAATAAACCTGTCATTATAAATAAGCCACCTGGTGGGAGGGACTGCAGTGGCTCAAGTGGCTAAGACGCTGGCGGGAAGACAGGAGGTCAGCAGTTCGATTCCAGAGTGCTGCGTGACAGAGTGAGCTCCCGTCTCTGTCCCAGCTCCTGCCAACCTAGCCGTTCGAAAGCGAGAAATTGCAAGTCGATAAGTAGGGGCCCCTTCGGTGGGAAGGTAAACGGCGTTTCTGAGCACTCCGGTGCCTAGTCATGCCTGCCACAGGACCACGGAAACGTCTGCAGACACAGACGGCGCCAGCTTGTCGCCCTCGAAATAGAGATGAGCACTGAACCCTAGAGTCGGATGCGACTGGCTTTCGAGCAAGGGTGACCTTTACTTTTACTGCCTGGCGATCCAGCGGTGAAACTGCTGGTGCTGCAGCCGAAACGCTGTGAGTTCGATCTTGAGCAGGAGGCAAGGTCGACTCACCCTTCCAAGGTGGGTAAAATGAGTACTCTGCATGTTGGTAACTCGCATAAAAGAGCAGAATTTTCTCTGAATGTTCGCTTCGCTTAACAAATAAAACCAACCCAAAATTCGCTTAACAAATAAATCGGGGTTCGCAATCCCCCCCACAATTGGTCACTTTCAATGGTGTTTCACTTAAAGAGCAATCCTGTGGAGCGCATTATGCTCTTTAAGCGAGGTACAACTGTACTGTACTTGTAATTGCTTTTCCCCCCTTGTGTCCAATGTTTTCCCTGCCCGCTGTCCGGCTCCATCAAAGAAGAAATGGATTTCTTCCCCGCCCAACGGTGCAGACATTCAGTTTGCAGTAAAATAAATGTTAAATTCCAAAGGAGGTGGTCAGACCCCAACTTATATTTCAAATAAAGCACCTTAAAAGGGAAGAGATGTATACATGCGCGCACACACACACACACACACTCTCTCTCTCAGTTGGCACGGGGACTAGGAATGGCACGTCCGTTTACCGGGAGAAGTCACACGCAGGCTGGGCACGGAGACCTTTTAAAAGGTCTTTCTGACCCTGGAACGAGGCCCGGGCATGGGAAACGAGCCAGAAGCACGGCACAAAAATAAGACATGATTTATGGTGGAGGCTTGAGGCGAAAGATCCAAAACACATTTCCCAGAGTGCAGTGGAAGCCAGGCAGGGGCAAGCATGATGGTTTTACATTTTTATTGTTTTCCGTTGCTGGGGCATTTCTGGAGCAAAAGGTTCACAGCTGGAGTTGCACCTCGATAAAAGTGTCCGAGGAAACTCCCAGTGGGGCTTGGGGAGGGGAATTTTGCACTCAAGTGTCCAAAATCCACTGCTGTGGATAATGGGAGACCAAGTCCAAACCTGTCAGTCTCTGAATGAAGGTAAAAGTCGCCCTTGCTCAAAAGTCAGCCGTATCCGACGCTAGGGTCTGACAGCTCGTTGCATCTGACACCGAGGGAGTGGTGCTCATCTCCGGTTACAGCCAAAGAGCCAGCGCTGTCTGTGTTTGCGGACGTTCCCATGGACACGTGGCAGGCACGACTACACTCTGTGGAATGCTGTTTGCCTTCCCACGAAAGTGGTCCCTGTGTATCTACTTGGAGTTTCTTGCTAGGTTGGCAGGAGCTGGGACAGAGACGGAAGCTCGCTCCGTCATGCAGTACTCGGGTCTCAAACAGGATTGCAGAATGTTTTTTTTCCCTTCAGGATGGGCGACAAAGCCTCTTTTCAATGCATCCCTATGGGAAGCTGCACTTTGCCAGGGTGGGCAGATGGCTACGGCCCTGCCTTCCAGACGTCAAGTTTAGCATCTTAACCATGAAGCCACCGCATCATCTTTAGGCATTAATAAATCCCTGATTTATCGAGTCCCTTCTCGCCTTGTACAGAGTCATCTTGAATCCTTCTTCCTTCTGTAAATTGAATCAAATTAATAAGTAGCTGTTTTACCTTCAGAATAGCAACTCTGATAAATTGCTTTTGATGCTCAATAGTGTAAGTAATCAATGAGCAAGACCTGAGGCTTGAAAATGAAACACACTTATGCATGCTCGTGGCCGCAGAGGAATTTAAATTATGCATGCGCCAGGCTATTAAGTTCCATAATTTGTGGCTCCAAGGTTTGCAACCCAAACAAGACAAGGACTTTGTTTATTCAAGATTGCCTGTGGTATAACCCTCGGAGGCTGTTTCATATCCCGAGATCTCCGGCCGCATATCTGGCAGTACTTTAAAAAATTCAGAACGGGCAGCAAAGAAAGAGAGAGGGAGGGAGGGAAAGGACAGAGGGAAACAAATTGTAATAACCATAGCAACTATAAGCTGCTCCATAGCGCTTAGTTCAGGGGTCTGCAACCTTTTTGTGCCGTGGGCCGGTCACGGCCCCCTCACAGAGGTGAGCAGGCCGGAGGCTTGGTTCCGCAGTCCTGCTTATTTTTCACTTATATGGTTGTTTTAAAAAAAAAAATCACATACAGTTGTAAAAAAATTTCACTTAGGTAAAGGTGAAGGTCACCGTTGCTCAAAAGCCACTTGTATCCGACTCTAGGGTTCAGTGCTCATCTCTGTTTCAAAGCCAAAGAGCCGGCGCCGTCTGCATCTACGGACGTTTCCGTGGACATGCGGCAGGCCTTAGACACCGGAGCGCACGGGACGCCGTCTACCTTCCCACCGAAGTGGTCCCTATTTATCTACTTGCAGTCTCTTGCTAGGTTGGCAGGAGCTGGGACAGAGACAGGACACCATTCCGTCCCGCGGTACTCGGGCATCGAACGGCTGACCTGCCTCCTTCCAATCAGCGTCTAAAATCCCTTACCTGGGCGTGTCCTGAATACGTGTCCAGCTTCCAAGACCTTAGATATGAGCTGAGTCCCACAGAGGGAATGAGATCTTTTCTTTTGAGTGGCAGTAATGAATGGCAGGGCTGGGGAGCTGACCTTGATGCCCACCCCCCTCCTGTGTTTGCCCCTTTGCTATCCAAACACCATAGAAATTAAGCCCTGGGAGCCTGGATCCCCGGCCAAAGAATTAAAAGTGCCTTTTGGAAGCAGGAATGACATATATGTATATTTTTTTGGCATGTCCTTCCCACACCGGTGGTGGATCAAGGCCTGGCCCCCTTTTTTAGAACGGCATTTGGCTCATCTTTCCTTGCAAAGATGTGGGACCTCATCTGGATTTATCGGAGGGATAACCTTTCCACTTAATCCCCTCCACCGGATCTTGGTGTGCAAAAAGCTTTGTTCATCTCCGTGTAACGAGGGTGACAGATGCGTTGCGGTAATTGATGGGAGAATCCCAGCTCTTGACAGCCAACCCCCTTTGGGCTTCTTCCTCATCCTACTCCCCTCTCTCTTCTTCTTCCTCATCCTCCTCTTCTGCCTTCCCTATGGACCACCACTCTTCCCCGTGGACTTCGCCAAGGCCGTTCGTCCTCAGGATTGTCCGGTTGCTTAACCGCCCTCTGACACTCGGCATTGAGTCACTGGCAGTAGGATGTACTCTATTGCCATAGCCAGGCTTTCCCCATTGGGCTACTCGTGTGAAAATGCTCTTGGACAGACAGTCATTACGTTGGGTAGCCGCAAGTCCCTTAAAAAAATTGACTCTCTTGAGGGCCAGCTAAACTTTTCCCAAAGCAACGTTTAGCCACTCAAGAGATGTAAGTAAAGACACCCCCGGGGAGGCTGGACGTCAGACGGTAGACTTGGCACCGAATTTGAGATTCCTTCTTGTCTGATCTTTGTTACCGCGGTGTTTCAGTTCCGTCCCATCCTGCCCTTTAAGCAGCCTTTTGTGCCTATATTTGAGAATAAAATCTGTTTGCATCTCTATTTGGTCCAGATATTGGCCTTCGCACAGACCAAATGGAACTCACTTCCAGCCTCCTCTCCGTCTTCTGAACACCGTCCGGCCACTTTCCTCTTGTCCCCCCCCCCCGGTGTTAATATTTTCATCTTGATTCCGATTTTTATGTGGAATCTGGAAATGTCTGTACAAAAGATAGCAAACTAAAGGCAATCTGTGAGGTCGCCCTTGCTTGAAAGCCAGTCGTATCCGACTCTAGGGTTCGGTGCTCATCTGAATTTCAAGCCAATTGTACAGTGCTGTCTGCGTTTGCAGATGTTTCTGTGGTGGTGCGACAGGCAGGATAAGACATGTTACAGTTCCCACTGAAGCGGTCCCTATTTATCTACTTGCAATTTCTTGCTTTTGAACTGCTAGGTTGGCAAGAGCTGGGACGGAGATGGGAACTCACTCCATCGTGCAGCACTCCGGTCTCAAACTACTGAATTGTCGAACATCCAGTCGTCAAGTTCAGTGTCTTAAACACTAAGCCACTGCAGTTACTGTTATCGCAAGCTGTTAGACCTCATTAAGCCCTGGCCGTCTGGGAAGCCTTTGAAAGACCTGATGCCGAATTTGGCATTATTGCTTACTGATTCACTCCTCTCCTGGCCCAGCCTTTCCATCTCACTTCTGTCCCAAGCACTTTAGACTCTGCATTAAGGACTAAGTTGGGTTAGACCAGTGATGGTGAACCTTGGCACTCCAGATGTTCTGGAACTTCAATTCCCAGAAGCCCTGCTCAACAGGAGTGCTGACCTGGGCTTCTGGGAATTGTAATCCAAGAACACCTGGAGTGCCAAGGTTGACCATTACTGTGTTACACCAAGAGATGTAGCAGCTTACCCAATGCTGCCTGGTCAACTTGGTACAAAAGTCAAGGCTGAGAAGGTTTTTGAACAAACCTGAAGACTTTATTGTTGGACAAGGACTTTGTCTTCTTCTGTAGATTGGTGTGTACAGCTTCAGAGGTTGTTTCCGTTGCTCATTCTGGTTTATTTTAACTGGAGGGTTTCTGCTATGGGGGACTGCAGTGGCTCAAGTGGTTAAGACAATGAACTCACTGACTGGAAGGTCGGAGTTCGATTCCCGGGTACTGCATGACGGAGCGAGCTCCCGTCTCTGTCCCAGCTCCTGCCAAGCGAGCAGTTCCAAAGCAAGAAATTGCGAGTAGATAAAGAGGGACCACTTTGGTGGGAAGGTACATAGCATTCTGCACATTCCAGTGTTGAGGCATGCCTGCCACATGTCCATGGAAACGTCTGCAGGCACAGATAGCACTGACTCTTGGGTTGTAAACAGAGATGAGCACTGGCCCCTAGAGTCAGATACGACTGGCTTTTGAACAAGGGCGGCCGTTCTGCTTTGGGCTGTGATCTTGGGAATCCAGCCAAGAATTGGCCTTTCCCCTTGGCTACTCCTTACACCACCTGTTGTTGAGAAACAAATGTCGATGACCAGCTGCAGATGGGTTGCTCGGGAAGTAGAGATTAAGGAGCAGGCAGAGAACAGGAGCATAAATCAACCTGGACTTTGCTTCGCCCAGGCGGTCTCCCTGCTGTCCTGCTTCCTGGTTCTTGCTTCTATTTTTGTCTTCTCTGTATTGGTTTGGGTTGAAACTAGATTGTGGCCACGTTCAACAATGTGAGCAGCAAAGAACAGAGGGAGGTCAGCTTCCTGTTTTTCTTGTTGCTTCTCAGTCTTCTTGCCCAACGCTCTTCCTCCACTGATGGTGAACCTTGGAACTCTAGCTGATCTTGGACTTCAATTCCCAGAAGCCCAAAGTCTCTGTGAATCCACACGAATGGGTTCACAGCATGCAGTCAACCCGTTCGTGTGGATTCAGAGAGACATGGGCTTCCGGGAACTGAAGTCCAAGAACACACACAGTAAACCCATTCATGTGGATTGAGAGAGATTTGGGCTTCCATGAATTGAAGTCTAAGAACACGCACAGTAAAACCATTCATGTAGATTCATATAGACTTGGGCTTCTGGGAATTAAAGTCCAAGAACACGCACAGTAAAACCATTCATGTGGATTCACATAGACTTGGGCTTCTGGGAATTGAAGTCCAAGAACACGCACAGTAAAACCATTCATGTGGATTCACATAGACTTGGGCTTCTGGGAACTGAAGTCCAAGAACACGCACAGTAAACCCATTCGTGTCGATTCAGAGAGACTTGGGCTTCTGGGAATTAACGTCCAAGAACACCTGGAGTGCCAAGGTTTGCCCTCACTGTCCTAGAACGATGTTGTCAATCTTACCGTAGCATTATAATGGCGGTCTTTGACTGCAGGGGACGAATCTTTCCTCGCTCTACATGAAGATGCTCGAAACTGTCGCCTCCTGCTTCTTGCGCAGGATCCTAGTCAGCAACTGCTAGCTTTGGCATTGTGATTTTAGCATGTCCTTTGGGGTCTTGGCCATGGCTGCATAGCAAAGCACAAATGAGTTAGAGGTGTTTGATTCTTTAAACTGTCATATTCCAAACATCCATGCGCTATGCCAGGATATTCAAGCGGCTACAGAGCAACATCTGCCTTGCATTAATGGAATCTGTGGAATTGGACCTAAATAGCGTTCGGGGCATGGCAAGAGGTGGTCCTGCTGTATCTCACTTGAATGTTTTGACTTGGCAGTAGCAAACGCAGACAGCGCTGGCTCTTTGGCTATGAAACGGAGGCGAGCACTGAACCCTAGCCTCAGATACGACCGGCTTTCAAGCAAGGGCAACCTTTACCTTTACTAGAAATCTTGCACGACGTCGTGAGCTCCCATCTCTGTCCCAGCTCCTGCTAAACTAGAAATTGCAAGTAGATAAATAGGCACCCCTTTGGCAGGAAAGGTGACAATGTTCTGTGCACTTGGGTGTCTGGTTATGCCTGCCGCATGACCACGTCTGCAGATACAGGCAGCGTTTTTAAGGTCTTTAACCTGCAGGGTCAGTTGGGTCTCTATTTGCTTTTTTGGAATTGATAAGAGTTAATGGATTTTTTTTCAAAGTCATGTTATCACTTCCTTCCTCTTCCATTATTTTACTTAAAAAAGCTGCATTGCTGATGTAGTCCTTGTTGAACAGGTAGATTTATGGCTCCTCAGGTGACCCGCCATGATCTGTTTTAGGTTCTGAATCTCTTTTTCCACTCAACCCATGTGTTTATTGTCTTCTTAGTGGCTTACAACAGTCATAGGTTTCCTAATCAAGTTCTGCTCTCTTTATGCAGAATAGGACAGTATCATTTTTGAACAGGTAGAGCAATTGTGCTTAAACCAGCATGTTTCCACGTCTGCCACATGCATCCACAAAGGAATGATCTATTTCTTGGATTTACACCCTGCCTTTCTCTCAAAGAGTCCACTGACGACATTTATCAGTAATGAAATCCACTAAGTGCAAATGGAAAAGATAATAACCTAGGTTAAGATTAGATTATTCTCAAAAATGACGACTCGATTATCTCATTGGATGCCATATTATTTTTTAAAGCCCAGTGGCTTTTTCACCGAATAGTTTGCAGAGTTTCTAAGCCAATGGTGGTGAACCTGTGGCACGCGTGCCAGAGGTGGCACTCGGAGCCCTCTCTGTGGGTACCCATGCAGTCACCAGAGCACAGAGTTCACCCCGCCCCTCTGCCCAGCTGCCCAATGGGAGCACTTCCTCCCTCCCCCCAGCAGAAAGTTCACCCTGCCCCTCTGCCCAGCAGCTCAATGGGAGCACTTCCCCCCTCCCCCCAGCAGAAAGTTCACCCCGCCCCTCTGCCCAGCAGCTCAATGGGAGCACTTCCTCCCTCCCCCCAACAGAAAGTTCACTCCGCCCCTCTGCCCAGCAGCTCAATGGGAGCATTTCCTCCCTCCCCCCAGCAGAAAGTTCACCCCGCCCCTCTGCCCAGCAGCTCAATGGGAGCACTTCCTCCGTCCCCGCAGCAGAAAGTTCACCCCGCCCCTCTGCCCAGCAGCCCAATGGGAGCACTTCCTCCCTCCCCCCAGCAGAAAGTTCACCCCGTCCCTCTGCCCAGCAGCCCAATGGGAGCACTTCCTCCCTCCCCCCAGCAGAAAGTTCACCCCGCCCCTCTGCCCAGCAGCCCAATGGGAGCACTTCCTCCCTCCCCCCAGCAGAAAGTTCACCCCGCCCCTCTGCCCAGCAGCTCAATGGGAGCACTTCCTCCCTCCTCCCCTGTTGCTGTGTTGGCACTTTGAGATAAATAAGTGGGGTTTGGGGGTTGTAGTTTGGGCACTCGGTCTCTAAAAGGTTCGCCATCACTGGTCTAAGCCAGCAAAGGATTCCGGTTTCCAATAGCATGCAGGGAAAATACTTGCGCTTTCTTTCTTTCCTTCCAAAAGATAGCCCAAATCTTGACTTCATTTCCACCAGCTGAGGATTCGGTCTGGACTTTATTATATCTTCAGGAGTATATTATTACATCCACATTTATTTGTCAGTCTTGTAACTGGTTTGCATGCTGGGCAAGGCATTTAAACATGAAACATTACTCTGAATGATAGATTCGGTTTCGTTCTCACCTCCTGTTTAGAGCTGTAGAGTTTCTCTTTTTGGTGCTCATGACTAATAATATTCATCCATGTCTGGGTTCTCTTTTAAGCTGTTGTTTTTCTAGTGCCAAGTGACAAATGTCAAAACTGAGACTCCCTCCCCTTTTTTTTTATTTTATGGCAAGATGGTTCACGTCGAGAAAGTCCGCAGCAAAATATAAGAATCCTCCCTTCCCCATAAAAATCTAAGTGACTTGTTTATTCTGAAGATCCTCTATTATTGTTACATTAGAGCAGTGGTTCTCAACCTAAGGCCTGTGGGCCAGATCCGGCCCATGGCACCATGTCATGTGGGCCCTCCTCACCCCTCCAAGGGCATTTGAGAAACAAAACGCCCACCCCCTTTGAAGCTGTTGGAACAAAATGGCCACCACCTCCATCATGCAGGCAGTGCAAAATGGCCATCTGGCGCTCAAAGCAGACCAAGAGAGTGTGACCTAGAAAAGATTGGGAACCCCTGCATTAATTATCTAATTTTCTATCCCAAACTATGTTACTATGTATTTCTTTCACAACCTTTTCAAAAGATTCTCCCTGTTTTTCATTTCGGTGCATATACACGCATTGTAAAATGTGTTTACAGCAGGCATGGGCGCGTTTTCATATGTGCGGGCACATTTTATGGCAAGAGGAACCACGTGGCCAGCACGTTCAACCATGTGGCTGCTTCTGGGAGTAGCGAGGGCAGCCTCGAGCCACATGAAATGGTGCCATCGGGCTGGATCCGGCCTACAGGGCCGTAGTCTGGCCACCCGCTGTAATCTAGATGATTCCCCAGTGATTATTTATTTATTTATTTATTTATATTTGTTTATCACCCTCCTCCCCGAAGGGACCCAGGGCGATTTCCAACAATTTTAAAAACACTTTAAAAAATTAAACACTTTAAAAAGCTTAAAAACATGGCTGGCGGGACAGGTATGAGGTCCTGGCGGTACCATGACACCAGCTCGCTGGCTTGTTTGAGCTCCCTCTCCCCCCTGGTCTTTTAATCTTTTTAATCTTTTGTTTTTAAGTTTTTAACTTTTAAATTATTATTGGGACCTGTGGATTTTTATACATTTTTAAAAACTTTTTAAATTTTATAATTGTAATTTTGAAGTTTTTAAACAATGGGTTTGGGTTGGGTTTTATTATGCTTTTATGACGTTGTAAACCGCCCTGGGTCGCCCCGGCGAGAAGGGCAGTATAAAAATGTAAATAAATAAATAAATAAATAAATAAAAACTTAATTAAAAACTAGGTGTTATAACTTGGACATACTGGTGGTCAAACCATCCAACTGGCTGGGGAAATTGAACCATCCACTCCCCCAGACCAGACCTGCCAGCCAGGTTTTCACTCCTTTCCTAAATTAGTCTATGATGGGTAGCAATGATGGGGTTGGGTTGGTCTGGGTTGATCCATCTAATCAGGGTTCCCCATATAGTGTTCCACAGAAGATCAGGCTTCTGAGCAGCTTTCTTAGCAGGCGTGGGTGAGTTTACCCAAAAGATTACCCACCTGTCTCTGTCCATCTTCTCCTGGGACATGAAACCTGAGATGAGCACAGAATGACAGCCGAGGCCCATGCTCAATTTATGTTGTGAATCAAACGCTGGCCTTTAAGGGCAAGACACCATCTAAAACCATGGTCTGCTAGACAGGGATTGAGATAATTATCTTTTAGGACTCCGGGTCCCCCGGGCAACACCACCTGCGGCCTGAAAAAAAAAAACCAGTCAGTTTTCTTGATACTGTAATATGATTTCCCAACGATCCTGGTTTCAGATCTTGGGTTGGTCACTTCTCACAAGCCATGGTTTGTCAGATGAAACTGGTTGAGAAGTCACAACAAACCATGGTTGGGGTGGCTGGATCGCCATAAGTGGTTGAGTCAGTCCTACCGAGTAAGGCAGTACAGTTCTACCTTGCTTAAAGAGCATAATGCGTTCCACAGGATTGCTCTTTAAGAGAGTTTGCTTTTTAAGTGTAACACCATTGTAAGTGACCAATTGTGGGGAGGGATTGTGAACCCCGATTTATTTGTTAAGCGAGTTTTTGGTTGGTTTTATTTGTTAAGCGAAGCGAACATTCAGAGAAAATTCTGCTCTTTAAGCGAGGCACTCTTTATGCAAGGTTTGACTGTATAAAAATCGAAATAATAAATAATTAAATAAAATAATAAAAAAATAAAACCCAGCTTTTCAGTTTGGCGCTGATTCTACCGTCGCAACAGACAACGATTTGCCATTATCTGAGACAGGGCTTAAGGCAGATGAGATTCAAAAGCTGGAGAGTTAGGCTGATTCAGAATTAAGGACCGTATCTTTCGTTTTTGCCGGGTCGAGGTTGAATTTTGATTCCACCAAACCCAAGCTGGGAACATCCCGTTTGAACTCAACCTACCTAAATTCTAGAGAACAAGTTGCTTTAGAAAACCTTTAGTCCATCATGGATAAACTGTAAGGAGGCCACTATCCCTTCTGCTGAACCCAAGCGCCGGGGGGCTCATGTGTTACGACTATGCCTAGCAGCTGCGCTGGGCTTTTGCACACCACCACCTGTGTCTCCGGCCAAGATCGTTTGGTTCTCCAGCGAGAGGATTTGAGTTCTTTGAAGGGCTACCCAAGCTTTGGGACCCTTTTGGGAGGCTGAAGTAGCTGGGCAGGTATTTATAATGTTGTCAAGGCTACATTCCCCTCCGGCCTATTCTTTTCCCCTGAGATCACCTAAAATGGTAAGATGTTTTGAGTGGGATTACATCCCTGGGTTCTGGGGAAGGGGTGTGGATAAGCTGGGTGGGTAGGCCGTCCCCCCGTATTAATAGCCTCCCTTAACTATATGTTGGAGATCAAAGAGGGAGCCTTATCTTACGAGCTCTGCCTAAAACTAGGAGTGGTGGCTGGTGTCTCCTTGGAACATGGCGTACCACCGGCATTCAGGTAAAAACCATAAACTATTACCTTATGGTTTGACTGAACTCTATGCAGGAGGTGGGGGGGGGCTTTTTAAAGACATTTTGCCCAATGGGTGGCCTTTGCGCTCGTGTCTCTCTTAGCCCGGCGGATCCGTTTTCATTTTCTTTTCCATGCCAAGTGTTTTTTTAGAGACCCTTGAAGGCTGTTCAGCATGGCGTGGGCAATTAGCACACCTCTTCCCAAGGAGGTGCTAAGCAAGAGATAAATCCCTGCTTTGCTTTTCGGGGGAGTTTAGTTTAAACGTATTCTGTGCTTGTGGTGATTCTTCTTATCTTTCATCCTATTCTTCTTTTGTGTCCTGGTCAAACCACTGGACTGCCAAAATGGAGCCACTTTCTTGGCTTTGGCGCTGGCCAATCTTAAGACCTCATCGGTGCACATTTCTGGCCGTCATCGGCAGGCCAATAAATGATGGATTCTGTATCTCTCCACACTCACACAGTGTGCTGTTGTCCGGCAGTATCCTCCACTTGAGCATGTTGGTTTTACATTTAGGGACTTCAACCCTCAGCCTATTCAGGGTCCTCCAAGTGACGTAAGGGAAGTTGTGTTCCTCAGCCGTCTCCTCCTTTAATGTTGTTCCTTGTCCAGTGAGCGCCTTCCTCCAACTTCTAACTTGAGTTGGGTCTAGGTCAGGGATCTGCAAACTTGGCTCTCCAGATGTTCTTGGACTTCAATTCCCAGAAGTCCTGATCAGCAGGCATACTGACTTGGGCTTCTGGTAATTGAAGTCCAAGAACACCTGGAGAGCCAAGTTTGCAGATCCCTGGTCTAGGTCAGTGATGGCGAACCTTCTAATTTGATTATGCTCTTGTTCCGTGCACTCTGCTTGTTGAGGCATGACTGCCACATGTCCACGGAAACATCTGCAGATGCAGGCAGCGCTAGCTCTTTGGTTGTAAACAGAGATGAGCGCTGAACCCTAGAGTCAGATAGGACTGGCTTTCGACCTTTCCCTTTCTCTCAGCAATGTTTCTTCTTGCCATAAAGCTCTTCCTGGATCTGAGCTGGTGGATTTTAGGTTCATATCCACTCAAAGGATATCTTGGGTCCTTCTCTTGCTTAGTTCTCTCGGCATCCACTGCTACTTCTCTCCCGATCTTGAGTGGAGCGATACCAACAAAAGAATAAATTTTCTCAACTGGTGTAGGTTTGAGTCCTCCTGTCACGGCGATCTCAACTTGTTTTGCATGTGTGTATGTGCTCCAGACTGGAGCAGCATCCTCTGCCACGGAGATGCTCAGGGCCAACGCTGATGCACGCAGTGTGGATGGTTGAGTTCCCCATTTATAGTTTGTGAGTTTTCTGATGATTTGACTCCGGTGGCCACAGGATCGCACCCGGATGTTCAATGTGAATAAAATCTAGAACCGATTCTTTCAATTCTCCCCCTGAGAGCCTGGGCTAAGAGACTTTGTTAGTGGGGGAATTATTGAATGCATTGATATTCAACTCATCTGTTTAAGAACGTCTAAGGTGGATTACAGATGCAACGGAAACTCAACAACAACAAAACAGTAAGAAACATAGCAAGAAGAAACGGCATATACAGAATTTAGAACATTCACATCTCAGAGAGCATAAAAAGGGGTAAATAAATGGAAAAGCCAAATGGCAGCTTTAATTTTGGGGGAAATCAACGGTCTTAGTGGAATGGGAAGGATGGATTGCTTGGAGAAGGATGGCCAGCTAGAAATGCTGTGCCCAATTCTAGATAATTCCTAACTAGAACCCATATGTATCCTAGGAAATGATGCAAGCTATGGCAGTCTGCGACTGTGATGACTGGGGATAATGGGAAATGTCACTGGACATCTCTGGAGGGCAACAGAGAAAGGCTGTCCCTTTCTTTTATAAAAGATACTGAGAATTGTGGCAATTGAGTGGTGACCAGACCAAGCTGAATGTGTCTCTAAGATGACTCCCACTTGAGTTGGGTCTAGGTAAGTGATGGTGAACCTTGGCACTTCAGCTGTTTGTGAACTTCAATTCCCAGAAGCCCTGATCAGCAGGAATGTTGACTTGGGCTTCTGGGAATTGAAGTCCAAGAACGCCTGGAGTGCCAACGCTCACTAGCCCATACTCAACTAGAACCAAACACCTATGATTCTTTGAGGGTGTGGACTTTCCCCACATCTCTCTATCATCTGGAAAGCAAAGTAGAAGCTTGGAGGGACACCCCATTGATCCAATCCGGTGAAACTCTTGGGGGAATTCATTTTTTGAATCTCCAGCCAACGTATCCAATTTCTGGAAGAATCTAGCAATTGTATTTGAAAAATTACTTTTGTAAAAAATCTCTGGCTTTACTCTGTGTGTAAGGATTCCGGGCTTTGGCTTTCAGAATGAACACCAAGAAAAGGAACAACATCTTAATTAATTAATTAATTAACCAAGCACCTGTTGGCTTAATGACAATGAGGAGGTGAATAGCTTCTCTCCCCCCCCTTCCAAAACGGAGGAAGTTTAGGATTCAATTCTGCAAACTTTAGGGATGGCGACTATTTGGATGCCTTTAAAGGGTGACTAGGTAGAGTTACATAGGAGAAGACTTTTTCATTCATGAGTCATGATGGCCTATATATTGCTTCATTTTAAGGGCTACTTGAGAACAATCCTTCATTCAAAGAGTTCCCCAATCAATCTCTCAATATTTCTTCTCTTTCAAAAGTTTCCTTCTCCGCTGCTGCAGAAGATAGATATCTATGTTTTTGATTAGAACTTGTAATAGCAATTAGCAATGCCACTTCCATAGCGCTTCATAGCACTCGGTGCCCTGAGGCCTCAGTTTGCTGGCCTCAGAAGGGTGGAAGAACTGAGTCGACCTTGAGCCTGTTGGGTTTGAACTCAGATCATGAGCAGAGCTTTGCCTGCTTAAACCACTGCACCACGGAGGCTCTTTATATAACAACATCCTGCCTAGCAAACTCAACTTGAGTAGCCCGGTCTTGGGTGTGTTGAGTTGCAGTTTTGTTTAAACTATCCAAACCAGTCCTCATTTTGCCTCTGTATTGATAATAATTTTGTGTCAGAGATTATTTTGGGTTGAAAGGATTTTTGCTGGAGAAACTCTGCTCAGGAGATGCCCGAATGGGGCTCCTTTCATGTCCCCAAGGTCTTTTCTCACTGAAGTGGGACCCGGTTTATATCTACAGTACTTGCAATTTCTTGCTTTCAAGCCACTAGGTTGGCAGGAGCTGGGACAGAAGATAGGCGCTCGTTCAGTCATGCAGTACTCGGGTCTTGAACTGCCAACTTGCCGACCTTCCAGCTAACAAGGCGAGCTTCTTAACCCCTGAGTCACCGCAGCTCCTTCTGTATCGATAAACTGGCAGGTGCCATTTTAGAGAAACGGGTCTCCTCTCTAATCCTATTACAGTCCGGACATGTTCAGCGTAGCTCTCATTAGTTTCTTTCATGTGCCATTGGATGCTTTATCGCTGCCATTCTTTTTGTGGGTGGTTTATCGCTTCCCCTGGTATCTCGGGCTGCCACAACCCCTCTGGTTATCAGCCCGGCCTCTGTTTGGCCTCTGTTTTATCCCGGGAATGTGCTCCACAGCGAACTGTTGCCATGACACATTCCACTTTAAATAGCATCCCCCGATTCCGAGTAATCGAGTTCAAATGGCGAGTGAGTCAGGAAAACAATGGGGTAATGTGCTTATATTTAGACTGGGGGGAAGCAAACATTGCTGGAATGCGTCTGCAATTAACACATTTGTTTTTCTTAGCTCTCCATGGCCTGGCAAGGGCCTCTGGGCTGGGATGCTCGGCTCGGTCCTTCTGGTCTTGGACTGCGTGACCCTCTAATGTCAAAAGCTTCCGAGCATGAGTTGCAATTAACAAACTCCGGCTCACATTCTGATCTAATGTTTCCTTAACAACGACAACAACCAGGGACAGAGCAAAGTTAACACCAGTGGACATTCTTGGCAAATCGGAGGGAAGAGGATGTTCCGGCCAAAGATGCCACATATTACGAAAGGGGGATTAAAAGCCAAAACAGATCTCTCTGCAAGATCTGGAGTATGAGTAGAAACATCCCCGTTTTCTCCTAGAACTGTCATGGTGAACCTTGGCTCTCCAGCTGTTCTTGGACTTCAGTTCCCAGAAGCTCATGTCCCTGTGAATCCACACAAATGAGTTTACTGCGCATACATCTGGATTCACAGGGACTTGGGCTTCTGGGAATTGAAGTCTAAGAACAGCTGGAGAGCCAAGGTTCACCCTCACTGTCCTAGAACCTCTCTTTCTCACGAACCCTAACTCTAACCTTGACCTAGCCCTAATCCTAACCTCTGTAGAGCCAGAGGTTGGGAGTTTGATTCCCCCCACACTGTGCTTCCTGGAAGAAAAGCCAGCCTGTGTGCAAGCTGCACAGTCCCAGGACCCTCCTCAAAGAAGGGAACTGTAAACCACTTTCTGTGTAAAAGGATTCTGGAAAGGGTTGCGATAAGTCAGAACTGACTTAGTCCATGAGGAGGAGGAAAACCTAACCCAGCGCTTGGCATGCACTGACCATTATGCACATTGCCAAATATTTTAGTATGCATCTCGCTATTCTTCCAGCGAGCGCAAGAGAGCCGTACTTGACTGTCCAACCCAATGCAGCAATCCAAAGCAGATTTGACATATACTTTCCACTTCTCTCTTGAACTCTTCCAGTGTTGGAGCGCTCACCACTTCTCAGCTGCAGTGGGTTCCACTGTCGTACTTCTCTAACAGTTACGAAGTCTTTCCTGATATTCAGCCTATATCTGGCTTCCGGTCGTTTCAGTCCATTATTTATTTATTTATTCAATTTATATGCCGCCCTACTCGGCGCAACCGACTCGAGGCGGCTCACAAAATTCACAAATACTGTAATCAACAATATGTTACATAATCACAATATATCACAGTGAATTTGAAATTAAATCTAACAGAAAATACAATATGATGCAATACAACAAAACAGGAAAATAACAATACATCAATATTATCAGTGTATATCATAGAAACAGTTACAAACAATCACTTCCCTCCGGGCAGATAATTACAATTACAAAGCAGAATAGCATTACATGTCTTGCACACTGAGTTTCCTTTCCTCAAGGTTAAACATGCCCATGTCCTTCAGTCTTTTCTCCTAGCGCAGCGGTGGCTAACCTTGGCACTCCAGGTGTTCTTGGACTTCAGTTCCCAGAAGCCCTGATCAGCAGGGAGTGCTGACTTGGGCTTCTGGGAACTGAAGTCCAAGGACATCTGGAGAGCCAAGGTTAGCCACCACTCTCCTAGGGTTTGGTTTCCGGACACCTGGTCATCCTTGTTACCTTTCTCTGTACCTTCCCTAATCTGTTTGCATCTTTCTTAAAGAATTGGACGCAGGACTCTAGATGTGGTCTAACTAGTGCTGAATAGAAGGGTGGACTAGTAGACTCTCATGGGTTTTGGCGACTAGACTTCTGTTGAGACAGTCTTCTTCACTGTTATCCTCAGAACCTGCAAAATGGGCCAGGCGAAGAGAGAGAAAGAGAGAGAGAAATCTAGTTCTATATCAACCCATGATTTTCATTTAGTAGATGCTAGAAGCCCCATACTAGGTCTAACCATTGGTTCTTCCACCCCTCTAGATCTGCTCCTCATAGGTCTGGATTTCTAGACGCTTCACCTTCCCTTCTGGATGCTTTGAATTTAGCTCAAGGAAAAAGCATCTATCTCCTATCTTGGATTGGTTTGGCCAGAGGCTGCCATTTATTTCCCTCCTCCACATGAAGTTGGAAAAACAAACTATGCTTTTCTCCTGAGGACCTTTCGAATCCTAGAATCCTAGAGTTGGAAGGGGCTTTTTAGACCATTGAGTCCAACCCTCTGCTCAATGCAATTATCTAAATCCAAGCAGATATGAGAACCATGTTTTATGAGCTGGTCCTTGAAAACACATCACATTAAAAAAAAACACCCAATTATCCAGCGAGGTCTGGAGCACTTTAAGGTCAAGAGAAAAGGATCACGAATAAACTGACAGACCAACTGAGTTTATAGAGCAGCGCATAACTGGCCCGATTATCAACGTAGTTTGGATTTCTCCAGAGTATTTACTTGTTTAGGGAAGAGAATTCTTGACATGATTTGATGTGGATCGTCTTGGCTTTGTAGGCGATGCTGTACTTTGACGCCAAGCTGGAATAACAGGAATTTGATGGGTGAACCACAAAGGCCACTTAACCGTCGGATTTGTTACTTTTACATAACGTTTCCTGTTGACTTCCAGAGGCTGATGTAGGGAGGCTGTTTCCCCTGTTGGCTTCCAGGGCAAAAGGAGAATTAGAATCAGAAATGGGAAAGATCAGATACACCGACATGTGAACTTTGAAGGGCTCCAGCTTTGGAATTGTGTCATGGATCCAAAATGACACAACGGCGTGACCTGACGATACCTGGAAAGGTGTTGTCACAAGGTGCTTTGGTTTCAAGTGTCCCAGACAAAGATGGAAAACTGGGCTGACCCCTTCCTATCCACAAAGTGAGATGGAAACGATCGTAGCCTAAATTTAAGAGCTTGCCCTATCACTACTTTTGCATCTCTGTTACATATAGGTGGAGACTGCAGTGGGGTTGTGGTTAAGACGCTGATCTTGATGGCTGGGAGGCCGGCAGGTCAGCAGTTCAAGACCTGAGTGGTGTAGAATGGAATGAATTCCTACCCTCTGTCCCAGCTTCTGCCAACCTAGCAGTTCGAAAGCAAGAAATTGCAAGCAGGTAAATAGGGACCCCCTCAGCAGGAAAGGTAGCTGTTCTGTGCACACCGGTGTCTAGTCATGCTTGCCACATGACCTGGGAAGCGTCTGCAGACGCAGAGATGAGCACCACTCCCTTAGAATCAGATACAACTAGCTGTCAAGCAAGGGAGGCCCTTTACCTTTACATATAGGCTAGAATCCTCCTAGAAGAGGTCTCATAAACCACGTGAATCTCACAATATAGAGCACAACTGCCAGGGGATCTGGAAGGGAATGCTTACGCCCAGTGGTGGGATTCATTTTTTTTACTACCTACTCTGTGGGCGTGGCATGGTGGGCGTGGCCAGGGGGAAAGCCCTGCGTTGCACCCAAATTAGGACTATTTTATTTCAAAACTTGGATGGGCAGGTCCAGCCGGAATTTCTGCTACCGGTTCTGGTGAACCGGGGCGAACCTGCTGAATCCCACCACTGCTTACGTCATCGTCCTTCTGCCGTTGGCCAGTGCAACAGGATTCTAGCTGTCGTATTTTGTTCATGGAGACGCCGAAGGAGGGAGCAACTTGAATCACAAGTCCAGACTCTGTGTGCAACTTTGGAGACAGAGATGATTTGTCACGTTTCTTCTCTCTCTCTTTCTCCCATTCTTTCCCACCCAAAGGGCCCAGCAGTTACACTGTGGGCACGATGGCAGACCGCTTTGACTGCCACTACTGCCGCCAAGCCTTGCATGGGAAGAAGTATGTCGAGAAGGAAGGCCGCCACTGCTGTGTCAAGTGCTTTGAGAAGTTCTGTGCTAATACTTGCGCCGAGTGCCGGAAACCTATTGGAGGCGATACCAAGGTAAGCTATGGGGAGAAAGGCCTGGAAAAGATGTTTTTTTGCTATAAAGCATTGGGTGTTGAGTCTCGGTTTTTGTTTATTCTTTATATTTTTCAATAATATTCAATTAATAATAACTAATAATTGAATAATAATATTTAACACACTATATGGTTTTTTAAAAGCCTGGCCTGGTTATCTTGCTATGGTAATAGAGTAGACCCTACTGCCAGTGACTCAACTCCATGTAACCTTAACAAAAATAGCATATTATTATTATTATTTAATTATTATTTATCATATTTCACACAAACACACACCTGTTCATCTTCACAAAGATAGGGTTTTCCTGAATTATGCCTTTCCCTTTCAATAATGCATAATCCACGACCTCTCCCCAAATATCACTAAATCTATTTTCTTTTACCCGTTCTTTTTTTTCAAGTCCATTTCTCTTGTCAATTTGTCATTAATAGCAATATTCAAAATCCTCCTTATGCCATCCATTAGGTTGAAGAATCAAAAACGACCTTCAGATTTTAAGTGATAAGTAGTTATAATTGACTAATTGGCGAGAAGGGCGGTATAAAAATGTAAATAAATAAATAAATATAGCAAGGTATAATTGGAGGGAGAAAAATACCCTACAACTGATGACTTTCTCACTTCCAGGAGCTGCATTTCAAGAACCGCTACTGGCACGAGAACTGCTTCCGGTGCTTCAAGTGCTACACCTCCCTGGTGAATGAGCCCTTCATGCTGAAGGAGAACAACAAGGTGTGGTGTAACAAGTGCACCACCAATGCAGATGCGCCACGCTGCAAGGGATGCCTCAAGCCCATCGTTGCAGGTTTGTGCCTCTGGTTCACCCAACGCCGTTGGTTCATCTCAAGTAGAGTAGATAGAGCTCTTGGGAGCCACATCTGGATTTCAGCCAGTTGCCTCTGCCTGTGGAAAGCCATCACGTCTCTACCAGCAGATCCCAACCTGTTGACTCCCTGGTGTTGTCAACTACAACTCCCAGAAACCTTGATCCCCCCCCCCATGGCCACGCTTGATTGGGGTTTTGTGGGTGCTGGCATCTAACAACATCTGGTGATGCATCTCAATTGGGAACCCCTTGGCTAATCTCTAACACGCCAACCATCCCCCAGGGACGAGAGCCTTTGCCACTGAGCATCTAGACTAGAAGTTGGGTTTTGCACCTCGCACTCACAACCGCCATTGGCTTCCTCCAAAAGCCCTATGCCCATGATGGCGAACCTTGGCACTTGCTTCTCTTTAGTGTATTCACAGTAAACCATTTGTGTGGATTCACAGAGACTTGGGCTTCTGGGGATTGAAGTCCAAGAACAGCTGGAGTGCTAAGGTTCACTATCGCTGGACTAGACCAACCTTGGCACTCCAGATGTTCTTGAACTTCAGTTCCCAGAAGCCCTGATCAGCAGTATTGACTTGGGCTTCTGGGAATTGATGTCCAATAGCAGTTGTGAGTGTGAGATACAAAACCCAACTTCTACCCTAGATGCTCAGTGTACGCGCAGTAAATCCTTTCATGTGGGTTCACAGGGACTTGGGTTTCTGGGAATTGAAGTCCAAGAGCAGCTGGAGTGCCAAGGTTCACCATCACTCCCCTGTGCTGTTCTTGTTCTGCACCATACACTTCCCCTGCTGCTGTGACCTAAAACCCCCCAAAATATGTGTTTTTTTTAAATTGGCAGTGAAATATTTATTAACCCATTTGGTTATTGTTGAATTTTTTGCATTGTGTGATTGTTGCTTATGTTCCTGTTCTGAAGCAGTTCCAACGTTTCTTCATTAGGAATCTATTCTTCCCCTTCCCTTTTCCGTCTTGCTGTGTAGGAAATCACTTTGAGCACAAACAATAGTGTGTGGAAAGACCACCAATAAAGTTGATTGGTGATTTTTTTGGGAGTAGGAGGACTCTTTGACAGTGTTGGTGGCAGTTGACACAAGCATGCCGAGTCCTCATTTTGACTTTGTAGAGCGTCTGGCCAGATTATCCTGCTATGGTAATAGAGCAGACCCTACTGCCAGCGACTCAACACTGAGTGTTGGTGGCAGTTGACTAACTTGACGACCCTGAGGACTAATAGCTTGGGTGACAAAGTCCACAGAGAAGGAAGGGTGATGGTCCCCCAAGAGGATTAAGTCCCACTTGAATCCATCTTGATGGAGGGCAGCAGCTTCATCCATCCTAGCCTGGGGATGAGGACAACTTTGTGTGCCAAAAGGGCCCAGGGCCAGAAAGGGACTCGTGGAACTGGATCAGTGGTCCTATGGGTATCAGGCTACGATGCGGAAGGCCAATGGAAGGCCACTGCACTATAATATCATTCCCAGGACTATCTTCATGCTGATTGCTATGACGATTCGGATATGGATACGGCAGAAGAACAAGAGACACAAAGGTTGTACCCCATCTTGTCTTCCCCAAGTTACACTGTAGCAACTCCAAGAGTCTAGCTTTCAACCCCGTCTGCTGCGGACCGTAGAGGACTTTGGCCACGAGTCTTTCCTTTCCTTGCAGGTGATCAGAACGTGGAATACAAGAAGACTGTCTGGCACAAAGAGTGCTTCACCTGTGATCAGTGCAAGCAGGTGATTGGAACTGGCAGCTTCTTCCCTAAAGGGGACGAGATCTATTGTGTTACCTGCCATGAGCACAAGTTTGCCAAGACCTGCGTGAAGTGCAAGAACGTAAGTTGCCTTTTGTCGCTTTTATCTCGTCCTTGGGATTCTTTCTCCCCAAAAGCGCGAGGCGCCTTTCAGGCATCCTACTAGACACAGAGAGGGCAGGCTCTTTGGCTATAGAGATGAGCACTGAACCCTAGAGTTGGATATGACCGGCTGTCTCGGTCTCTTGCCTTCATTTAGGATAGGTGGTTGGAAGGGGAACTTGAGCTTATTTTGCAAACCTGATTGGGAAACGGCTGGGCCCACCTCTGAGGAAATCCCAAGACTAGAGGAGAGAATGTTGTTAAATGTCAGTGAAGACGTATTTCCACACTACAACTAGCGTTACCCTCCAACCTATAAGAAGTTTAGGACAAAACTGGTCACATTTTAAGAAGTGGATTATGGTCCCTAACAACATATGCCAAACAAAGCAATCTTTAGCCTTTTAAGGTGCCAGAAGGCCCTTGATTGCTTTGCTTCCAATTTACCTCGCCTGCCCTTCCCCTCTCTAGAAATCCCTGGTAATTTCTCCATCTCCTTTCCCCATTATCCTTTATTTCCACTGCCCGTAGTCTTTGAACTCCAGATATATCTACCCTCCAACGTCCAGAGTTCCTGATACTTTGGGCATGGCTTCTAGGATTGGCCATTCAAAACATTTGGAGGTCCAGGGGTAGGGAGAAATACCACTATGGATCTAGTAGAGTTGTGCGAAAGATTGGTAATCCTTTCCACTTATTCTCGTTTTACAAATGGGAGAGTTTTGGTCCCGGTCTTCACACAGGCCTTTGGTCGGACAGTCCATGCCTTGGTCGTAACTGGATGACTGTAGTAGGTTCAAAGAGATGAAAGAAGTCTTGTGCAGATTACGTGCACGTTGTGTGTGATCGGGGGACTGCGTTTGGTGGGGCGGGGAATTATCTAGGAGTAGAAGCAATGAACTGATGAGCAGTTGGCTTTCTCCACGGCAGGCGATCACATCTGGAGGCGTCGCTTACCAGGAGAGACCTTACCATGCCGAGTGCTTTGTTTGTGCCACTTGCAAGAAGAAGTTGGGCGGGCAGCGCTTCACAGCTGTAGAGGATGAGTTCTATTGTGTGGATTGTTACAAGTCCTTTGTTGCCAAGAAATGCAGCAGCTGCAAGAACCCGATCACAGGTAAGCCACTAAAACCACACCAAGCAGGTTTTCAAGTGGTCACGTCCAGATTCCTCCCTGTGCATAAGTCATGTTTCCTCACCTTATGGCTTGCAGGTGAGTCTGTTAGGAACACCTTCCCTTGCTGTCTGGCCGGACATCCCAGTATGGTGATGGAGCAGACCAGTAATGGTGGACCTTGGCATTCCAGGTGTTCTTGGACTTCAGTTCCCAGAAGCCCAAATCTCTGTGAATACACATGAATGGGTTTAGCGTGCTACTCGGACACGAGTAGCAGCCGACAACATCCTCCTCCCACTTCCAAGTATAACTTCCTTTGTCCTGGAGGACATTTTAAGTTCACTCCAAGCCTTCTTGCAAATAGTTGGTCAAGCTCATTGGAACTCCTGCTGATTTCATGCAAGACTTGTGGATGACCTGCTTTCCTTAATAAGAGTTGTAGCCATCTAGGAACCTGTAGGAAGATTAGACTCAACTCCCTTTTGCCCCCAGGATCTGGGACTCCAAATCTCCGATGTAAACAACGTTGCTTTGATTTGTACCTACTGACTTGCAGCCCATCATTCCAGAACTTGCTAGGTGGATCTATGGAACTGGACTGTTCCATTTCTTACCCTGCAGAATCTGTTTCCTGGTGATCACAGCCTTAGCAGGGAAACATGATCCATGCCCAACACAGACCTTGTTTGGGGCTAATCCTGGACTGATTCACCCAGCACAGAAGGGAAGCTTCAAGGGAGATTTCTCCTCCTCCTCTTCTTCTTCCATGTCGTGATCAAACCCTAGACTGCCAAAACGAAGCCACTTCCTTCGCTTTGTCGTTGCCCACTCAACTCCTCATCAGCGCATGTCTCTGGCAGCAACTGGGGGACCAGTAAATGAGCCAATGGATTCTGTATCTCCCCACATTCAGTGTGGTTGTTGACCACCAGCAGCCTCCACTCGAGCATGTTGGTCCTGCATTTAGGCATGCCAACCCTCATCCTATTCAGGGTCCACCAAATGACGTAGAGAAGGTTGAGTTCCTCAGCTGTATGCTCCTCCTTGTCCAGTGAACTCCTTCCTCCATCTTCTAATTTGGTTTTGCTCTTGGGTATTTTCTCCATTAAAAGTGACTTTTTCCAGTGCAGCCTTTGTGGTCAACCGACTGCACCCTCAGCAGATAGTTTAAGTACTGAACGAAGCTGCGCTTTCCTTGTCTTTCAGCCCTTCTTTCTTTCCTTTCTCAACAGGCTTTGGAAAGGGCACCAACGTGGTCAGCCATGAAGGCCAGTCCTGGCACGAATACTGTTTCAACTGCAAGAAATGCTCCATCCCGTTGGCCAACAAGCCCTTCGTCTACCACAATGAGCAGGTCTACTGCCCTACTTGTGCCAAGAGGCTGTAAAGAGGAAGTGGCGACGGAGCACATGCAGAGGCACGACCCAGCTGTGGGATAGATTTGAACCATGTGCTTGGGTACACTCTGCTCACGAGCGCTTTGGCTGTAGGATTTTTACTTTTTAGGTGCCGAACCGCTTGCTTTCCTAAATATATATATATATACACAGGGCATGCGCTCTTTTCATCCTCTTGCCATCTGCAGGCGATGTTAAATAAAACCTCCAAAGAAATCCACCGCATCTAATTCTGCTTTCTCGCCCTCCGCATTTACCCACTGAACTTGTTTTCCTTAGGACAGAACTTTGCACACCCAAATAGCCTTTCTTGCCTCTTCTGTGCAAGCTCACCACCGAGTACAAGCAAATATCTCCTGCTTGGGTTACTAACTAGTGGGCATGTAGTAGAAGAAATAAGGGTGGACTCGCGTGGCTATCCAGGACCACGTCCTTTCCTGCTTTTCTTTTGTGTTGCAACGCCAACAAAGACACCCCAGGGAGAGGAAGTGAGGCCAGTGCTAGAGATAACAGTACAAATCTTTGAAAACATTATACAGTATATATATATCTATATGAGCCTCATTGTTGCCTCTAGGACCGTCTTTTAGCTATTGGCGCCTCCTCGTGGTACCATCAAACCATAACACATCCTTGCAGAGCGTATGGCTTATGTGCCTCGTCGTTTCAAAACATTCCTGCTTCACTGACTAGATTGTGCTACATTGATGGAACAAAGCCTTCCCCTTCCAAACACAGAAGTGCCAGTTCTCAGAAGGAAACCTCTTGGTCTCTGCCCGTTTTTAGACCTTGTGAATCCTTCCTTGCTTTCCAAGCCTGCCCGTCCCTGAATTATATCACTCTTTCAGACAATAGTCTTGAGAGGCCATGCTCCCAGGTATGGTTTTGCTGCCTTCACGACATCCTCTTCGTGACACAGTAAGCAAAGCTAGTGGCACGAAAATTGCAAGTAGATTAAACAGGTATCACCTCGGCGGGAAGGTAAACAGTGTTCCTAGTCATGCCTGCCATGTGTGCATGGAAACGTCTGCAGACACAAGACGGCACTGGCTCTTTGGCTATAATCAGAGATGAGCACCGAGCTCTAGAGTTGGACACAACTGGCTTGCCGTTACCTATGGGGCCACCAACATTGAAGAGAAGCAAGAAAGGGTCATTTGACTCCACCCTGCTATCTTTACTTTTAGACGAGTTTGGTAATGCCTTTAAGCATGTATTTTACTCACACGCCATGGGTAGCCGAAGGCGACATTTAATTTTTCCTAATCTATTAAAAAGAGCATAGTTGAATTTATAGTTGCACAGCTTCTTCTTCTAACCCATGTTTAACCTTTGAGCAGCCACTCAAACCTGCCATTTCCCTCGAAGCACATTTAGGAACCAACAGCCATAATCCTTATAACTTTGTTGGATTGTAAAAGCAGTTTTGTCAAGTCTTACCGGCCTTTCGTACCCCTCAGCTATTGAAAAATGCCTCTTGCGCATGCCTTGCCTCATTTAAGTTCTGCACAAGATGCTTGCTTGCAAAGCACCGTGGGAATAAGAACGCCATGTGGACGAAAGTGGTGGCTTTGTGTTATATAAAAGGCATTTCCTCTAATAAACAGGAAGTATTGCTTGCTTGGATTCTGTGCCAGGTTTTCTTTGTGACACCATTCCAACACAGAAGCGCTCGGGGTTTACGGTTACAGTGAAAACCTTTTTTAAAATATAAAATAAAATGGGGAAAATTATTTTTTTTAAAGTCATAAAAAATGCAAAGCATGCAGGAAGTAGGCGATACCTTTATCTGGATGACTAAAAAACCAAAATGTTGCAAGCTTTCAAGATCAAAAGGTCTCTTCATCACACAGGCATAAGATTACTAATGAAAGTTCATGGCACCATCTTAATGTGCCAGGCGCCCTTAGAGATGTTCATCCTGGACAAACAGCATGAAGATCTGTAAGAAGAGCACCTGATACATTAAGATCATGCCATGAACTTTCATTAATAATCTTATACCTGCCTGATGAAGAGACCTTTTGATCTCGAAAACTTGCAACGTTTTGTTTAGTCATCCAAATAAAGGTATCGCCTACTTCCTGCATGCTTTGCATTTTTAACGACTTGACCATGGATCACACAATTCCCTTTGCCTATTTTTTCATTAAACCCCCCCCACAACCACACAACTTTCAAGTGTAAAGTTTATTTAACAGTGCATATCTATTTACATACAGCTGTAACAAAGCATTTAACAGGTTATCAGTTTGCAAAGAAAAGAAAAATAATTCATGGTCACCATCCTGCTTGTTAGAATGATTGTCTCAGCCAAAATGAAAGAGCTATCATACAAAAATACATCTGTTTTGTTGAACTAAGGCACTGCTCTAACAGTTCTAAGAGACTGGAGAATGGCAAATGGATGGGATGGGATGATGGGGGATAGAAGGGGAAGGACCGGGTTCTTTCATTCATCTGGGGTGGTTAAGAAATGGAACATGTGCACTTAAACATATGTGGCAGGGCCGGGATGCTGAACCTTGGCACTCCAGATGTTCTTGGACTTCAAGTCCCAGAAGCCCAAGTCCCCTGTGAATCCACACGAATGGGTTTACTGCGATTCATCCGGCCCGCTCCCGGAAGTGGAAGTAAAATGCGCCTGTTCGGTTAAGGCTCTTCTGGGTTAACCCTTCCTCCATACGGGCGCGTTTTACTTCTGCTTCCAGGAGCGATGAGGGAAGAGCGGGCTGGATGAATCGCTAGAACCCATTCGTGTGGATTCACAGGGGGTGTGGGCTTCCGGGAATTGAAGTCAAAGAACATCTGGAGTGCCCAAGGTTCACCCTCACGGTGGCAGGGGGAAATTAGCTACCAAATGAGACTGAAATGGTTGTTGATGATGGGAGCAGTCTCTTGATAATGCAGCTTTTTAGAGGACACCTAGCTATTCAGGGCACAATCTCTGTCTCCCCTCAAGGAACCTGCCGAAGCGACCAGGAAGCCCCTTCCTTCCTTCCTGCTGGACAAACCCGATGGTTGCGGGAGAAAGGCGAAGGGTCATTAAAGAGGCTGCTTAATGCAGGCAGCAGCCTTGGAGGCCGAGCCAGGCCAGGAGCTAAAGAAGGAACACGTAGAATAATTAACATGGATCAAAACAGACACGCAACTTTAATGGTCTAATACTGGTGTTTATGTACACGGAAAAAAATAATACTACTTACAGAGGTCTATATCAACTTAAATACAGGTGATTTTATTTTAATGGTCGGAAACACCACCAAGGACTACTGCACTAAAGATTCTGCTATTGCTTCCTTCGCTGGGGTTCGTATGCACAAGATCTATGCAAACCCGTACAAATGTACAAAAGTGGCACATGGCAAGCGGCTTGGGGGGGGGGCATCCACACAGTGAAGTTCCCTGTATGCTCAGCTAAGAGCTTAAATTCATTTTAAGAAACCACTAAAGCAGCTTTGACGTCAAGGCAGCGTTGGCCAACTGCAGGTGTTCTTGGACTTCAGCTCCCAGAAGCCCAAGTCAACGCACCTGCTGATCAGGGCTTCTGGGAATTGAAGTTCAAGAACACCTGGAGTGCCAAGGTTCACCATCATAGGCCTAAGGGAACATCTGTATGACCTCAGGATGGGTTGAAATAAAGGTGAGAAGCTCAAACATCTCTTTATTCTCCCCGGGTCTCTCCTTCCAAACGTCCGAGCTTGGAGGTCACCTCTATCAACGTTATTACACTCTTGTATACCGTATTCATGACGTGTTTGCACGCCAGAGCACATTCCTGTGCCTAAGGACAGACACGAAAATCTACTTGGCTAGAGTTTACCTGCATTCCCCATGGCTCATCACAGATAAGTCAAAAGAGAGATGTTCTGACGTCACTGCTGGAGAGGTTGGAGATCCAAAAGACCATCAGTCAAAATTTTATAGAACCAGGCGGACAACCTGACGCTGTTGTCTACTTCGACCATCTCACCACCAGCAAGGAGCAGGCAAGCGGCTTCAAGTGTTAAGAGAATCTTTTAATATGTTAGAAACAATCTGACACAAAAAGGTTAGTTATTCCCTAACCTGGAGCACAGTGCTATGTTCTCAATTAAGTCTCTGTAAACACTGCCTCCTGTTAGCAACGGTCATCAAAAGCTAAGGCTAGTAACGCAGGACAAAAAGTGGGCTCGGTTTTTTTTTTTAGCGTGCTAAATTAGGTTGTTTTATTTTGTGCATGGAAAAACGGCGGCGACATCATCTCCACCGTAAGCCACTCTAGAGCACGTCAACCGGAGAACACGAGAAACCACAGGGAAGTTAGTGAACATTTCATCGGAAATAAAAAGTGATATTTCAAAAGGAAAGGCTGTTAAAACAGACCCAATAAAGATATCTCGTAAAGCGACAGAGAGAGAGAAAAAAACGCTTCCCTGAAAAAGGTTTCAAGGTGCAAAGGTTCAGCTGGGGGAGGGTTTGCATTAATTCCCCCCCCCCCCCCAAACATAAAGGGTCACAAGCAGCGTCTTCAAACAAGGCCTTCATCATTTCTTGAAACCTGAAGTTCCTGAAGTGTTGTCAGGAGGCTTCTGGGTTCTCATGTTCACAGTTCTGTTCAAAACAAAGACAGAGAATTTTTTTAGCATCCTCAAGGTTAGGAGCACTTAGGCTGTTCCTATGCAACTCGATTTATCGGACCAGGATACCGACTAACACAGTGATGGCGAACCTTGGCACGCCAGCTGTTCTTGGGCTTCAATTCCCAGATACCCAATCCCTGTGAATCCACACAAATGGGTTTATGGTGCGTACGGGAATTGAAGTCCAAGAACGGCTGGAGTGCCAAGGTTCACCGGGACTGATATTTGAGAAGCAATTAAATGAAAGAGTCACATCTATATTTCATGCACTAAACTGGTGGCACACGCTTGGACAAAAATCATGATGGGCACCCCAGTCTGTATGGGATGTTCTCAATACATCCCCTAACACTGTGCGCACGCACACACATACTCTTTTGTCTGCTTCTTGGTTTAATAACCCATGTGTCCTAAAATAAATCAAGTGTGCTGAATCCAAATCTGAAGTCCGATTCTGCCCAGGATGTCAGGATCTTAAGTTAGCAAATCTCACCCTCTTGGTTAGGTTCTTGCATTGATCATGTGGGGTACATTTGCCACAAATGTAGCAAAAACTGTCCCGTTTATTAACACAGCTGCACTTACTCATCTTTAGCCCAAAACAGACTCACTTATGGCCTAGCCCCTTGGTCTGCAAATAGTGGCTCTCCAGGTGTTTTGGACTTCAATTCCCAGAAGCCTCGATCAACAGTAGTGCTGACTTGGGCTTCTGGGAATTGAAGTCCAAAACACCTGGAGAGCCACTATTTGCAGACCACTGGCCTAGCCGTACTATCCAATAAGATAGTTTTGCACTAGAGAGAAGCCCTTGGTCCATCTTGCCCTATAGACCTATTTATGACCTCAGCTCATTGACCTGCTTGGCCACTGCTGGAACATGCATGCCACAAGGGGACGTGATTCAACTGAGGCGGCAGCAGGCCTAGTGGTAGCTGCAACTGTTATAATGTTACCACGTAAAAATACATTACCCAATGGTGGGCTTTAGCAGGTTCTCGCCAGTTCGCCAGAATTGGTAGCAGAAATTCCGGCTGGCCCCTCTGCCCATCCAAGTTTTGAAATAAAATAGTCCTAATTCGGGTGCAATGCAGGGGTTTTCCCCTGGCCACGCCCACCGTACCACTCCCACAGAGTAGGTCGTAACATTTTTTGAATCCCACCAGTGGGCAGGCATGACTAGATCACCCACCCAGACACATGGCCACGCCCACAGAGTAGGCCACGCCCACAGTGTAGTAGTAATTTTTTTTTTGAGCCCACCACTGCCAATGACCAACCATCTGAACAACTATAACAGCCTATAATTTAAAATCTGTACATGATAGGTAAATTCTGAGTTCAGGTTTGGAATCGGCACACTCAATATCATGGCAATCACACGTAGCAAAATCACTGTTGTGCAGTAAAATCAGCCACAGGATGGGTACGGATTTTCTTCCTGAAAAAAGAGTGGTGTGTGTGTGTGTGTGTGTGTGTGTCAGTGGGGATTACCTGAGGTGGTCTCTACAGGTTTGGTCAAGGAGGAATTAATGGCACTTTCTTCTTCAAACGCCAGCTTGGGACTCAGAGGCACTGGAGAAGTGTCTTTAAAGTTCTGGGTGGGTTTCTCAGCTGCAATGCTCTCCGGATCCAGCCTGGTTGTTCTGGGGTGAAGGTCGAGGTCAATGATCTCTTCGAAATTCCACACGGGAGACTTTCCATTCAGGCTAGATATCAACTCGACTGAGCGTTCTGCTTCACCCACATGCAAGATTTCTGAATTCTCCATATCCAATACCGTTTCTTTTGCTGGAAGGCTGATAATAATAATAATAATAATAATAATAATAATAATAATAATAATAATAATAATAATAATAATAATAATAATAATAATAATAATAATAATAATAATAATATTATTATTATTAATATTAATAATACTAATACTAATACTGATAATAATAATATTGTGTCAGAAATTATTCTGGGTTGAAAGGATTTTTGCTGGAGAAGCTCCGCTCAGGGGATGCCCGAATGAGGCTCCTTTCATGTCCCCAAGATCTTTTCCCTACCCAAGTGGTCCCTTATTTATCTACTTGCAATGTCTTGCTTTCGAACTGCTAGGCTGGCAGGAGCTGGGGCAGAAGATGGGCGCCCAAACCGTCATGCAGTACTCTGGTCTCGAACTGCCGACTTGTCAGCCTTCCAGATAACAAGTCGAGTTTCTTAACCACTGAACCACCACAGTCCCTTTTAAGGCTGAGAAAACAGCATGAGGGGGAAAAAACGGGTTGTCTCTCGACTCTTCTTAATTAACTGAGATGGTTGTCAAGCAATTAAAAAAAATTTAGTTCACACACTCAAATAAACCCAAGCTGTGCGCAGCTATAAATGCACCAACAGCAATTAAATTATCTAGCTCTAACGTAAGCTAAAATTGCTTGTCACCCAAGGCAAACAAAAGAACTATATATTTAGCCAAAGAAACATTATTTTTGAAAGGCACTATCATCTTTAAACTGCCAAACTAATAATTTTAATTCTGCTTTTGCAGACACCAGCGAAAGTAAAACGAACATGTGTGGGCGTGCTGGATGTTTACGATAGCCATGGATCATTTATGGCAGCATTCTGAGCATGCACAGGTGTGTTTGGCACTGCACATGTGCATTTTACTTCCACTTCTGGGAGCAGAGTGGGCCGGATTAATTGGTGCCATCAGCTGGGTTCGGACCACGGGCCGTAGTTTGGACACCCCTGGAGTAAGGGAAACCAGATTTCAGAAGCTTGGGTGTCTGTTTCCCAAGTTCCAGTACTTCTAAATCTGGCATATTTGAGGACAAACACATTTAGTTTAGATCAGTGGTTCCCAGGCTTCTGGGAATTGAAGTCCGAAATCCAAATGTAGGATATTTAGATATTAACCTGATACTGCTTCACACAACTAGAATAATGAATTCACTTGGCAGGGAAGTGTCAAACTAGCTTTACAGCGTTCTCTTCCACAAATGCAATCACTGACTCCAAATATATATTATTATATATACATATTTGTGTACGTATAAAGAAGAGGATGAGTAAAGCTGCCAGACTATCGGCTGTCAGTCCCCAGATTCAGACCATTTACCTGTGAATTTATTGATTTATTTTATTGGATTTCTACCACCGCCCCCTCACCGAAGCGACTCCGGGCGGCTCATAATCACCATAAAAAACACTCACATATAAAAACATCCCCATGGCAATTAAAATCATAAAAACATTTAACATTTAAAAGCCATTAAAATGCCCTCCCAACAATCTCCACAAGTTACAACTACAACCCAAGTGGCCTCTCATATAAGCCAGCTCGGGGGGGGGGGGGCGCTGCCCCCCCCCCCCCCAGCAGCGCCCCACACCTGCTGTGCCAGCCAGGCTTCTAGGTCTTTCCTAAAGGTCAATATCTCTGCCTGGAGGCGCAGCTCAGTCGGCAGGAGGTTCCACAGGGCCGGAACAGATGCCGAAAAAGCCCTCCTTCTAGTGCTAGAGAGGTGAGGCTTTCTGACGGAGGGGACCAATAGGGAGGCCCTCCGGTCTGCTCTGGTGGGACGGACAGATGTCCTTGGGTAACCTGGTCTCTTAAGTACCCTGGTCCACTACCATGTAGGGCTGGGTGGTACAAACAGCAGGAACTGTTGAGCTACCCAAAAGCCATCATGGGAGACACGATCACCTGGGATGCTAGCCTGAATCCATGTGTATGTGTTTCCTTTGGACTTTTCTTGTGGATATCGAGCTTACCTGGCTTCTATTGTCTGGCTAAAATATAAAGAATTCCCATCGTCTTCTGCCTGATCAATCTCTTCCTGCTGGTCCCCATTAACGAAGACGCTGTCCGTCTTCATTTCTGGATTCTCTTGCAACGAAACAAAGTCATGTCCAAACTCTGCGCCATCATCCAAGGAAGGGTCATCGTACTTGTCCTTTTCTGAAATTAAGAATTGGAAATCACCAGCTGGAAACTGAGAGACAAACAGGACGCAATAAAGGAAATTTGTCCAATTATTTCCAAGCAGCTACTGAAACTGCGATAGGAGGCGGAGTATTAATACCCTGCCTTCTGAGGCAGTTGGAAAAGATGGACAATTAACATCTTCCCATCAGTGTTATTCAGGTTCTCTGATGGACACAACAAGAGATGACCTTGGAAGCCTTTGGTGTGAATTCACCCCTTACCAGGTTGATCTTGTTTCTCAAGGCCCAAATCCTCATCTTCTTCAACATCTTCATCTTCTTCATTTGACTTATCTTCATTCTGCATTAAAGAAAAGGCAAAGAGTTGAGCTAGGAGAATGACAGGCATCAGAAGTACAGACTCGGAACTGTGTCTTATGTCACTGCGTACCTCTTTTAAGTAAAAACTGCTTCTTTCAGGGAATGTCTAGGTCACATCTTTATTTATTTATACGGGGCCCTAGTAATAGTCTGGCTTCGTTTATTCGCTGTCATTTAGCTAGACAGGGCAATAGATACTCTCCCTTCTTTTGACAAGAACAGCTTCCTCGATTAACTGTAGCTGATTATAGGGACTTAAGTGGTGGACTGCGGTGTCTTAGTGGTTAAGACACTGAACTTAATAACTGGAAGGCCAGCAGGTCAGCAGTTCGAGACCTGGATGCTGCATGACAGAGCGAGCTCCTGTCATCTCTCCCAGCTCCTGTCCACCTAGCAGTTTGAAAGCAAGAAATTGCAAGTAGATAAATAGGTACTTCAGCTGGAAAGGTACCGGCGTTCCATGCACTCTGGCATCTCGTCATCCCTGCTACATGACCACAGAAATGTGAGCACTCAGACACCACTGGCTCTTTGGCTATAAACAGAGACGAGCACTGAAGCATAGAGTTGGATACGACTGGCTTTTGAGCAAGGGCGACCTTTATCTAGAGCAATTATCCCATCACTCTCGTCCGATGGTCTGCATTTCCTG
The DNA here is from genome assembly GCA_030440675.1 of Furcifer pardalis. NCBI lineage: Eukaryota > Metazoa > Chordata > Lepidosauria > Squamata > Chamaeleonidae > Furcifer > Furcifer pardalis. The sequence goes on along the minus strand of CP126899.1, from coordinate 33,073,365 downwards.
TGCTAGGTCAACACGAGCCTCTCTGGGGCTCAGAAAAAGCTCTCCTTCTACATTTCAGGTATTTTTTTTTTGAAGACAGCTTGTTAAAAAACATTAAGTAGGTTATTAAACAGGTGCTTGTGACAAACAAAAGCAGCAAACAGACCAAAGCAGGCACTATGCCAGAGAAAGATATTTACCTTGGCTTTATTCTGTTCTGCCTTTCGTGTCCTCTTCATTATTTCTTGAATTCTCTGTTGGAATGATAGGAATAACCTCTGAGGCATCACCAAGATTGGGCTCCCTGTTTACAGGCACATTACAAGCTAGTCTGGACTAACAGAGGACGAGCACCCGGAGGGCTGGGTGGAGCTCTCAGTGGGTATTCCCTAACACGGCTCTTGGGGCTGTTCTAAGCATTAAGTCAGGGGTGCCAAAACTATGGCCCTAGGGATGGATCCAGCCCCTGATGCCAATTCACCTGGCCTACACCACCCTCATCGCTCCCGGAAGCGGAAGTAAACCGCGGTTGGACGTGAACGTTTTACTTCCACTTCCGGGAGCGACAAGGGCTGCGCAGACCAGATGAATTGGCATTGGGGGACCGGATCTGGCCCGAGGGTCGTAGTTTGGGCACCCCTGGCTTAAGCAGAGAAAATGGCAGCCTAAAATCTATCTCATCCTGTTGCAAAACAGATTGCAAGGCACGTTTTACTAGGAACCCTTGGCCTGAAAAGTTTGGGCACCCCTGCATTAAATGGTGGAAGGGAAAGAGGTGGCATATGCAGGTGGCATTTTATGCAGGTGGCATAAAATGTTTTGGCCCGATTTGGGTACGGACCGGATCAGGAAGGGCAAAGCCAAGCAAGCACACTTTTACAGTGCCCCAGACAAGCGCTTAGTGCGCTCTCTGAGTGGTTCACAAATTAATTAGGATTTTGCCCCCAACCCACCTTGAAAGGCTGCAAGAGGCTAAATCAACCATGGGTCCCGGTCAGGACTGAACTCACAATGTTCTGACTGCATTGCAGCAATTTAAATCCTGTGCCACTCGTGTGTGTGTGTGTGTGTGTGTGTGTGTGTGTGTGTGTGTGTGTGTGTGTGTGTGTGTGTGTGTGTGTGTGTGTGTGTGTGTGTGTGTGTGTGTGTGTGTGTGTGTGTGTGTGTGTGTGTGTGTGTGTGTTGTGTACCTTTTTCCTTTCTAGTCTCTCTTGCATGTTCCGCTCCATAATTTGCTCGCGCTCTTGCCGCTGCCTTTCCGCGTCTTCCAGCGCTTTCGCTTCAGCCTCTTCTCGCTAAAATGAGAAAGAAAGCAGGCCATTAGGAAGTCATAGCTATTAGTGCAGTAAGAGGCATACTATTCTTGGCAGGTCTATTTAAAAAAAGGAACTTAACACGGGCTTTAATAGAAAGAGAAATGAAGATGATTTGAAGGGACAATCTTTCCTCAACTTGGAATCCATGGGTAATGTAAGAACCAACTCCCATTACCCCGGTCCACCATTTTTCACGTCCGAATCAAGCCCTGGACTGCTCGAATGAAACCACTTTCTTGGCTTTGTCGTTGGCCAAAATTAAGTCCTCATTGGTATGTGTTTCTGGTAATAATCGGCACACCAGCAAATGAGCCCATGGATTCTGTCTCTCTCCACATTCACGCAGTGTTGTTGTCCACCATTAGCTCCCACTTGAGCCCGTTGGTCTTGCATTGAGGCACTCCGACCCTCAGCCTATTCGGGGTCCTCCAAGTGATGTAGTGGTGGTTGAGTTCCTCAGCCAGATCCTCCTTTAATGGAGGACATCGGTTGGAGTAAGATCTACCACTATCAGATCTCCAAGTGGAACTTTTGCTAACTAGGGATCTCCAATTTAAAACTCCCCGTGCAATCAGCAACTATTTCTCCTGCCTTGTCCAAGTGGAGGAGGAAGCATCTAGAAACCAAACCTGTAACTGAAGCTCAGCTAGCTTTTCCTGCTCCTCCTGTTCCCTCTGAATCCTCTCCTTCTCTGCCAGTCTTTGCTGCTCTTCATCTTCTATCCTCTTCTCTTCTCCCAGTTCCTGGAGGGCCTTTTCTGCCTGCGCTTGCTCCTCAAGGGCTCTCTCGGCCATTTCTTCTTTTTGGATCCTGAGCGAAAAATAAGTTGATGCCTTTATTTTCTATAACAATAGCAATGGCAGGCCCATAAGTGACTATGCCCCCCCCCCCACAGGTGACTGCAGTGGCCTAGTGGTTAAGGTGCTGAACCTGATGGCTGGAAGGTCAGCATTGCAAGGGCCGAGTGAGGCAGAACAAAGTGAGCTCCCATCATCCGTCCCAGGTCCTGCCAACTTGGCAGCTCGAAAGCAAGAAATGTTAAGTAGATAAATACACACCGCTTGGGGGGGGGGAGGTAAACAGCATTCTGTATGTCCCTGTGGCAATGTATGGTTCTGAGAGCTGGACCATTAGGAAAGCTGAGCGCAGAAGAATAGATGCCTTTGAGATGTGGTGTTGGAGGAGAGTTTTGAGAGTCCCCTGGACAGCGAGGAGAACAAATAGGTCAATCTTAGAAGAAATCAACCATGACTGCTCCTTAGAAGGTCAAATTGTAAAGATGAAGCTAAAGTACTTTGGACATCAAATGAGAAGAGAAGATTCACTTGAGAAAGCCTTAATGCTGGTAAAGGTGGAGGGCAAAAGAAGAAGGGGGCGGCCAAAAATGAGATGGCTAGATGTTATTGTGGATGCAATGGGCACAGAGCTGAGCGAGTTGAGGAGGAGGGTGGAGGACAGAAGTGCCTGGCGGACAGTGGTCTATGGGGTTGCAGAGGGTCGGAAAAGACTGCGACTGAACAACAAATATCTAGTCCTGCCTGCCATATGACCATGGAAACATCTGCAGATGCAGACAATGCTGGCTCTTTGGCTGTAAACAGAGATGAGCACTGAACCCTAGAGTCAGACTTTTGAGCAGGGGCGACCTTTACCTTTACAGCATGTAAAACCTGAGAGAGAGAAACTATTTGCTTTCAAGCAACAAGTTTTGGTTGAAGAAATACTGTCACAAAATAAAATTTAAAACCAGGTCTCAAAAGTTTTTCTCAATCAAAATATGGCATGCCTGACGTACTATGACAGAACCTTAAATTCTACCCTAAGGAAAGACTAGATCATAATCCCACCAACTACCTCAGTCCCTATATAGCACAACACTGGTGTAAGAGTTGGAACAAAATACCAGCTTTGACAGTGTTGACATACACAAACAGCAGATTAGCAGCACAGTCTGATGTACAAGTTGCATAATCTCTACTAGTCCAACTGATCCGATCTGTGAGAAATCTGGCTGCGCTTTAATGGACACAATGAAGAAATCTTAGAATGGAACATGTCTCTTGTGCTCACTTGAGGTAGAAGGCACAAAAAAAAAAGACACACAAATATGCCCTGTTTTGAAGTGTGTGGGTTTATTGGTGGCTTTTGTGGTGTAACTTGACCACAATGTTTTGTTTTAAAGCAGTGTTTCCCAGCGTGGGGCCCAGGCCCCACAGGGAGACTTCAATCCCCAGAAGCCTACGTCAGTCCATTGGGTGATCAGTGCTTTGGGGAATTGACTTCGGCTTCTGGGAATTGAAGTCCAAAAAACCAAAGGTTGGGAACACACTGCTTCTTTGGACAGATCAGAAAACAAAACAAAATAAAAAACACTGTAGCACTTTAAAGACTAACTGCTATATTTTTATTGTTGGCTTTCGTGGATCAAGACCACTTCAAAGGAACAGACAGTCATGAGTGTTGGGCAAACAGATCCTGCCTTTACTGAACAATATAAAGTAAAAGGAACTTTAAAGAAATAAGTACTGTTAGGGCATTTTTCTTTTGTGGGGTATTGTACAAAGATTCCTGCCCAGTGGGATAGTACAGCTTTAAGGCCCTGCAAGTGTTTTAATCACAGGTGTTCAGAGTAGAGGCACAGATTGATTGCCCGGCTGTGTCTGCCCCAGCAACAGCACAGCTGTGGCCGATTAGAGAATCTGCCCAGCAACACCAGAGTATAACTGTGGCCCTCTGGGAAGGGTCCATTGAGGAGGGTTAAGCTATTGAGAAGGACTGAGATATTGAAGGAGAGACTACTGAAGGAGGTCGTGCTGTTATGAGAGTTTCTTCAACTGAGAAGGAAGAACTGCTGAAGACTACCAGGACTCTGTGCATGCTCTTGGGATTGGAGCCATCAGAGGAATCCAAGCTGTGTACCAACTGTGGGGCTTGGAGAGACTGGTACTGTTGTATATAGACCTGTGTATGTCTATCTTCCCCTCATGCACCAGTAAAGCGCACCTTTCACTGAAGCCATATGTGTGAGTGTCATTGCACCTAAAAGCTTTTGCTGTGCAACAGCTTAAAGTGCTACTCTGCCATCGAGACACACATATCGCTTGGGGAATCCCTGACAACGGGTTATGGGCCCAGGGTGTGCCTAACAGCTACGCCTGATGACCCTAACTGCGCCTGTGAGTCTTCGCCTGTCAAGCCCAGAAGTGCTGTGTGCCTGGACCAGAACTGTGGAGCCGTGATCAGCGTTTGGAGGAGCCAGCATCCTTGTGAGGTTAATCGCCTGGAGGACAATGCCCCCACGCCACGAGACGCTCCAGCAGAGGTCCAGAAGACGTCCACCTTGCTTCGTGTGTTCCTGCATGCTTCGTGAGTCTGCGAGTGAGGGAAGAATGGCTGTTTCCAGTCTCTCACTGGTGCCCCTGCTTGATGGCACTAACTACCAGGCGTGGTCGACGAAGTGCAGTCTGCTTCTGCGTAAGGAGGGAGGAAGCACTACCATTGGACTGTTTGGCAGAGAGGTGGGGCAAATCCTCGGGAGACAGCATGCACACCCACAGAGAGGACGGGTAGCGACTTATGGGCCGGGTAGGGACTTACGGGCCACCCTGTAGAGAGGCCTAACAAGATATAAGCCACTAGCTAGCTAAAGGTCTCCCTTGCTTGAAAGCCAGTCATATCAGACTCTAGGGTTCAGTGCTCATCTCCATTTATAGTAAAAAAGCTAGTGCTGCCTGTGTCTGCAGGTGCTTCCATGGTCACGTGGCAAGCATGATTAGATGCAGGAGCACACGGAACACTGCTACCTTTCCTGCTGAAGCAGTACCTATTTATCTACTTGCAATTCCTTGCTTTCAAACTGCTAGGCTGGCAGGAGCTGGGACAGGAACTCACTCCATCATGCAGCACTCAGGTCTGAAACTGCTGACCTGCCTACCTTTCAATCATCAAGTTCAGTGTCTTAACCACTAAGCCACCACAGTCCCTAACCCACCAATTACTACACAAGAAAAGCAAAAATGTTATGAGTTTCTGCTAATTTTAAAGCCGGGTCTGTGATGCTGAAGACTGTGTGCAGGCTTATATGAAATAATGTAATTCTTGAGCTGTTCTAGACCAATGGGCTTAAATTTTTATCCGTAATAGTGAGGCATGAGCTTTAAGTCCAGCAACCTGCTACCTTCCAGTTTATCAACCCATCCCACCATGGTCAAGGGCAATTTTATTTTACTTACTGCACGATGAGCAGGAATTGCCATACCTTTCCTCTTCTTCTCTTTGAACTCTTTCCTGGTCTTCACGCTCTTTCTGTTCTCTGGCAAGACGCCGCTTCTCTGCCAAGATTTTGGCGGCTTCTTCTGCTGTGGTGGTGCCGGGAACGCTTTTGCTATTTGTATCTGGAAAGAAGGCATTAGAAGAATCAAATGAAGGCAGCTGAGACTTCACCAGTTCTCTACGCCCCCCGCCCTGCCTAGACCTCATTTATACAGAATACAGTCAGCAGAGAAGGTTGTCACTGTTTTGATTGTTGCTTCTCAGCAGCTAGTCTAACAAACCTGTGGTGCCTCTGCTGTTGCTGAAACTCTATGTTATCATGCACATATACTGGCTCACATGGTAAGTACATTTAAATGTGATCAGTTGATATGTCCTCATAAGGAAAGGTCCAGACCCTCAATAAAAACAAGGCCCTATTATCATCAAACAAGGAAGCTTTATGTATAATTCATATACAATAACCAAACATCAAATTGTGTTTTACCATTAATGGACCCTAGTAGCAAGATATCCCCCCCGCCCCCGCCGACTCTCAACTCCAGCTGTTCACATTTGACAATATGGGCTCAAAGTACAATAGAACTCGAGGGGTGTTGGACTAAACATACTCTTTATGGAACTCAATATTTAAACCAAGTTTACTGTATGCAAATGTTCACCAATTAGTTGTAATCTTCAAGAGATGGGTGTCAATTTGAGGTGACAATAAAATGTTCGGTTCTGTACTAGGATATTTTCATCAGATATAGGCTGAATATAAGGGAAAACTTCTTAATAGTTAGAGTAGTATGGCAGTGGAACTATCTGCTCCAACGCTGGAAGCATTCAAGAGAGAACTGGACAACCATCTGTCAGATCTGTTTTAATTAGGATTCTTGCACTGAGCAGGGAGTTGGACTCATGGACTAAAAGGCTCCCTTTCAACTCAGTTCTTCTATGACAAGAGTTTCAACCCTACAGCTCCATACTAAGCAGATTTAACTTGCAAATAGATTACACCAAGTTAGAGCAGGCTCTCGGGACAGTGAGCTTGAGGCCATAGTGAGCCAGATGAAACAGATTAGTTTTAGGCTTTTAGTCCTCGAGCAAGGGTGACCTTTACCTTTACTTTACCTCACTTTGAACATTTTTTTTTTGCCCATACAACATATAAATAATGCAAATAACAGTGTTCTAATTGAGGTTTTAACTTTGGAGTAACATGTAGTATATGTACGTCAGGCTATAATCCAGTGATTCATTCAAACCAACTGGATGCATAACATGAAATACCCTAACCAGGTTTTTAAAATATAGAATACAATTTCATCATTATCAGCAACAAAATACAGTCAGCCTAACTCAAACACAGGTTAAAAACACAGGTAAACACAGATATAAATGCCCAAGAGCAGTACAATGGATTAGAACCTGGAAAGGTGTCATTCAGTGGAATCAAAAGAAATACAGTAAAACCTCGGATAATGCTAAAACTTGGTTCCACAAGTCTTGGTGTTATCCGATTTTGAGTGTTATCCGATGCATGTTAAAATCCTACGGGATGCATCGGATAACGTTAAAGCTCCATAGAGATACATTGTAACTGCACAGGGTTTAGCGGTTGTTATCCGATCCATCCCATAGGACCTTAATGTTATTTGATCCAATTCTCCTCCCCAGATTACTTAACGTTATGCGATTTTAGCGTTATCCGAGGCAAACGTTATCCGAGGTATTACTGTACCAATAAAATCACGAGGAAGTTCCTTTTCTGCTACACTGATAAATGTACCAACAGCCATAGAAAAGTGTTAAGAGAGATCAGAACACCTTGTGTTCATCTCTGTAAGCAGTATCTACAACAGGATACATCCTGTTTTTCATATGGGCATAAAAATGAAGATAATAGTGCATACTGGAGTTGGGGGGGGGGAATTGAACATAACAATCCTGTTATCTCTCCCAATACTGTATACTAAGAAATTCGTAATGGTACGCCATTGCTTATAAAGTTCCAGAAGATACGGCACAAGGACAGAAGAGTCAACAGTGACCAAGAAGAGGTTGAATTTAAGAGTTCTGTTTTCTCTGCCAAAACTATAATCTAGAAATTCAGTGGTACACCCTTACTATTTTAATTACTTTAATCTGAGTTACAAAGGAACTGCTCTGGAGAATGTAAATAACCAGAAGCATTTGCCCTTAGCACACAAGTGTGTACCCCATGTGGTGTAGCAGACAGAGTAATGGACTAGGACTAAAGATACAGCAGGTATTTTGGGAGTTGTTATTTAGTGAGGAGTCCGTGCATTGGGAGTCGTCTCTGTGACAACATTCCTCGCATACAAATAGACTTGAGAAATCACTTGCATGTGGTTTTTCAGACATTGAATATCATGTCACCCATTGGCTAGGTAGACCATGACATGTGCCCTCCGCTTTCACCTTGCCCAAGGGATCCGATGGAGGATGCTTTGGTGAGTTTTAGTCCTGACTTAACATCATTGACAAGATATGGGCAACAATGCCTAGTTAGACAGCTCAAACCCCCGCCCCACGACAAGGCTCTCACACTAAGACTCTGAAGAATAGGGTTTAAATCTCCACTTGGCTGTGAGAAACCAGTAGTGGTTTGGAACTGGTGAAGCCACTTCTTAAACGTCTCAGTTACCCTGGAAGCCCTATTAGGTTGGTATAAGTCGCTTCCAACTTGACGACACGTAACTATAACACATGGCACCTTTAAGTGTGTGGATTCTAAAATAAATAACATTCCTCTTTCCTGGCAGATCATCTTTGCACGTGGTTTTGTTTAACTTGGGTACAGAGTATTCAAGCTACAGTTGTGGTTATTCTTTGTGGGAATTTTGTTGAGTTGGGATGTTCTCTTTCTAGCCAAAGTTGTTTCAGCGCTGGGAGGCTGGGGAGGAGAATTTGAAATGTATTTTATCATTTATTTAGTAAGACTGAAACCCAACTGATAATTCCAGGCATCGGATCAACAGGATTTAGCTAGTGCTACTTCCCATTTAGTTTGCTATATGATTTAAGCTTGAATAATTCCAGATCAGGCAAATATTCTGGGAGCTATTTACTGAACCCAAACACAATGGGCCGTGACAGCAGAGAATGTGGATAAGAATTTTGGCAATTTTTTCTAGACAACCGGGGAATTACTGAAGTTCTGATTAACTGTTTAACTAAGAGAAACTGCAAGTCTGGCCAGGTTATCCTGCCATGGTAATAGAGTAGACCATATACCAGTGACTCCACGCCAAGTGTCAGGCGGTGGTTAACTAACCACCTTTGGGTGGTGACGTTCACAGGGAAGGTGTGTGTGTGTGCCCAAATTGATTAAATCCCACTTGAATCCATCTTGATGGAGGGCAGCAGCAGCATCAATACTGGGGATGAAGATGAGGACTTTGACTGCCAAAAGGGCAAAGGACCAGAAAGTGACTTGCGGAACTGGAACAACGGTATAGGTGTCACTACGCGATGCGGAAGGCAGATGAAAGGCCACTGCATTATATTCTCAGGACAGTCTTCATGGCTGATTGCCATGATGATTGCCAATATATGGAATTGGATACGGCACAAGAAGAAAAAGAAGAGACACTGAATCTTCAAGCCAATTCACCCAAGTGACACTCAGCACAACCCAGTGACCTGAAAGCAGTACCCAAAATTCTTCATATACAGGATGTACATGGGAAGGGGGCAAGATACAAGATCTAGGGAAAAAAAACTCGGACAACTCAACATCAGCCAGAAAATGATGGGTTTCACCCACCCTAAGTCTTACTCAGGACAAGGCGGGTTTGTATGACCGCAAGAGACAATCGTGCCGCTCCTACCCATTTTAGAGTGGGATTGAAATAAACAAAATTGACAAACACCACTCAAATAACGTCTTTTTGAGCTCATTTACTTGCATGAGGAAGCTAAGCATTTATGGGGGAAATACTGTATCAACAAACACTGTTAGATCCACAAGCAGGAGAGCTGCTGAGCTAGTCATCCAAAAGAAATACGTCCATGCACGGAGACATTATCTTTAATTCACAAGATTAGGAAAGCCTAGCTCAGACTTTTGGAAGGCTACTCTTTATACAGGACTTCATGAACTAAGAGAGCTCTCCATCTCTCCAATTGGGCAGGCAGTCCTATCTTATGGAAACTCTTTATATTCACACCAGATGAATATGTTGTTAGAAGCAGGACTTCTGTAAGTGCTAAAAAACATCTGTGTTGTCCTAACATGACCTTTTCTTATCCTTCTCTCTCTCTTGCAAGTTAAGCCTGCTTTGTTTTGAGATTGTTAAACTGGAGGCAAACAATCCACTAATGAGCTGTCAGTTTATAAAGGTAGGGTTGGTGCCTGGTGTAGTTTGGTTTCTAGAGGAAATGCTAGTTTGAACCTTCAGGAAATGGACATGAGAATATTCTCTCTTCACCTAGAGCAGTGTTTCCCAAATGCTGGTGTTTGGACTTCCATTCCCAGAAGCTTAAGTCAATTCCCCAAAGCACTGATCAGTCAATATACTGGCTTAGGCTTCTGGGAACTGAAGTTCCCCTGTGGGGCCTGTACCCCACATTGGGACCCACTGACCTAGAGCTATTTAAGTGCAGTTTGTCTACTGGGAATTTTGTGATTTTCTCAACCAACGAACCGCAGCGCCATTTCATGTGACCTGTGTCCCCGTGGTTGCCGGAAGCGGACACATTTATGACAGACACATTTTATGGGAGCGTTTACGATGGGGGGGGGGGGGACCACCAGCCCAGCCCACTCAGCTGTCGGAGGGTGTGTGGCCCTGCCCGTGGCTTGAAAAGGTTGAGAACCCGTTTTAGAATGTCCTTACTAACACAGAACTTGCGATGCTCTTGTTTTACTATTTTAATATTCCTTACACAATGCCTACGTATTCTATCAAAGAATACCTTTAGTTTTCCTTCAACCAGTTAAACATTCCTCATCTGTTATGCCTGTGGAGATTCTATGCTTCTTGGCCTTGAGACTAAGTAATGCAGAACCCAAACATGTAACTAAAGAAGCACAAGCGTATAATCCTATAAAACGCATAATGCAGAACACAATATCTACACTTGAGTTCGATATTCTCAGCATTTTGAAAGAAACACGGCTATTTCAGCAAGGCTCAATGATACAGTACTGTTTCTATTAAAAAAAGATTCCTCTACATACAGTATTTGAATAGTCTTTTATTGCCAAAAAACGTGACACATTTAAAAAAGAACGGATGAACGAAGGTGAATTTCACTCTTCAAGACAGACAATTTTCTAACTTTTCTTTTCCCTTCAAATGGCCAGGTACGGTTAAGTTTTAAGTAACTTAATCTTAAGACAAATCCATGTGTTAACATAAGGAATCGGGTATTTTCCCTATGTCTTCTGGCTGTTGCAAAGGCAGTTGGGTTATATTTGCACAATATTGTGATATTTCTTCCTCGCTTGGCCACAGATGTGGATCTGTAGTGGTCACCTGAATGTTCACTATAGCAGCTGGCTGATAAACCAAGTAGCCTCACTTCCAAAGTAGAGGCTGTTAAAGGCCCAAGTCGACAAGGCGCTGATCTGGGAAAGGTTGGTGGATCTGAGCTAACTAAAAGTTGTCCTGTCAACGGTACTAATCGAGGGCATCCTGCGGATGCTGTGGAAAATAACCTGGATGTGTGCCAAAGTGAAGTGAGAGGTTCCCCAGGTGAGTGTTCAGCACTCTGAGCTCCTGGCTTATGTTGTCAACACTGCACCTCATGGTCTGGAAGGTATGGAGCAATTTCTCTAGAACAAAGGGGTCAGCTATCATGGCTGTAGGATGGCTTTGTGCCACCCTCCTCCCAGGTAAAGAACGAGAGGCCAAGACGTAGCCAGAGCCAGTCCTCTGGGGATATGGGAAATTGAAGCACCTTAAGGGCCTGACGCCAATTCCACCGCCCTGCTTGGCTGCTTCCACAGTAAAATTAGGGGGGAAGCCAGGCCTGTCTCCCTTGGCTGACCGGTTCCTCCCACTGTTCTGAGGGCTGGCAGGATGAGGCGGAAGGATACCCATGGAGGAAGCACGGCCTACAAGGTCAACGTAGGAAGGGATAGGGGAGTCACTCCAGGGACGAGGGTCAGCTGCCAAACGAGCCATCGGATCGCATCCAAAAAGGATCTTTCTCGCAACAGAGGAGGCTGGCCGAGAATCCTGGCAGTAGAAAGATGAGGCAGCAGAAGGTGAAAGGCCGTAGATGGAGGAGGATGGCAATTCGGGGAGGCATGTGAAGGATACCGATGACTCTGCAAAGGAAAAGACGCGTGACTGAAGCCATGGTGCAGAAAGCGACGGGTGGCGGTTTAATAACGGGCATGCTCCACGCATGATTTAGCTGCACCAAAGGTCAGGTAGGAACGGTTCTATGGAGACATTAGTTGCACAACAACCAGCATCAAGGAGAGATCACAAAGGCATAGCCTCCGTTATTGCCATGCTGCCTCACGCACATTTTACATCCAATGTTCTAGTGAAATTGCCCACTCACCTGGGGGCCGTCCGCAGAAAGGGATTCTTCTACCCAGTGCAGGGGTCAGCCTCTTTTTTTCTGTCAAGGTCTCCCCAACGTCCTTCTCCAGAGAGAGAAGAGCCCGGGACATCTCCAAGATTTCTCTTTTGGGGAGATGACAGAGGATGTCCTTCCTGCTCAGAGGGGCAGAGGATATGCCTCCTTTGCTCACACAGGCAAGAAGGGGGAGGAGGTGGATGCATTCATTCGGTATACAGTCAAACCTCGCATAAAGAGAGTTTCGCTTAAAAAGTAACTCGCTTAAAGAGCAGAATTTTCTCTGAATGTTCGTTTCGCTTAGCAAATAAAACCAATCAAAAACTCACTTAACAAATAAATCGGGGTTCGCAATCCCACCCACAATTGGTCACTTACAATGGTGTTTCGCTTAAAGAGCAAACTCGCTTAAAGAGCAATCCTGTGGAACACATTATGCTCTTTAAGTGAGGTATAACTGTACCTTACTTTCGCCTGTGCCGACTATTCATTTCCTAGATAATTATGTACACAAGGAACCAACGTTTCAGTAAAACCATCTCACTAAGGCAGAGGTTGTGATACAGGAGGACTTTTTCCTTCCACACTGGTAAGACCATAATTATTTTTACAGTCAACGAAGCGGGCTTGATCCACAAAAGCTACCCCCCCCCCCCGGAACATTGCCCAGCAGGCACCTCTGCCCTCCACCATCTTCCTTAACCCACTCAGCTCTGTGCCCATTGTGTCTACAATGCCATCTAGCCATCTCATTTTCTGACGCCCATTTCTTCTTTTGCCCTCCACATTTCCCAGCATCAAGGCTTTCTCAAGTGAATCCTCTCTTCTCATTTGATGTCCAAAGTACTTTAGCTTCATCTTTAATGTTTGACAGCGTTTTTGTTTTGTTTATTCTCTTGAAACACAGACTAACACGGCTGCTAATTTTAAAAAAATTCAATTATTTTTACAGTCTTGTTGAATAAGACAGGCCCACAATAACTAGGCAGAGAAAACCAAGACCTAATGAATAAGTGCTTGCTAACCCCATTGCACGAGAATCTAGCTTCATATAACCATTTTACAATTGTCAGAACGCTAGTTGTAGAACAAAACGACTCACTTGCATTTAATCGTAACTCACCATTTGCTACTAAAAACCAGTTAGCTAGAAAAGAAAGCTATATTATCTTTCACAGATGTTTCAGAATAATCTCACTAATCTTCCCTCCAACCCTGAAAAGAAAGAAAAAAATCTTGATTCCTTAATGGATGGGCAACTGGGACACTGATCTCCCAAAGTCAAACCCAGGCCAAATTTTTCATCATCTGTCCAATAGTGCTACCTTGTCTCAATCATCCATGCTACATACATCAGCTTTGGCCCTGAGTGTCGCTGTAGGAGAGTATGCTCTGTACTGAGTATGCTCCGTACTCCAGCACAGAACGCCTCCACACATGTGAAACAAGTTGGTAAAGGTAAAGTTCGCCCTTGTTCAAAAGCCAGTCGTATCTGATTCTAGGGTTCAGTACTCATCTCAGTTTACAGACAAAGAGCCAGCACTGTCTGCATCTACAGACGTTTCTGTGGACATGTAGCAGGCATGCCTCAACACTGGAGTGCATAGAGTGCTGTTTACCTTCCCACTGAAGTGGTACCTATTTATCTACTTGCAATTTCTTGCTTTCGAACTGCTAGCCTGGCAGGAGCTGGGACAGAGACAGGAGCTCACTCCGTCCTGCAGTACCTGGGAATCAAACTCTGACTTTCCAGTCAGTGAGTTCAGCGTCTTAACCACTTGAGCTACCGCAGTCCAAAACAAGTTGACATTGCTGTTAATGAAGCCATGCATATAGTGAGAAGATGCCTCAAACCTACACCAGTTGAGAAAATATGCCCTCTTGTTGTCATCACTCCACAAATGATCAGGAGAAGGAGCAGCGGACGCTGAGAAAACTAAGCAAGAGAAGGACCCTTGACATCCCCTGAACGGAGATGAGCCTCATGTCAACCAGCTCAGATCCAGGAAGACCTTTATGGCAAGAGCAAACATTCTTGAGGGTACACAAGAGCAAAACCAAACTAGAAGATGGAGGAAGGAGCTCACGGGGCAAGGAACAACATTCAAGGAGGAGATGAATGAGGAACTCAACCTCCTCTACGAAAGAAGAAAAAAACAATAAATTCACTTTCTGACAAACCATCTTTCTATGAAACAATGTTTTACTCCTAAAGTTCTGACAGACCCTTGTCCAAAATAAAATACATTTTGTGGTTTGTAAAAAGAAAGTTTTGTTATGCATACACATTTCTGTAACACTAAGTTTAATGTTCAAAACCATTGTAGTTTTAACCCTTTCCCAACACTTTCTCAATACTCGACGGAAAGTACAAAGACATTATCAGAATCTCCGAAACACTCAAGTGCAAACATAAATATACCAATAAGCAAGTCAACATGAAGTCAAAGCCTTTATGTGCTTAACAACACGAAGCATCAAGCACTGCATCTACTGTTACTCTTCTTCTGTTATAGCCATTAAGGAACCGCATTGATTTTTGTTGACAAATTGAAACTGACATTTAGTGATAAATGTAAACATAATCGCACTAGACATCACAACACTATTTTTATGCTGGAAAACCGCCAAAAGCCGAACCCATCAAAACAAGAGATGACCTGGAAAAGCTTTTCAAAACATGACTGTCGCAGCCCATGTATCTAAGCCATGGGGGGCACTTTGTGGCTTTTCTACTAAACAAACTTTGCAACCTCTCCATTTTGGAGCATCTCGGAAGTTAACATGACAGGTAAGAAGGGGAGGAAAAGGTGGGCCAATGGACCACCTTCCCACACAGGTTCTCTTACCTTCTTTGGTCTTTGATGCAGGGATGGGCATTTCTCTCTCGGAGGTGTGCACTGGGGCCCCGGGCTCCTGTCCTGCGGCATCTGTTGCCTTTTCCTTTGGTTTAGTCTCCATTTCTGTTTTCTTTTTGGTAATGCTAAGCACATTTGGAGTGAGGGAAGGGCGCTGGATTGGTGCCGGCTTAGAGACGGTCACAGGAGATGGTGGCGGTCGCCTTAAGACATTTGGTGAACTTGGATGAGCTTTTTGTCTGCCAAGAAAGAAGTATCTATCAGGGCTGGGCCACAAGATGGAAGCATACGATGGACTTTGCTTTGCTGTATTCTCCCATTGCACCGCCTTAAATACTGTCTATAGCACGGGTTCTCAACCCACGGTGCCAAGTGATCCGGCCCCCCAACCTCGTTCCAGCCGTCCCAGCCACCACTCGTAAATGAGTCTATGTGCATCATAAATGTGTTTACTACAGCTGTAAATGACCCTGCCGCCGTCGTAAGCATGTTTATGACAGCCGTGGACATGTTTTACTTCAGCATGTACTGTCTGAGGGGGCGCGGTCTGGCCTGCAGCTGGAAAAGGTTGAGAACCCCTGGCCTATAGCAAGAGTCTGTACATACTTTCGTTAGGACAAAAACCCCTCTGGGAAAATACTGCAACATTTACTAGCTATCATTTAGATTTCATATTCTATCACATGCTGAATTCTCAGCGAAGCATACAGTGCCACATTATTACAGAGTGGATTTAGCTGAGACGTATGCTAACAACCTAGATCCATCGGCTAGGTTTTACAAGCTCCCTCCCATTATAACTGAATTAGTCTTCCATGCCAGATCCCCTCTGTACAGCATTACTGGTATTCCAGCCATAATTTCCTAACTATTTCTTCCATTAGCCTGCCATGATCTACCTTCCTCAAAGAACCCAAATTTTACTTGAGACTCTAAAGGGTTATTCAATAACAAGTACTCAACAGGCAAAACAGCACCCACAAAAGCAACATATAGGACAGGGGGTCCCAACCTAAGGCCCACAGCACCATTTCATGTGGCCTATCCACCCAAGGGCATTTGAGAAACAAAATGGCCACTCCTTTGAAGCTGTTGGGACAAAATGGACACACACACACACACACACACCATCGTGCAGGGCCAAATGGCCATCCAGCCCTAAAAACTGACTGAGAGAGTGTGACCCGGGACCTGGCTTGAAAAGGCTGGGAACCTTTGCTATATAACAAGCGGCAAACTGGACCTATGCAGAAAAGCAGGAGGTGCCTTCTTGATTATCCAGCCTCTTGTTTTTGGCAAAGAGTAGACAGCAAGAACAAAACCAGAAAGAGGAAATAGTTTAGCTAGATAAAAACCTTATTGCAGCTGGAGATGGAGGGCGTTTATCCGCATTAGCGGGAGAAGGAGAGCGTCTGGGACCAGACAACAAAGGTGAAGATGGACGTCTCCCGGCAGAAGTAGAAGACTGCTTCCCTCCCTGAGGCTTCTGGGGAAAGGAAAGAGACATCTTCATAGACCTGCGCTTTCCAAAAGGCGAACAGAAGCCCACCCAAAGAAATCAGACTCTGAAAGTTACATTAGAAATCTTGCCACTGGGCCACATCACAGGACTTCAGCCAAAGGTGAATGTCGCCCTTGCTCGAAAGCCAGTCGTATCTGACTCTAGGGTTTCGTGCTCATCTCTGTTTATAGCCAAAGACTCTGCATCTGCAGACATTTCCATGGATATGTGGCAGGCATGCTTCAACACCCGAGTGCATGGAGTGCTGTTTACCTCCCCACCGAAGTGGTACCTATTTATCTACTTGCAATTTTGCTTTCGAACTGCTAGGCTGGCAGGAGCTGGGACAGAGACGGGAGCTCACTCCGTCCTGCAGTACCTGGGAATTGAACCTTCCAGTCGTCAAGTTCAGCATATCAACCAATGCACCACCACAGTCCCTTTCAGCCAAAGGTTGCCCTTGCTCGAAAGCCGGTTGGATCCGACTCTAGGGTTCAGTGCTCATCTGTTTACAGCCACAGAAATCAGACTGTGAAAGTTACATTGGAAATCTCGGCGGAATGAGTCACATCACAGGATTTCGGGCCAAGACTGACTCACAAATGTGTTTGCAGCCTTACTAACATTGGCTAAAAGCCGCTATTTTGAGAAAGAACAGGATGGTCACAATCTCATCAGAGAGCAGCAGTTCATTAACATCACACAGGAGAGGTGACTGGCATTATTAAGGTGGCAGGAAAAGACGAAGGCGCCCAACCAACCTGTGCAGATTCTAGAGAAACATTCTCGGACGAAGGGGAAGCGGCCTTCAACCGGTCAGTGCTACGACTGCGCGCTGGCACTTTGGGAGCGTGGACTGGGGAACTGATGGAGCTGCTGGAAGCTGAACGAGGACAGAGGGGAAATTCTATAAAGTTAGGAATTTGACAAGACAAACAGACCACCAAGGACACAGTATGGAAAAGAAGGGGGAATGAGACAAGGAGCAGAGGAGGGAAGACAAAAAGAGAAGGAAAGAAAAGACAGTTCTTGTTAGGTACCATATCGAAGACCACCACAGGACACTTTACAGTCAAAGACAGATCATGGGAACAGACCACCACCATTAATAGTGCGCTTCACAGAAATGCCACAGGAATTAAGGAAGAGTTAAAAGCAGCAAAGCTAGAATTGAAAGGTCCCATCAACCTAACACATAGCCCTAAGCTTAAACATGAACACAGACTCAACTTCCAAAACTAGTAGACTGGTTTTCAGTCTAATGTAAATGCGGAAGGCAACATTCACACAGGACTCGGCATTTACAATTTACATCAAGGGTTCCCAACCTAAGGCCTGTAGGCCAGATCTGGCCCACAGCACCATTTCATGTGCCCCCCAAGGGAATTTGAAAAACATAAATTGCCACCCCTTTGAAGCTGTTGGGACAAAATGGCCATCTCCATCGTGCTAGCAGTGAAAAATTGTCATCCGGCCCTCGAAGCTGACTGAGAGTGTGACCCAGTCCCCGGCTTGAAAAGGTTGGGAGCCGCTGATTTACATGAATGGAAAAATCCACATTTAAAAAGACATTTCTTTCATTTTGTTGTTGTTGTTCAGTCACACAGTCGATTCCGACCCTTTGCAATGACCCCATAGACCACTGTCCGCCAGGCACTTCTGTCCTCCACCATCCTTCTCAACTCGCTC
The DNA here is from genome assembly GCA_030440675.1 of Furcifer pardalis. Lineage (NCBI taxonomy): Eukaryota > Metazoa > Chordata > Lepidosauria > Squamata > Chamaeleonidae > Furcifer > Furcifer pardalis. The sequence goes on along the minus strand of CP126899.1, from coordinate 33,055,204 downwards.
AGCTGTGCCCATTGTGTCTACAATACCATCTAGCCATCTTTCATACATCTCATAAAACTCAACACATACAACATGATGAGCACTAAGCACTGTAAGCATGTACAGAGGGCCTGCCTTTAACTGACTGTATTGTGACAATTTTTAAAAAATGTTCTAGGAAAACAAAATTGTTTTTAGACTCCCTTTTCTTAAAAGATAGGATGGAGAAGACTGCGAGGCTGGCGTGTGCAAATTAAAACATGTGTTGTTACTGAACCAAGCAAAGCAATGCTATGGACAAAGAAATTATGTCACTGTCAAAAAAAAACAACGAATGGGTACGGGCTTAACTAAGGAAGTAGAGAGCAGGAATATTATGCAGTGAAATAAGTTTAAGGGAAGACTTCTCGGCTTAACAGCATCAAAATTTTTGCCTGACTGGCTCAAATCAAATAACCAGGTCTAAAGGGGAGTTAAAACAAAGCATATTCCACAAAGTATATTCTAACTCTCCATACTGACATGAAATATCTGTGTACAATATGAGTACAGCAGTCCTTCAGTGTTGGGACTGTGTGATGCTAGTGCTTAAGTAAAGGTAAAGGTCACCCTTGCTCGAAAGCTAGTCGTATTTGAACTGAGTGTTCAGTGCTCATCTCCATTTAGAGACCGCGCTGTCTGTGTCTGCAGATGTTTCCGTGGTTACCTGAGTGCACAGAACATCATTACCTTTCCTTCAGAAGCAGTCCCTATTGATCTACTTGCAATTTCTTATTTTCAAACTGGCTGGCAGGAGCTGGGACAGAGACGGGCATTCACGCATCCATGCAGCCTTCGGGTCTCGAACTGCTGACCTGCCGACTTTCCAGTCGTCAAGTTCAGTGTCTTCGCTACTAGAGTCCCCCTATGCTAATGCTTAGCATTACCTGTTTAAATCATTAGAAGAAATCCGGCAACCAGGCTCACACACCATAATGACTTTTCTCCAGACAGAGTTCAAAAACGGAAGGGGCAAAACTGGAAAAAGCCTACAACCTATTGAAAAATTCTGTTCTAGTGAGGTTAATTCCAATAGCCCAGTATTTGGAATGGAATGGGCAGTCCTCATTTCAGACCTACGCTCAAGAGAAAGCAGCTGCTACGTCTGCATGCCTATTACCTGTGGGATCTTTGCCATCAGTCGATAATGTGGCAGCACTTTTACTCCTAGCTAGGGAGGCCTGGGTGGGGGTGAGCAGACGACTGATCACTTGACTCTCCAGAGGGCTGAACTGGGAACGGCGAGCTGAATGGTGGGAACAAATGAAAGAGGATTCAACATAAAACTGTAGTGGTGAAAGAAGCAGTGCAGGAGGAAAGGAAGCAGTGGCTTAACTTTCAGAAAGCAAGGATATCACAGATGGAAAGAATCAACAGTACAAGCTCACGCTGCTGGTACTCCTGCCACACTAATCAAAAAACAAACATCTTACACCAGACCAATTCACGTTTGCAACCTACATGAGACGCCAAAAACTGAAATGCCAGCTCTATCAACCCAAAAATAATTTTACAGCTTGCATCAAATGCTCTGGCAAAAGAGGAGAAGAATCTTAAGTTAGGTGGAAATAACGTGATTCCATTGAACTGCACTATTTGCTTTTGGTAACTGTTTCAGGGACAGCAGTTAGGTAGACCGGAAAGGTAATTTAAAAGGAGGGGTAGGGGGAGAATCACAGCTAGAACAGACATTTCATTTGGGTGGTAGCTCTCTCCTAAAGATTTTCAGTGTTAATTAAGTGTGGCAAATCACAGAATGGCAAACAAATTATGAAACCTTGTTCCTTAGCATAGTAAATCACACTAGATTAAGCCCACTGAATCGTGGTGATTTGTTGACCTAACTTCCCCATAAACTCCACTGATTCAAATGAGGTTTATTTGAGTTACAAATCACAATTAAAGAAGGCTAATCTGAATCTACTGTACAACTTACTTCACCAAATCCCCAGTGATTCAATGGGTCTGCTTTAGTCAACCTATTAGGCCAATCAACAGGATTTCAACCACAGAAACCATGTAATGTCAAACAGTGGCTGGTAAATAATCTTTCTGCCCACCAATCTGTGTGGTCACTTTTTTAACTGTTAGGTTTATATGTAAATGCCACAAGCAAGCATTATTTTCTAGAAATTAGAGAGCTGTTAGAAACGGGTAATTATTATTCAAAATACAATGGCATCAGAAATGAAAAGTTACCTTGTCCTTTAGTAAAGAGGCCAATCAAGATAATCACTAATCCTAAATGAAAATTGGTCCATGCGTGGGAACAGAAATGTTCAAAGTATATGGACTATTAAGTATCATTAGTAAAGAGTGTTGCTATACAACAGTGGCTGCTAACCTTGGCACTACAGCTGTTCTTGAATTTCAATTCCCAGAAGCCCTGATCAATAATTCCCTGACTTGGGCTTCTGGTAACTGAAGTCCAAGAACACCAGGAGTGCCAATGTTAGCCATCATGGCTATAGTGTGAAATAATGTCAAATATTTTTCAGGTTCCTTGCCTCTCCATGTATTTATAAACATGGGTTGCAAACCAGAAAAAGGTTGTCAGTTTCAAAGATGCTACTAACCTCTCTGCTGGTTTTGTTGTAACAGATGACAAATATTTCTCACAAAGTATGTAATAAAGAACAAACTACAGGGTTCTAAGCATATGTTTGCAACATATGTATTATTAGCCAGAAAGATCCTGTCCCTGGGAAAGAACTAAATTACAAGGTTAGAGTTATGTAATATAATTATATCTGTTCCCCTCAATTAATAAAACAATCCTATTCAAATTTCCTTCATGATTAATTTTAAAGAGACCAAATTCCATAGACAGTTATCCACCTGCTTTTCCTTCCTTTTGCACATTCTCTAATTCAGAAGACTGGGGTTTGCCACTTGTTCTATTCAAAGATGAACTTCTTTTCTGTTCTGTTTTTTCTAGAAATCAAACACAACATTTTCAATATGTGTTTACATAGCTCAGGTATTATACTATATACTTTTAGGGAATTATGAGAAGTAGCTTCTACTCGGAACAGTTATTCAAGGTTAAGTTATTTCTTGTCATGAACATTTAAAGGGAAAAACAAAATTGGTGGACTGCTTTGAATTACCAAGGGGGGAAACCCACAAACTTAATTAATTTTATTTTTTCCAATTTGATGGTTAATATTTCTTGATTTTACCTACATGCTAAACAGATATTAGCATCAATTTAAAAACCTATTTGCAACTAAACAGAAGTTGAGTGCTATCTTAGAGGCAAAAGCTAACATCTCTGCTCACAGTGTTATAGCCATTTTTCATTACATTCTCAACCCTCTTAAATTAATACTACCGTCTTAAGCAAACAAACATTCTCAACTGATTATGCATATCAATGCATATCTGCTTAGGGGGAGTGGCAGCAAATTTAAATATGACAGTCTAGTACTTCTTTGTGGATGTTCACTTTGAACACTAAGTCAAACCAATTACAGGAAGGACCCAAAACTTTACAAAAATAAGGACAAAATCCTCCTGAAAAGTCCAACCAAAACAATACATTCCTGCAGTTTTTCATCTTGACAAAGATTAGGCAAACATGCCTGAAAATAGGAGTGTACAATAACAACACTGTACACATTTTGAGTTCCTAACACATCTCGTGGGAATTCCTTGTTCATGGGAATAACTGAATTACTCAATCCCCATCACAAAAGGAATTCAGTGGGATACTTAAATTTATCAGCATATGATAAGACACTGGATGAGGTAGTCAGTGCATCATGCATGTACCCCTGAACATCAAGGGCACTGCAGAATTGTTACCGCTCCACCTCAGATGGGCTGAATGCCACGTCTCTCCTTAAAGAATTTGGATGCTGACTGCTTGGATGTTTCAAAGCTACTTGCCATGCCACTGTATTGTTAGTTATCAGGATTAACCAGACAAACAGCTCCGCTAAAAATGGACAGGATATAGAGTGCTGCTCACAGTATCAAGTAAAAGCTATTAACCTACTGATTAGTCCTTTCCATTCCAAACCAAGTAGGCAGCTTAATTAATAAAACCTGAGTTAAAAACAACAACAACCCAGTTCTCATCCCCATAGCCTCACCCCCTTTGTTGAAAGAATAAAAAACAAGTTTCCTGCACCTTTCTGCTCCACTTGTAAACCTTTGGGCACTGGCTGCTCAGAATTCAGGGGAACTTTGCTATTCAGTCTGTTCAATGAAGCACTTCTCTTAGTTGACCCTGCAAGGAAAAGGTCATGCCATGATCAGCTTTGCATATGTTGTCATAAACATCAAACAAGATGATTCTTGCGGCTTAAAGGAAAAGGTGACCGCTCAGCTCTGATTTGAACTACCGTTCATACAAAATCGCATGCAGAAGGATACAAGAAACCCTTTAAAATGTAGAGTCCTGTGGCAGGCTCATAAAATTGTTGGCTCCTGTCCTGCTTGAAGGGGGGAAACAGACACATTTCTGCATTCAGAGATCATCTAACAATGTCAATCCTACTGCGTAGTTAATGAAGACAATGATGAAGTTCTGTAGCTAAGTGTGGAAGTATGGCTTGTCCTTTAAAAGGACTTATTGGATTGTATTTAAGGAGATAGTGGCCTAGTTGTCACAAATAGAAGATGAAGTGGTAAACCTGCAGCTGGGATATAATGCTGTATATTACCGGGCTGGAGAAGCTGATACGAGTTCATGTGGAGGACCCATCTACCACACAGGTCATTGGTGGCAAGCCTTGGCACTCCAGGTTTTGTTGGATTTCAAATCCCAGAACCCCAAGTCTCTGTGAATCCACCCGAATGGGTTTACTGGGAATTGGAAGTCCAACACACCTGGCGTGCCAAGGTTTCCCATCACGGACATAGGCTCACCTATAAAATGGTACAACCTAGACAAAGCCTCAAATCATCTGTGAAGGGCAAGCAGGAATCAAAAGAGGTCAGATGCACAATTCATAAGCTTATTGGCAGAATTTCTGTCTCCCTAATTTTAACTGTGGCTTCTGCATTAAATAGGAAATCTGCTTCTTTAGAAGACTGATCATATAGCTCACAGCACAACTGTGTGTGCAGACAGAGTAATAATGCAAGTTATATATAATCAGGTAAACGTAGTGGTGGGATTCAAATTTTTTTACTACCTACTCTGTGGGTGTCGTACGGTGGGTGTGGCCAGGAGGAAAACCCTGCACTGCACCCAAATTAGGACTACTTTATTTCAAAACCTGGATGGTTGGGGCCAGCCAGAATTTCTGCTACTGGTTCTGGTGAACTGGGGCGAACCTGCTGAATCCCACCATTCGGTAAACGTATTTCCAACATGGCTCCACTGTAACTTTCTGTAACAGGGTTACAGAGTTCCCAACCTCTGGTGGGTTTTTTTTGGGGACTTCAATTCCCAGAAGCCTAAGTCAATCTCCCAAAACACTAATCAGTCAATGTACTGATTTAGGCTTCTGGGAACTGAAGTCCCCCTGTGGAGCCTGGGCCCCACTGGGGTAAAGTGCGGTCAGAAGCCATGCCTTATGATTAATTCATAATGACATCCCCATTTTCTTACAGGTAACAAGGATTCACAGAAGAAAAGATCACCACCATTTCCCAAAAAGCTGAGACTGTTTTGCTTTGGATCAAAGAGAAACACGCATGATTGGAAACATGCAAATCCTGAAGGATTATTACAAAATAAAATAAAACAATGTGCCATGATTTTGCTTTCTCAATTCCAGAACTGAGTGGAGGGTTAATTTTTTTTTAATGTTTACCATGTCGCTTCTGTTCTAACAGACCATCACATCCAGCAACTCAGGGTTGGAGACATGCACAGTCTGCTGGATTAACAAAACAGGTAAAATGCATTTTAAGACCAGCACCATAGAGAAATCATAAAGGAAGGAGGCGAGGGACAGAATATGTCAGAGTTACTCTGCAATCAGACATTTACCTTTACTGGAAGAATTAAGAAGCACTGTTGAAGAAGAAAGTCGCTTATTGATGACCGTCTCAGCTTGTTTGAGGTTTGCTGCCGAAGCACAGCGCTTGTTAGCTGAAAAAGAATGTATTATTTTAGCCTCTGGGCCGACTTCTGACTAGATATATCCCTTACTTTAATTATACTTCCTTCCTTCTTCTTCTGCTATATCCAAATCTGAATACTGGCTATCTTCATGGCAATGAACCATTAAGATTTTCCTGAGAATATAAAGCAGTGGCCTTCCACTGGCCTTCTGCGTCACAGCGTGACACCCATAGTACGATCCAGTTCCGCGAGCTACTTTCTGGTCCTAAGCCCTTTTGGCACCCAAAGTCCTCATCAGCTCCAGACCAGGACTGATGAAGCTGCTGCCCTCCATCAAGATGGATTTAAGTGGGGTTTAATCCATTTTGGGACCATCGCTCTTCCCTGTGGACTTTGGCACCCAAGGCCATTAGTCCTCAGGGTTGTCAGTGTTGAGTCGTGGCAAATACAGTCTACTGTATTACCATACCAGGATAACCTGGCTAGACTAGGATTATACTATTATTATTATTTTTTTGGGGGGGAGGGGAATATCTTTTTTTAAAAAATAACCTCCTTGAGTGCTGTGGCCACAGTCACGTATAATGGGGCTAAACATTTTCCTTCAAAATATACAAGTTACTTTCCTAATCTTATACTTGGAAGTTATATCTTTTAAATTCAAAATATTAAAGAGTCTTTCACCCCCACAGAATGGATCTAAACTAAGAGGTAATCTCACTTAAACATAAAATCCATATTTCAGACAAAATTAAAAATCAAGACATGCTGCAAACACCATAATGCAAAAAGAAAAATCAGCTTAAAAAAACCAACACAACACAAGATCTCATGTTTCTAAATGTTTGATTGGAAAAAGAATGATGAAGAAGCTATCAAGTCTTTAATAAAAATCATGCACACAAAGGGAAAGGAAATCACCTTCCTTTAAGATTCATTCAAGAAACCTTTTGTTACAGCTAACTACAGGTATTTATTTATTTACATTTTTATACCGCCCTTCTCCCTGGGGCGACCCAGGGCGGTTTACACATCATAAAAGCATTGTTAAAAACTTCAAAATTACAATTATAAAATTTAAAAAGTTTTAAAAATTTATAAAAATCCACAGATCCCAATAATAATTAAAAACTTAAAAACAAAAGATTAAAAGACCAGGGAGGAGAGGGAGCTCAAACAAGCCAGCGAGCTGGGGTCATGGTACCGCCAGGACCCCATACCTGTCCCGCCAGCCATGTTTTTAAGTTCTTCCTAAAAGACAGCAAGTCCATCTGAAGACGTAGCTCAGTTGGTAGGAGGTTCCATAGGGCTGGAGCGGAGAAGGCCCTCCTTCTAGTGCCAGAGAGATGTGCCTCTCTGGCGGATGGAACAACAATGTAAAATCACAAGAAATTACAAAAAAAAAAAAAAAAAGCTAACTGGAGGGAACATGGTTCCATGCAGATCAGAGTAAGAATGTAAGCAGAGCAGTTCTGTACCAAAGCTGTCCCAGTAGTAGCAATGAGAATAGCAGTGTAGAGTTAGGTGAAATGAGAGTAAGCAAACAGACAGATGGAGCCTTCTGGACCTACCTTCCGCTTCAGTTGATGCTTCTGTGGAGGAAAGTTTACAGACTAAGGCCACAATGTAAAATCACAAGAAATATGATGAGAAAAAATGCATAGAGGTGATAAAGAGTATCAAATGAGAACTGCTGCAGAGTAGTTAACTCTTTTAACTACTATGCAAATTATGTTACATTTATTTGTTCAGGACCTGTTGACTTATCAGAACCTAACTGTTTACCATTTACAACTGCAATATCTCAGTTGTAAACTGAACCCAAATGTTTTTTAAAGTTTATCTGCCTTTTAAATATTCATGCCAACTCTCAGGAAACATCCTTCACACTCTTTGCCTACTCTGATATTGGCAATTATTCTCATGTTTGGAGCAGAACCTTTCAAAAGTTCCATTCCACTGCTTGAAACCTGAGAAAGTTTAAGGTATGCAATCTGGTCACCCTCTCTCTCACACAAAGAGAGATCTTCTGCCTTAATGGAAAAGCAAACAGAAAGCTTACGTATTTAAAATCTGCATTCTCAGAAGGGATTCCATTAATTACTAATGGAAAGAGGAAGAAAGAGGAAAAGTGTAGGGAAATGATAGTTATCTTCAGGCAATGTTCTAGGTCTCAGAGAAACATAATTATGTCATTTAGTGGCAGATTTAGAAACTAATGACACTTCCTAGTTTTACTTTAAGCTTGCCGTTTATCTGACTTTTCCTACTTCAGTCTGCTGTTAAGTTTTATTATTGTGAAATTAAACTATTCTTCCTTTTAACTTGCTAGCCACATTTTAAAAGGTAAAAGTCCCTCTTGCTCAAAAGCCAGTCATATCTGACTCAAGGGTTCAATGCTCATCTCTGTTTATGGCCAAAAAGCCAGTGTTTTCTGCATCTGCAGAGGTTTCTGTGGCCAGATGGCTGGCATGACTAGATACGGAATGCTGTTTACCTGTTTATTTACAATGGAACCTCGGTTAACGTAATTAATGTGTTCTTTGGGACGTTTCTTATAGAGAAAATAACTGAATTTTCCATAGGAATTCATTGAAAACCAAATTACTTTAACCGAAACACGGTTTCCCATAGCAATGCACTGAAAACCAATTAATCCGTTCCCAAAAACCTCTGTAAACCGAGGCAGTATTTTCTATGGATTTCCTTTTGTTATGTGATTTTTATGTTAACTGAGCCATTTGTTAACCAAGGTTCCACTGTGCTTTCAAACTACTAGGTTGGCAGGAGCTGGGACAGAAACAGGAGTTCACTCCGTCGTAAAGCACTCAGGTCTCGAACTACATAAATGGGAGCATAAATGTATGTGAGGGCACACAACCTAAAAACAAACCAACATAAATAAACAATAGATACTGATGTAGTTCCCTTTACTTTAGGGTCATGCTGAATTACACTACCAGTGTGTTCTGGTTATAAAAACACATTAAGCTGAAAATACTGTCCACTTGGCAACTTTTCAAAGTCTCAAACAAGCAGAAAAGGCACAGATACCTACCAGCTTTTCCATCAGAATCTGTCACAGAACCACCCCATGACCATCTTTTCTGCCTGGTTTCCAACCGCTGGCTCCGTTCCAAGGTACGATGAACGACGGCTTCGTAACGCTCCTGTTAATCAAACAATCCCTGGTATTAGGCTGCAGTAACTATGATAACTATGATAGCTGCTAGGCAAACTGTTCTGTGGAACACAAGTGGAAAATCTTTTCCCAAAGGAGCTTATGATCAACAAAAGGCCTGCTTTATGTAACTAATTACAATTCAAATGACATGTGAAGACGCAGACACTGATTAGTCACAATCTTGGTAATAAAGAGCATTAGCTCTAATTTGCACTTGTTCAGTTATTGTGTAGCCGGAGGCCTGATGGATTAGCAAAACAACTTCTGCTGTTTATGCAAATACTGGCACATCCAACAAACAGCGGCTCACCCTCTTCAAAAGCACAGCATATGATTGACATGTACATCTAGGAACATTAATGTTAAACTGTGAGGTGAAGAAATAGCCAGAATCAATGAACAGCGTTTTGCACTGAGTCTACATTTAAAAAAAAACCAACCCTGAATCCCTGTTTCTTGTATAAAATAACAAGAAAAATATGAAGCGGTTCTAGTCACAAAGCAGCAACATTTACAATAAAACCCCAAGGACTATAGAATAGAGAAATCTGTGCTGCTTAGCTGTTACTATCAAATGCAAGATTCAAAAAAATTGCACAATACAGGGGGAAAAACTTTTGAATTCTGGAAGGAAAACTATACCCTATTTGTTAAAAAGGTGCCAAATTCTCTTTTTGACAACACTATCTATGGAAGGCATCAAGAGTCCTGTCAGAATATGGTATCTTACAGTAAATGGGTGATTTGTAACCCTAACTAGGATCCTTCCACCCTGTGCATACAGTACGTCTTTTGTTTACAGGTGACAAAATGATCTGATCTCAAAGGATTTCACGATGGAGACACTTCAAATGAAATCTGCATAAATTTACAAATGAGTTGATGTAACTGTGGACAGCAGAGAGAGTACACAGATAAAAACCATTCAAAGGAGGACAATCTGTGACAGAACAAATCTCGAAAAATGCCAACAGATATAGAATGGGTCAATCAGGTAAAAGCAGAACCAGATTCAGCTTAGTATTAAAAGATAATAAATCCTGCAAATCCAAAGAGCCTTGTTGGCTTTCTCCAAAGTGAACAACTCCAAGCAGAGTAAAAAGATAAAACTGTCTTCCTAAATATAGTAGTGGAGACTGCGGTGGCTTAGTGGTCAAGATGCTGAACTAGGCCACCGGTTTTGAGACCTAAGCGCTGCACAACGGACTGAGCTCCCATCTCTGTACCAGCTCCTGCCAACCTAGCGAGAAATTGCAAGGAGATAAATAGGTATGTCGGTAGAAAAGCCCAACAGCGTTCCATGCACTCCAGGGTCTAGTCGTGCTTGGCACGTGTCCACGGAAACGTCTGTAAGCACAGTCAGTGTTGGCTATAAACAGAGATGAGCAATGAATTCTAGAGTCAGACACAACTGACTTTCGAGCAAGGGCGATCTTGACCTTCCCGTTCAGCAAAGCAAAACAATCCAACCTTCCTAAAGCCTTCAAAACAAAACTACATATACCGATCGTGAATGAGGATGAATAATTTATGGGGCACCGTAATTGGCAACCACTTTCAGGGAAGTCTGCTGTCAACAAATGCAATCCCATTATACTATTGAGATAATCTTTCCCATCCCATCATGCATTAAACGGTACCTTCTCCTCCTCAATCTTCTGCTTCCTCTTTTCCTCGACTGCTGCTCTTCGCTGCTGCTCTTTCAACTTCTGCTCCCTCAGTCTCCTCTGTTTTTCTTCCATCTGCTTCTCGTACTGAAGTTTTGCCTTTCTCTCTTTTTCCAGTATTTGAGTTTCTTTGGCGGCTGTTGGTTTCAACAAAAGAGAAGCGTAAAGCATTCCCGTAGGCTACAACAGGTTATGTAAGTGGACTGATTTAGGTGCATAAAATAAATATTCAAAAAAATTTCAGACTGATGCAATCAATTTTGCCAAATATGCTATATTCAATTAGCACCAGCAAAAGCCTAGTAGGCTTCATGTGACCTTAATTTGTCCCTGCCTGCATCTCAGCACTTGCCGTTAAGTTAAGGAAAAATTCAGGCCAAAAGGCAAGACAAAGGCTCTATACTAGTGGAGGGCATCAAACATTTTTACTACCACACTGTGAACAGTGGCTAACTTTGTGGGCATGGCCAAATCTGTGGGTGGCCAAATCTGGCCATGTGACTTGCTAGGGGTGGCCATGTGACTGGATGGGCAATCTAGTCATGCCCTGCCACATGGCCATGAAAACATCTGCAAAGAAACAACAGTGGCTCTTTGGCTGTAAAGGGAGATGAGCACTGCACCCTAGAATTGGATACAACTGGCTTTTGAGCAAGGGAGACCTTTACCATTACTTACTAACCACATGTAACTAATCAGGGCCAAACTTCACAGGAAATTTGAATATCAATCAGGGATCTTCTGTTATTAGGTAAAAGGTTGCCCTTGCTCGAAAGACAGTCATATCCAACTCTAGGGTTCAGTGCTCAGCTCTGTTTACAGCAAAAGAGTCTGCATTTGCAGACATGTGGCAGGCATGAATGGACACCAGAGTGCATGGAATGCTGTTTACCTCCCCACTGAAGTGGTACCTATTTATCTACTTGCAATTCCTTTCTTTCACACTGCTAGGTTGGCAGGAGCTGGGACTAAGATGGGAGTACTCAGGTCTCAAACTGCTGATTTTCCAGGCATCAAGTTCAGTGGCTTAACCACTTGCGCCACTGCAGTTATTACTGGCTGTAAAAAGCCACACTGATTTATAAACTTATCTGTTATGCTAGCCAACCATTGTGCGCCCAGTGGACTTGATCCACAAAAGCTTACGTCTTCTTCCAGATATGGTTGAAACACAGACCAACATGGCTACTTTTGAAACGGTAGCCGTGTTAGTCTGTGTTTCAACCATATCAGAAAGTACAAAAGGACAAAAATGTTGTGGCACCTTAAAGACGATACACGGGCACACATGCACGCCCACACCCACAATGCACCCCCCCAACCCACACACACGACACACACCAACACCCAACCCACACAGATCACACACGACACAACACACACACCGGTGAAGGCAGAGCAGTGCCTGAGCAGCTCAGCCCTTGACCCTCTGCCTGCCCAACTAGAGGCGCTGCTGCTGCTAGAAATGGCTGGCAGGTGCTGAAGCCTAATCGCGCCTACCTAGGCAGGGAGGCTTGGGTGTCGGCAACACCGATGGCGGTAATGGAGGCCTAGGTAGGCACAGTGAGGCTTCAGCGCCCGCCAGCTGCTTCTAGCAGCAGCAGTAGTGCCTGTAGTTTGCGCCAGGCAGGCATGCAGAGGGTCAAGGGCTGAGCCGCTCAGGCGCTGCTCTGCCTCTGCCAGTGTTGCCGACCTGATATTGTTCTATATGGTGTCTTATGTGATTTGTAAGCTGCCCAGAGTAGTGTTTTACAAGATGGGCGGGTTATAAATTAAATAAGTAAGTAATTAAACACACACACAAATGCAGAAATAAGATGGAAAGGGATTATGGATACATAGAAAATCGATAATGACAAGAAAAGGATGAATTCTAACATCCACAGCTTCAACCATATGACAGAACACAAAATGGTTGGCTGCGAATTAACAAACGTTATTGTCTTTTACTAATCATACCATGCTGCTTCTCTCGCTCTTCTCTACGTTCCTTAGCCAGCCTCTGTCTCTCTTCAGATCGCAAGATAGAGCCATCTATTACTGTAACAGGAGAAGACATTAAAGCTTTTTATAATAAACATGACTATATTATAACAAATTGCCAGTTCCCAACATAGATTTTCATACATGACCGTCCATGCTTGGGAGCATGATGGGATAGTGGCTTGAAATTTGGGAATGCTGGCTGAAGGCTTCTGGGGACTGTAAATCAGAAGGTAATTTCTCTAAATTCAGAGTGACAGTACGCAATTATCACCAATCACATCCACGTCACAAACTCTTCTTCTGTTATTGGCCTGGATAAATGAAGCCTCCTATATGACTTCTAACACTATCAAATGCTCCCTTCTCCATTCTGGGAATGAGAATACGCAATTAAAACACTTTGGCAGATATAGCGGGCTGTACACTTTCAATGTATGAGATTAATTCATAATGGGAAAAATCCAAAGACTCACATGAAGACCACAAGAATGGAATTTTTCTAAAATCTAGGATTTTACCTGGTTTAGTTGATTTTATGCTCACTCCGGATGGGACAGGGACTGGACTAACACCACTTTGGTTTCTTCTTTCTTCTGCTAATGCCTGAGCTGCAGCAACTAGAAAGGGAGAAAACACAAACACAATTAAAACTAAATTCCACTAATTGATGTCATGCACAAATATTTACAGTTCCATGCTACAAGGAAGATCTGCTACACAATACAAACCTAGGGATACTTCTTCTACCATATCCAAATTGAAATATTGATGATCCTCATGGCCAGAGTTCGGCAACCTATGGGCCACGGGCCGAAATCATCTGGCCCCCATGCCCTTGCCGGCACTGGAAGCAGCATAAACAGCTGTAAAATGTGTCCACGACTGTCATAAATGTGTTTATGACAGTTGCAGACACATTTATGGCTGTTGTAAATGCATTTACAACAGTTGTGGATGTGTTTTTCAGCAGTGTTTACAGCAGGGGATTTAGAGTGGGGGACCACCAGTTTGGCCCCTTCAACTGTCTGAGGGAGCATGAACCGGCCCATTACTTTAAAAGGTTGGGAACCACTGCTCATGGTGATCATCCATGAAGACGGTCTTGAGAATATAACACAGTGGCCTTCCATCTGCTTTCTGCATCGCAGGGTGACACCCGTACCACTGATTCAGTTCTGTGAGTCACTTTCTGGTCCTGAGCCCATTTGGCACGCAAAGTCCTCCTCAGCCCCAGGCCAGTATTGATGAAGCTGCTGCCCTCCATCAAGATGGATTCGAGGGGGATTTTATCCACTTGGGGACCATCACCCTTCCCTGTGGACTTCGCCACCCAAGGCTGTTAGTCCTCAGGGTGGTCAGGTTAATTAACCACCGTCTGACACTTGGCAATGAGTTGCTGGCAGCATGGTCTACCCGACTGCCATAGCAGGATACAAGTAACTACAAAAGACAAAAACAACCAAACATTTTCTGTTTGGAAACTCTTCTCCTGGAGGCCTAAGGGACTGTTACTTCTTTGCCCTCCAGATGTGAAACTGCCAAAATGAAGTCACCTTTTGGCAAGTTAATTCTGCAGTTCTTTTCGCCTGATCTAGTGTGAGAAAGATTAGCCAGCAACGCAAGGTTGCTGTTACCAGGGTACACCCAATTGTGGTTGAAAAATACTACAATCTCCAAGGAGGCTCTTTCTATGCACCCCAGTCTAAAATTTAAAGCACAATGAAGCATCTCTAAATGACCTCTGATTTTAGGTTGAGGGAAAGCACCGTTACTAGTTATGAGAAAAATATATGCTTTATGAGAATCATGTAAAAACTTCTGAAAGAAAATGAGCCACCAGTTTCCTTATCATTATTTTTAGTCTTCTACCTGTGCGCCACAGAATGCAAAACTAGAAAGAACATTTCCCTTCTCCATGACAACTCATTCTGCCATGGCAATAATCTTCCTAAGGCTGCCCCCCAAGAACGATCACTAGAAGTGCTTAATCCTATTTAAAGTCAATGACAAATGCTGTTTACAAGGCTCACCCAGCAGTTCTAAACTATCACCTGTAGTTGTCACCTTGCACTGAATGTGTTCTCTACTGCAAGTCCTGACAAATGATTTCTCCAGTCTAAGCACAGCACTGTGGGTCCATTTAGGCTGGGGTTCCCAAGCTACGGCCTGCGGTGCCCTTTCAGGTGACCTGCCATCACCGTACCCGGAAGTGGAAGCAGGCATGTTTACGTAAGCATTAAAACACGCCCACGCATACGTAAATCTGTTTATGTCAGCCATAAATGTGCCTTCTGCTATTGTCAATGCGGAAGTGGGGACATTTACTTCTGCTTCCAGGGGGCATGGTCTGGCCCGCTAAGCTATCCATGAGACATGGTCAGGTCTGCAGCATAAAAAGGTTGAGAACCTTTGATTTAGGCAATGAGAACTACTGGATAGACTGCAATGTAGTTATTATAGTAAGTAGCAAAATATTTTTACTGTACAGCCCAAAGCTATTTTTGGAAATCTACCACAAACATCTCCCCACCCCCCCCAAATATCTATACAAATCATTCGACAGACAAAACAGTAATTTTCCTCAATGAACAGGCTGTAAAATCTGTTGACCGTTTCACGTTAGATCCAGCACAAAAGCCCTTACCATTCATAGTTTGCAGACCTTAATAAGAAAAGTCTGAGATACCTTATTTAATATTAAATTACAACTTGAATACAATCAAAATATTATCTAGGTGTGGAAAAAAATCATTTCAAATCTTCGAAAGAGACAATATGGATGGTTACTAGAACTGATTTAGAATCTGCAAGTACTAGTTTAGATTTTAGACAAATCAAATTAATACCAGGTGCAATTTTGGATACAATAGACACACTTGAAAAAGAAATGTTTGAAGTGGTAGCTGTGTTAGTCTGTGCAACTATATCTGAGAGTAAATAAAACAGAACAGCAAAAATTGTTTGCTGTAACTTAGCATTAATGCATTAAAAAAAGACAAAAAACATTGTGGCACCTTAAAGACTAACTCCTGTACTTAACTGTGAGCTTTAGTGGACCAAGTCCACTCCATCAGACATAAAAGTGAGGCCTCATGGCAGCAATTTATACACATATCAGGCACACGGTAATTGCCCAGCCTAACAGAATAGTAACAGTGTATCATTTTGCAACAGACAAAATCCCGTTATTATTCAAAATTCTTCAAGTTGGTTTGTTCCAGTTTGAGGCACAGACTCCTTAAATCTTAAAATGTGTTATCCATTGTCTTTATGACATTTGTTTCCATTAGCCAAAACTCAAAACATGTAATAATAATAATAACTTCGTGTCAGAAATTATTCTGGGTTGAAAGAATTTTTGCTGAAGAAATTCCACTCAGAGGATCCCCGAATGAGGCTCCTTTCATGTCCACAAGATCTTTTTCCCCACCAAAGTGGCCCCTATTTATTTGCAATTTCTTGCTTTTGAATAATTAAAAGATTATATATAAAAGGAACTATCTGAAACTAATTCATTGAGACACAATGAAATATATGAAATGTTTAAAACTTGATAAAAGCCAACATAAGAGTAGCAATCAGTAACAACACAAAAATATGTGACACAAAAATATATTCATCTTTGTATCACATACAATATTTTAGTGATGTTACTCAACACTAAAATAGCAATAAATGCTGTATACGGAATGAGCAATAAAATACAGTGTATGCTCTCCATTTACAGGCAAAAAGGCAGTGCTGTCTGTGTCTGTAGATGTTGCCATGGACATGTGGCAGGCATGACTAGATACCGGAGTGCACAAACCGTTGTTACCTTCCCACCAAGTAGTTCCTATTTATCTACTTGCAATGTCTTGCTTTCAAACTGCTAGGTTGGCAGCAGCTGGGACAGAGACAAGAGCTCACTCCCTTTTACAGCACTTGTGTCTCAAACTGCTGACCTTCCAACCATCAAGCTCAGCATCTTAACTACTAAGCCACTGCAGTCCTATGAATTAAAACAGGACCATAATACTGCTAACATGTTTAGTGCATTAATGCTAAGTTATAGCAAACAATTTTTGGCAACACCAACACTAAGTAGCCAACATCTTTCACTTATGAAATGCTTTGATTCAGTATATTGTAACTGACAAATACAGTGTTATATTTGCATGTTTATTCAATACATTAACTTAGGGCTGTAACTGCAATGCTTACAAAGGAAAAGATAGTCATGTAGCAATAAATGTGCTAATAGCAAACAACTATGAACACTAATCTCTGCTTTGTTTTTGTCTAGAGGGGGACAATTAATTAAGTACAGTATAGCTTATTTGGTTGTTTATTGTTCTTTTTTCCTGTAATGTCCATTTATCTTTATAATAAAAGTGTATTTTTTTTTTAAAAAAAGTATAGCTAAATCACAGGGAATGAAGTCATGCAAGTTGGATTCACTCTCCAAGTTCCTTTGTGAAGAAGCAGTGTACTGAAAGATATCTAAATACAACACGGGGGCCATTCCTGCAACAGTGCCAGATTGAAAACAGACCACCACAACCTCAAGAAATGCTCCTCTGCAAGGTTTTAATTTATATTCTGAACTATTATTCCTACAGCTATTGCCATTCTTCCAATGAACATTACTAATAGAGCACATAATTCTTTATGTTAATGCATGCAAAATGGAGGCATAAAAAATACCCGTTGTTACAGACTTTAAATTTACAATGCATCAGTGACAATTCTGACTATTTTTACCTTTAGAATATTGCCCTTGCTCAACATCACCTTAAATGTACCACACAGCATGAAGGGCACTGCGATTCTTAGTCTAAAGCAATGTTTCCCAATCTTTGGTTCTTGCACTTCAAGTCCCAGAAGCCTAAGCCAGTACATTGGCTGATCAGTGCTTTTGGGATTTGACTTAGGCTTCTGGGAATTGAAGTCCAAGAATCAAAGGTTAGGAAACACTGGTCTAAACTGATTCTGAAACAACATATGGCAGTGGTGGAGAACCTATGGCACGTGTGCCAGAGGTGGCACTCAGAGCCCTCTCTGTGGGCACCCATGCAGTTGACCCAGCACAGAGTTTGCTCCGCTCCTCTGCCCAGCAGCCCAATGGGAGAGCTTCCTCCCTCTCCCAGCACAGTGTTTGTCCTGTCCCTCTGCCCAGCAACCCAAAGAGAGTGATTCCTTCCTCCCCTGTTGCTAAGTTGGCACTTTGCGATAAATAAGTGGGTTCTGGGTTGAAGTTTGGGCACTCAGTCTCTAAAAGGTTCGTCATCACTGACATATGCTATAGTACTCAAATTGACTCAATAATGCAGGGAGGCAGTAGGATGTGCTACTCAATATGCTCAAAATACTAAGGATAAGAAGCTATTCAGGTTCTCCCAAGACACACAAACCCTTACTAGAGTGCTCATGAGTGCTTTCCAACAAATGCAACAATTAATTCAATAAATGTAAGGACATTTCCTGAAAACATATACTCTCACAAGTTAAAGCACAAATATATGACTATTTTTGCTGTCTTCGTGGACTCCTGCAGTTCCCCATTCAAAAGTGAAATTATGCACTTCTTCGGACTCCTTTGTTTTACTTTGCTGCTCTAGGGATTGGGAAGTACAGTACACTAGCTTCCTCTCCTTCCAAACCTTATTTCTTCCTATCCAGTGGAAACTTTTTCCTTCTATGAATTGCTTGTCCTCAACTGTGCAGCCATAGCATTGTCAAATACATCAGAGGTTCCCCGCCCTGCAAATAAAAACCTTGACTGACAATAGAGCCTAGCACAGCAAATCACAACAGACTCCAGTCAAACTCTGAAATCACAACTTAAAGTCTTTCTCTTGAAACACAATGATGCCTCTATTGTGTGATATGCACTGGGGGTGGGGAACCACATTGCTATTGCATTTTAAATCTCAGCCTTCATTTCCCTTCCTGAGTAATTTTCATGACTGTACTTTTCAAGCATTCTAGTTGTGCTTTCCCCTTAATTTTCTGTGGATAGTACCACTATCCAGGCTTTGAAGGATTGGCAGTAGCAATGAATGCTATACACTGATGATGATGAACCTTGGCACTCCAGGTGTTCTTGGACTTCATTTCCCAGAAGCTCAAGTCTTTGTGAATTCATGTGAATGGGTTTACTGTGCTTTGAGACTTGGGCTTCTGGGAATTGAAGTCCAAGAACAAACGCAGTAAACCCATTCGTGTGGATTAACACATGTGGGCTTCTGGGAATTGAAGTTTAAGAGCACCTAGAGTGGCAAGATTCACCATCACTGTTGTACACTTTAACTACTTGAAAAATCAACAGTAATTCCAAGCACAAGACAGTCAGCATTAACAACAAATTATAGATAGTTCAGAACAAGAATAACTTAGTCGTTATCTTTCCAAAGTCAAAAGAATGTATTTTTACAACTCTGAATTTTCCATTTTGCTACTGAATTTTCCATTTTGCTATGGATGGAGTAGCAAAAATAGGTACCAATGAATATATAGCCAAATGAAGATGTAACAGTTAAGGACGAAATGTAATTCACCACCCGCCAGGACAACTTCAAACATTACAGAATCAAGGAATGAAATATATAATTCAGAGGTTGCATTTCAGTAAGGATATAGCATATTACAATAGATGAACCAGTATTTTGTAAAAATAATAATAAATTAAAAAAAAAAGAGGCCAAGCTAGTCATATTCTGTAATATCATTACCCAAACATTTTTTCCAACTTAGATCAAAATACTGTACATTGATGTAAGAAGCAGGAGTATCTGTTGAGTTGAGTAGATCTGGTTTGTCAACTTCTCCGTAATTCCACTGATTTAAATAGGCCTATTTTAGTTGCCACTTGTCATGCTAAAGTTAAGTCAAAAACAAAGTTAGGTCCATTTGATCAGTGGTACCTACATATGGGCTGAATCACCAAATCCTGAAGGATGTACCGGTAATGGGTCTACTCTAGTGTGACTTACCACATTAAGCAGCAGCATTTCGGCCACCAAACAAGGACTACTCCTGGCCATATGTGCAACTGTCTGATGACGGCATGCTGCAATACCAGAAAGCATCTGCCATGCAAAATGTCTTTTCTTCTCTACCTGTTTTACTATTGCAATTCATAGATTTAGATACCTCAGCTGCAAAAGTAAACAGAGCCAATTTCACTGCATTTCTTTGGGAGTGGGTGGAAGAGAAGACAGATTGGCACTAGAATTTGAAAAAATATACAATACACACTAGGTCACATTACTGATTTTTGTTGGCTGTGTGAAAGTGCAGAAAAAAACAATGCAGAGCTGGCATTTTAGTCAGGATATTTCACAAGAACTGTGAGCACTTTTTTAAGGGAGAGAAGGAAAACTCAGCAAGTGCATACCTTGACAATCAGGAAATAATAATTTTCTACATCACAATAGATGAGCCAGCATTATGTAAAAAACAGACAAGTTAGTAATATTCTGTAATATCACTATTCAGACTTTTGGTTACTTTTACGGTATGTACTTAAAATTTCAACTCTTAATCTAATCTGAACATCTATATGTGTGACTCATTTATGCCAAAGTGCAAAGACTCAAACCTATTCCAATACATTAACATAAAACTGGACAATTTAGAAGTCAAACATGAGTATCAATAGTAATTTCAACAGGAATTTCACATAGATGAACAATCAAATGCAGCAAAAACATTTAAATATATCACAGGAATCCTTTGAATAAACATCCCAATAGCTACCCTGCCCCTACTAAAAAACAACAACCCCTACTTGCAAGCCTTCACAAACAGAACTGGAGACATGGAGAAAGGTTTAACTCTTTCTACTGTGCCATGGGACTGTGGTGGCTTAGTGGTTAAGATGCTGAACTTGACGACTGGAAGGTCAGCAGTTCAAGACCCGAGTGCTGCATGATGGAGTAAGCACCTGCCTCTGTCCCAGCTCCTGCCGACCTAGTAGCTCGAAAGCAAGAAAATGCAAATAGATAAATAAGTGCCACTTCGATGGGAAGGTAAACAGCATTCTGTGCATTCTGGTGTTTAGTCATGTCTGCCACATGTCCACGGAAGCGTCTGCAGATGCAGACAACTTTGGCTCTTTGGCTATAAACAGAGATGAGCACTGAACCCTAGTCAGATACAACTGGCTTTCAAGCAAGGGTGACCTTTCCCATGCTACAACCCTCATTTGTCATTCACTCCTGATACCTTGAGACTGACTATAACAAGAGTAAAAGATGTCACAAGAGATAATCAAGGATTTCCTATGTTACATTTAGCTTTGGTCATGATCGCTAGGACCCAGTGAGATTTTAGACAAATGGTGGAGAACATCTTTGGCCAGCAAAGGTGGCACACTGGATTTGAATCTGAAGCTATGAATGTCAGTTTAAGCTGTCACCATCTTTTAGTCTCAACTCCTTATTTGTAAAATGGAAATACTGTAATGCAACACCATAGTACGTTTAAAGATTAATGAAACTGTAGAGCAATTTACACAAAATATAATATTGTTAACAGCTGCAGCTTTTTCCATTATGGCTTTAACAAAGTATTAAGCTATATTAATAAACTGATCTGAAAACTTAAGAACTATTTTGGATCAGACCAAAGGCCAGTTTAGTTCCCTCGCAATTGCTAAATACCTGCCAATCGGAAGCTCTTAAGCAGGGCAAACCCAATAATCTCCTTTTTTATGATTTCCAAGATTAAGAGTATACTGCATCTAATCTAATAGCCACTGATAGACCTATTTGCTGTATATGTTAACCCTCTCTGAAAACCATTTAAATTGGCTTTTTAAATTTTGAAGTAAAAAGAGGGTGAGGATTCAAAGTTCTGCTGGACACCTCTTTGCCTAAACACTGCAGCTGAGTCACATAACAGAATTCAAAGTATGGTAATACATCGACAAAACAAAAACTTGAGGTTAAAAAGTACCAGAACATGCAAAAAAAATTGTAATAGCAAAAGGGGAAAAATTGCACGTAAACATAAAAAACATCTGAAGCAGTGCAAATCTCTACCTAACAAACAAGAGATTACTTCAGGGGGGTGTTAAAATATGAGTGATTAACTAAACTCCAGCACAATGCCGCAGATTTCTAGGGAAACCAAAGCATGGCAAGAGAAAACAGTCCAGGGAGGTTATGGGGGCAGGGTGGAGAAAAGGTGTCCATTAGCCTCTTAAACAGCAATAATAGAAGAAATAAATGGTTCTCACAGCCTCCCATCTAAAGTGCAGAGTAAAGAGGACAGAAAAGGGAGAAAGGAAGCACTTTGAACAAAAAAGGCACACAATTAAAATGAAAAAAATGTGAGATCAGTTTTTGTTGGAGAAGCAACTGAGTTAGGAAAAAATGGGTTGAGGTGAGAGTTGACAAGTTGGAGATAAAGATATGGAAAGATAGGTAGTGGTTAATTAATTTAGTTGAGAAATGTCTTGACACAAGACTGTGACAAAATGAGGGAGGGACAGGAAACTGGGGCAAGAACAGAAGCAGAAGGCTTGAGTGAATGTGGTTAACAGAAGTTCTCAGGATCAGGAAGAGAGCAAGTAAAGCAGGGGGAGAAACCCCCAAACAAATGGGGAGTAAATCAAGTGGGGAAAAAGGGGTGACCAAATAAAGGAGGGGAAGGACTTAAAGAAGGGGGAGGTGGTAAAGGAGGGTGGAAAAAATGAATAAAGGGAGAGCCATAATAATGATGATTATAATTGGATTATTGGAGTAAATAATAGTAAATAATAGGATGAGGACCTTGCCACCCCTCCCCTTGTGCCCACCCCAACATATTATATTGTAATGTAATGTATTGTCTGTAAGCCGCCCTGAGTCGCCATGGCGAGTGGGCGGCAATATAAATTTGAACTAATAAAATAAAATAAATAATAAATAATTGGAGAAATATGTTGTTGTGCTCATAGTGATTGGAGCAATACCTAAACGACTTCCGAGCATATTTTTCCCTCAAGGATATTATTATTATTTAGACTTGTATGCCGCTCTACTCAGTAAAAACTGACTCAGAATGGGCTCACAGCATTCACAAACAACAATATTACAGTGCAAACCAAAATACACTAGCATTTAATATAGCAAAACAATTAAATACAGTAAATAATATACAGATCAATACACATACAATATTATAGGGTAATCAAAATACAATAAATAAATATTTATCACAGCTTAATAGGATATTTGGAAATTCTGGATTTATTGGATTTGAACATCATAACGGTACAAAAAAAAACCAACTACTGCCTATTATATATATATAAGTAAAACCTCATATAACACTAAAACCTGGTTCCACAAGTCTTGATGTTATATGATTTTTAGTGTTATCTGATGCATGTTAAAATCCTATGGGATCCATAGAGATACATTGTAACCACACAGGCTTTAGCGGTTGTTATCTGAAGCATCCCATAGGATCTTAATGTTATCCGATGCAATTCTTCCCCCCAGATTCCTTAATGTTATGCGATTTTAGTGTTATTCGATACTAATGTTATATGAGGTATTACTATATATATATACACACACACACACACACACATATACATACTGTGTGTGTGTGTGTGTGTGTGTGTGTGTGTGTGTATGTATATATATATATATATGTGTGTGTGTGTGTGTGTGTGTGTGTGTGTGTGTATATATGTGTGTGTGTGTGTATATATATAATGTGTGTGTGTGTGTGTGTGTGTGTGTGTATAAAAAAACCCTATAGACTTAACAGTTCTTAGGTCCCTTGGTTGGGGCTGGAACTGTTAAGATTATACCCGTCCTTGACTGCGAATCGAAGGGGAGATTTGTATATTGTAATGATGATGATGATGATGATGATGATGGGGGGCTGTTATGGGTGCTTCAGAAAGGGGGGGGGAAGAGAGAATAAGGAAGAATCTGGTCTTTATGTCAGTGGGAGAATTACCAAAATAATTATTTTTTTAAATTGGGGGGTGGGTGGGTGCACCCTCCCCAATAGTTATGAATAGTTATGGTATTGGGGCGAAGGGAGGCGGGGGGGGGTCCCAAATTGTGTGTGTGGTGTGGGGGTTGGTTTTTTTGGGGGGGTGGGGGGGTTTCCTGGAGGATTTGGGGCCTGGCTGGGCTTGGCCTTGAGGAAGGGGGAGAGGGATGAGGTAGGAGGACGTGACAGGGAAGGTCCAGGGCGCCCCCCCCCAACACACACACACACACACACACACACACACACAACCGCCGCCCTTCCTCACCCATTTGCTCCCGGAGCCCCTTCAGGGAGGACGGGGTCGGGGGCGGCGTGGCTCCGGTGCCCTCCGCCATCTTCGGCCGCCTGAGGACGCTCGCTCCTTCTCTTGCCGCCGCCTCAGGATCCGAACCGGCCCCGCCGCCTTCCCCTCACAGCCAGCGCGGAACCGCCAAACCCCGGCTGAGGGGGAGGAGGCGCACTGCGCATGCTCGACGGGAGGGGGGAGAGAGCGCGAGGAGGGGGCGGGGCGGCCGAGCGCGCGCTCTCCCTCTCCCGCCCCCCCTCTCCGTCCTCGCGCCGGCGCCAACGAGCATGCGCGCCTGGCCGCCTCAAAGGAAAAGGGAAGGGGCCCCCATAGGCCACGCCTACCTCTCCGCATCAGTGCCCTCTTCGCTTCTCTATCTCATTGCGCCTGCGCGCCGCCTCTTGTTTCCTCCCGCCCCGCCTTCTCTGGCGTCTTTGGCAGGGAGACCCGTTCTTTTGGTGCGCGCGCATGCGCATGCGCGCTCCCTCCCTCCCTCTTTCTCTCCAGCTCTCTTGGACAACTGCGGGTTCGAATCCTCCTTCCCGCCGCTATTATAATTACCCGCCTCGTTAAAAGCCCAACTGCTTTGTTAGGCTCTGAATCTTGCCTCATTAAGTGCCCTGCCTTCAAATAAAATAAATTTGCTGCCATCATTGGGGTTTTAGTTTATAATGGTCGTGGGTTTTGTTTTGTTTTGTTTTTGGCCTCATTTCTTTCTTTGCAGAAAAATTATTGTATTCTTTTGTATTGATCACCACCAAGAGTAATGGCATATAGCACTAAATTTGGAGGAATATTAATGGGATGAATAAATGAATGAATGAGTGAATGCTTTGCATGGAAGTAAAAGGAAGAAATGATGGAGGGAAATTGATGCATTGAAAATGTGGAGGTTCAGGCAATTTCTTGGGCTGCCAGGAAGACAAATTAGTGGGCAATAGATTAAAACAAGCCTGAACTCTCACTAGAAGTTAACCTACTGTATATACTCAAATATAAGTCTAGTTTTAGCCCCCCCCCCAATGAGGTGCAAAAAAATGGGACTCAACTTATACTCTGGTCAACGTAAACATTCTAAAAAATAACCACACACATGTCTAAATTAATTAATTTTACTGTATTTTCATGTATTTTAATTAATGAAACTCACTAGCACCTGCCGCATTTTCCACCCCCAGCTTATCCTCTGGTCAATCTATTTTCCTAGTTTTAGAGGTCCAAATTAGGTACCTTGACTTATATTCGGGACGACTTATAGTCGAGTATATACGGTAACTAACAAGACATGATGGGAAAATAAGTAACACAGTACAGTAATACCTTGCCTATCGTTTGCAACAGATAGTTGGTTTTCACCAAGTAGGGCGGCATATAAATCGAACTAATAATAATAATAATACAGTAATACCTCATATAACATTAGTATCGAATAACACTAAAATCGCATAACATTAAGGAATCTGGGGGGAAGAATTGCATCAGATAACATTAAGATCCTATGGGATGCTTCAGATAACAACCGCTAAAGCCTGTGTGGTTACAATGTATCTCTATGGCTCCCATAGGATTTTAACATGCATCAGATAACACTAAAAATCATATAACACCAAGACTTGTGGAACCAGGTTTTAGTGTTATATGAGGTTTTACTGTAATAATAATAATAATAATAATAATAATAATAATAATAATAATAGTGCTAAAACCACATAATGTTAAGCAATCCGAGAAAAAATGCATCGCATAACGTTAAAATCCTATGGGATACATCAGATAACGTTCACTAAAGCCTGTGCCAGTTACAATGTATCTCTATGGAGTTTTAACATTATGCAATTTATCCCATAGGATTTTAACATTATCCGATGCAAGCATCGGATACCATTAAAAATCAGATAACGCTAAGACTTGTGGTACCAAGTGTTAATGTTATTCGAGGTTTTACCGTATTAAGATAAGTGGAAGGTAATGGCAGAAAGTGAGGAAGACCTAAAGAAGCTGATGCTTAGGTTAAAGGAAGCGAGTGCAAAAGCTGGATTGAGACTCAATATCAAGAAAACCAAGATCATGGCAACAGGCCCTTATCAGTCCCTGGAAAATAGATGGGGAAGAAGTAGAAGCAGTGACAGATTTTACCTTCTTAGGATCCAAGATCACTGCAGATGGGGATTGCAGCCATGAAATTAAAAGGCGACTAATTCTTGGAAGGCAAGCTATGAGAAACCTGGGGACCTAGTTAAAAATAGAGACATTACCTTGCAAACAAAAATTCGCATGGTCAAAGCAATGGTATTCCCTGTTGTAATGTATGGTTGTGAGAGCTGGACCATAAGGAAAGCTGAGTGCAGAAGAACAGACACCTTTGAGATGTGGTGCTGAAGGAGAGTTTTGAGAGTCGCCTGGACAGCGAGGAGAACAAACAGGTCAATCTGAGAAGAAATCAACCTTGACTGCTCTTTAGAAGGTCAAATAGTAAAGATGAAGCTAAAGTACTTTGGACACCAAATGAGAAGAGAGGATTCACTTGAGAAAGCCTTGATGCTGGGAAAGGTGGAGGGCAAAAGAAGAAGGGAGCGGAAGAGAATGAGATGGCTGGATGGTGTTGTAGACACAATGAGCACAGAGATGGGCAGGTTGAGGAGGATAGTGGAGGACAGGGTGCCTGGCGGGCAGTGGTCCATGGGGGTCGCAAAAGGTCGGAATCGACTGTGCAACTGAACAACAACAGGGAAAACTTAACATGAAATGTTTGGACTCAACGATGGAACACATAACCTTGAGTTTGCAAAACCTAAGCTGGGCTGTCAACTATAGAACCTTTTAGACATCATCACTCATAAATTGCATAAGTTGAAAGTGAATCAGTGGAACTGAATTGAGTGGCTTCAGCCAATAGGGTGGCATGTATGTATTAAAAAAACTGGGGTGTGTGTGTGTTCAATTCCATTTGTATTTTGATTTCAAACAACTTTGAAGCAAACTGTCAATGACAGAAAGAACAAGTGAAGTCTTGGAAGAGAGGAAATTATCTGCTAACTAATTGAAGTATCCACATTGATCAAAAAGGACTTGGAAAATTTCAATATCTATGGAGGGTATTCTATATTTCCATTGATGGGGGGCTTTCCATTTCAAAAAGAAATTGTGAAATCATAGTTGTTTTAAAAGTTTGCTTTCCAAGTTTCATAAACAAGCTGATTGTGTGCCATTATTTTAAAATTCACCTGGAACCTACTTTTGAATCATGGCCTTTTGCTTTAAAAGAAGGATGCTACAAACAAAACAGCTTAGCATCTCCTCTAAAACCTCTGTTTGCCAAACTGATGGGCAAAACTTCTCACCAGATAGATCAACACTTTTACTTTCTAATTGTAGTACAGTATGCCAATTTTTAAAGACAATTCTTAATAAGGCACAGGAGCAGATGGGTGGGTGGGTGTGGGTGGAAAGCTGGCAAGCAAGATTTTATTTTTTATTTTTTCAATCACCCAGATGTGTTCTCTGCTGTTGGGCTTTTTAATTGTGTGTGTCAGGTCACATCGTTTTAGTTTTGTTGCTATTTATAATTCATTTAGTTCATTTGTTATTTATGTCTAATTTTCTATTGTAAAGATGTCTTGAATGTCTTGTGAGCTGCCCGGAGTGGGAAGGTATTCTGGATGGGTGGGATTGAAGTGTAATAAATAAATACAAATTAAATATAGATAAATATTTAGAAGTTGAATGCCCGCTCTCCCCCCTCCTAGGGGTCCCTCCCTATCTTTTTATTGATTTTGCTGTTTTGGCTGTGAAATCCTGGACTGGAGAGGAACCTGCAAAAGTGCACGCTTTCCAAAGACCCCACCTTATCTGATAAATCTACTTCCTGTCCAGAGATGAGATGAGCAGAAGGACGTGAAGCCAGCAAAATGGAAATCTCTGCCCCCAAAGTCAGAACTATGGCTTTCCTGTGTTCCTCTCTCAGAATTATGGCATTAAAAGGCTCCAGTGTTGGTTTTGTTTGCTTGCTTCAAGAAAAGGGGCTTTTGTGAGCTTGCAACACAGACTTATTCTTCCCTCGATGGGTATAAAGATCTCCTTGTTATTCAAGATGCCCAAAGCTCACTTTCGGTTTAAAAACCGCATTTGTCGTCGGCTGCTACTCATGTCCAAGCATACACTTTCCCTGGAAGTCATTTGCTCCATTGATAGATGTGCTTCTGGTGACTCCAGAAACCGATCCTGGCATGAAACAAACGACCACACACTATGCACTGACTAGAAGGTGAAAGGCATAGTTGAGTTTGACGAAGCTTCCGTGCTTGTTGCTTAGTCTCTTCATGTCTGCGGCGTTCCCCTTCGAAATGATGGGTAGCAGAAGAGATGGTTGGGCGCCAAAGTGGGCAATCTATGGCTGATGCCTCCCAAGTTTGTGGGTTTATACCTGACACCTTCATGGTTTGTTTCAGCTGGTCCTTATAACACTTCAAAGGAGCTCTGTGAGGTCTTGTACCAGAGCTAAGTTCCCCATAAAGAATTGGATGAGGAAGCCTGGACCCATCCATACAGCAGACATGCCCTATCCATCTAAGATGAAGGCCTATGATGGAAGCTTTAATGCTATTTACAGTCCCCCTAGCCAATCTCACGGATGGCACCTGAAGCTGTGCCGATGAAGAGGAGCGAGTGATGCGGGCTACAGACCCGAGGGGAAGCCGTTTCATCTAGATAGGGTCAGTGGCAGGTTTAGTTTGCCATTTGGCACAATGCTTGCATCCAAATGGCACATGGAACTCAAAATCTATTTGGTCTCATGCAGCCTTTGCCAATATCATGAAGTGGCTTAATAAAACAGTCATTTAAGGATATTGGCAAATTAATCACTTTCTCAGCTCCATGGAAGGGCTGAGGAGGTGAAAAAAAAAATTAAGTGTCTATTTGACAGTGAAACATATGCTGCATCAAACGGAACACTTCTTCCAGGAAGATGTTTTGTTGCTTTGCTTTTAAAGGTTGGGTGTTGCTCAGCATACTAAATTGTCCTGGAATAAGTCAGTTGAGTCAGTGGGGATTTTGTGAGTCATCTCCTGTGTGAGTTCCATTGACTCAAATGGGCCTATTCTAGTTGTAACGTAACTGTAGCATAATAAATCACAATGAGAGTAATCACTGATCAGTATCAGTGATAGGGGCTGCGGTGGCTCAGCGATTAAGAAGCTCGCCTTGTTAGCTGGAAGGCCGGCAAGTCGGCACTTCAAGACCGGGGTGCTGCATGATGGTTTGAGCGCCCGTTTCTGTCCCGGCTCCTGCCAACCTAGCAGTTCCAAAGCAAGAAATTCCAAGTAGATAAACAAGGACCACTTCAGTGAGGAAAGAGCTTGGGGACATGAAAGGAGCCTCATTCGGGCGTCCCCTGAGTGGAGTTTCTCCAGCAAAAATCCTTTCAACCCAGAATAATTTCTAACACATTATTATTATTATTATTATTATTATTATTATTATTATTATTATTATTATTATTATTATTATTATTATTATTATTATTATTATTATTATTATTATTATTATTATTATTATTATATCAGTGATTTTATTAGTGAATTTTATACATGTGTTAAATGATGTTCTATTTTGTAAAGGCCTATGGTCATAATCAATAAAGATATTACAGTCAAACCTCGCATAAAGAGCGCCTCGCTTAAAGAGCACCTCACTTAAAGAGCAGAATTTTCTCTGAATGTTCGCTTCGCTTAACAAATAAAATCAACCAAAAACTCGCTTAACAAATAAATTGGGGTTCACAATCCCCCTTCCCCACCAGAAGTCACAATGGGTCACTTCCAATGGTGTTTCGCTTAAAGAGCAAACTCACTTAAAGAGCAATCCTATGGAACACATTATGCTCTTTAAGCGAGGTACCACTGTACCACTAAAACCAAAACTAGAGTAGGCCCATTGGAACCAATGGAACCAATGGAGGAGCCAACTCACCAAACCCCTACTGAGTGAAAGGGCCCATTTTAGCTCTGACTTACTACACTAAGCAACAGCATTCCAACCATTATTTATTTATTTATTTATTTATTTATTTATTTATTTATTTTACTTATATCCCGCCCCTCTAGGGATAAAATCATTCCTATTCAGGGCAGCTAAAGGTTTCCCTTGCTCGAAAGCCAGTCGTATCCGACTCTAGGGGTCAGTGCTCATCTCTGTTTCTAAGCCGAAGAGCCAGCGCTGTCTGCTTCTGCAGAGATTTCCATGGTCATGTGGCAGGCATGAATAGACACCGGAGCGCATGGAACGCTGTTACCTTCCCACCGAAGTGGTCCCTATTTATCTACTTGCAATTTCTTGCTTTCGAACTGCTAGGTTGGCAGGAGCTGGGACAGAGACGGGAGCTCATTCCGTCCTGCAGTACTCGGGAATTGAACTGCTGACCTTCCGCCTCCCAGTCAGTGTCTTAGTGACTTGTAAAAAACAACAATAAAGCAATCAAGAGTTATTAAAAGTTACTCAAAATAAAAACAGTCAAAAACATTATATTTTCTTTACATTAGCGGTCGAATCTGATGATTACTTTGGCTGGAATCTGTTTGGGAAAAAATTAGCCATGAGTGTTAGCCAAATGGCCACTTGAGTTAAAATATTGCAATGGGCATACCTGGGCGCAGTGGATACACCTGGAAGGCCATCCTGTCGCACAAGTGCTCAGTCTAGCACCGCCAATGGTGCTGGAGACCCTGTATTTCTTAGATCCCCATCTTTCATGAAGCTCGGTAAGAACTGGCTTTGCTCATTTTGCTCACTTCCCGGTATCACTCATTCCCACTCTCCTGAAACCATTGCCACCTTCCCACTGTAGGGTCCATTGTGTCTTGCTAGGAGCACCTCATTCTTGTTGTCAAGGAAGCGGCTGATGCTGTTGCCATGGCAGCCAGGTGTCCGATGAAAACTCCTTGGAGAAGAACACTTGAATCTCCACCATGGAAGGAAGAGGAGAGAGGAGGAGTGTGGAGGGGGAAGAAAATGGGGTGGGGTGGGGAGATTCATGCCTCATGAAGGCAAATGACACACAACATCTTTCAGAAGATGAAAGGTGAAAGGCTTTCCCACTGAACCAGTAACTATTTCTTCTTCTTATGCCGTATCTGATTCCAAATATTGGCGATCAATCATAGTGATCAGCCCTGAAAATTGTCATGGGGATAGTGTAATGCAGTGGCCTTTCATTGTCCTCCCACACTGCAGGGTGACACCTGTACCACTGATCCAAATATATGAGTCTCTTTATCGTCTAGACCAGGGATCTGCAAACTTGGCTCTCCAGGTGTTCTTGGACTTCAATTACCAGAAGCCCAAGTCAGGATGCCTGCTGATCAGGACTTCTGGGAATTGAAGTCCAAGAACATCTGGAGAGCCAAGTTTGCAGATCCCTGGTCTAGAGTCCTTTTGGTACACAAAGTCCTCTTCAGCCCCAGACCAGTATTGATGAAGCTGCTGCCTTCCATCAAGATGTCCGTAGTTATGGTTAAGAGGCTTAATCAGGCTGTGATGGGACTATTTCTCTGTATACAATACTGATATTGTATGATGCTATTTTATGACTTGGCGTCCACTGTGTACTTTTTGTTACTGTATACCGTTTAATTTATTGTTTATATTGTATTTACTGTGTGTATGGTTTGATGACTATGTAAGCTGCCCTGAGTCAGGTTCGCCTGATTGGGCAGGGTATAAATTTGAAAATTAAATTAAATTAAATTAAATTAAACAGATTCAAGTGGGATTTGGTCCACTTGGGGAACATCACCCTTCCCTGTGGGCTTTGCCACCTAAGGCCGTTAGTCCTCATTGTCGTTAGGTTAGTTAACTGCCACCTGACAATCTGTGTTGAGTCGCTGACAGTATGGTCTACTCTATTACAATAGCAGGATAACCTAGACAGACTGGTGCAACCTGTCTGGGGACACAGGAATGGGGGATCTCATACAGGGTGGCTGATCTAGTGACAGCCACCCTTCGGTTCAATTTCTGGCATGATTTTAATGTTTTTATGTATTTTTTTAAAGTTTTAACATTAAGTTTTAAGATGATTATATTTTGACTTGTAAGCCGCTCAGAGTCAGGCCTCCCCGATTGGAGCGGGGTAGTAAATACGAGTATTAAATTAAATTAAAATTTAAATTAAACCTTTTTATCTACTTGCAAATTCTTGCTTTCAACTGCTAGGTTGGCAGGAGCAGGGACAGACGAAAGGGGCTCACTCCATTACACAAGCACTCAGGTCATGCACTGCGACCTACCAAACTTCCTTAGTATTTACTAAGCCACTTGAATACACAGAAAGAACCTCCTTAAAGATTGTGGTATTTTTTAACCACAATCGGGTGTACTCTGGTAATGGCAATCTTGTGCCAGCTAATCTTTCTCACACTAGGTTGGGTGAAAGGAGCTGCAGAATGAACTCCCCGAAGGTGGCTTCATTTTGGCAGTTCCACATCTGGCCTCGTCACGGAAGAAGAAGACTAAGCCGCTGTGGCCCCTCACCTTGAGTATCAGGGAGGTGCTATCTGGCAACCAGCTTCAGGCAGCAAAATACCTGGGACTGCCCCTGACTGACTGCTTAGAACCAGAAAAACCCTTTAGGGCAGAATATGGGCAAGCTGCTTCTTAGGGCTATCACGTCCAGAAGCTTAGCCACTTCACTGGGGAATTGTGGGAGATGGAGCCCAAAATAGTAACTTTTCCAAACAAGTCAATAATACGGACAACGGTTCGTCCTTGTTGAGCTAAATTAAAAGACTGGGCAAAATCTAATAACAGAAGCACCTGGCCAAAAATCATTAGAACAAGGCTTATTATAACTTTGCAGTAAGTTGTGTCCTAAGGAGAATAAAAATGTTGAAGAAGTTGTTGAAGAAGTTGTTGAAGGCTGTCCAGTGTGGGAAAATGGATATCATTCAGAAGGCCTGCCATGGCAGTTCATTGGGGCATGGAACCGGTAAAGCCAATCCTTAAAACATCTCACTTATCTTGAAAGCCCGGTTAGGGTTGTTATAAGTCTGATTTGACTTGACAACACATAACCTGACTCATGAGAGGTTTAAAAACAGTTTTTAAGAGGAATATGAGAATAGCAATGTTCTGTTGCCATCTACTGGAACCACCACACTATTGCCCTCAACTCATTCTCTTTCTGAGCCATCATCTCAGTGGCTAGTGATGTGATGGATTACAAAACCTATTGTTCCTCAGCTGGGGATGATGGCAATTTTGATACAAAATACCTGGAGAACCCCAGCTTTGATCACTTAGGTCAGGGATCTGCAAACTTGGCTCTCCAGGTGTTCTTGGACTTCAATTACCAGAAGCCCAAGTCAGTATGCCTGCTGATCAGGACTTCTGGGAATTGAAGTCCAAGAACATCTGGAGAGCCAAGTTTGCTGATCCCTGACTTAGGTAAATGTAAAGGTCGCCCTTGCTCGGAAGCCAGTCGTATCTGACTCTAGGTTTCCAGTGCTCATCTCTGTTTATAGCCAAAGAGCGAGCGTTGTCTGCATCTGTAGCTGTTTCTGTGGTCATGTGGAAGGCACAACTAGACACAAAATGCTGTTTACCTTCCCACCAAAGGGGTACCTATTTATCTATTTGCAATGTCTTACTTTTGAACTGCTAGGTTGGCAGGAGCTGGGACAGAGACGGGCACTTATTCCGTCATGCAGCACTCGGGTCTCGAACTGCTGACCTGCCAACCTTCCAGTCATCAAGTTCAGTGTCTTAACCACTAAGCCATTGCAGTCCCTTTAAGCCACCGTAGCCCCTTGGTCACTTACTTGCACGGTAATTCGTTTTTCTTGTTCTTGATTTGATGTATTCATCATGGTGGCCTTGTTGTTCAGTCGCACAGTCGATTCCGACCCTTTGCGATGACCCCATGGACCACTGTGCACCAGGCACTTCTGTCCTCCACCATCCTCCTCAACTCGCTCAGCTCTGTGCCCATTGTCTCTACAATACCATCTAGCCATCTCATCCTTGGCCGCCCCCTTCTTCTTTTGCCCTCCACCCTTCCCAGTATCAAGGCTTTCTCA
Source organism: Furcifer pardalis (assembly GCA_030440675.1). Classification (NCBI taxonomy): domain Eukaryota; kingdom Metazoa; phylum Chordata; class Lepidosauria; order Squamata; family Chamaeleonidae; genus Furcifer; species Furcifer pardalis. The sequence continues at coordinate 33,020,988 of CP126899.1, read as the reverse complement.
AGTGAATCCTCTCTTCTCATTTGATGTCCAAAGTACTTTAGCTTCATCTTTACAATTTGACCTTCTAAGGAGCAGTCAGGGTTAATTCCTTCTAAGATTGACCTATTTGTTCTCCTCGCTGTCCAGGGGACTCTCAAAACTCTCCTCCAACACCACATCTCAAAGGCGTCTATTCTTCTGCGCTCAGCTTTCCTAATGGTCCAGCTCTCACAACCATACATTGCCACAGGGAATACCATTGCTATCACTATACGAATTTTTGTTTACAATATAATGTCTCTACTTTTCACTATGCTCCCCGTGTTTCTCATTGCTTGCCTCCCAAGAATCAGTCGCCTTTTTAATTCATGGCTGCAATCTCCATCTGCAGTGAGCTTTGATCCTAAGAAAGGAAAATCTGTCACTGCTTCTCCTTTTCCCCCATCTATTTTCCAAGGACTGAGAGGGGCCTGTGGCCATGATCTTGGTTTTCTTGATATTGAGTCTCAAGCCAGCTTTTGCACTTTCTTCTTTCAACCTTATCAGGAGCCTTGCAATAAATGTTATGTTTAAAGACCTTCCAAATTACACCAGCCAGTTATGGAAATGTATATTATGTAACCTGAATAAAATAAGATCGATAGATGTTTTCATAAAACTGGGGGAAAGAAAAGGTTAATTTCCAGGTGCTTAAGGAAGAAAAATTAATTTAAATTGAGATCCAGAAAGTCCATCTAAGGAGAAGAAGTTAAAATAAAAGAATCTTCCCTTAAACATTAGAATGAACTTCTGTTGAGTGAGATCAATGCCCCAGGGATTGGTGATTTCTCCTTTGCTAGAAGTTTTTAAACACAAGCTGGAGGGCCATTGATCAAAGATGGTTTAGCTATGGGTTTTCCTGCACTGGCAGAGGGATGGACTAGGTGACCTGAGATCCCACCTAACTCAAATCTGTAAGGATGTCTGTAAGATGACATGGTAGGACCACAGATGAAGCTCTGATTGGGCAGATGTTCTATCAAGTCCTTTGGGTATCCTGGTCTCCAATCCTTTAAGGCTTGGTTTGGGGACAGCTGTGTGGGGATAGCTCTAATCAAACCCTACAAAATGGAGAATTGGCAAACCAAAACCTCCTACCACCACCCTTTTGGATGAGATGGCTGAACCCTAAGATTAGAGACCCAAGGAATTTTACATTTCTCCAATGTACACATCAAGGGACTACGGTGGCTTAGTGGACACTGAACTTGAGGACTGTTAGGTTGGCAGGTCAGCAGCTCAAAAACTGAGTGCTGCACGATGGAGTGAGCTCCTGTCTCTGTCCCAGCTCCTGCCAACTTAGCAGTTCCAAAGCAAGAAATTGCAAGTAGATAAATAGGTACTGCTTCAGCAGGAAGGTAACAACATTCCATGTGCTCTGGTGTCTAGTCATGCCTACTACATGTCTACGGAAACATCTGCAGATGCAGACAGTGCTGGGTCTTTGGCTTTAAAGGGAGATGAGCACCACACCCTAGAGTCAGATACGACTTGCAAGGGTGATTTTTCACTTAAAATATACATTCCACCCCTTCAGAATTTCTCCATTTTATATGCAGAAGTGGGCCTTTGGTAAATGGAATTTGTTAAATGTCACCGCTACCTACGGTATCATCACTTCCTACCCCATCACAGGTGACTTCACCCTCCTGTTCTTTTGCTATTTCCCCCCCCCTCAAAATTACCATAAAACATGCCATCGCAACTTGCTTTGAACTCATCATTGGTATTCCTCAAGGAGAGCTATGGAGTAGAGCTAAGGCATTGGTTTTTACACCTTTTATTCTGGGTTTCTCCTTTGACATTAAAAAGTAATCATCTGTTGTTTTCTTCCTCATCCTTTCCAAATGTTTCTTCACAGATTTTAGAAACGAGCTTCAAAGCCATCCCTCCCTTCTGAATTCTTCTCTTGAGGCAGGAGGAATTGCCATGGAGAATGTATCATGGCAACTGGTTTGAGATGACGGGTGGCGAGCTTGCCTTATTGTCGCACATTAGATGCAAATAAACAACAGTTACCTCTAATCCTATTTTTTTTGGGGGGGCTGGCTAAACCCAACAGATCCAGAAGTTTTAAACACATCTTTTAATGGGAAAATCATTTTCTCAGGGTGCATACCACTCCATGAGTCTTACATTGGTAAAATATCCATCAGACATCTGTTGTGTCTCTTTTTATCTTATCCTGTTTTTCCCCTTTATTCTTCATGACAGCCCTTTGAGATTAGTTAATCTGAAAGATGTTGATTGGTCTTCGCTAGACAGTTCTGGGTCTTGGTGGTGCTGGTGAGAGTATGAATGTAAGAATCTCTAAACTAAGGGCAGTATCTTCATCCTCCACTTCTCTCAGTCTGCTAGGGTTGGTTGGCTGCTTAACATGAAAGATTATTAAAACTTTGATCTCAGAGGATTGGCTTATCCTTGGTTGGAAGTCTCCAACCAGACTTATGATGACCCACATAGGGTTATATACTATGTCGCCACCCTCCTGCATGAGCATCCACTGCTACGCCAAGAACTGAATCTGAGTCTCTGGAGTCCTAGTCTGACACTTTAGCCACTACATTATTTTATGTGTTTATTATTTATTTATTTAGATTTATTATCCCACCCCAATCAGGCGAACCCGACTCTAGGCAGCTTACAACATGAGTGCAAAACAAACTAAACCAGTGGTTCCCAACAAAGGGTACACAGCCCACAGGTGGGCTTCAATTCCCAGAAATGAACATCAAACTGCCTTCCACCTTGATGCCCTGATTTGAGGACAAAGAAAAACCAGCCTTGTATTTATTGACTCTAACTCGTGTTTTTGAGTGGGATGTGATGAGATATAGGATGGATACACAAAGGGAACCCCTGTTTGTACTGGAAGACGGGAGTCTATGTACCTTAAGCTATTCCTACCCAGTTTAACCCCACCCTCGAAATTTCATCTCCTTCTGTTGTTCTTTTGCGGTCCATTGGAAATCAAGGATTTTCAGGACCATGGACAGCTCTTCTGAGTCAGAATCCCTAGATCCACTTTCTTACTGGGTTAGTCTCCCTGCATTTTCTGGACTCTTTTCCTTCGGTAGCCTTCCAGTTTTAATGCACTGGTGTATAAATTAGTAGTGCATCACTTCTGCATAAAGTATTCCCTGCCTCTGCCATCTCCCAGTGTGTTCCAGAAAATGCCGAGAATGTTGCAAATCACATTCTGATGCTGTTAAATTCTTTCCGGTGGAACAAAGAAGAAATCCAGGTTCTTGTGATCAAACTGGCTGGTATTGCCAGCTTTGAAGAGATTGGCAAGACGCTGGCCCAGAAGGCACTGAAAATTTTGGATGTTTTTCTGATGAAGGTAGCTAATGTATCAAACTCACAAAAAAAAGCTCAACAGATAGATAGATAGACAGGCAGACAGCTAGATAGATAGATAGATAGATAGATAGATAGATAGATAGATAGATAGATAGATAGATAGATAGATAGATAGATAGATAGATAGATAGATAGATAGATAGATAGATAGATAGATTTTTGTTGTTCAGTCGCACAGTCGATTCTGACCCTTTGCGACCCTATGGACCATTGCCCGCCAGGCACCTCTGTCCTCCACGATCTTCCTCAGCCTGCCCAGCTTTGTGTCCATTGCATCTATAATACTGTCTAGCCATCTCATCTTTGGCCACCCCCTTCTTCTTTTGCCCTCCACCTTTCCCAGCATCAATGCTTTCTCAAGCGAATCCTCTCTTTTCTCATTTGATGTCCAAAGTACTATAGCTTCATCTTTACAATTTGACCTTCTAAGGAGAAGTTAGGTTTGATTTCTTTTAGGATTGGCTTATTTGTTCTCCTCGCTGTCCAGGGGACTCTCAAAACTCTCCTCCAACACCACATTTCAAAGGCATCTATTCTTCTGTGTTCAGCTTTCCTAATGGTCCAGCTCTCACAATCATACATTGGCACTGGGAATACCATTGCTTTGACTATGCGAATTTTTGTTTGCAATGTGATGATAGGTAGGTAGGTAGGCAGGTAGGTAGGTCATGGTCATGGTCATGGTCATGGTCATGGTCATGGTCATGGTCATGGTCATGGTCATGGTCATGGTCATGGTCATGGTCATGGTCATGGTCATGGTGGTCAATTGTCAGCCCTTGCTCTAAATCTAGCCTATAATGTGTGTTTGGCCTATATAGCTCAAGTCTCTCTCTCTCTCTCTCTCTCTCTCTCTCTCTCAAAACATGAAAATGAAAAAGACAGGGAAACAAAACTCTTAAAATATTATGTACAATTCAAAAGATGAGAAGCATTAAAGCTGTGTCGTGATAGTCCCAGAAACACTTCCCTCCTACAAAATCTTCTCAAGCTCTGTTTGGAATAGAAATGACTTCTGTGTTGTTAAATTAATCCTTTATGTGAGATTGATGTTGGGTGGTAGGAAGCATTGGCAGCTGTGGGTGGCAGACTCTTAGAGGCTGCAGAATAGGGGTAGAAAGACATTTCATTGGGACTTGTCCAGCTTGATAAATACAGACTGTGGGAAGAAGCATATTTCTGTCTCAAACTCTACCAGGTTTGACGTGTGTGATCACATGGGGGAATAGATTACAAGTCCAGTGTGATCTATATTCTCCAGCCCAATGTTGGTCGCACTCTCTGACCCGGTTATCCTGCTCTGGTAATAGAGTAGACCATACTGCTACTCACTCAATGCTGAGTATCAGGTGGCAGTTAACTAACCTGACCACCCTGAGGACTAGTGGCCTTGGGTGGCAAAGTCCACAGGGAAGGGTGATGGTCCCCAAGTGGATTAAATGGTCCCACTTGAACCCATCTTGATGGAGGGCAGCAGCTTCATCTATCCTGGCCTGGGGCTGATGATGAGGACTTTGAGTGCCAAAAGGGCTCAGGACCAGGAAGTGATTCGGACAGGATCAGTGGTTCTATGGGTGTCATTCTGTGATGCGGAAGGCAGATGGAAGGCCACGGCATTATATTCTCAGGACAGTCTTCATAGCAGATATGTCAGAAAAAGAAGATGTTGATCCATGACCCCGGCGGACTGTTTTGGTTCATTTGTAAGGCTAATACTTCTGGGAGCTTTACTGGAGCAATTCCCTGGCCTATAGAAAGATCACTAGAAGGGAGATCACTCTCTTTAAATTGATCCTTTCCCATGTGTTCAGGTGGACTTCTTGACAGCCATCTGATCACACCTTGGGAACCAAAACGGGAAGGAAAAGCAGATGGCAGTCTGAGAAACTCAATCTGATCAAGACTGAGAAAGATTTTTCTTTCTCTCCTTTATGCCAGTGCCTGGAATTGCTATTTCCTCCCCTGCTATAGCCAGGGGAGAAATGAAATAGCAGAGTGACATTTTCAAGTTCAGCTCCAGATGGGTGTGGGTGTGGGTGTGAGATTCCTCCACCTTCTCACCCAGCTCTTCAAGAGAAGTCATTCCCACTGGTGACTTTGTAGGCATGAGTGGGAAGCAAAATTAATTCTCTTTTAGAAGAGCACAATGTGGTTTGCCTTTACTATAAGCTAAAGGAAGGGGGATCTCAAACAACTTCCAAACTCGAAGAAATGTTCTCTGCTTCCACATACTGCCACTGTAACATTTTTCTTGGTGTGTTTTTCTTAAATGTGTAGCAGAAGCAGACAGCGCTGGCTCTTCGGCTTTGAAACAGAGATGAGCACTGACCCCTAGAGTCGGATACGACTGGCTTTCGAGCAAGGGAAACCTTTGCCTTTACGAGCAGATGATAAGCCCAACACCAACTCATGGGAAGCTAATGGGAGCAACACAAGAAATCGAAAGAGTGGATAAAATTGTCTGTTTGGGGAATATGTTAAATGAAAACTGGGATCCCGAGGCAGAGATTAAAATACAAATAGAGAAAAGCAATATCCACCTTGATAAAAATGCAACATTTGTTATGCAGTAGAGATCTAACTCTCACTAAAAAAAAAAAAAATCTGAATAGTGAGATGTTATGTATTCCCAGTGTTGCTCTATGGAGTCGAAGCTTGGACATTGACTAAAGCATCGGAAAAGAAAAGCGGAACATTTGGAATGTGGATCAACAGACGGCTGCTAAAGTTATCATGGGTTGACCATGTGACTAATGTAGAAGTGTTACGCCAGATGGATAAAGAACAAGAACTGTTTAAGATCATTAAGCAAAGAAAGCTCCAAAATTTTGGGCATATCATGAGGAATGAAATAAAGTATAGAATACTCCAATACACTCTACAAGGAAAGATCCCTAGGAAGAGAGGGACCCCTGGACTTAGACGGACTTCATGGCTGAAGAACCTGAGAGAGTGATGTGGAAGGTCCTTGGAAGAACTGTTCTGAGGAGTTAAGAACAGGAAGACTATCGCCACGATGATAGCCAATATCCAGAACAGGTACGGCACTTGAAGAAGAAGATGATGATGATGTGAAAAACTGACTTTGGGAGCAAGTATCCTATAGATGCAAAGTTGAAGTCACATGGTTGGATAGGTGCCCCGGCAAATAGGAATTTGCCACCAGAAACTGGCTGAGATGCACACCCACAAACAATAAGCACAACAGTTCTGTCCCTGTGCGGGCCTACAGAAGAATATTCTAGCATTGTATGGTATAAATCACCATGTGCAGAATCAGTGGTGAGCAGCAATAGGTACCCATTAGCAGCAATACCCCGGGAGGGGGGTAGCAAAATTGGGTGGCCTCTGGGCAGGGTGTGTGTGTTGAAATTGGGTGGCCTTTGGGCGGAGGAGGGGTAGCAAAATTGGGTGGCCACGCCCACCTCCCTGCCCTGCCCCATCTGGTTTTGTCCCTGCATGTGGTAATATCTGACTCTAGGGTGTAGTGCTCATCTCCATTTACAGCCCAAAGAGCCAGTGCTGCCTGTGTTTGAGATTTATACATGGCCATATAGCAGGCATGACTAGATCGCCCATGACATAGGCTCCACCCATGATGTAGACTCCACCCAAGATGTAGGTTTCCGCCCATGACGTAGGGTCCGTCTACAGTGTGGTAGCGAAAATGTTTGCTGCCAACCACTGTGCAGAATGTTATATATATATATATATATTTGCAACTTTATTGTATTTTAATTTTGCTGCATTGTAAGTTGACTATCAGTCCCTGGAAAATAGATGGGGAAGAAGTAGAAGCAGTGACAGATTTTACTTTCTTGGGATCAAAGCTCACTGCAGATGGAGATTGTAGCCATGAAATAAAAAGGCGACTGATTCTTCGGAGGCAAGCAATGAGAAACCTGGGGAACAGAGTGAAAAGTAGAGACATCAAATTGCAAACAAAAATTCATATACAGTAGTCAAAGCCCTGTGGCAATGTATGGTTGTGAGAGTTGGACCATTAGGAAAGCTGAGCGCAGAAGAATAGATGCCTTTGAGATGTGGTGCAGGAGGAGAGTTTCGAGAGTCCGCTGGACAGCGAGGAGAACTAATAGGTCAATCTTAGAAGAAATCAACCCTGACTGCTTCTTAGAAGGTCAAATTGTAAAGATGAAGCTAAAGTACTTTGGACATCAAATGAGAAGGGAGGATTCACTTGAGAAAGCCTTGATGCTGGGAAAGGTGGAAGGCAAAAGAAGAAGGGGGCAGCCAATGATGAGATGGTTAGATGGTATTATGGAAGCAATGGACACAGAGCTGAGCGAGTTGAGGAGGAGGGTGGAGGACAGAAGTGCCTGGTGGACAGTGGTCCATGGGGTCAAACTTGACTGTGCGACTGAACAACAAAAAGTCAACTTGATTCCCACCTCATGCCCTAGGCCTCCTCTTTTTCTGTTGCCTTCAACATCTTCTAATATTATTGTCGTCGTCTCCCACCCAACTGAGTGTTATTTTTCATAATGTGTATATAATATGATAGCCTCAATGTTGTCATATTCATTTCTAAGGAGAGTTCAGGTTTGATTTGATCTCGTAGGCAGATATAGTAGTACAGTACTGAAACAAAATGAGTAGATGAAGAATGAAAGCAAAGGGCACATCCCACCCACAACCTGCCATCCGAAGAAAGTTCCAGAATGTTCCTTCCTGTTCCGACTGGCCTTCAGAATAGCTCTTTGATGGCTGCTTGCCTAACCTTCCTTCTTTCCTCTATTTATCAAATGTGTTTTGAGAAATATCTCATTAAAATTCTCCTTTCACTGAGTAAATCTCTAGCAATATCTTGGGCAATGGGGTTGACCGTGAGCCAACATCGCTACTGGAGGTTCTTTATCGAGTTCAGAACTCGGAAAGGATTGCTTCTCGAGATCACAGACTCCAACCCCTTGCCATTGATCAGAAGCGTAGCGTGCCTTGGTGGGGCCCCGTATAAAAATTTGTTTGGGGGCCCTTAGGAAGGGTAAAGATTTGTTTTGCTTACGCAAGTTGGGGGCCCCCGTGGTCCGGGCCCCCCGTATAATTGATACGGCAGATACGGCGGTAGCTACGCCCCTGCCATTGATGGAAACAACAGAGAGAAAACTAGAGACACGAGGAATGTTTAGCTCAGCACCATTTTCAGTCTGGCCAGAAAGAGTAGACTCTACTAATAGAGTAGACCCTACTGCCAGTGACTCAACGATGAGTGTCAGGCGGTGGTTAACTAAAGTGACAACCCTGAAGACTAACGGCCTTGGGTGCCGAAATCCACAGGGAAGGGTGAGGGTCCCCAAGTGGATTAAATCCCACTTGAATCCATCTTGATGGACAGCAGCATCTCCATCCATCCTGTCTTGGGGTTAATGAGGCCTTTTGTGTGCCAAAAGGGCTCAGGACCAGAAAATGACTCGTGGAACTGGATCAGTGGTACTATGTTGTGATGCGGAAGGCAGATGAAAAGCCATTGGGTTGATATTCTCATGACAGTCTTCATGGGTACGGATACACAGAAAGAGCCTCCTCAAAGATTGTGCTGTTTTTGAACCACAATTGGGCATACCCTGGTAACAGTAACCTTGTGTTGCCAGCTAACCTTTCTCACACTAGGCCAGGCGAAGGTAACTGCAGAATGGACTCACTACTAGAATGTGGCATCATTTTGGCAGTTTCACATCTGGCCTAGACATGGAAGAAGAAGAAACCTGTGTCTCCTGAACTGTGAAACCATTGACAGGGGGTTCCAGGAGAGCAGGTATAAGAAGCAGCTTCTGAATCACTGTGTTGTGGGTGCCAGCATTACGTTTGTAATGTAAAATGAAAAATAACCACAAATATACCATTATTTAAAAATGTAATGATTTTAAGATAAAGGCCACCCTTGCTTGAAAGCCAGTCATATCTGAATCTTGGGTTTGATGTTCATCTCTGTTTATAGCCAAAGAACCAGCATTGTCTGTGTCTGCAGACGTTTCCATGAACACGTGGCAGACATGCCTCAACGTGGAACACTGTTTACCTTCCCACCGAAGTGGTACCTATTTTTGAACCACAACTGGGCGTACCCAATAGTGTACCCAAGTGTTACCTTCCCACCCAAGTGGTCCCTATTTATCTACTTGCAATGTCTTGCTTTCAAATTGCTAGCTTGGCAGGAGCTGGGACAGAGACGGGAGTTCACTCCCGTCATGCAGTACCCGGGAACTGAACCCTGTCCTTCTAGTCAGTGAGTCCAGCATCTTAACCACTTGAACCACCGCAGTTCCTGTAATAATTTTAGAAAGAATTAAACGATGGCGTGAAAACCATCTGTTCTGAGCCCAGCTGATGGCCATCTCATGCTTTTTTGGAAACCTTAGAAGAGGGGTGCCCAAACTTTTCAGGCCATGGGCCAGTCACGTGGTTCATGGGTGCCCAAACTACTCCCTGTGGGCCAGATCCGGCCTCCAATGCCAATTCATCCAGCCCACGCCACGCTCATTGCTCCCAGAAGTGGAGGTTGGGTGAGTTTTACTTCTGCTTCTGGGAGCAACGAGGGTGGAGTGGGCTGAATTATTGGTGTCATGGGCTGGATCTGGCCCACGGGCCATAGTTTGGGCACCCATGCCTTAGATCTGAGCGTTAAAAACAGGTGTTTGGAAATGTTTGTGTGTCTGTATATAAAGCAACGTGTGTAGGAGGAAAAATGTAGAGGTGGTGGTGATAAAAGGAAAAAGGGGAGAGAAGAAGAGAGGGAGGCGATGAAGGACCAGGGAGAGAAAGAAAGAGTGGTTTGTCCCTGGAGTTTGGACGGGTTCCTCTTTTTCAAAATGACAATTTGCAGAAACCCATGAGCAGATTGCAAACTGAGCAAGTGGGTGGAGTTTCCTCCAGCCAGCTGGTTTACTTGGATGGAGATGCTGTATTTGGAAAAAAGTAACTTTTCCAGGCTTTTTAAATTTTTTAAATGATTTTATTTATAGTTTTCAAACAGAAAAAAGAATAACAAAAAATAATAACAATACAATACTACAATATTACAAAACTACAAATACAGAAAAGCACAACTTGAATTTTAGTTCTTGTTACCATCTTACTAAAATATACATTGACTAAAAGAAAAATCACCCTTGTGCTATATATAATGTCCAGGAATTACATCAATTCATTTTTTCCCAAAAGTAAGCTTGTACTGGTACAGGTTTTATTCCTTTGTTTTTAACCATCACATGTTCCACAAATCTTTTCCAAATTCTGCAGAATCTATTTTCACGAACTATGCCTTTCTGACATTCATCTCCCATGTCAATTTATCGTTAAGTGCTAGTTGCCACACTTCTTTATACCAATCTTCTATTTTTATAGTTAACTCATTTTTACATTTTTTTTGGCTATACATTGTCTAGCTGCTGACATCATTATTAACAGTAATTCCTTGTCATCAATACCCATCATACATTTTTCTAAAATTGTCAATAGCACTGGTTCTGGACCCAAGTCAAGTTTCTGTTCAAATATGCATTTAATTTCTTTTTCTATTTCCCCCCCCAAATTCTTTCAACTTATTGCAATTCCACCACATGTGTATATATGTTCCCGTTGATTGTTTACATCTCCAACAAACATTACTTGACCTATTATCTATTTGATGTAGCTTGACTGGCTTGGGCAGGCTCTTGGTTGGCAGTGACCCAAGTCCAATTGTTAGCCTCAACCAGAGCAGACCCACTGAATCAATGAGGAACATGGTAATTCAACCCTAATGAAATTTGAGTTGACTCAATGGGTCTACTTAAGTTGGCCAAGGACAGGATATTGAAATCTGTCCTTGCCTTCTGTGGAAATGGGTCCCATGAATGAGTAAAAGGTCCTTCCATCCTTGTTTTAAACTATAGGGGTACAAATCTGTGTTTTTGCCTAGTCCGGAAACACGAATTTGCACGCCTCTACTTTAAACACTACAGTGGCTTAGTGGTTAAGATATTAAACTTGACAACTGGAAGGTCAGCAGTTCGAGACCCCAATGCTGCACAACTGAGGGAGCTTCCATTTCTGTCCCAGCTCCTGCCAACCTAACAGTTTGAAAGCAAGATATTGCAAGTAGATAAATAGAAACCACTTCAGTGGGAAGATAACAGTGTTCCGTGCTTTCCGGTGTCTAGTCATGCCTGCCACATGAACATGGAAACGTCTGCAGTTGCTTGACTTCTGGGAATTGAAGTCCAGGAACAGCTGGAATGCCAAGGATAGCCACCACTGGCTTAAGGTGTCAGCCATGACTGCAAACAATACAAAAGCATAATAGTAGGTTATTGGTGGTTGACCAGCTGATTTCTTCTATTTAAAAATGATATAGACTACGGGTGGTCAAATTTGTAATGTAAGAATGACTGAATTCAGTGTGACATTTTGCTAAACCCCGAAGAAATTATTTATTTATTTGTTCACACTTGTATGCCACCCTACTCACAGAGCGACTCAGGGCAGCTAACATAATATCGCAGAACAAAATATAAAAAAAACCCAATAATCCCAATAATAAAATTCAACAATAAAACCCTGAACAATCCGGTAAAAATTTTAAAAGATTAAAAGATTTAAAAGAATTAAGAGTGAGGGGTGGTGGTGGTAATTATCGAATCAAATGCAAATAGTAATTAGGACTGAAATTTTCTTATATAAAAGATTAGCTGATGTCGGGATTAGTGAAAGAGCTGCATAATGCAAAGAAGGTAACGACAGTGGGGGTGTTATTGCACCCAGTTTAGGTGGCATCTTGAACATACATGTTTTGATTTGGAATACTGATAGGAAAATCCCCAAATATGAGATAGATTGACTCCCTAAACCAGGGGTTCTTAACTTAAGGTCCTTGGGCCGGATCTGGCCTTTGGCACCATTTCATGTGGCCCCCCATCTCTCCAAGGGCATTCAAGAAACAAAATGGGCACCCCCATTCGGAGGCTGCAAAATGGCCGCCCCCGTCGTGCAGGCGGAACAAAATGGCCATCCGGCCCTCGAAGCTGACCGAGAGAGCGTGGCCCGGCCCCCGGCTTGAAAGGTTTGGGAAACCCGGCCCTAAAGGAAGCCACAGCCACGAGTTCAATAGCCTTGGCCAGGGCTCTTAAGGAGAGGAACTGTTGGAGGTCTTTGATTCATAGGGTCCCCATAAGTCAGAAGTGATGACGAATGCACGTAACCACACAAATAGGTCTTAGTTGCACATTCAGGAACAAGCCACACATAATACTTCGCATTACGGTGGGGAAAACCTACGGTAATCTGTCATTGGTGGGGAAATAGATTCCCTTCCCCAGGAATTGGAATGAATTTTATGTAATGAGATTAGGTTGTTGCTACTATTTTTAAAAGGACTTTCAAATCACGCAGGAGTGTCACATAATGAGAAGTGCTAAGCAGCGGCGGCAGCAAGCTATAAAAAGAATCTAATTAGATGTTTGGGAGAAAAATGCTTGAACATTAAAAGAGTAAATGCTCTTTCAGACGGAGCATTTGAGCCTCTAAGTCAACCCTTATGAAATTTCAGTTGGTTCGATGGACCAAGATGACCAAGGACTGGATTTTTGCTGATGGAAGTTCATAGGATCTACTAGAGGTTGCATTGTATTGGCCTGTATCCAACCACCCCTTTTTAGGGAAAGTTTTGGAGAAGGCAGTGATGCAGCAGTTACAGGAGGTTCTGGATGAAGCAGATTATCTGGACCCCTTTCAGTCAGGATTCAGGCCCGGATATGGTACCGAGACTGAGTTGGCCGCGCTGTTGGATGATCTCTGGCGGAAGCGGGACAGGGGTCATCCCTCCTTCCTTGCTCTTCTTGACCTCTCAGCAGCCTTCAATACCATCGACTATGGTATCCTTCTAGAAAGGCTTTGAGGGTTGGGGATCCAGGGCAATGTGTGGTTCTGGTTAGCCTCATTTCTGAGGGGCCGGACCCAGTCGGTGTAATTGGAGGATGGGATGTCCAGCACTAGGCCTGTCCAATATGCCTCCGGGCTCGGTGCTCTCACCTCTCCTATTTAACATCTACACGGGGTGAGGTATCATCAGTACACAGATGATACTCAGCTGTATATCTTGGCCCGTGGTGATCCAAGTGATGCAATTGGAGTCCTATCCAGGTGTCTGGAGGCTGTTGGGGTCTGGATGGGGGATAACAGGGTACAACTGAATCCTGGCAAGACTGAGTGGCTATGGGTCAGGGCCCCCGCGTTATCTCAGGAGCTACCATCTTTGGTTCTGGATGGGACTATTTTGCCCCAAACAGACCCGGTGCGTAATCTGGGGGTCCTCCTGGACTCACGACTCCTGCTTGATGAGCAGGTGGCAGTCATGGCCAGGAGGGCTTTTGCACAACTTTGTGTCATACGCCAGTTACGCCCGCTCCTAGATCGGGACTCCTTGCTCATGGTCCCGCATGCTCTGGCCACCTCCAGACTGGACTATTGCAATGCGCTCTACATGGGGCTGCCCTTGATGACCATTCGGAGGCTGCAACTGGTCCAGAATGCGGCTGCTCAGGTAGTGTTGAGGTGCGGGCGTTATGCCCGTGCCTCTCCACTGCTTTGGGAGATGCACGGGCTGCCAGTGTGCCTCCAGGTGCAATTCAAGGTGCTGGTAATGACCTTTAAAGTCCTACATGGTAGTGGGCCAGGATACCTAAGAGACCGCATCACCCTGAGAATATCTGTCCATCACACCAGAGCAGACCAGAGAGGCTCTCTCATTGTGCCATCCACTAGGGAGGCACATCTCTCTATCATCAGAAAAAGGGCCTTCTCTGACTCTGTTCTGGCCCTTTGGAACCTCCTGCCAATTGATCTGCATCTCCAGACGGAGTTGCTGTCCTTCAGGAAAGGGCTAAAAACCTGTCTGGCAAAGCAGGTATGGGGTGATTTCAACGTTGTGAGCTGCCCAGAGTCATTTTGAATTGGGCAGCTATATAAATTGGATAAATAAAATAAAATAAAATAACAACAGGGCATGGTCTAGCAATGAACCTCCTTCTTTGCTTAATTGCTGAACTTCTACTGTTCATGTAGCGGACGGAGTCCATCCTTGGGCTGGGTTGGCTGCTATTTTCTTGCGCCCCTTGTTCATTAGTATCCAATTTTTAGGGATGTGTCAAAATAACATATAATAGGTTGGCTGCGGTGGCTTAGTGGTTTTAAGGTGCTGATGACTGAAATGCATGACGGAGTGAGCTCCCATCCTCTGTCCCAGCTCCTGCCAACCTAGCAGTTTGAAAACAAGAAATTGCAAGTAGATAAATAGGGGCCACTTTGGGCTGTTTTCCAAAAATCGCCCGTTCTTCCTAGAAGCTACAAGAATGGATCAACCAAACAGGAAGAAGAAGCCTGATATGATGGAAGGAGACCAAGTAAAAAGCTCAAGCAAAACATGTGTCTGATTATTCACACCTATGCCGAGAGAAAGAACATCACCTTTTAACATCCACGGCAACTCATCTCCTTCATGTCAATACCCACCTCATTCATCTCCACATCATCCCTCTTTGAAGATTTTTGATAATTGCTCGTTTGTCAGTTTGAGGGTTCTTCACAAGATGAGCCAGTGACGGAGTGAAGTTTTAGTGGCTTCCAGAGTGTAAGAAGCAAAATACAAAAGGATCTTTTATCCAAGCAAGCAACTCCCACGCAGCAATTAAGAGATGGGTTGGAAGGAGGAGGGATAATGATAACATCTCAGTGGGTACCTTTCTTCTGGAATTAGGCAACTAAATCTCCGAAACCACTTGGATGATGGGGTGAATGCCTTGGATTATTGGACTGGTAAGGCAGGCAGTGTTTACTGATCTACGGACAAGAACTTTCATCAGAATAACACTTTGGGGCAGATGTTTGGAATACCATGTAGTTGAGTGAGCATGAAAGCCGCTAAATGCAGCAGGGTCTGGCTGACCATGTCACCTGTAAACCCTCAAAACAGGGATCCATCCTCAGGTTTCCTTAATCCATAAATAAGACAAAGTAAAAGTAAAGGTTTCCCTTGCTTGAAAGCCAGTCATATCCGACTCTAGGGTTCAGTGCTCATCTCTGTTTCCAAGCCGAAGAGCCGGTGCTGCCTGCTTCTGCAGACCTTTTCGTGGCCATGTGGCAGGCATGACTAGACACCGGAGTGCACGGAACGCTGTTTACCTTCCCACCAAAGTGGCCCCTATTTATCTACTTGCAATTTCTTGCTTTCGAACTGCTAGGTTGGCAGGAGCTGGGACAGAGACAGGAGCTCATTCCGGCCTGCAGTACTCGGGAATTGAACTGCCGACCTCCTGCCTTCCAGTCAGCGCCTTAGCCACTTGAGCCAAACTTTGGACTGCCAAAATCAAGCCACCTCCTTGACTTTGTCGTTGGCCATAATTAAATCTTCGTTGGTATATGTTTCTGGTAGTAATCGACAGCCAGCCAAAGGAGCCCAATTCTGTACAGTATCTCTCCACATTCACACAGCATGTTGCTGTCCACCAGCACGTTGCTCTTACATTTAGGGACTCCAACCCTCAGCGTATTCTGGGCCCTCCAAGTGACGTAGGGGAGGTTGAGTTCTCATCCATATCTTCCTTTAATGTCGTTCCTTGTCCTGTAAGCTCCTTCCTCCATCTTGAAATCTGGTATGTACCCTCAAGAGTGTTCTTGCCATGAAGCACTTCCTAGAGCTGAGCCGGCGGACTTGAGGCTCATCTCCATTCAGAGGATGTCGAGGGTCCTTTTCTTGCTTAGTTCTCTCATATGGTTCTGCTGAATGAGCCTAAAATTTCCAAAGAGAGATGAATCAATTAGTTGAAACGTGTAATAATACTGTGGGTCACAAATAAGTAACAGTAATCCCGCTAGTTGAGAGCCTTGTTGACTCTAACTAGGCAGCGTTGCCCATCACTTCTCAGTGATGTTAGGCCAGGACTAAGACTCACTAAAGCGTGATATCGAAATGGCTTTTTTTAAAAAAAGTATGCAGATGGGTTTACCAATTGCATGTGCAGAATGTCGTTGCATAGACATCTATTGTGTGGACTCCTGGTTGAATAACGACTCCAAGGTAAACCAGCAAAACTTCTGCACCCTATGTCTATAAGCGATAAACAAAACTCTTCTTCGAGTGCCATATCCGATTCTGAATACTGGGGAACATCATGGGGATCAGCCATACAGATCGTCCTGGGAACAATGTGAGTGGCCTTCCATTTGCCATCCACATCAAAGTGTGACACCCGTACCACTAATCCTGTTCCGCCAGTCCCTTTCCGGTCCTGAGCCCTTTTGGCACGCAAAGTCCTCATCACCAGCACCAGGCATGGATGGATGAAGTTGCTGCTCTCCATCAAGATGGATTCAAGTGGGATTTAATCCACTTGGGGATCATCATCTTTCTCTGTGGACTTCACCACGCAAAACCATTAGTCTTCGGGGTGTCACAGGCAGTAGGGTATACTCTATGACCCTATCAGGATAACCTGGCCAGACTAGTAAACAAAACTCTATGTGGCTAAATATATCGAGCAAGACACTAGAAAGAGACGCATTGCTGCAAATTCCTGTGAGTGAAATCTGTTTTCTCAGGAACCGCTAGGCTTCTTTCTTTTAAAGTAAATGGCAGGTACAGTCAACCTTTTTAGCTAATGCAAGCATGTGCAGCTTGAGGAAAGTTACAAACTGCTTGTTAAAAGGGCACACGCCGGGCCTTAATTTTAGTCACGTTGACTCATTTATTTTAAAATCCTGTTTTTAAAAGCAGCTTGAATCAACAACTCACTTCCCTGCAAGCCTGTTTGTTTTTGCAAATTGCAGAACACCCATTATTTTGGAGAGAAACCTTCAGTGGGTTCTTGCTTATCCTCATCTTCTTCCTTTCTAATAGCTCCCTTGTCTCCACTCAGCTCCTCGAGAGTGTCTCATTTGTGCTTCAAAGGCAGCATTGTTTAAGTTGTCAGCTTGAAATCAAAGTATATAATTTGGTGCTAACGTGTGAATAGGATCTCTCAATCCCGCTTCTTTTCACTTATTCCTCCATTAATGCTGGCGTCTCATCACCGAATATGGGGTGATGTTCCAGGTGGAGTAGTGATGGGAAGGAAGACGGGGAGGGCGGGGCGGGGATGGAATAATAATAATAATGCCTGTTGCACTCTTGAATCATTTACTGATTTCCATCAAATGAATGAAGCAACTGTGAATGCAGAGATGAACGTGCCGGAGAAGCCTACAATCAGCGCATTAATTCCACCCACAAAGGAAGGGTACATCTGAAAATTAGGTTTATTTTTTTAAAATACAAAACATACAAATAAACAAACAAGATCTTTAATAAAATAACAAGAAAAAAACATATAAAATACTAAGTGCATCCACCATCAATGGGACATCATCATCATCATCTTCTTCTGGTTCTTCTTCTTCTGGTTCTTCTTGTTGTTGTGGTTCTCCTCCTCCTCCAGGTTCCCCTCCTTCAACCCCTATAGTTGGACACGCCTGGCTTTCCTACATTTATGGAGCTGACTTGGAGTGGAAATGTTTTTGCAACTCAGAGCAGACGTCGACTATAGGTGCTCAAATGCTTAGGAGATCCATACAGTGATGGGATGTAACAGGTTCTCACCAGTTCTCCAGAACCAGTAGTAACTTTTCCCAGTGTCCCGGAGAACCCGTAGCAGCTTTTGGGGGGAACCACCTTCAGGGCTTACCTTTTCACTGGTTCCCCCAATGCACATGTGCACCAAGCACTTGGTGTGCATGCATGCCTACAGTGCTTGGCGCATATGCACGGCCTCCTTGCTGTTCTTGTGTTGTGGGTGGGTTGAGGGGTGTATGTGTGTGTGCTTATTATTTTATTATTATTTATTTATTTTTCTTTGGCTCAGCCCATGGTGTCATGACATCATGAGGTTAACTTCACCCACACTGTGATGACATCATGGTGGGGTAGTAAACATTTTGACATCCCACCACTGGATCCATAGCAGATAAATGGGGAAATAGAGTTCCAGACACGAAACCTTTGAGAACCATTGCTTTACAAGCAGAAACCTCTGGTTGAAATTCAAACGGTAGCCCTGTCTGAAACATTAACAACGAAGTAAAGGTTGACAATCAATTTAAAGGTTCTACAAAGCACATTAGAAACGCAGCACAGCTTACCTGTTCCTTTTATGGTGGCGTTTACATTTCAGGTTCCTGAAAATGTTTTAAACCATCAAAAGAGATTTAGCGTGTAATAGTCTGCTGTGCAAGTGAAGCAAACTATCTTATCTTTTAATGAGATAAACTGAAACGTCCTGGAGATATTGCTTCAACCGCTGCCCTCATCCAGCCACAGGAAAGAAATAGGGATGGTGCCGGGTATGGATGTATTACAAACCCCATCTGCCCTGGAGAGAAGAGGTGGACAATCTTGGCCCTCAGCATTTGAAAGAGCCCCTGGCATTATCTCATCAGCAAGACCACCTTTTTCTCAGCAGGGGTGTATTGATACAACAGCAATTCTGCAACAGGACCAGATTTGCTGGATCATAATTGGTGCCGTTAATTGAGTGGGTTCAGGTTAAGGGTTATGAGAAAACAAGTCACTATTCATTCATCTTTTTCACATATTTTATTCACCTTGGATATCTACTCTCTAAAGGCGTCTTGGATGACTCAGGGCTGTTTAGATGATTCAGATCGGTCTTCCGTTGCTGAGTTGGCTATCCCCATGCAGGCAGAAGAACCAGTGCTTTTCCACCAGTGGGTCCTCCATTGGTAGAACTTAGTGTTGCAACAAAATATGGTAGCGTGAAGTGCTTCTCTTCAGGTTGAGCCATGCCTTCCTGCAGGATAACTTTGTCCCAATGTCAGTGATTGTAGGACAAGATGGAAAGTTACACTACATCTCTGTGTCAAGAACTATGTCACATCAGAACTTCAACAGCAGAGAGTTGAGCTGGTTGACCATGAAGTTGAGGACATGGTCAGGAGGAAAGGAATGCTCCGTACAATCTCGCATGAGTCCATGACCAATGGGTAAATGATTGCAGGTTGGGGTATTATGGGTTTTTTGTTTGTTTGTTTTACACCAGAGAAGAGCTAGTAGGCTTGGAACCACATGCTGGTAAGTTAAGAAGTGACAATTATCCTTTAAGAGGGAAAGCTAGGGAGGGCAGGAGGAAGAAATCAGCCAGTCCCACTAGCAAGAACCTCAGAAGTGGAAGTCCCTTCAGAGCCTGCTTTTGTTTTGTGACTGGCCATTTGAAGGCAAACACGGACTTCAATTGCAAGCCTGATTCTTCAGAAAGAACGTTTTGAAGGAACTGCACCTCTGTGGGGAAAGACATGATGATAATGGGGAGTATTTTTTGTTATTGTTGTTCAGTCACACAGTCGATTCCGCCCCGTTGCGACCCCATGGACCACTGTCCGCCAGGCACTTCTGTCCTCCACCATCCTCCTCAACTCGCTCAGCTCTGTGCCCATTGCATCTACAATACCATCTAGCCATCTCATCCTTGGCCGCCCCCTTCTTCTTTTGCCTTCAATCTTTCTAAGCATCAAGACCTTCTCAAGTGAGTCTTCTCATTTGATGTCCAAAGTACTTTAGCTTCATCTTTACTATTTGACCTTCTAAGGAGCAGTCAGGGTTGATTTCCTCTAAGATTGACCTATTTGTTCTCCTCGCTGTCCAGGGGACTCTCAAAACTCTCCTCCAGCACCACATCTCAAAGGCGTCTATTCGTCTGCGCTCAGCTTTCCTAATGGTCCAGCTCTCACAACCATATATTGCCACAGGGAATACCATTGCTTTGACTTTTTGTTCGCAATTTGATGTCTCTGCTTTTCACTGTGTTCCCCAGGTTTCTCATCGCTTGTCTCCCAAGAACCAGTCACCTTTTTATTTCATGGCTGCAATCACCATCTGCAGTGAGATACATAATCTGAGTCCAGGACTTGGTTGATGAAATCGCACGGGAGTTGCCTAGAAGCGAATGAAGGCAACCGGGAAGATGGAAAGAATTATGCATCAGCTTCAAACTTTTAACAAACCCATCCATGTGAATTTGTATTACCAAGCAATTTAAATTCAGGCACTCACCTTTTAGAGAGCATGGTAACAATCGCCGTCTTTCTTTTAACACCTCTGTGCACCTTTCATGGCTGTCACTCCAGTCAAGGATGAGCAGCTGCACTCGAATCCTTGACAGCTCGTCATCGAGGCCCTGCCAACTTTCAGCACTGATGAAGGAGTGGGAAACTGTTGCGTTTTCCAGCGATGATAAGACCTCTGGAAAGAAGATGGAGAGAAGACGCAACTCACTGATCTTTGAACCCGAGCCAAAAAATCGCTTTCTTCATCAAACCAGACAGCAAAAACATCAAGCTTCCGCCTTAGAGACACCTGTGATTGCAAGGCTGGCTTTACATGGTGTTTATGTTTTGGAAATCCAGACATGATGCATTTCTCAGGGCTAAATCTGTCTGACAACATCAGCAATAAAATTAATTCTGCAGCAAGCATTGCTGTAATGCAAAGGCAATAGATGCCATTAAGCAAAAAGAGGGAGAAAGGTTTTTGAATTTTACAACACTTTCCCCCTTCCTTAGGTCAGTGTCTGTTCATGTGTGCAAAGAGGAGCTGCGGTAGCACGGTGGTTAAGAAGCTCGCTTTGCTAGCTGGAAGGCTGGCAAGTTGGCAGTTCGAGACTCAGGTACTACTGTTTGAGCTCCTTTCTCTGCCCCAGCTCCCGCCAACCTAGCAGTTCGAAAGCAAGACATTGCAAGTAGATAAATGGGGACTAGTTTGGTGGGAAAATATCTTGGAGACATGAAAAGAGCCTCATTTAGACGTCCCCTGAGCGGAGTTCCTCTAGCAAAAATCCTTTCAACCAAGAATAATTTCTGACACAAAATTATTATATGTGCAAAGGAAGCTTGCTCAGGATAGGAGATACCATTGAAATTTGCCCTTACACAACCAAGTAAGTGAAGCGGTTGTTGACCCATAGGGTCTTAGTTCAAGACCAGCTGTAGACCAACCCATCCTCCAATACTTTGCATTATTATTGGGGAAATTCATCGAGAGATTCAAGGAGGGGTTTGTTGTTGATAAACAGTGGTCTTACTTCTGCCTCCTTTGGAGATTTATCTACTTACAATTTCTTGCTTTCAAACTGCTAGGTTGGCAGAAGCTGGTGCGGGCGACGGGCACTCACTCAATTGTGCAGTACTCGGGTCTCGAACTGGTGATCTGCGGACTTCCTGGTCGCCAAGGTCAGCGTATTAACCACTAAGCTGCCGCCGCTCTCTGGTACCTTACCTTGTTGTAAAGAGGCATTCATCAATCCTCTTAGCCAGCCATTCCCCCTCTGGCTGCTTGTATAAGCCAGGAAGGACAAGGGTCTAGCGCTGTAATGGTGAACGTCGGCACTCCAGCTCTTCTTGGACTTCAATTCCCAGAAGCCCAAGTCAGCACTCCTAATGATCACGGCTTCTGGGAATTGAAGTCCAAGAAGAACTGGAGTGCCAGGGTTCTCCATCACTGGTCTAGCACACTTCACTTCTTCAAAAATCCTGTCCACACCATCAGGATCCAGCAATTAAATTATACCCATTACAACAGGACAAATGGAGGCTGGGATCACATCAACAGGTCTTGCATCAACCACCACATCTTACATCGGAGCAGATCCAAGAGACTTTATCTGTGGCCCCTGAAGTATTATATCCTCCCCTGGTTTGGGATTTCCCCTCCTCTGCCCAAAGACGATGCATCCTTTCTAGCAAATCACAGAGATATTCCAACTTTCTACACAGTCTATGCACTTAACAAGAAATGCAAGGGAGAGCCATCAAAATGATAGGAAACGGTATAAAAATCACTGTTGACTGGGTAACATGTTGTGGAGGGGAACTGACTGGATTAGCTTCCTCCCTCCTCTTTCTCTGGTTTCCCCCCACAGTAGCTATAAAGCATATTTTTTTAAAAAAAGTTTTGCACCTCCCACTCAGTTTAGCAGCGCTTCTTGTCTCATCTGTCCCTCTTAAGCTTTGAGTTTCTACAGCAGGAAGGAATAAGTTCTTGTGGAATTGCATTTCAAGAGATTCGCTTGCATTTTGTTCTTTCTCTTACACACACACACCTTTCTGCCGATCGCTTGCGTGAATTTTGGATTTTTCCGATCTAGACCTTTCAGCATGGCTAGGGCGTCACTACTGGCAGAGAATGACATTCTTTATGAATGGACAAATAGCAGTGAACATCTGGAGCCTGCACTGGGCAACCGAACGCCCGAGGAGAATTGGTCCAGCCCCCTCGGACCGGGAATCCTCTGCACCATATACATGACCTACGCTGCTATCATCTCGGTGGGTCTTCTTGGGAATGTCATCCTCATCAAAGTCTTCTTCAAGGTCAAATCGATGCAGACGGTCCCCAACATTTTCATCACCAGTCTGGCGTTTGGAGATTTGATTCTTCTCGTCACGTGCGTGCCGGTGGACGCGGCCTGTTACGTTGTGGATACCTGGCTGTTTGGAAGGATTGGGTGTAAGCTACTGTCCTTTATCCAAAGAACATCAGTTGGTGTCTCTGTTTTCACTTTAACAGTGCTCAGCGCAGACAGGTGAGTTGGAAGGATTTCAGACTTTTTTAAACCTGTGTCTCTTGAGCCAACTGCAACGGCTCGAGTGGTTAAGACGTTGATCTCAAAGACTGGGAAGGTTGGAGATCAATTCCCGAGTACTGCATGACGGAGTGAGCTCCCTTCTCTGTCCCAGTTCGTGCCAACCTAGCAGTTTGAAAGCAATACATTGCAAGTAGATAAATAGGGACCACTTCGGTGGGAAGGTAAACAGCATTTCATGCACTCCAGTGTTGAGGCATGCCTGCCACATGTCCACAGAAATGTCTGCAGACACAGAAAGCGCTGGCTCTTTGGCTAGAGATGAGCACTGAACCCTAGAGTTGGATACAACTGGCTTTCAAGCAAGGCCAACCTTTACGCCCACAGGCTATTAGAAGGGATTAAATTGATTGGAGTGGGAATGGGTTGCTTTGTCCAGGATTTTTGGTCAAAATGATCTGGACCAGGGGTCAGCAAACTTGGCTCTCCAGATGTTCTTGGACTTCAATTCCCAGAAGCTCTGATCAGAAGGTGTACTGACTCAGGTGTCTGATAATTGAAGTCCAAGAACACCTGGAGTGGCAAGTTTGCTGACCCCTGATCTGGACAGTTTCTAGGCACAATTCAGTAGTCTTTGTTTCCAGGTTTATTTTATTCATTCCATTTATACCTTCCCACCCCACAATCTGGAATATTCTCTCACTCTTTATTCAGGTATTTGATACTAGGGACATTGAATTGGTATAGATACAACATTTGATGTACCATATATTTTTTTACATGCCTTGACCTTTCCGTATATTTAGAACTGTGTGCTTGAAGATTAAACCCTACTTTCTTTTATCATATATAAATTTATAAACACCAGATCTTCAGAGATATAAAATCTTATCTCGCACTTGTGAAATAGTAAAAAGGTAAAGGTTTCCCTTGCTCAAAAGCCAGTCGTATCTGACACTAGGTGTCAGTGCTCATCTCTGTTTCAAAGCCGAAGAGCCAGCGCTGTCTGCTTCTGCAGACATTTCCGTGGTCATGTGGCAGGCATGACTAGACACTGGAGCGCATGGAACCCTGTTACTTTGAGAGGTATAGAATTCAACATGCAAACATTTCCCCTGTGATTATAGACTAATGTCAGCATCTTGGAGGGGGGTAAAAACTCCATATTTCGCCATGCACAAAAAGAGGAGAAGAGAGAGAGATTCTGATTTACCCCTACCCATTGGCTAAAGCTAGAAGAAAGTCTTGTAGCATGATGTTACTTAGTAGTGCATTAAAGCAATTTGTGAGTCTCAAAACAGGAGCATGGAAAGGAATGAGAATATTGGTAGCCCATTTTCTTCTACTGATGGAATCAAACCATAAGATTTAATCTCCCTAACTAAACCATTTGATGTTGAAGAGAAACACCCCAAAAAACACACACACAAAAATAAAAAACCAGAAATCAAAACAAAACCCCAGTAGTTTTAATGTCACCATAATATACCATCACAACAACTTGCCTTGAGTGAGTTCTAAGATATTATCTGATCTTATTAAAAATCCTAATGCACTGTAGTTAGCAGTACAGTTACGACGGTGGTTAGATTTAAGGGTAGGGTTTTTTTGTCAGAGTTTAATGCAGACTTCATTCTTCAACTCACTGAGATATGCTATACAGTATTTCAACCAATTGAGGAAACAGCAGAATATTATCACTGTGTTCTTTCTCACCATCACGGGTCACCAAAAAACAGAATGCATCATTTTTAATTCTGATCCTTTACATTCCCTGGAATAAAAGTGGCAAAAAGTAACAGATTTTTTGGATATTCCGCCTCCCTCCCATTCAAATGGGTTTTTGTTTGGCAAATAGACAAAATATGAGTATATTTACAGCTTTGGGGGTGACAATGTTATAGAGAATGTGACTCTTCTTCTTCTGCTGTATCTTAATCCGAATAAAGGCTCTCCTCATGGCGATCAGCCATGAAGATTGTCCTGAGAATATAATGTAGTGTGGTTGTCTAATTGCCTTCTGCATTGCAGTGTGACACCCATAGTACCACTGATCCAGTTCCACAAGTCCCTTTCTGGTCCTGAGCCCTTTTGGCACACAAAGTCCTCTTTGACCCCAGGCAAGGATGGATGAAGTTTCTGCCCTCCATCAAGAGGGATTCAAGTGGGATTTAATCCACTTGGGGACCATCACCCTTCCCTGGGAATTCAGCACCCAAGGCCATCAGTCCTCAGGGTTGTCAGGTTGGTTAACTGCCACCTAAATGTCCTGTTTGCTTCACAGTGGCTACGACGCTGATTGGGAGGCGGGAGGTCAGCAGTTCGATTCCCGACTACTGCGGGAAGGAATGAGCTCCCGTCTCTGTCCCAGCTCCTGCCAACCTAGCAGTTCGAAAGCAAGAAATTGCAAGTAGATAAATAGGGAACACTTCAGTGGGAATGTAACAGTGTTCCGTGCGCTCCAGTGTCTAGTCATGCCTGCCACATGACCACGGAAATGTCTGCAGACGCAGATAGTGCTGGCTCTTCGGCTATAAAACAGAGATGAGCACTGACCCCTAGAGTCGGATACGACTGCCTTTCAAGCAAGGGAAACCTTTACCTTCACCTAGAATGTCATTGATAACAACAAAATTAAAACTAATTACAAGAGCGTGGATTGAACTTATTCACAGTTCTTTGTATTCTTTAGTTTTGGTGAATGGCATAACTATAATAGAGTTGGGGCTTTAATGCAGGAAACAATAAAACCGTACTTGAAATGTCAATTTATTGCATGATGCTAAGAATTTAATAGATCAAGAGAGTAATTAGCAAAGAAGCACTATAACAAGTGAACAAAGCCCCCCCCCCCCCCGAACATGTATTGAGAAAGCTGTAATGAGGAATCAAAGATGCAAAAGCCATTTGCAGCTAATCAGTCAGGTTAAAATAAATGATAAAAGAGAAGGAAGGAAAAGAACGTATGGGGTGAAGAAGTTGGAAAAATGGCTCAGATGAAGGAAGATATCATTGTTTAGAGTTGCCACTTCTGAAGCGAGAATAGCCGTTCGGATGTCCATCCTCTGGTTGAAAAGGAACCCAAAATAAATGTAATTGTGTTCAAAAGACAAATACTGATTTTTAGCAGCTTAGAACCAAAACTGAAAAGGGATGCATGGCTTGATGGTTTGCAAGCAACAACCTTAAAACCTCTAGTCTAGGGTAGTCTTTCCCAACCTTTGGTTTCTGGACTTCAATTCCCAGAAGCCTCAGTTAGTGCACTGGCTGATCAGAACTTTGGAGAATTGATTTAGGGGACTTTTGGGAATTGAAGTCCAAAAAAAACAAAGGTTGGGAAATACTGGTCAGCCGGGGTGGGGGGGTGAGTTCCAATGCCTTTTCCTAGTGTTTGTTGCAAACTGGATTAACGTCCCAGAGCCTTCATGTTAATTATGATTCTTAGGTACAAGGCAATCGTTAAACCCTTGGATCTTCAAAGGGCAGATGCCGTAGTGAGAACCTGCTTCAAAGCTGCTTGCGTTTGGATTGTTTCAATGCTACTGGCGGTTCCAGAGGCGGTGTCTTCTGATCTTTATGCTTTCCACATTTCTGAGAGCAACGGCACCTTTGAGACCTGCGCACCTTACCCGGTGTCTGAAAGAATCCTTCAGGAGGCTCATTCGCTGATTTGCTTCTTGATCTTCTACATCACCCCACTGGCTATTATTTCCGTCTATTACTTCCTGATCGCCAAAACGCTTTACAAGAGCACATCGAACATGCCAGCAGAGGAACATGGCCATGCTCGTAAGCAGGTGGGTAAAGAGGGGCGGGCAACTCATGTGACCTTCTGAGGTTCCCCAAAGAGCCACATCCTCTTTTCTTAGCGGTTCCCCAGCGCTTGCATGTTTTCTTCTCATGTTCCAAAGCACTTCTTTGAAGGCATAGTTGCTGGCAATAAAGGTAATAAATTAATTTGCAAAGTTATATTAAACCTTTCTTCTTCTCTTCCTCCTTAAGTTAAAGTTAGGTCACTTAAGTCTTTTACGCCTGCCATCTAACCCGCAAAATGGAGGAGCTCCAATAGATATCTTTCTTCTTCAAAAGTCAAAATACAAGAGAAAGGCCAGAACATGCAAAGCCTTAATACATGCAAATAAGTCAGATGACCAGTAGAGGTGGGAAGACAGGAAACTTTCCAATCGGTTACTTAGGGACAAACAATATATAACAACTTCCTTTAGTTTAGGCTAGCTTTTCTGTCTCTATGGTTATTGTGCTAATATCCACTGCATGCTGGGGTTGCACTACAATATTCAACAGTTTTTAACCTGCTTGGTTAAAGCCTTTCACTGCTTAGTTATTTATTTATGTACTGTGTTATTATGATTATTTTGCAGATTGAATCCCGCAAGAGAGTTGCTAAGACCGTAATCGTCTTGGCCGGCTTGTTTGCCTTCTGTTGGCTTCCGAACCACATTCTTTACTTGTACCGCTCCTTCACCTACCATGCTGTGATCGATACCTCCGCTTTCCACCTGTTTTCTACAATCTTTTCGAGGGCTTTGGCCTTCAGCAATTCTTGCGTCAACCCTTTCGCGCTCTACTGGCTGAGCAAAAGTTTCCGCCAGCATTTTAAGAAGGAAGTTTTGTGTTGCAAACCCAAGCCCCCGGCCGCGCAGCCTCCCGGCCTCGCTCGGACTCACACCCCTACAAGGGCCATGTCGGTGACGGGCTCCGAAATCAGCGTCACATTGCTAACGGACTACAGTATCACCAAAGAAGAAGAGAGTGTTTAGTTCCATCTGGTTTGCGGGCGATCGTCGCTCCAAGATCCATCCAGGCTTAAGCAAACTGGACACCTAGGAAAGAAAGGGAGACAAAAAACATTCTCTTTTGCTTGTAAACGTCTGAGCGTCTTTAGTGGAGCACTTCCTATGACATTGCACAGAATTCATGCCTACGGCCACAAAGAACAGATCCATGGCAAACAGCATCTATTTGTTCCAGGCTTCTCCCATTAAGCTGCCAGCGTGAAGCCAGATCAAGGTGCAGAAATCTTTTTTTCTATATTCCCTTGCCACTAAAAAGGCAAGACAGGTCTTAGTCATTGGACCAAAAGAAGAATGCGGAACATCGAGCAGCTCCTAGAACTCGAGAGGGTGAGAAGGAGAGTCGCAATCCTAAAAACACTTACAAAGAAACAGAGGCACAGAAGGTAGCGTTCTGGACCCTCAGGAATGCCCAGCACATGGGGTCAGCAAATGGTGAAAAACTGGACATCCCACTGACCAGGCTGGGAACTGCTTCTCTACAAACATTGCCACGATTCAGTTCTTTTCCACTGTCAAATCAACAGAAGGGAGGAGCCGTTCTGAAAAGTAATGCTTATCTCATTGCCACACAAGGCATGAACAGTCAGATAGTTTTGGAAGGGGTTTGGGTCATGGAGGAAAGGTTCGTCACAGGGTACTAAGGTAAAGGTTTCCCATGCTCGAAACCCAGTCGTATCCGACTCTAGGGTTCAGTGCCCATCTCTGTTTTAAAAAAAGCCGAAGAGCCAGCACAGTCTGCTTCTGCAGACGTTTCCATGGTCATGTGGCAGGCATGACTGGATACCAGAGCGCACGGATTGCTGTTACCTTCCCACCGAAGTGGTCCCTATTTATCTACTTGCAATTTCTTGCTTTCGAACTGCTAGGTTGGCAGGATACTATGTAAGAGAAAGATACATGGCAGAGTGCCATTCTCACTAGTAAAGGGGTAAAGGTCACCTTTGCTCGAAAGCCAGTCATACCCGACTCTAGGGTTCTGTGCTCATCTCTGTTTATAGTCAAAGAGCCAGTGGTGTCTGCATCTGTAGACATTTCTGTGAACATGTGCCAGGCATGACTAGACACCGGAGTGCACTGAACACTATTACCTTCCCACCAAAATGATACATATTTATCTACTTGCAATAGAGTTTTGAGAGTCCCCTGGACAGCGAGGAGAACAAATAGGTCAATCTTAGAAGAAATCAACCCTGACTGCTCCTTAGAAGGTCAAATGGTAAAGATGAAGCTAAAGTACTTTGGACATCAAATGAGAAGATTCACTTGAGAAAGCATTGATGCTGGGAAAGGCGGAGGGCAAAAGAAAAAGGGGGCGGCCAAAAATGAGATAGTTAGATGGTATTGTGGACGCAATGGACACAGAGCTGAGTGAGTTGAGGAGGAGGGTGGAGGACAGGAGTGCCTGGAGGACAGTGGTCCGTAGGGTCGCAAAGGGTCGGACTCGACTGTGCGACTGAACAACAACAACAACAAATTCTTGCTTTTGAACTGCTAGGTTGGCAGGAGCTTAGTGGTTAAGACACTGAACTTGATGACCGGAAGGTCAGTAAGTCAGCAGTTTGAGACCCGGGTACTGCATGACCGAGTGAGCTCCCATTGTCTGTCCCAGCTCTTGCCAACCTAGCATTTCGAAAGCAAGAAATTGCAAGTAGATAAATAGGCATCTTTTCAGCAGGAAAGGTAAATAGTGTTTGGTGCATTCTGGTGTCTAGTCATGCCTGCCACATGTCCACAGAAAGGTCTGCAAATGCAGACAGTGCTGGCTCTTTGGCTATAAACAGAGATGAACACTGAACCCTAGTCGGATATGACTGGCTTTTGAGCAAGGGTGACTTTTACTATATCCAATATGATGGCCCAATTTGTGATGGTACCCATTAAATCCAATGAGAAATTGTGTTCCAGATCACACCAGCAGTTCTTCAGCCCTGGAAGATGCCCACTGTAATAATCTCCCTTTCCCCAAATATTTCTCTCTCCTGTTCTACTCGTCATTGCTAATGTCTTGATCTTTTACTGCAACCATTTCTTTTCGATATAACTTTATTTCCACTAGTGCTAGAAATCTACAGGCTCATGCATTTATTAGCTGGACATACTCGCTGCCTTTTATTCACTTGCTTTTAGTGACTACTGTATTTTGTTTTAATTTATTGCTTACTTAATAAAATCTGTCCTTGTCAGAGAAAAATGAGATGAAAATGGTAAAGTAGTCATATGCCAAATGTCTCAGAGGAAGAAGCAGACGCTCTGACAAACAGATCTTCTTCTACCAATCTGGAAGCACTGCTTCTAAATACATGCTACATCTAGTTTGATCTTTACTTTGTAGAATTGGCTGTAGAACAGGGATTATCAACCTGTAGCCCACAGCGCCATTCACATGGCCCCCCGCCACACCAGGAGGTACCAAAATGGCCATCCAGCCTCCGAAGCTGTCTGAAGGAAGAGCAAAATGACCATCTGGCCCCTGGCTTTAAAAGGTTGAGAACTCCTGCTGTAGAGCAAGAACAACCAATTTTATCAGAGGACACCCTCGCTGTCTTACTGGCAACACGAAACCCATCAAAAACGTGCAAAGGGTTAACCACTGCACCACCAGAGTTAAATTGCTGTAATGCAACCAAAATGTTGTGAGTTCGATCCTGGCTAAGCCTCATGGTTGACTTCCATCCTTCTGAAGTCGGTAAAATGAGTACCCAGCATGGTTGGGTGGCAAAATGCTAATTGACTTGTGAACCGCCCAGAGAGTGCACTAAATGCTATGGGGCGGTATGCGTGATTGCTTTGCCCTTGCCCCCCCCCCCCTCTTCACATTTAGATGCTTAGCTCACATTTAGAAGTGGTCAATATGCTTTCCTTCCAGCAGGCGGATTTCAACAGAGGTGCACACTTCAACCATCAACAATTTGCAACAATTTGGTATCTTTAAACATGACTAACTGAGCTGGCTTTCAATCCACTATGTTGCATGAATGATAGTAGACATCTGGATGGACATCTCACTATGGGAATGGAATAGACGGTATAGCCAGCGACTCAATGCTGAAACAAGTAGTGAAACAATTTGATGCAATAAGATCTGAGCCCTTCCCCAAGCTTGGAGATGCATGCAGTGCCATATTAAAGCATGGCAAGCAATGGTTAGCAACAATCTATTTTTACATCTCTGGAAATCTCATCCAATTGCTTGTTGGCCAATTATGTCAAGGCTCTCTCTTTATCCTTGATTTCTACTATTGAAATTCCATTGTGTATGATGTTTAAGATATATTTGTTCTTAAGAGATCAATTTCAAAACCCAATCTAGCTGCATGCCTGCCCCACTATGCTTTCTGCTGGACCTTGCTTCACAATAAAAGCCCGCAAAATATACAGCCATCATAATTTGAAGTAATAGGATAGCCGTATCTGAAAGATTGGCACATGGAAGATAGCTCATGTTTTTGCTGCTCCAGAGAGTGGGACCCAAACTTTGTTGTTGCATGCCATCAAGTTGGGAATGCAAGAGACTGAATTACAAGAAATGAGATTCCAGCTGGACATTAGGAAGAGGTTTCCGATGGTAGCGGTTTGGCAGTGGAACAAACTGCCTCTGAACTTTCCCGATCGCAGGCTTTTAAATGAAGGATGGATCATAAATGGTTATGTGCAAACTGAATTTCAACCCCAGTTCCCTAAGGAATTTTGTGATGTCCTTTTCCCCCCCAGCCAAAGGGTTCTTTTGCCATTTCAAAAGGAGCAAGGGGGCATTTTTCTCGTTTTGTGGACATTTAGAAAGCCAGTGGCCCCACTCCTTACCCAATGCGCACTGGTCTTTGGCCAGCTGGGTAACAAATAGTCTTTTCCTCCTATTTTAGTTACCAGGCCTTTCAAAGACATTGTCCCTATTTCCATCTTTTTCCATGCCCCGCATAACCATGACTGTAACGT
This sequence comes from Furcifer pardalis, assembly GCA_030440675.1. Taxonomy (NCBI): domain Eukaryota; kingdom Metazoa; phylum Chordata; class Lepidosauria; order Squamata; family Chamaeleonidae; genus Furcifer; species Furcifer pardalis. The sequence continues at coordinate 32,989,238 of CP126899.1, read as the reverse complement.
TCTTGTTTTTTCTTTCTTTCTCCAATAACCTGTTGGGAGAACACTTTCTGAGCTGCTTGAAGCAAAGCTGGGGTTGCTGAACCGATATTTCCGTCCATTTTAAATGAGTTCTGTGCACAGTTCTTGAGTTGGACAACCTAGCAAAGGGTCTTATAGCACTGTCCTTTTAATTTTGCACCCTTCATGTAATCTGCCACTTTTGACTTTCCACAGCTTTCTAGAAAACTTAGCCGTTTCTGAATTTTATTCAAGATCTGGGATTTTATATTGCGGCCAAATCTCTGTACGATATTTAACCATATTTTTCTTTAACAATTTTTTCCCTAATGTATCCCAGAATTGAAAAACACAATGCAGTGGTGTTATTCTTCCTCAAGAGCTCTTTTTCCCATTCTGATTACCCATTTCAAAAGGACGTCTTTTTCTATATTGTCGCTGCTCAAAATTTGGCTGTCTTTAACTCACACAGACACACAACTTTCACACCTTCCTAGATAAATCTCATATGGTACTCACAGGGCCAAAAAGCAGCAGATGGATGAGGCACGGTTTTGTCCCCCCTATCTTTGGGCAGTATTTATTTCTTCTTCAGGGAAACTGCTTTTCAGGAGCAAAGCCGGACTGGCTCCAGAAGATTTGGACGAAGATTCTTCAGTCTTCAATAGGTCTGATAGCCGGCCAGTTGAATCCTGTGCAAATCCTCTCACCACCGTCTTTTTTCTTCGCTTCCAATGCCCTTTTCTCCACTCTACTTTTGAGTGGGCACTTATTAGAGTTTTTTTTCCAGAAGCAAACAAAACCTTCCACTCAGTTCTCTTGAACCCAGTTCTGGCCCGTCCAGGGGCGTAAGGTAAAATATGTCACTACAAACTCTTAATAATGACAAGCCTTTATAAATACTTAATTCAGGAATAAGAAAAAGTAGTCAGTGTTGCTTGGAGAAGAAAGTAGAAACCAATTTATTGGTATCTTCTTGCATGCAAAATGGTACCTTCTCTACGAGGAGGGACCCTTACTGTATGCCATTGTACATCTTATATACTGATGAACAAACAGTTTACACTGTTACAAGCAACATATGCAATGGCTCCTCCCATTATTATATTCAAAAAAATATGATAAATGTTGCACACACCAAATATACAAATTTTTAAAGAAATACTAGAATGTTAAACTTATGCAAACTAATAACTAAAAGCACATGTCCAACTTTCAAACAGATAAATACGTGGACCAATCATATAAAGCAATGTGTTTAAGCTGGTTTATGCAGTTTCATCTTATCTATTTCATGTCAAGCTTGGGCTTAGCTCTTCCAAAGGGGTTAACTTGTAAACAAGTGGTCAAGCCCGTTTCCTTATGCTGTCAGAACATGTTAGAATCCAGATAAGAAAGGGTGTGGATCTTCAGTTAGCTAACTTCGAAAAGTAACTTTTGTAACTTAGAATTTCTTCATTTCATAATGGTTCTGGTTCTGCTAGAAGTCACAGGGGTATTATGCATATACTGTAACAAGTTTCCTGCAGTGGCTCAAGTGGTTATGATGCTGACTGGGTCGTCTGGGAGGCAAGTCAGCAATTCAAAACCCAAGTACTGCATGACAGAATGAGCGCCCATCTCTGTCAACCTAGCAGTTCAAAAGCAAGAAATTGCAAGTAGATAAACAGGGACCACTTCAGTGGGAAGGTAAACAGCGTTCTGTGCACTCTGGTGTTGAGACATGCCTGCCACATGTCCATGGAGATGTCGGCAGACGCAGACAGCGCTGGCTCTTTGGCTATAAACAGAGATGAGCACTGAACCCTAGAGTTGGATACCACTGGCCTTCGAGCAAGGGTGACCTTTACCTAGTTTCCTGTTTGTGGAATGGGGGGGTGATACCTAATCAACAGCTGTGTGATGCAGCCTGCTTCCCCCACTGTGATTCGAGGTTAAGACAGGAACAAACTGGTGATGAGGCATAATAAATAGAAATTAAATGTGAATAAAATAATAATCAAAACGCTGCCTTGCTGCTTGAGAAACTAAGGCTATGTGGAAGTTTAGAAAAACTGCTTATAAACATAAAAAAGGGCAAAAGCAAATGCTTTGCGTGGACAGCAAAGGTCTTGATGATTTAAATGAGTAATGTTTGCTTATAACTAAATGTAGAAATTACCCAAATGAAATTAAAGGTTGACATGATCTTTAGTAATGCTCTTGAGTATATAATAAAAAAGTCCCTGCATGGACACTTAGGAAACTATGTATGTTAAGAGGTACACGAAACATTAAACAAATGTTACACAAATGTTTTATACAAATAATAACCAATGATCAGAAATGGTGAAGATGACCTTAATAAAGCCTTTCACTACTGCTGCATGGAAAATGAGAGGCTCTACTGCGCACGCGCAAACTGAGGCTGCCCCAACTCGGCGTCACGGAGAACCTCTGCGCATGCTCCAAACTAGCCTCGGCGAAGCGCAACTTCTGCGCCTGCGCAGTCCCCCTTGGCCCGCTTTTAAGTCGGATAAAAGTTTGTGCTTCCCCCCCCCCCCATCCACTCCCCTCACAAAAGGGAATTATTAGGTCGCGAAGGCGAAGTTTTAATCTTGGCCGAGGTAGAGCCTGACATTTAAACAAACGGATCTCAGTTCACTTCAGCTTTCCACAGGAGAAGGGGCGGGCCTCGCCGCACCCACGGCGCATGCGCCCCGTTCCTGGTCCTCGCGCCCCCTCTCTCTACTGCGCTTGCGTGCTCGAAGAGCAATTTTAAAGCAACGGACCAGTTCGCCACAGGGAAGGCGTCGGCCCACGGCGCATGCGCCCCGCTTCGGTCTCTCGCGCGCCACCACCCCCCTTTCCTCTACTGCGCTTGCGCACCCTTCAGCGCGCCGGCGCAGTAAGGAAAGAGGGCGCGAGACCGGAGCGGGGCGCATGCGCCGTGAAGCGCGTCGGCGGTGCCCCGCCCCCCTGACGAGGAGGTGCCGGCGCGGCCTGTCGTGAGGCGCCTCAGAGAGGCGTCGTCGTCGCCGTCGCCGTGAGGGGAAAAAAGGCGGCCGTGGTGTGTGTGTGTGTGGGGGGGTCGGGCCGGCCTTTCTTTTCCGCCGCCCCGCCAGCCATGAGCGTCGGGGGCTCGGACGGGAACGAGGAGTTCCTGCAGCAGCTGCGGCTCCAGGAGCTCTACGAGAAGAAGAAGAAGAAGGAAGCGGAGGAAGGAGGCCACGACCCGCTCACCTACACCGACCCGGCCGACGGCACCCAGTACGAGTGGGACCGCGAGAAGCGGGCCTGGTTCCCCAAGGTGAGGAGGAGGAGGAGGATCTATAATACACCAGATACACAGAGGCATAGAATGATTAATCAGCATGACAGATGGGTAGGCAGGGTCGGGTTTACATGAAAAGAGGCCCTAGAGTAGCCAGCCTAGCAGTTCGAAAGCAAGAAATTGCAAGGAGATAAATAGGGACCACTTCGGTGGGAAAGGTAACAGCGTTCCATGCGCTCCGGTGTCTAGTCGTGCCTGCCACATGACCATGGAAACGTCCTGCAGAAGCAGACAGCGCTGGCTCTTCGGCTTAGAAACAGAGATGAGCACTGACCCCTAGAGTCGGATACGACTGGCTTTCAAGCAAGGGAAACCTTTAACTTAGTAGGCTATTCCACTTATGTGGCCCTTCCACCTCCCATTTTTAAGTGGCTCAAGTCACTTAAGACGCTGACCGGGAGGCGGAAGGTCAGCAGCTCGATTCCCGAGTACTGCATGATGGAGTTAACTTCTGTCTCTGTCCCAGCTCCTGCCAACCTAGCAGTTCGAAAGCAAGAAACTGCAAGTAGATAAATAGGGACCACTTCGGTGGGAAGGTAACAACAGCATTCCATGCGTTCCGGTATCTAGTCATCCCTGACACATGACCATGAAAACGTCTGCAGAAGCAGACAGCGCTGGCTCTTCGGCTTAGAAACAGAGATGAGCACTGACCCCTAGAGTCGGATACGGCTGGCTTTTGAGCAAGGGAAACCTTTACCTTTACTAAATTACATGAGAGATAATAAAATGCATAATTACTGTGATATATATCAATATATAGGCCCCTCTTGATCTTGAGGCCCTAGGCTGAAGCCTAGTTAGCCTCTAGGAAAATCCGGCCCTGTGTGTATGCAAATCAATACAGCTTCCTATCTCTGGTTGTTATTCGAATTAGCTCTAAAATGTCTCCCTTTTCAATTGTAAATAGTGGAAAGATACAAAACAAACACCGGGCATTGAACGTAATGAGTATTAACTCATTAATATGTTAACTCTGTAGCAACAGTGAGTATTGACTCATTAATACTGAGTATTAATACTCTCCCCAGAGTATTAATACTCAGCCAGGCAAGTAACAACAGAGTAAAAATGAGGACCCTTTGGGGAAGGAAAGTCTCACCTAAGTCGTTCCCCCTCCCAGAAAAGTTCGCATTCTGGCCCTTTTTTGTTTGTTTATCCCTGCTGCCCTTTGAGATCAGAGGCCGCTCAGGTCAGATATAATCCGTTAAAATACGTCATGGGGATGAGCAAGTCAAAACATGGCCTGGTTAAGAGAAGATGGGCCATTGGTGTTCCTTAGGAAGCTCTGTGATGGTTTTTGAGACCCTTATTTGCCTTTCAATTCAGTTGTTTCATATTGTTTATTTTGTTTTGTATCGATCTATATTATTTTATATTTATGCCCCCACCATCATAGGCTGTTTCCATTGCAATATACAGTCAAGACAATAATAATTCTGTGACATAATACAGTAATCAAACACATTAAGACTTACCGGTATATACAGTAAGCAAACACATTAAACAACGAGCCATGAGCAATCAAACTATAAACCATAAGCAATAGATGACAACAATATTCATCAGACTACAAACCCTGGGGACAGGAGGTGTGCAGTTTATGACTTGCTCTGGTTGTGTGGTTGGTTCTTCTGGTTTCTTATGAAGATAACCATTTATGTTTTGTGTATTATGTTTTGTTACTAGATGGATGGTATATAAAACAAATAAATAAGCACATAAATACACACTGGTGTCTCTTCTCATCACAATAAGGGTGATAATGAAGTGACGATGAGTGACGATGATAGGAATGCTAATTCTTGGGAATGAATGCATTCTGAGATATTTTCCTTTGACTGATATGCCTTGGGTCTCTTTGTTAGAATTTCTTGCACAACCGGTTGCAGCCATAGTTTTGTGTGTTGTGATGCTGCAAAAAGATCAGGATCGCAAATAGTTATTTAAGGGAGAACTTCCTTTAGAAGGTATCTTGTGTTCCTAGCATGCAGGGTTTAGAAACCACATGGGGCTTCATAAATAGTAATATCAATTACACTTTATATACCACAAGGTAATTAGCATTTTACCTCCAACAAGCTTGAGTGTTCATTTTACTGAGCTTGAAAAAATGGAAGCGGCTGAGTCAACCTGGATCCCTTTTGGGATCGAACTCAGATTGTGCACCCAGCAGTTTTCTGCCTCTTTCATCAGACTGGGTTTTTTTCTTGCTGTTTCTTCCTTGGGGTTTTTTAGACTGGACCTTGGCATCTCTAGAAATAAGGTATCTTCAGACTTCAAAAGCAAGGATGCCTCTCTTCCACCCTTTATTAAAGAATGAAGGGTGGTTAATAGCAGGGACCCCCAGATCCTTGTTGCCTTGTTAGCTGGCTAGTTTGGAGGTGCCAAGATCTTGTCACACTGCTGAGTCAAGGGAGATGCCCTTAACGTCACGCTACATGGAGATGCTACAACTTCATTGTAAGAGGTCAGGAGTAGTCAGTGGAGGAGGAAGGCTGATTATTATTGGGCTCCTTCTGCCTCTCACCTGTATTCTGATAAAAGATGAAGGGTCATCATGAGTTCCCCAAATTGGAGAGAGGCTTGCCACAGTGAAGAGATGCCCTTAAAGTCTGCTCACGATCCGGAACTCAATCCCAAAGGGATCAAGGTTGATTCAGCCTTCCTTCCTTCCAAGGTCGGTAAAGTGAGTATCTAGCCTATGCTAATTATCTTGTGAACTGCCCAGAGAGTGCTCTTAAGCATTATCGTGTGGTATGTAAAGTGTAACTGCTATTGTTCTTCATAAAAAAATTCAAACATTTAAAAAAAAACACAATTTGGTAGAGAATCTTTTTGCACTCCCCAAGGATTGCATCAACAGTTCAGAGATCTTTGAGCCTGGATTTCACTGAAGAATGGGGTCAATGTCAAAAACAGTGAGGCCAAAAAAACCTGGCCTATTTGAGCTTAAAGTTCTTATTGATGGAATTTAATCCTTAGGAGAAAAGTCACTTCAGCCTTCAGAATTGGGGGGAAAAAATTGGAAGCTGGGAAGCAACCATGGTAGCTGGAAGGGGATGTGATGCTGGGAAATCAATGGAAAATTGGAAAAATAGGTGAAAGGGAGCATTATCTTGTTGCTAGGTAATAAATTTGGCTGCTTTGTCTCGAATTGTCTTCACCAGTGTTGGGAATAGAGAATTTAAGACTATATTCATGTCTGACACTGTTTCTGTGGGATGTGTCTGGCAAATTTGTACATTTTTTACTGTTCATCTTTATCTGTGATTGGTGTTTGATTCCACTTGTGTATCATGTCAGCTACACAAATTTAATTCAAACTATCCTAATAGTAACATTGCCGTTATTTGTGTTAATTTTTTACTATAATTTCTGTTTTGTTAATTAGCTACTTGCCAACATAACTTGAGCCATCTAGTGATATTGAAATCCGGGTCTAGTGTCAACATTCTTATCACATAATCGAATTTAGATCACACTGCTCTTCCAGTGAATCATTTATAAGCAGTTGCTCCTGAAAATGTATGGGCTTCTTTCAGTAGGGTGATGGGTGAGTATGTGTAAAGTGTTTCACACTTCATGGTGCTCAAAAAGGTTGAGAGAGATAACATTACAGGAAGGTAGTTAGCTGAGGGAAAACACCACAACATAAATCATGATGATGTGACCTCATAGATATGTCAAGCTGCTGAAGTTCATAAATGGCTTGCCCTAATGGCCGTAGAAGCAGCAGCCTTCTACTGATTGAAGTAAATATGTCTGGATTCTCAGGCTGGCTGTTGTAATATAATGCTGAAAGGTTAATACTCTAATGTTATAAATAGAATATGATCTGTGTTATTTGTTTCACAAGCTGATCTTAGAGCTAAACTAGGGGTGGGAATTCTGTGATCTGTGGTGGTGGTAAGGCCTCAAAATGCTATTTGTGTCCCCCAAGAGCACAGCTGGTCTTGGCAAGTCTGTTCCACCTTCCCTGGTTTTGTGTTAGGTCTGAAATAGCTTTTTTAAAACAATAAGTCATCTTCCTTCCATTTCTGGCTTTTAAAAGAAGGAGAACAATTTGGCCAGGTTATCCTGCTATTGTAATAGAGTAGAGCCTACTGTCAGCAACTCAATGCCGAGTGTCAGGCAGCAATGAACTAACCTGACAACTCTGAAGACTAACTGCCTTAGGTGGTGAAGTCCATAGGGAAGGGTGATGGACCCCAAATGAATTAAATCCCACTTGAATCTATCTTGATGGAGGGCAGCAGCTTCATCCATTCTGGCCTGGGACTGAGGAGGACTTTGAGTGCCAAAAGGGCTCAGGACCCGAAAGTGACTCGGACAGGATCAGTGGTTCTATGGGTGTCACGTTGTGATGCGGAAGGCAGGTGAAAGGCCACTGATTGCCATGATGACTGCCTATATTCAGATTTGGATATGGCAGAAGAAGAAGAAGAAAAGGAGGTGGGTAGATCTCTGCAGTCTGGGGTCTGACTGGCTTAGACAATTAACGTCCTGTAATAATTTTATCTTAATCCATTGCTGGATAGCTCAGTGGTTAGAGGTTAGGAATTCAGTTCCTTGCTGTGCCTCTTTACAGTGGCCGGATCAACGATCCATAGTGTCTCTTCAGGGTTTGTAGTTTTAGAGAGTCTTCTTTCTCTTATTTCTTAATTTATCTTCTTAATCCTTGTTTCTTTTCTTCTTAGGTCACTGAAGACTTCCTGGCAACTTATCATGCGAACTATGGCTTTCCCACCGAGAGTTCAGAGAATTCATCCACATCTGTTTCAAAGGTTGAATCCAAACTTCCGAAAGATTTAAAGGCAAGAGGATTTCAGCAGTCGATGGAGTCAAAAGCAGCTCACGCAACAGAGGCGAAACAGAAAGGAGAGAAAAGAAAACCTGACGCAGGCAAGGACCTTGATGTGCATAATTTAGAAGTAATCTGTTGCTTAAGAAGAAATTACTGTTTCTACAGTGTTGAGCTTTTAACAGCTTCAGCAGTGATGTTGAAGGGGGGATTTGTACTGAATATTCACAGCTGTTCAAAAACTCCTACTTTATTTGTTCTGAAAGTTAAAGGATCAAATTTGCAGACAACTTTTAGTGATGTCTGAGAGTTTGTTAAGAAGCCTGCTAGGTGTTAACTTAGGAAGTCTCATACCACCGTTTTGTCTGTCTAGTCCAAGGCTACCTCCTGTGTTAGCAGTGGCATTCTAGGATCTTGTTTGAACAATAGTCTAAAGCAGGGATTCTCAACCTGTGGACTGTGACCCAGATGTGGCCCATGGCACCATTCCATGGCCCCCCCCCCACCGCCTCAGCACACCAGGAAGTGCCATGTGGTGGACGAAGGGCAAAATGGCCATCTGGCCCCCAAAGCTGTCTGAGGGAGTGTAACCTGGCCCCCAGCTTCAAAAGGTTGAGAACTCCTGGTCTAAAAAGCTGTTCTAGTTTTTTTTAACATTACAACGTAACTAATCCTGATCTCCTCTTTAGGATGGTTTCACGTTGATGATCAGAAAAACACAAATGTGTATGTGACAGGTGAGGAGCATCCTTCTAGCATTTGCATACTTCTAAAAATTCTGTTGTGAAATGTGTTGAGCATTATGGCTACAAATGGAAAAACATCCAAATATAAGCCTCTAGAGCAGTGGTTCCCAACATGAGGCTCAGGCCCCACAGGAGGAATTCAATTCCCAGAAGTCTAAGTCATTACACTATCAGTGTTTCCCAAATGCTGGTTTTTGGACTTCAATTCCCAGAAGCCTAAGTCATTTCCCCAAAGCACTGATCAGCCAATGTACTGACTTAGGCTTCTGGGAATTGAAGTCCACTAGTGGGCTGTGTACCCCTTGTTGGGAACCACTGCACTAGCTGATCAGTGCTTTGGGGAATTGACTTGGGCCTCTGGGAATTGAAGTACCAAAAAACCCAGAGTTTGGGAAACACTGTCCTAGAGGCCACAATTTCTGGAATTAGAAGGAGCAGTTGAGTTTTGTTGATGGTTTTAGTAAAATTTATCCATGTGAAATGGTAATGGAGATTATGGGACTAAGGGTTCAGTGCTTGTCTCTGTTTATAGCCAAAGAGCCAGTGCTGTTTGTGTCTGCAGATGTTTCCGTGGACATGTGGTAGGCAGTATTCTATATACTTACTCCAATGGCTCTTTTCTCGTCCAGCTTGGACAAGCCAGGAGTAGAACCGGAGATTTGATCCATGAAATGCACGTGAACTTTGACTCCATTTGGTTGTGGGGGTGGAGTTCTGCCTCAAATCCCAGACATGTCTTGGGGAATGAAGGTTCTACTGTGTTGAAGCAACCTGTTTGCTTTGATGTGGTATGGCTGACTAGCTTAGGGGCAGTGAAATTACAGTGGTACCTCAAGTTACAAAAGGTTCGAGTTACAAAATTTTCACAATACGAATGAAAATCAGTTGAAAATAATGGCTTGAGTTACGAATTTTTTTTGGAACAGATGAATTGGTTTTCAATGCATTCCTATGGGAAACCATGTTTCAAGTTATGAATTTTGGTTTTCAGTGCATTCCTATGGGAAATTTGAGTTACAAATTTTTCATAACGTGAAAAATGCCTTGGAACGCATTAAATTTGTAACTTGAGGTACCACTGTATTTCTCATCCACCTAGAACTGCCAGACTTCTCACAAGCCTAGAAACCAACAGGTCATGCCAAAAAAATAAAAAAGAGACAGAACTAGAAATTGTTATAAAATTTAGCTCCAGGGGATGTTAGTGAAAAATTAGATTCTTTTAATTTTGCTTCTTGAATTAAAAAACTGTGGTGCCAATAGATATGTTTCTTGCATTTTGTGTCTGTTTGAATTTATTCCTCCAGGTTTACCTCCAGATATTACTGAAGATGAGTTTGTGCAGGTTATGTCAAAATGTGGTATCGTTATGCGTGACCCTCAGACAGAGGAGCCTAAAATTAAACTTTACAAAGACAGAGAAGGGAATCTTAAAGGAGATGGGCTCTGTTGTTATTTAAAGGTCAGTTGTTTGTTTGTTTAAATTATATTTTCTAATCTAGGGTGATGTTTTGTATGTTTATTACCAAGATGCAAACCTTTTAATTTTATTTTTCAGTAGCATTTTATTTTGATTATAGTCATTCTTCAAGATACCGTAACATAGTCTTCTTCTTCTTCTTCTTGTCCACTTTTGTTCTTCATTGTTTCCTTTTTGTGTGGCATCCTTTTGGTGAAAGGCAGAATCTTGAAAACTTTTTCCTTTTTGATTTTTTAATAGAGAGAATCTGTTGAACTCGCCTTAAAATTATTGGATGAGAATGAAATTAGAGGCTACAAAATGCACGTAGAAGTTGCACAGTTTCAGCTGAAGGGGGAATATGATGCCAGCAAAAAGCGGAAGAAGTGCAAAGATTACAAGAAGAAGTTGTCTCAACAACAAAAGTGTGTAGCTCTTTTCTATAAGTGCCATGATTGTCTTTATAAAATGTGCGGAGCCCTGGTGGCGCAATGCTTATACTACTGTACTGCAAACCAAAGATTGTGAGTTTGATCCTGACCAGGGCTCAAGGTTGACTCAGCCTTCCATCTTTCTGAGGTTGGGAAAATGAGTACCCAGCATGTTTGGGGCAAAATGGTAATTAACTTGTGAACTGCCCAGAGAGTGCTGTAAAGTGTTATGGGGCAGTATAGGAGTGCGATTGCTTTATTTTGAAAATGCTGAAAGTTGAAACCTTCAGTTATTTCCTTTCTTAAAATGAATGAGGATTTTAAAACTATTACACACATATCAGCCCTTGATTATGTTGTTTATTTCTCTTCTCTTGGAAGTTTCAAAATATTTTGTGCAGTAGTTGGCCTCCTGTCTCTGGTAGCTACAACCAGCTTCCTTTTATCTTAAGTAATTGTCTTACTTCTTTACCTGAGTATTTACAGCAGGAGTAGGAAAAATACAGCCCTGGCTGCCCAGAGTGATCTGCCAAAATACTCCAGCAAAAAGGAGTGTTATTATTCTTAGGAACCTGCATGGCTTGTGGTTTACCTTTTAAGAATAGCCCTCTTTACAGCGCTTAACACCCAGAAACAAAACAAGATCCAGTTTTTCAAAACTAGAAGTGGACTTTCCAGCCACTTTGGGTTTCATTGCTTTAGATTTTCCTCAGGACCTTCCAGAGTTGCCCATCCCGGTTCAGCAAGAATGGGGAAACTTCTTTAGCCCCAGGGGGAGGGGGGGATTTTATTTTAAAGAGGCTCTTTTGGGTTCAAAGGTTGGGACTAGAGATATCAGTGTATTGTAGCTTAGCTAGGCCATTTTACCCTCTAGGAACAGGGGGAAGTCTGGCCATGAGAAGGAAGGCATGGCTGTGTGGAGAAAATGGGGTTTGACCCTTTGACCAAAGGATCCCTAGTTCTGGTCCTCAGGAAATTCACTACAGCATGTCTCGTTCTTGAAAGCCAAATCTCAATTTCATAAGAGGTCTCCTTTGTTTGAAAGCCAGCCATAGCTCTAAGGTTTGGTGCTCATCTCTGTTTATAGCCAAAGAGCCAGCACTGTTTGCATTTGCAGGCATTGCCATGGACGTGTGGCAGGCATGACTAGACACAGGAGTGCATGGAATACTGTTACCTTTCCCACCGAAGTGGTACCTATTTATCTACTTGCAATTTTTTTTTTGCTTTTGAACAGCTAGGTTGGCAAGAGCTGGGACAGAGACGGGGGCTCACTGTTGTACAGAATGCTGGCCTCCTATTGTTGACCTGCTGACCTTCCAATCATCAAGTTCAGTGTCTTAACCACTAAGCTGCCGCAGTCCCCTAATTTCACAAGAGGCTGCTTTATAACTAATGATATGCTTAATTAGGTTTGCCACATCCCTTTCATACGTGGGTGGATTACAAAAGACTGGTTTTGATTCAATTGGCTAGACGTGTTGCTTTATATAACATGGAATGTTAAGAAATGCCATTGTAGAAAACCCAGTGTGTCAAATTAATATGTTTTTTTCAACAAATACTTTTAGAAACTGAAGAGATCAGCTCCAAACTTTTACTATTCCTTCATTTCATTAGACTGCTGGATTGGAGGCCGGAGAAAAAAGAAGGTGAAGCGCGGCTGCGACATGAACGTGTGATCATAATCAGGAACATGTTTCATCCAAAGGATTTTGAGGTAAGAGAGCCCTTTCCCACAACAGAAACGATAATGTGAGGTTTTATTCTTAGGCCTGATGAAATGGACTTGATCCATGAAAGCTCACATTTAAATGCAGGAGTTAGACCAGGGGTGCCCGTGATTTAGCTAGCCAGGTACATGGTTCTTCCTACTGAAAGCAGAAGTAAAATGCACCTTGCTATCTGTTTTGCAACAGGATGAGATAAATTTCTAGGCTGCCCTTCTCTCTGCTTAAACCAGGGGTGTCCAAACTATGGCCCGTGGGCCAGATTTGGCCCACGGGCTGTAGTTTGGGCACCCCTGAGTTTGTTAAATACAGGAGTGCCACACTTTTCTTGTTTTGTTTTATTTACTCTCTGATATAACATGAGCACTTCTTAGGACCAACAGCTGCAACAGCAACAAAAACTAGTAGGCAAACACAATGCAAAACCCAGGCACCCAGGTCATCCTGCTATGATAATAGAGTAGACCCTACTGCCAGCAATTTAACACCGAGTGTCAGGTGCCGGTTAACTAACCTGAACACTGAGGAATAGCAGCTTTGGAGAAGTCCACAGGGAAGGGTGATGGACCCCAAGTTGATTAAATCCCACTTAAAATCCATCTTGATGGAGGGCAGCAGCTTCATCCATCCTGGCCGGGGACCAATGAGGACTTGGTGTGCCAAAAGGGCTCAGGACCAGAAAGTGACTTGCAGAACTGGAAAGTAGAATTGAGTGTCATGCTACGATGCGGAAGGCAGAGGAAAGGCCATGGCACAACAATAAATTACCACATCAAAGTTACAATCATTATAAAACATCAAAAACATAGCAAAAAGAAAATTATTCAATAAAAAGTCCGTATCAGCATACGTAATAGCCATGACATAATTCGCATCACGGCCCACACCAAAACCGTTGGTAACCTCAACGGCTCCTCATCTTCCGGGCTGGTGGTGGGGTCTGGATCAGAGATGGTAAGCCCTGCCTCCCTCCGGGCCATGGAGAGTGCATTGCAATAAATAATCTAATCAGGAGGTGACCAGAGCGTGGGTGATCATGAGCAAGGAGTCCCTGTCAAGGAGTAGGCGCAACTGGCGAATTACACGCAACTGTGCAAAAGCCCTCCTAGCCACGACTGCCACCTGCTCATTGAGCAGGAGTTGTGAGTCCAGGAGGACCCCCAAATTATGCACTGGGTCTGTTTGGGGCAAAAAAATCCTATCCAGAACCAAAGATGGTCTCTCCCGAGATAATGCAGGGGGCACAACCCATAGCCACTCAGTCTTGCCAGGATTCAGTTGTAGCCCGTTGTCCCCCATCCAGACCCCAACAGCCAACTAGTAATATTTAGTCCTACTAGTAATTATTTTATTAATTATATCGTGCAAGCTTTTGCTATGTTTGTTATCTGTCAGACAGAAAATATTTTAAACAGATAAGTCGGATTAAAATGCAATACAGTTGAAGATTTTTAAAACACAGTAAGTTTGCTTGGTGTATGTTTGCTTCTCAGACTCCTGAGGCCACAGCCTCAACATCCCTGCCAGGAACTGCTTTTAAAACCTAATTAAACTGTTCATCTTTTGTAGGAAGATCCGTTAGTACTAAATGAGATCCGAGAAGACCTTCGGTCGGAATGTGAAAAGTTTGGACAAGCAAAGAAAGTCCTTATTTTTGATGTAGGTATACATTATTGCACTTACATTTTATTCTGTATGAATGTTTCTTAGTCTGTTTTTGAGAAGCTGTACAGTAGTACCTCGGATAACGATGAGACTTGGTTCCACAAGTCTCGTTGTTATCCCGTTTTTAACGTTGTGCTATGCATTAATCGCACAACGTTAAAAAAAAGCCCTGCTTCCCTGGAGGCTGCAGCAAGCCAGAACGTCGGGATTTGAATCCTGACGTTTTGGCTTGCTGCAGCCTCCAGGGAGGTGGGGGAACTTTGGAAACAGCTTGGATCGGGTCTTCCAACCTCCCTGGACCCTGCTCCAGGGAGATCAGAGGACTCGATCTACAGCTGCAGGGTGGCTGGGGAAGCTGACGGGGACTCCCCATTAGCTTCCCTAGCCACCCGCCCTTGCCTCCGCAGCTGTGGCATGGCTGGGGAAGCCGACGGGGGAGCCCCCCATTAGCTTTCCAGCCACCCCACCCCTGCCTCCGTAGCTGCAGGGTGGCTTTCCAGCCACCCTGCTGCTATGAACGACTATCGGATAACACTAACAGATTGTTATCCGATGCAAATTTTCTTTAGAAATCCAATTTTAGTGTTATCCGATGCAGTCGTTATCCAAGGTATTACTGTATTTCAGAAGAGTCAAGAGAACAGCAAAAGACTCGCCAAAAGACTCGTCAGTGGACGGGTGCAAATAATTAGCAATAGAATGGCCCTGCAGACCTAATGATTTCAGAGTCGACTGTGTTCGGAAAACAGTGATTGACCTTGAACTGGTTTTAGAAGTTTTTTGGGGGTACCACTAGGCCTCTGAAATCTACTGTTCTTTTGAATGTGTTCAACCTCGGCTGGATTTGATAGCTTTGGGTTTTCTTACGTCTTTATAGAGGCATCCAGATGGTGTGGCCTCTGTGGCGTTTAAAGAGCCAGAAGAGGCAGACAACTGCAAACAGGCACTCAACGGGAGGTGGTTTGGCGGACGCCAGCTCAGTGTGGAAACGTGGGATGGTGTAACTGACTATCAGGTATGTTTGGGTTGTGGTTTCATGAGCTTTTTTTTTAATCCGTGAGTATGTGTGATACTGTTAAGTGGAGGCCACTTTTGACAGCATTAGGTTAGAAAGTAGTAGCTTCACTGTGGCTGTAGAAACACATCAGTATATTAAATTGCAGTCTGGCCAGACGTCCCACTGTAGTAATGGAGTGGACTATACAGCCAGCAACTCAATGCTGAGTGTTGGGCAGTAGTTACTAACCTGACTCCCTAAAGGGGCCAACAGCTATGGACAGATGAGCCCCTTTAGGTGGGGTGAGGGTCCCCCCTCAGTGGAGGAAAGGCCACTGGAAACCATCCTATTGGGCCCAACGGCAAAATGAGTGGAGGAGGAACCCCTTCACTATTCTGATTCCCAATGGTCATGGAGACTGAAGGGGCCGTGCCAGATGGACTGGCTGTGAAGGTTCACCTTGTCCATATCCTCAAGGCTGTGGTGGTCCATTGCAGTCCTGGTATTAAATCCCGCATGTCTCATACGTGCCACAGGAGATGGCTCCGTGAACATAGTGTGTGGGCCACTTCATGGCAAGCTGGGATCTACCTTAAACAAATTCACGCCAATGGCGTTTTTCCTGCTTCAGGAAAAAAATGTGTTCTTGAATACGGGTTGCAGCTGCTGCTGCCAGTGCCGGTTGATGTTTCTGAAAGTGTGCAGTTTCAAAAGCCTGACTCCTGCTCATATTCTTCCTTAATTGGAAATAATAACTAGTCTGGCCCAGTTATCCTGCAATGGTAATAGAGTAGACCACATTGCCAGTAACTCAACGCTGATAGGTGAAGGTTAATTAACCTGACAACCCTGAGGACTAAGGGCCTTGAGTGCCAAAGTCCACGGGGAAAGGTGATGGTCCCCAAGTGGATTAAATGGTCCCACTTGAATCCCTCTTGATGGAGGGCAGCAGCTTCATCCATCCTGGCCTGCGGCTGATGATGAGGACTTTGTACACCAAAAGGGCTCAGGACCAGAAAGTGACTCATGGAACTGGATCAGGGGTACTATGGGGGTCACGTTACAATGCCGAAGGCAAACGGAAGGCCACTGCTTTATATTCTCAGGACAATCTTCATGGCTGATTGCCATGAGGATAGATAGCCGATATTCAGAATCAGATGCAGCACTCGAAGAAGAACATTTGGAAATAAGGCTTTTTTCCAGCAGGACCCCAGTAGAGCCATGGGCCAAGGTCTCTGCATTCCCAGCATAGAATTGGGGCAGTTCATTGGCTTTTTTTCAACTCTGAAACATTACAAGGCACAATCTTAAACATTTTCTTTCATGGGACGGGTGATAATCTCCCCCTCCCCGTTTTAAATTTTATTACCCTAAGTTTAAAATGCTGGAATAGGTAATTTTTTGATCTGATCCAGCCGAGCTATTTGTAATGTTCTTTTTTTTCTTTCAAAATCACTTTTTACACTTATTAATTATTTAAATTTACCACCACACTGATTTTCTTCAAATGTAAATCCATTTCACCCCACTAGGTTTCAGCACCCTTTTGCAACTCTTCCTGTCAGAAGTTTCACTCTGCTTTGAAACAATAAACGTTTTGTGATAGTAATACAGTGGACACAGGTGATGTTAGTGGGGTATTTCTACATTTAAAAATATTAGGAAACATAACTACAGTCAAACCTCGCATAAAGAGTGCTTCGCTTAAAGAGTAACTCACTTAAAGAGCAGAATTTTCTCTGAATGTTCGCTTCGCTTAACAAATAAAACCATCCAAAAACCCGCTTAACAAATAAATTGGGGTTCACAATCCCCCCACAACTGGTCACTTACAATGATGTTTCGCTTAAAGAGCAATCCTGTGGAACACATTATGCTCTTTAAGCGAGGTTCAACTGTATTTCTTCCATGTCTAGGCCAGATGTGGAACTGTTAAAATGAAGCCACCTTTGGGTGAGTTCATTTCACCTGACTTAATGTGAGAAAGATTAGCCAGCGACACAAGGTTGTCGTTGCTAGAGTACGCCCGATTGTGGCCCACAAGTATCACAATCTTCGAGAAGGCTCTTTCTGTGGGGGAACGTAACTAGGTACTGGTTATGAACTTTGCCAGGAAAAAAGCTCCTCCCCCCTCCCTCGTTTCTGTAATGTTGCCTCTTGTCCTGTCTGCACCCAGGTTGAAGAGACCGCGAGAGAACGGGAAGAGAGACTGAAGGGGTGGGAAGCATTTATTGCGGAACCAGGCAGCGCGGAAAAGGCCAAGACCGCCTCCGACACCGATTCTTCAGAAACTGGCAAGCAACTGACTAAAGGTGCTGAGCAGGTGAAAGATAATGGCGCCCCAGAAAATGTTGATGTGAAAGATGAAGCAGGTGAGAGAGAGAATGACCCAGAAGACACCTGTGAAGCCGCCTCGACGGACAGCAGCGTTACCGGCAGCGATGAAGAAGCAGAAACATAATGTTGGAAATGAATTCATCGGAGCATGCGTTTAGGGGGTAACCTTTAGATTTCTGTTACCCTGTGCTATGGAACAACTTCAGGCAGCATTGAGATGTATCTACATGCACTTCTTTCTTAGGTTGTCCTCCGTGTGATGTTGGAGTATGACATGACAGGCAAGCATTTAAGGAAGATCTTTCAAAACGTGTGTGTGTATATATATACATATATATTCCTATCTGACTGCTCTTTCAAGATATGTGTGTTTGTATGTTACGTACGTTGCCGAGAGCCTGCTGAACTGACCAGCTGTCTTAAGTTGTACCTTTGCTTGTCAGTGTTCAAAGTACATTAGCCTAAGTAGGTACAACCTTGTCTTTTCCATTAACTATATAGTGGCTGAAATCCGTTTGCAAATAGGGCAGGCTCTCTGAACCAATTAGCTGCTCTCTAAGCTTTGCAGATTGAACAGGCCTCTTGTGGCTGCAACTCACTACCAGATTTCAGCCACAGACCTTTAGGAACATGTATGGATGCTATTTTCAGTCTTTACTTTAAATTTCCTTCCTTCAGGGACACCGCGTAACTGATCGCTGAATGCACCAGGGTGTGCTTGGATTAACAGAAATTCTTTCTCCTAGTTAAGTTAAAGTAAAGATTTACTGAAAATAGGATGTTGCTACTCCAGATTGGGAAGACAAAGAAGACGAGGAAAGGATAATATCAAACCACAGTTAAAATGATCAATGTGGTTTTCTGAAGATGCAAAGTTTGTTTTGTGGCTCAGCTTCCACCCTGCTTCGTTTGTATGTTTCTGCTGATGAAGGTTTGATAGGACAAGTAGGGAAAATATGTAAATAAGACTTAATCTTTTTAATTCCCCCTCCCCCATTTGATTAATTCGTATTGGAAACCTGCAGAGAAGTGAGTGTTGAAAGTGTACCTCCTTCCTTTTTTGGGGGGGACGGGGACGGGACTTCTGCGTTCACGTATCCTTAGATTTTCAGCATTTGTTTGGACTGAAATGTAGGTGGAAGGCTGTTATTTTATACTGGGTTGGTTGCAAGAGACACTATAAATAAATTGTCTTAAGATTGATTCCTAAATCATTGCTCAGATTTCTGAAAACACAAGGGATGGTGGTTTTCTTCCATAGATATTAAACATTTTTTAAAACATGGAAATAAAAGGGCACTCAAAGAAGTCTAAACATATCCTGAGTTCTATTTCAATGAACTTAACCAGGAACTGACTTGAATTCAGATTAGGTGGTGGAAAATGAATCTATATGGCAAAATGACTTCCTTCCGCCTTTTCATATGAGGGATAGAAATTAGAAGCTCATAGGTTGCCCTTTTTTTCGCCCAAATATGGCAAACCATGGTTTGAAATTTTATAATCTGCCCTCTGCTTAGCTACAATTTGGTTCTGGTTTAGGGCAATCAAAGGTTTTTGTAAATCATTGTTTACCGTTGCCTCCAGATGCAGCACTTAAAAGTGGGTGTAGAGAAGGCATGAACCCAAGGTCTTGGCACTGTTCAACCACACTTTGACAAACCATAGTTTATTGTGCATTTCATTAGAGCCTGTCTTAGTGTGGGAATTGGAAAATGCAGTGTGGATGGAAAATGGCCACCTGGCTAAATAAACTTTTGTACAATAAATTTAATTGTTTAGCATATCTGTTTTGTATTTGGAGTTTGTGATTATGCCAGTAGATTTTTAAAATACGCATTAAATTTGGATGACATTGAAACTCTTTGCTTACCGGTGCTTGATGCTATAGATGCCTGTGTACTACTTTGAGATATTTGTTCCCTTGAACAATCAGATTTTATTTACCAAATGGCTCTTTTGTGCACACGTGGCTGCAGAATGAAAATGCATTGAGAAGATTTGAATGCAAAAGCTGTCCAAAATTTTCTTGTGTCCCTGAGTATTATGGTTTGGATAGGGATAAGTGGATGGAATCGTTTTAAAGAGAAAGCATTTCTTCCCCAAGGTTAGTTCCGTAGGGTTTTGACAACGAATTGGCAATTCATTTCAAATAAAATATTTTTAAAAATGTAAGTGGTTGTCCCAGTTTGGAAAAGCCACCTCTGTGATGTAATTGTTACCTTCTGTAATGGTTTCGGCATAGCAGAGGTTCAGCCTGCTAAAATTTCGATTTGGTTTCGTACGCTGAGAAGCTAGACAAGAACAGTATCAGTTGCAGATTTTGTAAACTAAACCTGTATTTCTAAGGCCCATTACAAACATTAACACAATCACTTGTTCCAGTCTTGAGTTGGGTATCAATACAGGCTTTAGTCCCATTGCTGGGATGAAGATGGGATAGAAATGAGAAAGAGAGAGATGTACCTCGCTTAAAGAGCATAATGCGTTCCACAGGATTGCTCTTTAAGCGAATTTGCTCTTCAAGTGAAATACCATTGTAAGTGGCCAATTGTGGGGGGGATTGCAAACCCCAATTTATTTGTTAAGCGAGTTTTTGGTTGGTTTTATTTGTTAAGCGAAGCAAACATTCAGAGAAAAATCTGCTCTTTCAGCGAGGCACTCTTTAAGCGAGGCACTCTTTATGCGAAGTTTGACTGTAGATAGATTTACATTAAGGAGTGTGGGACGAAGATAGATAGATAGACAGACAGACAGACAGATAGATACAGCAATACCTTGGATAATGTTTACCTTGGATAATGCTAAAATCGCATAATGTTAAGTAACCTGGGGAGGAGAATTGGATCGAATAACGTTAAGGTCCTATGGGATGGATCGGATAACAACTGCTAAAGCCTGTGCGGTTACAATGTATCTCTGTGGAGCTTTAACGTTATCCGATCCATCCCATAGGATTTTAACATGCATCGGATAACACTAAAAATCGGATAACACCAAGACTTGTGGAACCAAGTCTTAGCGTTTTCCGAGGTATTACTGTAGATAGATAGATAGATAGATAGATAGATAGATAGATAGATAGATAGATAGATTCAAACCTCGCATAAAGAGTGCCTCATTTAAAGAGTAACTCACTTAAAGAGCAGAATTTTCTCTGAATGTTTGCTTCGCTTAACAAATAAAGCCAACCAAAAACTTGCTTAACAAATAAATCGGGGCTCACAATCCCCCCCCCCCAGAAGTCACAATTGTTCACTTACGATGGTGTTTCACTTAAAGAGCAAACTTGCTTAAAGAGCAGTCCTGTGTAATGCATTATGCTCTTTAAGTGAGGTACAACTGTAGATAGATACAGTAAAACACCAGATAACGATTGGATCGGATAACGCTAAAATCGCATAACGTTAAGTAATCTGGGGAGGAGAATTGGATCAAATAACGTTAAGGTCCTATGGGATGGATCGGATAACAAACGCTAAAGCCTGTGCGGTTACAATGTATCTCTATGGAGCTTTAACGTTATCCAATCCATCCCATAGGATTTTAACATGCATCGGATAACACTAAAAATTGGATAACACCAAGACTTGTGGAACCAAGTTTTAGCATTATCCGTTGTTATACTGTAGATAGACAGACAGACAGATAAGAATAGTTTGCATACATTTACATTGTCAGTAAAAATGTACACTCATAGGACATGGTGAATAAATGCTTTTAGAATAGCATTGGTTTCACTTAATTATTATTGATAATTAAACAATTCTTTGTAATTGTTGGAGCTCTGTCCCCTTGTGTCCATGGAACATCTTACAGGTAAGAATTTCAAGCTTCAGGTGGGCAGGGGAAGAGTTTAATATCTGATATGTTGAAGGGCTTGTTGGACGTTCACACCAGAAGCAGCCTTTGCCAACAGCAAATCTCACTTTTCAGCCCGTCCTCAACGTGCACATGCTGGCAGTGGGCTAAAAGTGAACACCCCAAAATAGCAGAACCGTCTTGGTGCCTTTGAGGAAAGGGTGGAGCGCTTCAGTAGCCAAAATTTGTGGGTGATGTAACTGAGTGATCCCAAAATGACCAACTAGTGACCTATATACACTGTCTGGCTGTGCTCAAAGTTTCTGTTTTTGACCTCTTAACTCTCCAAACCAACACTGGAGTAGGATTTGGCCAGAGGAGAAATGTCCCAAGCATCCAAGATAGAGGCAAAATGAAAACAACAGAAGAACTAGTGTTAATAAAGGACAACTTGGACAGAGACAAAAGTTGGTCATAATGAAGAGCAGAAGGGAAGGCAAAGAGGGAAGCCCTGAATTGCATGCTAAGAGTTCTTCAAGTCCAAGGATTGGCTACCCTCATGGTGATCAACCATGAAGATTGTCCTGGGAACAACTTAGTATAGTAATCTTCCATTTGCCTTCCAAATCCCAGCATAACGCCCGTACAACTGCTCCAGTCCCGCAAGTCACTTTCTAGTCCTGAGCCCTTTTGACACGCAAAGTCCTCAGCCCCAGGCTAGGATGAATGAAGCTGCTGCCCTCCATAAAAATGGATTCAAGTGGGGTTTCATCCACTTGGGGACCATCACCCTATAGAGTTGGTGATGTTGATATACTTGGTGCATCTCTTAGACACATTTTTACAAAACATTAGCTGTATTGGAGTGGTCTGAATTTATAGATGCATGTATTCTCTTAACTGTACCTGCTTTATAGTTGAGGGGAGTCAATTCTCACCTGTCTGATGGTTACACAACTAATAACTTTTCTGTTGATCAATAGATTGAGAGCACTTTTAACTTGTCCATTCCAGCAAGAAGCACATAGCCACTTCTTCGCATGTTTGTTTGGACATTTGGTTATTGTTCACTAAAGATTTTACACCAAAGTGTCTTCAAAATTTGGGAGGATGTTCTTTGGTTGGGTAATTATTACTCTTCTCTACTGCACCTTTTACTTCATTTTCCTGGTGTGTGAGTGTGTGTGTGTGTGAAATCTAGTTCTTAAAAATGATTTCAGTATGGCAATATGTATTTGCACAGTAGAGTAAAACACCGGATAACGCTCAAATTTGGTTCCACAAGTCTTGGTGTTATCCGATTTTTAGTGTTATCCGATGCATGTTAAAACAGAGTCGGGTTTACCTGATTGGGGCGGGATAATAAATATGAGTAAATAAATAATAAATAAATAAAATCCTGTGGGATGGATCAGATAACGTTAAAGCTCCACAGAGATACATTGTAACTGCACAGGCTTTAGCGGTTGTTATCCGATCCATCCCATAGGACCTTAACATTCGATCCAATTTTAGCGTTATCCGATCCTATCATTATCCGGTGTTTTACTGTATTATCGTTATGTCTTAAGTTGTCCTGGTTTTAGGATGACCCTATGAATCTTTTAGGCCAGATATGAAACTACCAAATCGAGGGCACGTTTAGGTGAGCTCATTCCGCAGTTCCTTTTGTCTGGCTCCGTGTGAGAAAGATTAGCTGGCAACACAAGGTGGCTATTATCAGGGTACACCTGATTGTGGTTCACAAATACAATAATACCTTGGATAACGTTTACCTCTGATAATAATAACGCTAAAATCGCATAATGTTAAGTAATCTGGGGAGGAGAATTGGATCGAATAACGTTAAGGTCCTGTGGGATGGATTGGAAAACAACCGCTAAAGCCTGTGTGGTTACAATGTATCTCTATGGAGCTTTAACGTTATCCGATCCATCCCATAGGATTTTAACATGCATCGGATAACACTAAAAATCGGATAACACCAAGACTTGTGGAACCAAATCTTAGTGTTATCCGAGGTATTACTGTACCACAATCTTCGAGGAGGCTCTTTCACCCTACGAATGATAGATCTCCAGAAAATCCTGCCCTCAACAGCCCTGTTCAACTCTTGCAAGTTATACCCTGTGGTTCCCTTAGGGCAGTGATGGCGAACCTTGGCACTTCAGGTGGTCTTGGACTTCAGTTTCCAGAAGTCTCTGAATCCACACAAATGGGTTTACTGTGCATACTCATTTGTATGGATTCACAGAGACTTAGGCTGCTAAGAATGGAAGTCCAAGGACACCTGCGTGCCAAGGCTCTATCCATCTTGCCTTGGGTCTTCCTCTTGTTGCTTTCCATCCTTTACATCATTACAGTCTTTCTCAAAGAGTCACGAAGCACCCAAAGTAGGGCAGCCTCTGCTTCATCAAGATTGCCTCCAGAGTGAGCTTAGACTCCAGGATCCACTTGTTTGTACAGGGCGTATATGAAGGAGGGATGTCGGGGAGATGCCTTCCTTGTAGACATTCAAGGTGACCCCAGTCTGTGTTGGGGGGAGAGAAGGTGGTCTTCGTAAAGCTGAAACCAGGGATTCCCCATAAAATTTGCACAGCTCTGCCTTTGCGTGTGTGGAATTGGCCAGTCTGTCCAAAGAGACACCTGTCCGTCAAACATATTTGCACACGATGGCTTTGAGCAACACACACACAACACACGAAACAAGCCCTTTGATTTTCCTCATTCCTGAAGCCTCGGAACCTGGTTGACCCGCTGGGGTGCATTTCACACATTCCTGTCAGCAAGCCTGAAGGAGACGCCTTAGTTTTGCTCCCGGCTGGAGGGGCAGAAAGCAGCCACTGCTCACTGTGGCCGGTCCTCTTTCCCACCCACCCTCGAGACTGGCAAGCCTCCATCGCTGGGGGTCAGGATCGGCCCTAGGAAGGATCCAGCATGAACCGCCTAGCTGTGGCTATTGTCTGTGGGGCAGCCGAACGGAAGAGTGTCCCTTAAGGTAAGTGAGCCTAGACCCATGACATTAGAACAGTGGTTCCCAAACTTTGTTTTGGTCATGCCACACCTGAGCATCTCTAAAATCTGATCCCCTGCCCCAGCATGACATATAATTATTATTCAAAAAAGTGAATTCATATGGAGGGAGCTTAAAAAGCCTAATTTGGTCTATCTCATTCTTGAATTACCCCACATAAAAATCAAATTGTGCCCCACATAGGGAACCATGGCTTTAGAGTAAGGTCGATTGGTACGGATTCTGTCATGGGAAGACGTTGAGTTTCTGGAAAATAACTTCCAACAAACTCCCTGGTACTTTTCAATGGCTTTTATCTAGACGAGCTTGAGTCTTCTTTCGTATCCTGGTGAAACCCAGGACTGCCAAAATGAAGCAACTTCTAGAGCTTTGCAGGTGGCCAAACGTAAATCCTCAGTTGTGCATGTTTCTGGCAGCCCTCGGCAGACCAGTACATGAGCCGGATTCTGTATCTCCACACTCAAGCAGCATGGTGGTGTCTGCCAGGAGGCCCCACTTGAGACTGTTGGTCTTGCTTTTAGGGACTCCGACCTTCAGCCTGTTCAGGGTCCTCCAAGGGACATGGGTGAGTTTAAGTTCCTCAGCTACACTTTGGAGTCGTTACTCAGCAAGGAGTCTATGCCGTGGTAGACATCTCCGTGGCGAGATGGACCTGGGAAATCCCAAGTCCATCTGTGTGTGTTTTTTGAGCCATTTGGATATCACGGCACCAGCTGGCTAGGCGAACCACGATGTGTACCCTCTGCTTTCACTTTGCCCAAAGGATCTGATGGAGGGTGACTTTTAGTCCAGGCTTAACCATTGACTAATGATGGGAAACAGTGCCTGGTTAGACTGCTTGAGCCCCTGGGCCTCAACAAGGCTCTCACCTAGTGGTGGTCCTCAACTATATCCTCCTTCCTTGTTCCTTGTCCAGTCCTTCCTCCACCTTCTACTTTGGTTTTGCTCTTGTGTACCCTCAAGAATGTCTGTTCTTGTCATAAAGCTCTTCTTGGATCTGAGCCAGAAGACTTGAGGTTCCTCTTGATAAAGTTGGATGAAACATCCCAAGATCTTCCCCAGGTCTCCAAGGGATTTTGGGAATTGTAAACCCCAAAGTAGTCCCCCCCCCCCAAAGCTCTGGCCTGGGTGGCTATGTCGAGGCTCCATTACCAGGGGCAGTAAGGCTTTCTAAATGCCAGTTACACCAGGACAAGAACAGAGGACGCCACTGGCCTTTCATTCATAGGTAAATGAAATATATTAGCCATGCTTGATGGTTTGCCAAATATGCTGTAGTCTCCTTTTAAAATTTCACGCCTTTTAAAAACCCTGAGCAGAAAACTAGAAAAAGGGGAGATTTTGGAGATTTTCAGCAGGTTGTGTATTATTTGTGGTCAACTTGGCAGCTCAGACGTCTCTCAGCCTGCCTACCTACCTGCCTACCTGCCTACCTACCTACTAACTAATCAATGTTGATTGATTGACAGACATAGGAACCTTTCCTCTGTTCAAATGAAAAGTATTCTCTTACATTATTTTGCTCACTTTCATCCCCCTCCAGGCACAGAAAAACAATTTCCAACGATGGAGGACGGGACGGATAATTCTGCCAAGCTAAGCAAAAGCAAGCAACCTGTGAAAACAGAGTGGGGGGCTCAATATGTGGTGTTCACTTACTTCCAAGGAGACATTAACAGTGTGGTAGATGAACATTTCTCCAGGGCTTTGAGTACGACCAAAATCCCCCAGGATTTGAGCAGGAAGACCGGCAGTGAGGAGGCAATAGTCAAAAACGGTGAGTTTCTCCTTGGGTATCATTTTGTCCGTGGGCTGTCCAGTCCTTCTCTGTTTGCTAGCCAAGCAGAATTGCAACCCTATTAGTACACAGGGAGACTTCAATTCCCAGAAGCCTCAGTCAGTACATTGCCCGATTGGTCAGTGCTTTGGAGAATTGACTTCGGCTTCTGGGAAATGAAGTCCAAAAAAACCCAACTGTTTGGAAACACTGGTCTAGAGATAATGGGAAATATAATGGGGAAACTGTGCATTTGTTTAAGTTTCTTATTGCGCACAATCATACCACTTTAATTCCACCTGGGATTTACAGTTTGGTTACGGGCTCAGTTTGCTGCTGATGCGATAAATAGCTGTCAACTCACTATCAGCAGAAGGAATAAACCTGTCGAAATGCTCCCCTCTCCCTCTTAATATTGTTCGTTCCCTTTAACGAGGCACCTTAAGATGGCTACTTCTTTGGAAATACAGTGGTACCTCGCTTAAAGAGCATAATGCGTTCCACAGGGTTGCTCTTTAAGCGAGTTTGCTCTTTAAGCGAAACACCATTGTAAGTGACCAAATGTGGGGGGGATTGCGAACCCCGATTTATTTGTTAAGTGAGTTTTTGGTTGGTTTTATTTGTTAAGCGAAGCGAACATTCAGAGAAAATCCTGCTCTTTAAGCGAATTACTCTTTAAGCGAAACGCTCTTTATGCGAGGTTTGACTGTAGAGTCTAAGAAAACTAGGGAGGCAAAAGATCAGACTACTGTATATACTCGAGTATAAGTCTAGTTTTTTAGCCCCAGAAATGAGGTCCAAAAAGAGGGTTCGACTTATACTCGGGTCCCGAAGCTGCGGTGGCGCAAACTGAAACATACAGTAAAAAAACAGCAACCCACACACATTACTGTAAAAACTCTAAAACACACCCACACAATTGTCTAAATCAGTGGTGCCCAAACTAAGGTCCGGGTGCAGCCCCTGATGCCAGTTCATTCGGCCCGCAAAGGCCTCGTCGCTCCGGGAAACGGAAGTAAAACATGCCCGTATGGGCGCATTTTATTTCTGCTTCCAGGAGCGATGAGGGCATTGCGGGCCAGGTGAATTGGCGTCGGGGGCCGCACCCGGCCCCCGGGCCTTGGTGACCGGTTTCCTGAACCACATGATCGGCCCACAGCCCAAAAAGTTTGGGCATCCCTAGTCTAAATTAATTAATTTTACCATATTTTCATGTAATTATTGAAACTCACTAGCAGCTGCTGCATTTTCCACCCCCGACTTATACTCGGGTCAATCTATTTTCGTAGTTTTAGAGGTCCAAATTCGGTGCCTCGACTTATATTCGGGACAACTTATAGTGGAGTATATACGGTACTTTGTTTAATTGCTAACTAGAGTAAGTCTGGCCTGTCCAGGTTATCCTGCAATGGTAATAGAGTAGACCCTACTGCCAGCGATTCAATGCCATCCATTAGGTGGCAGTTATCTAACCTGACAACTACCGGCCTTAGGTGGCAAAGTCCACAGGTAAAGGGTGATGGTCCCCAAGGAGATTAAATACCACTTGAATCCTTCTTGATGGAGGGCAGCAGCGTCATCCATCCTGGCCTGGGGCTTTGTGTGGCAAATGGGCTCAGGACCAGAAAGTGACTCACAGAACTGGATCAGTGGTCCTATGGGTGTCATACTGCAGTGCAGAAGGCAAATTGAAGGCCCAGTAGCCTAGCATGGATTTCAGCCACCCGGTGTGTAAGCCAAATTTGCCGCCCCCTGGGCGAGGCAAGAACACCCATACGCCCAAAGAGTGCCGCCCAGGGCGCCGCCCCCCCGCCCCCCTACGCTACTGGGAATGCCACTGCATTATTTTCTCAGGACAATCTTCATGGCTAATCGCCATGATGATAGCCAACATTCAGAATTGGATGTGCCACTTGAAGAAGAACAACTAGAGTAGACCTATTGAACCAACCAACTGCTGTAGGGCGACTTATTCATTACATCACTCTCATGGATTCATCGAGTAGTCAAGATGATCAATTGGATCCAGACCAGTACACTTAGTCATTATGGCAACCCCTCCCAGTGGAATCTCAAAAAGTGTTAACCAAAGATATCTCTCACCTCCTTCCCACCCCTGACCCTTTCATCTCTCCCTAAGGAACAGAAACCCACATGTCTCCCCAGGCGTGGAATTTCTCGCCCCACTGGGATAAGCCCTACCCAGCCTCGTTGCCCTTAAACCTCTCTGGTTCCGGTGAGAACACAGCCGCCGCCCCTGCGCTAGAGCCCTGCCCGCCCTCCATCCTGCAGGGAGTCCCCCCTACGATGGCCGAGCTCTGGCATATGTCTTCGGCGGGCAATCCCAACCTGACAGCCACCTCAGGGTGGGCTCCTTCTGGGCCCGGTCCGCACATGGCCCAGGGACACATTGCCGACGGGAAGTATGGGGGATCGCTGCTTGGTCTTTTGCATCAGGAAGGCTGCCCTGGGTCTGAACAGGCGCCTTCTGCATCTGGATCTACCTGTCTGGCTGACTCTGGTAGGTTGCAAAACACAAGGCAGAGTTTAAGCTCTGTAGGAGGTAAGTGTCATGAATCGACAAAGCCCCATTGCTGTTAATCCTTCAGTTCTTTGCAAAGGGAGGGACGGATGAGATCCAAATAAGGGATCCAAATGAGATCCAAATAAGGGACTCGACCGGTGGTGGGGAGCAAAAAAAAAATCGCTAACACACCATGGGCGGAGCCTACGTCATGGGCGATCTAGTCATGCCTGCCATATGGCCATGTATACATCTGCAAACACACGCAGCACTGGCCCTTTGGCTGCAAATGGAGATGAGCACTGCACCCGAGAGTCGGATACGACTGGCTTTTGAGCAAGGGAGACCTTGGACCCCTTGCAGGGACCAAACCTGATGTCAAATTTGAATACCAATCAGGGATCTTCTGTTATTAGGTAAAGGTTGCCCTTGCTCAAAAGCCAGTCATATACAACTCTAGGGTTCAGTGCTCATCTCTGTTTATAGGCCAAAGAGCCAGTGGACTTGTTCCACAAAAGCTCGCATTAAAATACAGCAGTTAGTCTTTAAGGTGCCACAACATTTTTGTCTTTTTTGTTTTGTTTACTCTCAGATATGCTTGCACAGAATTAAACTTTTTAAATGGTAGCTGTGTTAGTCTGGGCAGGGCAGGGAGGTACCATAAAAAGTCAAAACATACCCACATAAATGTCTGAATTAATTAATTTTACTGCATTTTCATGTATTTTAATTCCTGAAACTCACTAGCAGCTGCTGCATTTTCCACCCCCCGACCTATACTCGGGTCAATCTATTTTCCTAGTTTTAGAGGTCTAAATTAGATACCTCAACTTATATTCAGGACGACTTATAGTCGAGTATATAGGGTAAATGCATTGTGGCTGTTCTTCTTTCTTGTCCAGGTCAGACTTTAAAATTGCCAAAATGAAGCCAATTTCTTGGCCTTGTCGTTGGCCAAACTTAAGTCCTCATTAGCACATGTTTCTGGTAGTCACTGGGAGACCAGTAAATGAGCCGGATTCTGTTTCACTCCACATTCACACAGTATGTTGTTGTCTGCCGGCAGCCCCCAGTAGAGCACGTTGGTCTTACATTTAGGGACTCCAACCCTCAGCCTATTTAGGATCCTTCAGGTGACATAGGGGAAACTGAGTCCCTGAGCCTCATCCTCCTTTAATGTTGTTCCTTGTCCAGTGAGCAAATTCCTCCATCTTCTAATTTGGTTTTGCTCTTGCGTACCCTCAAGAATGTTTGTTCTTGCCATAAAGCTCTTCCTGGATTTGAGTCGACGGACTGGAGGCTCATCTCCAAGCATAGGATGCCAAGGGTCCTTCTCTTACTTAGTTCTCTCGGTGTCTGCTGCGACGTCTCTCTTCCTCTTAGGTGGAGTGATACCAACAAGAGGGTATATTTTCTAAACTGGCGTAGGCTTGAGGCATCCTGTCACTAGGCGCATTGTTACACTGCCATGTCAACTTGTTTCTGCGATGCAGAAGGCAAATGGAAGCCCACTGCATTATATTCTCAGGATAGTCTTCATGGTTGATTGCCATGCTGGTTGCCAATATTCGGAATCGGATAAGGCACAAGAAGAAGAAGTTGCTTATTCGGCTACATGGCAGCTAAAGACTCACCGACATGATGAGCAGATGCTACTGAATACGATGGCTGTTCATTGCTCTCGATGGAACAATCCAAGCCTGTATTTGCTCTCGATGCCTTTGAGCGTTTCCTTGTATATTCTCCAGGACTGAGGAACTGACAACCCTAACTGTGTGTCATCAAGTCAGTTCTGACTTAAGTCAACTGGATCCAAACTTTTCTGGGTGTACCCAGATGTATTTTAGCATTCCTTTCCTCTAGGGAGCACCTTAGGACTACGCCGTTTGCTCACAACCACACAAATGGTTCTCCAAGAGACGATCGATTTCTTTGGCTATGACTTCTAGCATCCCCCGCCCTCCCATCGCCACTCTTGTGTCTACTTGTTATGCTGGCTGGCAGTTCTGAGAATTGTGGCCCCCCAAAAGTAAAAATTTGCAAGCTCTTAGTTCCTTAAGTTTAGGGTTTAGGCAGTGGTGGGATGTCAAAATTTTTACTACCCCACCATGACATCATCACAGTGTGGGCGGAGCTGACATCATGGGCGGAGCCAATGTCATGACATCATGATATTGTGGGTGGGGCCAAAAAAAATAAAAATATAATAAAAAATAAAATAAAAATAAGCACACATACACCTCAACCCACCTGCCCACCCACCCACAACACAAACCTGTAAATAAATTAAATAAATAAATAATACATTAAAATACACCCACCCACCCAAACACCCACCCACCCACAACACAAATCAACCAGAGCTTTTAAACCAAAGCTTAAAGCTTATTCTGGCTAATCTTTCTCACACTAGGTCAGATGGAAGGAACTACAGAATGAACTCACCACAAGATGGCTTCATTTTGGCACTTTTCAACTTTTCAACAGTTAAAGAAGTTAGGTACTAAGTCTTTGGCTAACCAGTTCTCTAGGATATCTAGGGGAGCAGGCTATAGGGAGCTTCAGGTTAGCAGCTTCTCTTCCTCCTCCCCGCTTGGGAGGACAGCAAGGAGGCCGTGCATACACGCCAAGAACTGTAGGCATACATGCACACAAAGTGCTTGGTGCGCATGTGCAGTGGGGGAACCAGTGAATAGGTAAGCCCCGAAGGTGGTTCCCCCCAAAAGCTGCAACCGGTTCTCCAGGACACTGGGAAAAGTTACTACCAGTTCTGGAGAACTGGTGAGAAGCTGTTACATCCCATCACTGGATTTAGGGTACTGGTTGAATCCTTTTCCTTGCTGATATATTTTCTCTTTTCCAGGCATCCCAGTTAATGACAGGAGGAGAGCTTTATTTTTTTAGCCAAGGGGACCCGTTTTTCTCCCCTGGTTCTGCGAGTAAATAGTTGCCTACTGGGCCTGCTTCTATTTTTTTAAAAGCTGTGATTCTGAGAAACCGAAGAGCATCAACGTCCTCCTTCGTGCACAACTGGAGCCTCGGAAACTGTTTGCAACCGTCCAGCTTTTCCATGTTGACTTGTCTTGTGCTTCTCTTCTTGATAACCCAGACTCCGCACGCCTGGCCCACAAGACAGTTAACCCTCTGGTCTTTATCCCCACTAAAGGACTTGTGGTCTTCAGCCTTTTGCAGGGCTGGCCCTGCTGGTTGGTGTACGTAAAATGGTCCTCTCTGGAATTGGAGTGCTGAGGTCAGAAAACACTTCCTCTGCTCTTCCAGAAAATGACCAAGGGAGAGTAAACCTCTCCTCCCCTCCCCTCTGGAGAGAGCAGACGTTTGCAATGCTTCCCTGCATGCTGCAGAAGCAGCAAAATGGAAAGAGAGATCTTAATGCTCGTCTTGCAGGCCTAAAGTCTCATCTCTGGTCATGATAATGCTGGTGGCATGCTCCAAAGTGCAGAAGAGGGGCAGCATAATGATTGTACTTGCCAACAGTAGTAGAGGGAGGGCGATGGTGGGGAAAAGTCTTTTTGCTTTGTGTCTCACGTGGGGGTAGAGCCCATTTCTGTGCATTCAGTATCCACAGTTTCAGTTATCCATGGGTCTAAAAATATTCAATTCAAAATCCTGTAGTATTTCTATGGCACATTACCAAAGTTGGCCACTAGAGGCCACTATCTGCAATGTAAAAATATAGGATTCACTGTTATCTGCAGTTTCAGGTATCCATCGTAGGTCTCAGAAGGCTAGATTCATTCCCAGGACCGAAGGACTTATTTCCTGTTTTAAAAGCTTGTTAGTATCAAATAATATTGCAGCTGTACTTTTCACTTAATAAAATTCCATGATGTTATCATATGAACCATCAGTAACATGACCAAAATTCCATTGTCACCCAACCTTTCATTCGTTTAGGTATGAGAAATTGGTGTCAGAGAAACGGATGGGATATTGATGATGCGCTAAATGGTTGTTAAACTTTTGAAAATAAACCTGTCATGATTTGTGGAGCTATTCAGAAAAGTCTACTGCCCTTTCTTGAACAACAACCTTGCGAACCGATGAAATTATAGTAGAAGAATCAAACCCTCCTTTTAAAGACTCTTCCCTGTTGAAAAGATTGCTATTAAAACAACTATGTCTGTTTTGCTCCTATATATATATAGTATACCGTATATTCCGGCGTATAAGACGACTGGGCGTATAAGACGACCCCCCAACATTTTCACTCAAAATATAGAGTTTGTTATATACTCGACGTATAAGACCATCCCCTCTTCCACACACCTTCCACACACCAAATAAAACATAAAAGAACATCAGATTTGATTTCAACATCTCCCTGTGGCCGGCACTAGTGCGCAAGTGAGCATGTGCAAGCTCTGCGTAGACAGGGGGCGGGGCGGAGCACCACTGCTTCCCGCCGAGCAGAATGGGCCGGTCATGCCGAAAATGCTGGCACCCCTGTCTCGATGCTGATGCTCGCCGCAGCCACGCTGGATATCGCGCGATACTGGATGGTATGTAGAATGAGGTGGGTGGGCATCGGGAGGCCACTATGGGCAGCTATGTCTATCCCAACCGAAGTGCACCCGGTGTATAAGACGACCCCCCCCCCCACTTGGAGGCATGTTTTTCAGGGTAAAAAAGTAGTCTATAGTATTGAATATTTGATATTTTCACTTCTTTGGTGCTCATTTTGTTTGGTTCCTGTTCTACAGTACATAGTTATATGTATGTTGTTGGTTTTCGCTAAAATTTGCTGTACTGTATTGTCTATTATAATTTTCAATATTAAAATGATTTAGATTTAAAGAATAATGGAACGAAGCACCATCTGGTGGCCATTGTCATCATGACAAGTTACTGGAATAATTTTAAAAATGCTGGTGAACAGGAAGGAGTTGATTCATATTCTGCTTCTATAATGATGAATAAAGAAATTGTTTTCAGGGGAAAAGTGGGCTTTCTCAGTTCTGTAAACCCCTGGCTAAACTACCGAGTTATACCAGTTCTCTCATGACAGCATCCTAAGAAATCCAGGGAGCTGTAGTTCAATGTACAGCATTTACGATTATCTATTAGGGAGCATAATGCACACAACTCTGTACTGCAGCGAAACTCTTTCAGAGCGGAAACATCAGGATTCTATATGGTGCAAAGGATCATGGTGGCTTAGTAGTTAAGATGCTTAGCTTGATGACTGGAAGGTCAGCGGTTTGAGACCCGAGTGCTGTGCGATTGAGTAAGCTTACCGGTACATCATCTGTCCCAGGCCCTGCAAATCTTGCCATTTGAAAGCAAAACATTGCAAGTGGATAAATAGGTACCGCTTCAGTGGGAAAGGTAATATCGTTCCGTGGGCTCTGGCAGCTAGTTGTTCCTGTCACATAACCACAGAAATGTCTGCAGACAGCTCCAGCTCTTTGGCTGTGAACTGAGATAAGCACCATCCCCTAGAGAAGTGATGGCAAACATTTTAGAGACCGCAACCCCAAACCCACTTACTTATCACAAAGTGCCAACATGGCAACAGGGGAGGGAGGAAATGCTCCCATTGGGATGCTGGGCAGAGGGGCGGGGCAAACTGTGCTGGACTGACTGCACGGGCGCCTACAGAGAGGGCATCAAGTGTCATCACTGGCACGAGTGCCACAGGTTCGTCACCACTTCCCTAGAGTAATGGCTTTCGAGCAAGGGAGATCTTGACCTTTACTGCAAATATAGCTGTTAAAAGCATATCAGAAAACAAAATAAAAAACACTGTAGCACTTTAAAGACTAATGGCTATATTTTTATTGTTAGCTTGCGTGGATCAAGTCACTTCTTCAGACAAGGAGTGAAACTTACAGGCATGGTTTATATACACCAAATGCAGGGGTTAAAGGGAGAAGGGTTTGCTCAAGCAGAATGACAGACAAGCAAGCATAACAATACAGCTTCCTACAGCTATCAGTAATTATTCATATTAGTTTTAAATGTCTCCCTTTCAATCTCAAAGGTGTGAAGAAAGCCCATTCTGGTTTCTGATTAACCTCCTACTTGCATGTCAGAAAACAAACAAAAACACTGTACTTAGCTACTTCCTGTTTTGCTAAAGAGAATTGGCAGGAAGGTTGTAATACACCAAAATATAATATATAAAATATCTAGCAGCATATAGCAATCTGTGTATCAAATTTGACAATGTCCCAGAAACCCTTCGCTAATATTTAATCCCCTGTGATGGGTGTCTAACAGATGGATGCACTGTATTTGATTTCTGCTGCCTCTCTTTCAATCCTAGTTTTGTAATTTCTCTCTTCCAGAATTGTAACTTTCAGGTCTTGGATAGAGCGTCCAGGTAGACTGAAGTGGTTTGAGACGGGTTTCTCTGTGTTGCCATTCCGGATGTCTGATTTGTGTCCAAAAAATAGCTGTTAAAAAGCAGCCTCAGACGGATGCATATAGTCCATCTCTAGCACAAAATTTGGACGCTGCGTTCTTCTGCGAAGAGGCTTTGGTTCCTGACTGAGTTTGCTCTGTAGGGCCTTTGGTTCTGCCGCTTCTTCCCGTGGGCGTGGAAAAGCCTCCGTGGGAGAAGAAAGCAGTGTGAAGAGGTTTTGTTTACCCAAACAACCACATCCGTGCTTCAGTTTTTATCCCTCGTCAAGTGGCAGAAAAGCCCGTGTGGAGCTATCGCAAGCACCCACCTGTGAATCATAGAATCACAGAGTTGGAAAGGGGACTTGGAGACCATGGATTCCAACCCCTTGATCAATGCAGGAACTTATTTATTTATTTATTTATTTATTTATTAGTTCAAATTTATATTGCCGCCCACTCGCTCTGACAGATGGTTTTCCAGTTTTTCTATCGATTCCCTCCAGTGCTGGAGTGCTCACCGCCTCTCCGGCCAGTACTGCTCTAACCATTAAGAGGTTATTCATCCTATGTGCCAGGGATGGCCTAACTTTGGCACTCCAGCTGTTCTGGAACTTCAGTTCCCAGAAGCCCTAATCAGTTGACCTGTGCTTCTGGGAATTGAAGTCCAAGAACAGCTGGAGTGCCAAAGTTAGCCACCAGGACTATAAGCTGATAGGTGTTTCCATCAAAGGTCAAGGTTGTCTACCACGAGCGTATCTTTCTTTCTTTTTAGCAATTTTTGCATCAGAAGGGGGAGAGAAATGTCTAAAATCGGGACACCAGAGTGGGTAGTGTCTCCTTTGTGTCCCTTTGAGTTTACAGACTTTGACAATAGAAGTGAATGGGGACCCTTGTGCTCAAATGTACCTTGGTGTAAGTAGATAGTTTCATGGCGTTTGGAATCTGAAGGAGTGAAGGCTAAAAACTTCGCAATATGATCTGTTCCTTAAGCATCTCAGGGAAGCGTAGAAGACTCTGTCCAGTTTTAATATGGGATTTGTCAGATGAATCTTTTTTTAAAAAAATAATTTTTTATTAAATTTTCCAAAAAAAAAAAAAAAAACACCCATACAATTTTAGCTTTACAAAATTATTTTCATGGTTCTTCCCATTTGTGTAAAACATACAAAATAACATGACCAACATCGCCAGATAAAAATCACATACAGTATAATACTAATCTTAACAAGATACAATATAAAAAGAAAAATTATAAACTCCCACGTGCTATTTACATTGCCCTGGAGGTTAGAGGTAAACCACTTACATTCTTTTTTGTTTCCAAAAATTCATTTGTTCACATACTGGCTTCAATCCTCTGCTATCAACAAATATACTCCAAATTTTTGAAATGTCAGATGAATCTTCTTAGACGAAACGCCGAAGGGACGACAAAATTAAATGTACAACTTTAATAAATATAAGGCGCGAGGACTGAAATGTGTACAAATGGAGCAGGTTTCTTTCACCAGGTAACATGTGTCAAAACGTACACCCACATGCCCAGAAAAATCTAAGAATCTGTGGGTTTTGTACAGGTTGTCAATCATAGATTTCTGCAGCTCTTAAATTACTCATTTGGCAGACAAGCTTTGATTAGGAGTTTGCAACCTTTTTTTAAGCCGGGGGCCGGGTCACGCTCCCTCAGACAGCTTTGGGGGCCAGACGGCCATTTGGCTCTTCCTCCGCCACGCGGCACTTCCAGATGTGGCGGTGGCGGTGGGGGGGACCACATATGAAATAGTGCTGCAGGCAACATCTGGCCAACAGGCCACAGGTTGAGAATCCCTGTTAGACTCATCTCTGATTCACTTTGGAAAATCTTGCATTTCCTCTCTTTCTCTTTTCCCTTAACCTCTTGCTTCTTTCTGCTGAAATTCCAGATTTCATCCTCTGATAGCCTCTCACTTGACGACTCAACAGATCAACTACTTTTACTTTACTCAGGCGTCTGCAATAACTGGGGAAGAGTTACGAGAAGTCCTCTGCCATGGAGTAGAAAAGGTGTCAGTTGGCACCATCATTAGTCAGCAGACATCAAAGCGCATAGGTGTCAAACCTCAGCTCCTTTGCGTACATTCTTGAGCTGCGGTTAAACACCTTTTTCAACTCATTGAACCTTGACTCAGCTGAAGTTATGCTAACTGGCATTTCAGCATATACAGTTTTGGCTGTTTGTGTGCGGCCGGCTTGTATCTTCCCACTGCCCAGGACTGGCAAATAAAGTTTGCCCTTGCTTGAAAGCTAGTCGTATCCAGTGGTGGGTTGTCAAAATTTCTACTCTACTCCAACCGTGACGTCATCACAGTGTGGGTGGAGCTAACGTCATGACGTCATGACATGGGTGGGGCCAAAGAATAAAAATAAAATAAAAATAAGCACACACACACACACCTCAACCCACTCACCCACAACACAAACCCGTAAATAAATTAAATAAATAAATAAAACTATATTAAAATACACCCAACCACCCATCCCAAACACAAATCAACCGGAGCGTTTAAACCAGAGCTTAAAGCTTATTCTGGCTAATCTTTCTCACACCAGGTCAGATGGAAGGAACTACAGAATGAACTCACCACAAGATGGCTTCATTTTGGCACTTTTCAACTTTTCAACAGTTCAAGAAGTTAGTTACTAAGTCTTTGCCTAACCAGTTCTCTAGGATAATAGGCCTTAATGTAAATGTAAAAAGAGCTGTACCTCCTTAAGGGTTCTCCAGTTGGAACAGCAATTGGAATAGCACAGGTGTAGCTTATGGATGAGGTAACTCCAAGACTTTGCTTAAAAACCGCAAGTCAGGCTGCCACGCCTTTTTAGGAACTGTGATGGTACGTCAATATAGGTAAAGGTTTAATTAATTAATTTAATTTAATTGTTTGATTTTTATGCTGTCCCACTTGCCTAAGCGACTCTGGGCGGCTAACAACAATACAAAAAGAATACAAAATATACAGTTACAATTAAATTAGCATAATGCACAAAACATTTCAGGTATTAAATACACATTAAAATACACACAGACACACCACACCCAAAGGTGAGTCACTTAGCCTGAGGAGCTTCAGGATATAGGGAACTTCAGGCTAGCAGCTTCTCTTCCTCCTCCCCGCTTGGGAGGACAGCAAGGAGGCCTTGCATATGCGGCAAGCACTATAGGCGTGCATCCACACCAACCACTGAAAATGTAAGCCCCGAAGGTGGTTTCCCCCCAAAAGCTGCTACTGGTTCTCCAGGACACTGGGAAAAGTTACTACTGGTTCTGACAAACTGGTGCGAACCTGTTGCATCCCATCACTGGTCGTATCTGACTTTAGGGTCCAGTGCTCGTCTCTGTTTATAGCCAAAGAGCCAGCACTGTCTGCATTTGCAGAACTTTCCGTGGACATGTGGCAGGCATGACTAGACACCGGAGTGCACGGAACAATGTTTAACTTCCCACCGAAGTGGAACCTATTTATCTACTTGCAATTTCTTGCTTTCGAACTGCTAGGTTGGCAGGAGCTGGGACAGAGAAGGGAGCTCATTCCGTCATGCAGCACTCGTGTCTTGAACTGTTGACTTGCCAACCTCCCAGCCATCATGTTCAGCATCTTAACCACTAAGCCACAGCAGTCCCTACAAACCCTGTCAAGCCCTCGCTCTTTGTTGAAACACCTCTGCCAAGAAACATCTACCCACATCACACCACCTGTGTGTGCATATAAAAGTTCAGGGGAGAAAATGCTTTTGGGGACAAAACCACTCAGTCGGTGATGGCCAAGGGTTCCTGGCCACAGCCATAAAGCAGAAAAGAAAGTTTCACCAACATCTGAACAAATGCGCAGGGAATACATAGAATCATAGAATCACAGAGTTGGAAGGGGCATTTTTGGTCATCAACTCTAACCCCCTACTCAATGCAGGATTCCGAGTCAAAGCACCTATGACAGATGCCTGTCCAATTCTCTCTTGAATGCCTCCAGTGTTCAAGTCACTGGAAGTAATTGACCCGTTTTGGGAAAATTGCATACCATTGACGGAAAATGTTTGTAATGGACTAGAATGCATCTATACACTATCAGCATTTGCAATCTCTTGGCAAGGCAAAATTGTTGCAATAAACAAATTTTCTTCTATCGAAGATGCTTCGATACCAATCTCCCCCCCCCCTCACCTTGAAAAAAAATTGTAAGAGACGAGGAGAAGGCCTTGGAGAAAGAAGTTTAAGGAAGGCAAGTTGTTATCTAAACATTGGATGGAATATTCATTTCAAAGCTGAAAGACACAAATAGCTGTTTGACAATAGGACGAATTACTGGTGGTGGATCTCTCCCTCATGAGAGGGTTTCAACCGGGGGATTAGATGACCACTTCTCAAGGAAGTTGTGGCTTTGATGTCTTACCTCCTCAAGGGCTCAGACTTCATGATGTTCAGGGTCCCTTCCAGTTCTAGGTTTCTGTGATCATTTACCATACTTTTAGGAACCTTAATAATAATTGTCAATGATTCCAAAGAGGAAAAAAAAATGTGTAGTTAAATTAGAAGCAAACTCTTTTTATCACAATATGATTGGATCAAGTCCCTCATGGATTTGTCTGTGTCAAGACACTGTGTTCAAAGTCAGGTCTAGATATATTCTGGCTTTTATTGTATTCATTACGGCATACAGAATAACATTGAACAAGCAAGTGGAGTCATATTGGGAGAGGGCAGAATGATTCTTCCCCGAATGGGGGCAAAATGGTTAACAAGGGAAGACAAAGTAATGGTTAAGCTGAACGAGAATCCTTGGGTTTACTCAGAAGTTTTTCAGTCCATTTGGGTGCCAAGCAAAGACTGATTATTCTTCCTAAACCACAACACCTTTACTCACAAATGACCTGCACATTTCTCTGGCCATTCAGCTAAAATGTTTTAGCCATTTCCAAGAGCAATCCCGACTGCTCCTTGGAAGGTTAAATAGTGAAGATGAGGCTAAAGTACTTTGGACATCAAATGAGAGGAGAAGCTTCACTTGAGAAAGCCTTGATGCTGGGAAAGGTGGAGGGCAAAAGAAGAAGGGGGCGGCAGAAGAGAAGATGGCTAGAGGGTATTGTAGATGCAATGGGCACACACCTGGGTGGGTTGAGGAGGATGGGGAGGGATAGGGGGGGCCTGGCGCTCAATGTCCAATGGGGTCACAAAGGGTCTTGACTGCGCGACTGAACAACGAAAAGCAGCACATGAAGTAGTTTGAAAGTTTAAGGCCGTGATGGCGAACCTTGGCACTCCAGCTGTTCTTGGACTTCAATTCCCAGAAGCCCAAATCTCTGTGAATCTACACAAGTGGGTTTACTGCACAAGACTTGGGTTTCTGGGAACTGAA
The DNA here is from genome assembly GCA_030440675.1 of Furcifer pardalis. Taxonomy (NCBI): domain Eukaryota; kingdom Metazoa; phylum Chordata; class Lepidosauria; order Squamata; family Chamaeleonidae; genus Furcifer; species Furcifer pardalis. The sequence continues at coordinate 32,948,864 of CP126899.1, read as the reverse complement.
ATCCAAAAGGTTCTCCATCACGGCTTTAAGTGGTGGATTTTCTGATTCAGGAGAAGGGAAGATTCCCGTCCTTTCCAGTTCTACAATTCTGAGACCCTGTCAAGGGTAAATTACAGGGGGGGGGGGAACCTGTTTGAAGCGCTTTGTACCCATGTTACCAAACCAATCCATCTTCACATCATAGAGGTTGGAAGAGCATCCTCTCAATTAGCGTTAAGTGACGGATCTTCCACCATATCCTTGTCAGGACAGTCATCTGAGGGGAGGATGCCATATTCCGTCTTTGGGTGGGTGGCCAGACTCTTGGACACTTGATGGAAAGTCGGGGTGCGTGGATAGGGGAAGGATACCCCTTAAAGGGACCTGTCTTCTCGTGGTGCCTTGTGGAGTTCCTGTTCAGTGGGACAGCTTGAAAAACTCTCTAGAACAGTGATAGCCAACCTTGGTTCTCCAGGTGTTCTTGGACTTCAATTCCCAGAAGCCCAAGTCAACACATCTGCTGATCAGGGTTTCTGGGAAATTGAAGTTCCAGGACATCTGGAGTGCCAAGGTTGACCATCACTTCTCTAGGAGAGGCTTGGGCCACCAAGCTACAACTCCCAGGGATCCCTAGGATGGACCCAGATACGCTCTTTAGCTGTTTCCCCATGATGTAACTTCAGAGATGACTTTGGTCATGGCTTCTTTCTTTTGGTGCTGTTGGTGAGAAAAGGAAGAATAAATCAGTAGCGCGTGATAGGAAACAGAACAAAGAAAAAGGATAGCAGAAGAAAAGCAAACCCGCTGAAATGGGAGTGTATCGACGACTTCAACCCAAGTCAAATGGAAGCGAAGTGCAAGTGTTGAGTTCAAACAGTGGCTTTTTTTTTTGCTCTTGTGGTGGGAAATGTGTGTGTACAAATCTCCTCGCAATGGAAGATCAAGTTTGTTCCCCAGGAAGTTGTGGGCAGGCATAAGCTCTGCCTTTGTCATCATCTCCTTGTAGAGAGTACCTAGGCGGTATTCATGTTCTGCTCATGCACAACCGCTTGAAAGAGACACGCTCATGGACTCCTCCGGCGAACCATATTCCTCCATGACCTCTAGAACCGCTGGTCCAACGGTCACCATGAAGACTTTCCTGAGCCTGATCACAGTCTTTGTGATAGCGCAGCTCGTAGGGACCGTCTTGTTTGGGTTGTATCTTCACATGAAGTTGGACAAGGTAAGGTTGGGACCTTCGCAACTTGGGTTAATTGTTGTATCTGGAGAATTTTTGCCTGGAGAACAACAAAGGTCTTTCTCTTCTCTTGTTGCCTTCTACCTTTCCTAACCGTATTGTCTTTTCCAGAGAGTCTTGTCTCCTCGTGATATGACCAAAGTAGGACAACCTCAACTTCATCATTTCCCCCCCCCCCTTCGGGATCAGTTAAGGCTTGGTTTGCTGTAGGACCTTCTTGTCTGTCTTCTGGCAGTCTAGGGTATCTTCAGAGCTCTCCTCCATTACCATATTTCTAATTGAACCAATTTCCCCTCCCCATCATCTATCTTTTCTGTTGAGCTTTCACATCCATACATGATGATTGGGAAATACAAGCCTGTAGATGATCTTAGTTTTGGTCTCCAACCATAGATGGCCAAGAAGGAGTGGTATCTGTCATTATAAGGGTCCTCCTCTCCTTTAATCAGTGATGGGGAGGAAGACCCCCCTGAAACTGGACCAAAACATGTTTATCTCAGATAACATCCCTCTCAGAGATTCTGCATACAAGTACTACATGGAATTTCAATTATCACTGCTCCATCTGATAACTCCAGGATTTGTGGTTTGCTGATGCAATTGAAATTCTCTGCTAGTGATCTCTAATGCTTGTAGCTCAGGGCAAGAGCAAGGGAGAATACTAAGTTCTTTAGCTGACTACATAGCTCAGGATTTCATAAAAGCTGAAGTGGAATTGAATTGTTACAAATATCAGCTATCAAAGAGGAGTGTCGACCACTTCTAAGGGCACGTCTATAGAGATGGGACAGGTTGCCTCCATTAGTGAGTCTTGCTTTCCATTCTGCTAAAGGTCACCCTTGCTTGAGAGCCAGTCACATCCGACTCTAGGGTTCAGTGCTCATCTCTGTTTATAGCCAAAGAGCCAGCGCTGTCTGCGTCTGCAGATGTCTCCGTGGACTTCTGGCAGGCATGACTAGAATGCTGATTACCTTTCTACCTATTTATCAAATTAACCACTAAGCTACCACAGTCCCTTCAATTCTGTTAGGAATGTGGTAATTGTCCCCCCTACCCCACCCCGCAGGTTGGATAGCTCAGTGGTTCTTGCTGCAGAGCCATGGGTTGGGAATTTGATTTTCCATTGTAAAGGTAAAGGTAAAGGTTTCCCTTGCTCGAAAGCCAGTCGTATCCGACTCTAGGGGGTCAGTGCTCATCTGTTTCTAAGCCGAAGAGCCAGCGCTGTCTGCTTCTGCAGACATCTCCATGGTCATGTGGCAGGCATGACTAGACACCAGAGTGCATGGAATGCCGTTACCTTCCCACCGAAGTGGTCCCTATTTATCTACTTGCAATTTCTTGCTTTCGAACTGCTTGGCTGGGACAGAGACGGGAGCTCATTCCATCCTGCAGTACCCGGGAATCGAACTGCTGACCTTCTGCCTCCCAGTCAGCGTCTTAGTGACTTGAGCCACTGCAGTCCCAAGTCTCCATTGTAGCTCCTGGGATAAGAGACAGACCAAGGGCATCCCAAAAGAGAATGGAAAACCACTTCTCTATCTATAAAACTCTGAAGAGGATCACCATAAATCAGAATGGACTTGATGGCACGCAATTTTTAATTGTTTCTCCTTCCCCATCCCATGACATAATGAAGACATCAATTACACTGTACTGTACAACAATAATTTTGCTACTGGGAATAACTCCTGTGATTTGCCCTATATACTCGAGTATAAGTCATGTTTTTTAGTGCCCCCCCCAGATGAGGTCCAAAAATGGGACTCAACTTATACTAGGGTCAATGTAAATCCTCAAAAACAAACCCACACAAATGTCTAAATTAATTAATTTTACCATATTTTCATGTATTTTAATTATTGAAACTCACTAGCAGCTGCTGCATTTTCCACCCCCGACTTATACTCGGGTCAATCTATTTTCCTAGTTTGAGAGGTCCAAATTAGGTACCTCAACTTATGTTCGGGACGACTTATAGTCGAGTATATACGGTACACGACATCGAGTGGGCCGATTCCAAATGTGAACTCAGAATTTTCCTATTACGTACAGATTTTAAGGCATGCGATAGCTATTCAAATGGTCAATAATTGGGTAACGTATTTTTACATGGGAACATTATAACAGTTGCAGCTACCACTGAGCTTGCTGCCACCTCAGCTGAATCACGTCCCCTGGTGGCAAGTATGTTCCAGCAGCGGCCGGGCATGTCTGGGCAAGTCAGTGAGCCAACGTCAGAAATAGGTATCTAAGGCGAGATGGACCAAGGGCTTGTCTCTAGAGCGACACCATCTTATTGGCCATAGTGAGTCTGTCTTGAACTAAAGATGAGTATGCACAGCTGTGTTAATAAACTGGACAAATTTGCTTTGTTTGTGGCAAATATACCCCGGGTCATCAACGCAAGAACCTAACCAAAAGGGTGAGATTTGCTTATTTAAGATCCTGATGTCCTAGGCAGAATCGGACTTCAGAGTCGGGTTCAGCGCATTGTGTTATCCTACCAATCATTTTCCTTAAACGGATTTGCTGGCATTTTAGTTCCCTCGTAAAAATTCGATGGCTCAAATGGTTAAGACACTGAACTCACTGACTAGAAAGTCAGAGTTCAATTCCCGGGTACCACATGACGGAGTGAGCTCCCGTCTCTGTCCCAGCTCCTGCCAACCTAGCAGTTAGAAAGCAAGAAATTGCAAGTAGATAAATAGGGACCAGTTTGGCGGGAAGGTAAACAGCGTCCCATGCACTCCATTGTCTAGTAAGACACAGACAATGCTGGCTCTTTGGCTATAAACAGAGAGGAGCACTGAACCCTAGAGTCGGATATGACTGGCTTTTGAGCAAGGGCGACCTTTTCCTTTACCTAAACATCCGTAGGTTCTCTGATCAAGGATTATAGTGAGGGGGGACGGAAAACATAATTGGGTATGCTGTGGTCAGAACAGATGGTAGCCCTTAATCTGGTATTTGGGAACTCTTTCCTATTCCCTTCCTTTCGTGTCCAGGTCAAACGTTGAACTGCCAAAATGGAGCCACCTTCTCAGCCTTGTCATTGGCCAAACTTATGTCCTCATTGGTACGTGTTTCTGGTAGTAATCGGCAGACAAGCAAATGAGCCGGATTCTGAATCTCTCTACATTCACGCTGTGTGTGGTCGTCTGTCAGCAACCCCCAACCAGAGGCGTAGCTACCGCCGTATCTGCCGTATCAATTATACGGGGGCCCCGGGCCACGGGGGCCCCCAACGTGCGTAAGCAAAACAAATCTTTACCCTTCCTAAGGGCCCCCAAACAAATTTTTATACGGGGCCCCGCCAAGGCACGCTACTCTTCTGCCCCCAACAGAGCATTTTGGTCTTACATTTAGGGACTCGTTGTTGTTTTGTTGTTCAGTCACACAGTCGATTCCGACCCTTTGCGATGACCCCATGGACCACTGTCCACCAGGCACTTCTGTCCTCCATCCTCCTCCTCAACTCGCTCAGCTCTGTGCCCATTGTGTCTACAATACCATCTAGCCATCTCATCTTTGGCCGCCCCCTTTTTCTTTTGTCCTCCACCTTTCCCAGCATCAAGGCTTTCTCAAGGGAATCCTCTCTTCTCATTTGATGTCCAAAGTACTTTAGCTTCATCTTTACTATTTGACCTTCTAAGGAGCATTCTGGGTTGATTTCTTCTAAGATTGACCTATTTGTTCTCCTCGCTGTCCAGGGTATTCTCAAAACTCTCCTCCAACACCACATCTCAAAGGCATCTATTCTTCTGCGCTCAGCTTTCCTAATGGTCCAACTCTCACAGCCATACATTGCCACTGGGAATACCATTGCTTTGACTATGCGAATCTTTGTTTGCAATTTAATGTTTCTACTTTTCACTATGCTCCCCAAGTTTCTCATCGCTTGCCTCCCAAGACTCAGTCGCCTTTTTATTTCATGGCTGCAATCCCCATCTGCAGTGAGCTTTGATCCTAGGAAAGTAAAATCTGTCACTGCTTCTACTTCTTCCCCATCTATTTTCCAGGGACTGAGAGGGCCTGTTGCCATGATCTTGGTTTTCTTTATATTTGAGTCTCAAGCCAGCTTTTGCACTTTCTTCTTTCAACCTAATCAGGAGCTTCTTTAAGTCCTCCTCACTTTCCGCCATTAAGGTGGTATCATCTGCATATCTCAAGTTGTTGATTGTGATTCCTCCATCCCTCCATTGCACATTATGTGCTCTGTGTATAAGTTGAATAAGCAGAGTGACGAAATGCAGCCTGGTCTAACTCCTTTTCCTATTTCAAACCACTCTGTCCTTCCGTATTCTGTCCTAACTGTTGCTTCTTGATTAATGTACAGGTTTCTCATGAGGCCTATAAGGTGTTCAGGTACCGTATTCCCATATCTTTAATTACTTGCCACATTTTATTGTGGTCTACACAGTCAAAGGCCTTAGTGTAGTCAATGAAACAGAAGTAGACTTGTTTCTGATATTCCTTTGTTTTTTCCATGATCCATCTTATGTTGGCGATGTGGTCTCTGGTCCCCCTGCCTCTTCTGAACCCCGCCTGCAATTTTGGTAATTCTCTCTCCACATACCGTTGCAGTCTATCCTGTATTATCTTGAGCATCACCTTGCTAGCATGTGGGATGAGCGCAATTGTTCGATAATTTGAACATTCTTTGGCATTACCCTTTTTGGGAAGTGGAACGTATACAGATCTTTTCCAATCCTGTGGCCATTGTTGTGTTTTCCAAATCTGCTGGCATATAGAATGCAATAATTTGATTCCATCATCTTTTAGGGATTTGAAAAGTTCAACATGGATACCATCATCTCCACTGGCTTTGTTGTTTGCAGTGCTTTTTGGGGCCTTTCTGACTTCACTCTCTAGGATGTCTGGCTCAAGTTCAATGTTCTCATCATTGTGATTAACAGGAGTGTTGAGGTCCTTTTTGTAGAGGAGGTTGAGTTTCCTCAGCCAGCCCTTTCCTATGAAGAAAACCTACAGGCAGAGGTGGTGAACTATAAGAATGTAAATCTAACTGCAGAGAGCAAACCATTTTTGGTGTATCTAAATAAATTAAAAACAGCAGCGGGAGAAAATTGCAGAGACACAGAAGTGCTAAAAAAAAAGAAAGAAAAGCTTTAATTTACTACTAGTTATAATTTCTTCAGAGTAGATATCCTACCGCAAGGGAAGACACTATGTCCAATTAAAAGGAACAATTCCAACACATTAAGATTTATCTTCAGAAATGTGCACAGGAGAATATCTAAACTCTGGCAGGAGAAGGAGTTTCTCCTGTTTCTGAATTTTGCCATCTTGGGAAAGCAATTCTCTCTTTTTAAAAGAGACCAAACAAGGAAAACGTCTCCTAAAATGGTATCTGCTGTTTGCCATTTCTACGGAAACTCCTGTTGAAAATAATCAGCCTCTGTTTCGTAAGATTTGCTGCTCGATTGATCAGGGATGTGTTTTAATGAATATAATAGTTTTCATTGCTTCAAATTGGCTGCCTTCGGACAGGGGTGTGCAGGGCATCATGGGAAGGTGCTGGACAGGGAGTGGTGGTGGTGGGCCTATTTTGGGGGGTTGGGGTAGAATCCCATACATTGCTATTGGCACCCCAGGGCACCAGAGGCGAAGTTGGGGTGGGACAAACACGTGCCTGCCTTCGGACTCAGTTAAACTATAAATCTATCACTTTCCGCATCAAGCTGGCATGAATTTGGATTTATTTCTCCTATCACCCCACAAGCTGAAGTTTTATTGTACTGGACCAACAAGTCACTTCATAATAGGCTCAGTGGTGGCTCAGTGGTTAAGAAGCTCATCTTGTTAGCGGGAAGGCTGACAATTCGGCAGTTTGAAACCCGGGTACTGCATGACAGATTGAGTGCCTGTCTCTGTCTCAGCCCTTGGGAACATGAAAGGAGCCTCATTTGGGTGTCCCCTGAGTGGAGCTTCTCCCGGAAAAACCCTTCCAACCCAGAATAATTTCTGACACTAAGTTATTATTATTATTATTACAGGGCTTTTAAGCTATGTGAGATTTTAAAATATGTGAGATAGGAGGTGTTTTAAACTGGGTGAATGTGGAGAGATACAGAATCCGGTTCAACTGCTGGTCTAGTGATAACTCCTGAAAACGTGCACCAATAAGGAATAGGTTTGGCCAACGTCAAAGCCAAGAAAGTGGCTTCATTTTGGCAGTCCAAAATTTGGCCTGGAGAGGAGGAGGAGGAGGAGGAGGAGGAGGAGAAGGAGAAGGAGAAGAAGAAGGAGGAGGAGGAGGAGGAGGAGGAGGAGGAGGAGGAGGAGGAGGAGGAGGAGGAGGAGGAGGAGGAGAAGAAGAAGAAGAAGAAGAAGAAGAAGAAGAAGAAGAAGAAGAAGAAGAAGAAGAAGAAGAAGAAGAAGAAGAAGAAGAAGCTAAGTGAGCTGTTCAGTGACCAATTCTTCATTGCCCCTCTCCCTGTGAGATTAGAACTTAGGTCTCCACACTTTTAGGGGACTGTAGTAACTCATTGGTTAAGACGCTAAACTTGACAACTGGAAGGACAGCCGGTCAGACATTCAAGATCCAAGTGCTGCACGACACAGGTAGCTCTTTGGCTGTAAACATAGATGAGCCCCTAGAGTCAGATACAATGGGTTTTTGAGCAAGGGTGACCTTGCCCTTTACTTCCAACCCTTTGCCTTCCACACTATGCTAGATCTTTGATGCTTGTTTCTGATGCTTCATGTGACACACTGACATCCTTCCTTCCTTCCTTGTCTTCTTCATCAGGTGGGAGAGGACATAAATTTAGGAGAGGACATCGCCTTTCTCAGAAAGCTACAGAAGTGCCAGAAGCTACAGGAGAGCGATCGTATCTCTTTCCTCGACTGCACCACAGTTTTAAGGATGTTCCAAGATCTACGGGATCTCAGGAGCGAGGTACAACGGGACGGGGTGGATTGCTTCAGTAGGGCAGCCTCTGCATCCGTTTCTTAAATTAGGCCATGTGGCCCGCGTTTTAATTTGCGCCTCGCGAGTCATTCGTGTAGTCCTTACTCAATGCAGCCTTTCCCCCTTCCCAGCATTTCACTCAAGCGAAACCAAGCGTGACAGAAGCTTCTTTCAAAATCCTGCTTTGTAAGCAGTAAGCTAGCTGCAAATAACCTTTAAGAGAGAGGCCCAGGAGAGAAGGCGAAAGGCCATTTGTGAACGCAATATGAACTTTCTTTGCTAAATCCGGAGTAACTGCTGATGCATGACCCGTTACTTGCAATTAATTCTCTCCCTCCCTCCCCTGCCTCCTAGTACAGAGAGTTTAACTGGATTATATTACAATGGCAGGATTTGGGCATTTTGCTTTTATCACGTCCTATGCAGTCCAGACTTGAGGATGAAACTAAATATCTCAGTTATCCTGGCTTGGGTCAGTTGAGACCAAGGGTGCCCAAACTATGTCCCGTGGGCTGGATCCGGCCCTTGACGCCAATTCATCCAACTCCCGCCACCATCATCACTCCCATACAGCCATGGGGAGCATCTGTGTTGTACAGAAGTTTGGGTCTCGAACTGATGACCCTCCAATCGTCAAGTTCAGTATCTTAACCACTAAGCCACTGGGAACAACCAAGGAAGCTTTCAGGCTTTTTAACAATAACCATCTTCTCTTTCTGACCTTTTGTTCCAGGTTCCCCAAGAAAGCTCCATTGCCATGCAAAAAGGTAAACGATTGATTGCTCTTGAGTAGTCTCCAAACAACCAGAGGGCTGTGGTTACGCACTTGTGATATAGAGAGAGGTTGTAATAAATGGTTCGTGTAACACAGTTCACCTGGTGCTCGGAAAAGCCGCTATTTTGGGACTGCAGATTTCCCCAATCGTTTGAAAACTTGGGAGCTACAGGTCCAAAGAAGTGGGATTGTGGAGCTCTAGTCTGCTTTTGTTATTGATCTGTTGTGAGTGCATTTTCAGGACTGCATTCTGTGGAAAGAGTCAAAATTTGGAAGGAGAAAGGATTATAGTAATTGATTGACTCACTGATTGATTGATTTCGATTTCCATTTGCTCTATGGCAATGTTAGTGCTCCAGGTGTTGTTGGACATCAATTACCAGAATCTCAAGTCAACATGCCTGCTGATCATGGCTTCTGGGAATTAAAGTCCAAGAACATCTGGAGAGCCAAGGTTGTCCACCACTGCTCTATGGTATCTCTGAGGGATTACCACATCTATAGCTTTGGGGGTGGAGAAATATCTTGGTGGGCAGATTTGAGCTGTGGCATCTCCAGTCTGGGGAGAGATGGATTCTTGTCTTGCCCAGGAGTCTGCAAACCTGACTCTCCAGGTGTTCTTGGACTTCAGTTACCAGAAGCCCAAGTCAGCCCTCCTACTGATCAGGGTTTCTGGGAATTAAAGTCCAAGAACATCTGGAGAGCCAAGTTTGAGGACCCTCTGGTCTAGAAGGCTGGAAAACTGCAGACAGTCAACATGGACAATACTCATCCAGGTAGACCACTCAGCTGTCTTGTTCTAAGAGAAGCAGCTTCTCATGTCCTGCACTGATGCAAATTATCCCTTTAATCAAAACAGAAGGACAAGAATCCAATTTTGTTTCTCAGGGAAGGTCAAAAGGCGAATGCTTTCCACATAGAAGGGGCTGTGTCCATACCTCCCTGAACACACCTATCTTGCAGAGTCTTGCCTGGGGACTACTTTGATGGAAGGCCACCTAGTAAGGACAAGAATGAGTGGTCAGAGGTGGGGAAGGATCCTCCATTGAAGCCCCAGAGAACCATGGCTGGTGGTCATCTATGAAAAAGCCATCTTAGATGGACTGAGGACTGGGTGAATGAAAGATCTGTTGGGCCAATTAATGAGACGGCTTGAGTGTGGACCAAGCAAATGAAGAACTGTTTTTAATTTTAGGGGACAAGAGGCCGTTGGCAGCCATTCATCTTGGAAGCTCACAAAGCAACAGCAAAGGTAAGCACCAGATGATAGCACCGCACAACAACAATTTTGCTACTGGGAATAACGCATGTGATTTACACGATATCGTGTGTGCTGATTCCAAATCTTAACTCAGAATTTGCCTGTCATGTATAGATTTTAATTTAAGGTTTGCTATTGAGGAGGGCAAGAGCTCATAGAAATTAAAAAGTCATAAAAGGTTTAGATGATCTCATCTTCATCTGTTAAGAAGGTAAAGTGATTATTTTGCTTCTAACAGGAATACTGTATTGCTATCTAATGCTAAGTGGTCAGAAATTGTTACATTACTGGTTTTAAGAGTAGCCATTTGTCTATATTTTATGAGTACAATATGGGTGTATAAAGTGAAGACTTTCATTCATGTTATTCAAGTTATATACTGTATATAATATTTAGCATTTCAAAACCACATGCACACAACAGTTAGAAAGAACTTAGATATTCACTTTCTGCTGTTGCTACTCTACATTATATTTATTATTAGTTCCAAAGTATAGGTGAATGGAACCAGAATATATTCTAACTTGCTCTTTGTATTACTCATTGATAGTCAATTCCATAATTAGATATTGTACATTAAGCTACAACTTAGGAAAGCATCTGGAACAGTTATAAGTTAATTATGTCATGGATCATATAAGCAAGTTAATTAGGTTACAAACCTAATCATGAACTTGGGAAAAGGTCAGTTTTGATAATTTTGGAAGTGCTTATACCATGAAAGCATTTTATTGAATTATTTGTGCTTTAGAAGTTATAGTTATAGAATAGTGGTGTCTGGCTTCTGTAAATACACTTATTATCTAAATGAATTAGCTTGATGCCATTGCTATCCAATGGGCTTTACTCGATGTCATTGCTATCCAATGGGTTTTGCTTGATGTCATTACTATCCAATGGGCTTGCTTGATGGTTAAGGCACCCAGCTGGGTTCCTGGGAAAAGGATATAAAAAGCCAAAGCAGAATGTGGTCTTTGCTCAGTTCCTGCTGGCTATGCATGGAAGCAGTAAATAAAACTCTTTGCTGTTACAGTAATACCTCGGATAACGCTAAAACTTGGTTCCACACGTCTTGGTGTTATCCGATTTTTTAGTGTTATCCGATGCATGTTAAAATCCTATGGGATGGATCGGATAGCGTTAAAGCTCCATAGAGGTACATTGTGACCACGCAGGCTTTAGCGGTTGTTATCCGATCCATCCCATAGGACCTTAACGTTATTCGATCCAATTCTCTTCCCCAGATTACTTAACGTTATGCGATTTTAGCGTTATCCGAGGTAAACGTTATATGAGGTATTACTGTATTTCACCTATTGTTTGGTCTCTTCCATTCTTTGGCCTGATATAGCCACTACACTATAGCTGTTCAAATGGCTGGTAATTAGGTAATGCATTTTTACATGGGGACATTATAACAGTTGCCGCTGTGCCTGCTGCCGCCTCAGCTGAATCACGTCCCCTGGTGGCATACATGTTCTAGCAGTGGCCAGGCATATATGGGCAAGTCAGTGAGCTGATGTCAGAAATAGGTATCTAAGGCGAGATGGGCCAAGGGCTTGACTCTAATGCGAAACCATCTTATTGGATAGTCCAGCTAGGCCATAAGTGAGTCTGTTTTGAGCTAAAGATGGATAGGTGCAGCTGTGTTAATAAACCGGACAATTTTTGCTATGTTTGTGGCAAATGTACCCCACGTGATCAAGGCAAGACCATAACCAAGAGGGTGAGATTTATGTCCTAGGCAGATTTGGATTCAGAGCACTTGATTTAGTAGAGGACACATTGATTAGACCAAGTAGCAGACAACATTTATTTTTTGTGATGCAGTGGTTTAAGGCTCTATTATCTTCATCTGCAGTTGCAAGGAAGGCTGTGAGATTAGGCCAAGGGGAAATGAAGACGTCAGTGTTTTCCACTGGGTTATTTTAAAACAAACACAAAACCGGATAAGAATTCCCCTCAACATTGAAATGGGAGACATATTTAATTGCAGAATCTGGGCCAAATCCTGCTCAGTATACTCTTGAAATTAGTTTAATACCACAAGTCATTTATTGGAATAACCAGTAACCTTTGTAACTTTCTTTATCTTCATTTTTATGTGAAAGGACCTGACTCATTTGATGATCACAACTTAGATGTCTTATCAGACGTCTCATTCTTTGGCTTTTATAACCCAGTTCTCATCAGTGTGAACCTATGAAAATACATAGTATAGTAAAACACCGGATAACGATTGGATCGGATAATGCTAAAATCGCATAACGTTAAGTAATCTGGGAAGGAGAATTGGATCGAATAACGTTAAGGTCCTGTGGGATGGATCGGATAACAACCGCTAAAGCCTGTGCGGTTACAATGTATCTCTATGGAGCTTTAACGTTATCCGATCCATCCCATAGGATTTTAACATGCATCGGATAACACTAAAAATCGGATAACACCAAGACTTGTGGAACCGGTGTTTTACTGTATATTAAAATATATATTTGGAGGGGTCTTTTAAAATGATTCAAACTACAGATCATGGGCCAGATCTGGCCCCCAACAGCAACTCATCTGGCTGGCGCTGCCCTCATCGCTCCTGGAAGCGGAAGTAAGACATGCCTGGACAGGTGTGTTTTGCTTCCGGGAATGACGAGGGTGGTGTGGGCCAGATGAATTGACATCGGAGACTGGATCCGGCCCACGGGCCATAGTTCGGGCACACCTGGATTAAAGGTACTGCAGTGGCTTAGTGGTTAAGATGCTGAACTTGATGACTGGAAGGCTGGCAGGTCAGCAGTTTGAGGTCTGAGAACTGCACAACGGAACGAGCTCCAATCTCTGTCCCAGCTCCTGCCAACGTATCAGTTCAAAAGCAAGAAATTGCAAGTAGATGAAATAGGTACCACTTTGGCAGGAAAGTTAATGACATTCCATGTGCTCCAGTGTCTATAGTTGGATACATTTTCAGGGGACTGGATTGCGGAACTTTCTGGCTATTGTAATGTTTGGTGATGATTTTATTGGGAGTTTTATGGTGTAATTTTAAAAATAATAATCCTTGACCGCTGTATGACTGGTTTTATGATGTTAGTTGCCCTGAGTAGGGATGATTCCCCACCCCTAGAGGAGTGGGATATAAGTGTAATTAAACAATCAAATAAATTACGACTGGCTTTTGAGCAAGGGTGACCACATATGAATGTATTAACTAACTACTGTAACTAAGATCGAAAGACCCTTCTGAATGACGTAGCCCATTGGGTGACCCTAGGCCTGTTACTTCTTTGGCCTACCTCTTAGGGCCGTGATGGCGAACCTTGGCACTCCAGATCTTCTTGGACTTCAATTCCCAGAAGCCCAAGCCCCCGTGAATCCAAACAAATGGGTTTTGCTGCAATTCATCCGGCCGACGCTGCACCGCTCTCGTCACTCCTGGAAGCGGAAGTAAAATGTGCCCGTACGGAGGAAGATTTAACCCAGAAGAGCCTTAACTGTATGGGCGTGTTTTACTTCTGTTTCCAGGGGTGACAAGGGTGGTGCGGGTTGTATGAATCACAGCAAACCCATTTGTGTGGATTCACGGGGGCTTAGGCTTCTGGGAATTGAGGTCCAAGTACATCTGGAGTGCCGAGGTTTGCCATCACGATCATAGGGTCATGATGAGGATGCTATGTGGAGAAGAGGAGCAATATAGGCCACCGTGAGCCAACTGGAGGAGTAGAGAGGATGGAAATGTAACCGATAAAACGTTAACGCCACATCCTTTCCTTTCCTGCAGTTCTACAGTGGAAACAAACCACGTATGCTCCAGCGGACAACACATTCTCCTACCGAGATGGGAATCTCCAGGTGGCCAAAGCGGGACGTTACTACGTTTATGCCCAGGTGGCTTTCTGCACGAACCCCTTGCCGCCGGGCCCTTTCAGTGTCTACCTGTACCTTCACCTGCCCTCTGAGTTGGATCAGCTGCTACTGAACGGGGTGGGGACCCACGGTGGGTCGGACGACCTCTGCGGCCTCCAGTCCATCCACCTGGGGAGGGTGGTGGAACTTCAGGCAGGACACAAGCTCTTTGTGAATGTGACAGACTCGTCGAGAGTGAATTACAGTCATGGGAGAACCTATTTTGGGTTGTTTGAACTCCCTTAAAGACTTTGTAGAGCAAAGCAACTTTCTCTTCACTCCTGCTCCCACCCCCCCCCCCACCGGTACTATTTATGACCCATTTCCTCTGTGTTTTATTTACCTTATCCCCTGCTGGGTATTTTATTTTATTTATTAATAAAATGGCGGGTCTGTTCATTCTCAAATGTACACTGGAACGACAATGCCAGGAACCCAAAGAAGTGGGGTCGGCAGTTGGTTATCTTTGCATTGGGGTGGGGAATTGTCAAACGTGCCCATATCCTAAGGACTTCTGTGCGGGCACATCATTTGATATTGCCTTTATCGGCTAAAAGGTCACAGGCCGAAGTGACATGAAACTCACATTTCAGGGATGTGAGGTGTGTACTTGTGATAGGGCCCTGGTTTAGTACAGGTTGTCCCCATGAGCTTCAGTTTCAGTTATATGCTGGTCTGAAACTATTTAGTAAAACATGCTGAAATTTTTTTAAAAAAGTATATATAATCTATGGTGCAGTATCACAGCTGGCCACTAGATGCCACTCTCTGCAATGTATAATATAGGTTTTGCTGTTATCCGTGGTTTCAGGTAACTGCGGTAGGTATTGGAAAGTATTCTCCATGGATATGGGTGGCAGTGGTGACCTGCATTCTGTACATGCTGTTGACGGTAGAGGTTTTTTAAACCAAAAGCAGCTTTTTATCAAAGGAAGGATTGCAGTTCGACTTTCTCTCTCTCTTGCATTCAATGGCATTGTGGTTGCATACAATTCGTTTCCTCTGCGGTTGCTGGTTTTCACAATTAATGCAAGAACAGCACATGCAAAGTGAATTATATGGTTGTAATCAGTGGTGGGCTCAATTTTTTTTTTACTATCACACTGTGGGTGTGGCCTACTTTGAGGGAGTGGCCATGTGACTGGGTGATCTGGTCATGCCTGCCCAGTGATGGGATTCAATTTTTTTACTACCTACTCTGTGGCCGTGGTATGGTGGCCGTGGCCAGGGGGAAAGCCCTACATTGCACCCAAATTAGGACCAGTGGTGTAGCGTAGGGGCCCCTAGGGGGGCGGCTCGCCCCGAGCGGCACTTTTTGGGCTATGGGTGTTCTTGGACTACAATTCCCAGAAGCCATAGCGGGAGCGGGCACCGACGTCCACTAGGGGGTGGCAAATTTGGCTTAAGCCCCGGGCAGCTGAAATCCACACAACGCGACTGATTAGGACTACTTTATTTCAAAACTTGGATGTGTGGAGTCAGCCAGAATTTCTGCTACCGGTTCCGGTGACCCGGTGCGAACCTGCTGAAGCCCACCACTGGTTGTAATCCTGCACATTAGAACTGGTCAGCAGTTTGAGACTCGAGTGCTGCACAACAGAGTGAGCTCCTGCCTCCGTCCCAGCTCCTGCCAAACTAGCAGTTCAAAGGCAAGAAGTTGCAAGCAGATAATGGTAAACTGATTTAGAGCCAAATCACAGATAACGGCAAGCAGGAACGGTAAACAGCGTTCCGTGTCTAGTCATGTCTGCCACATGTCCACGGAAACGTTTGCAGACTGGCTCCTTGGCTGTAAACAGAGATGAGCACTAAACCCTATAGTCAGATACGACCGGCTTTCAAGCAAGGCCGACCTTCACTTTTGCTTTTCCAAAGCACTATTTTGCCTTTTCACTTCCCATAAAATATTCGGGTATCCCTTTGGTCTTGTTGACTCTTCTGATCAAATAATAAGGTGGGTTATTAAAACTGTTAAAACCCTACAATGCCTTTCCATAGCTGAAAGCATGTAATAAACAAAACTATTCTGCCTTAATGTTGCATTTCCTTCCTCCCCTTGACTTTTGGCTGGCGGTTTAATTTGGTACAGTACCTTGAAAGGTTTCAAAGAGGACGGATGGTATCTTGCTATCTCATATGAGCTGGCTTAAAAGACAGACAATATATGTAACTGGTCTTAGAAACTTAAGAATTTAAAAAACTATAACTTTAGTAAAGTTAAAACCTGAGCTGGAGGTTGGGTTTTTTCTTTTTTTTTGCAAACTGATAATATAAAACATGCAAAAATATGATAAATGTTAATGCCCTTTTATAAGATCTTATGTTTGTCAGAGCTTGGAAGTTTGGTGAAATAAAGCATATTATTCTACCCATGTCACTAATCTATATAACTGTTGTAAAAGAAATATTTTTTCTTCCAGATGTGAAACTGCCAAAATGAAGGCAGCTTTGGGTGAGTTCATTCTGCAGTTCCTTTTGCCTGACCTAGTGTGAGAAACATTAGCTGGCAACACTAAGTTGCCGTTACCAGCATAAACTTGATTGTGGTTCAAAAATACCACAGTCTTGGAGGAGGCTCTGTGTACCCATAAAAGAAAGATGACTTCGCATTTTACATGCTGTAAAAGGAAGGTGCTCATTGATCGTTGATGAATGTTTTGCAACAAATTGTGCTTTTTTAAAAGAAACCAGACAGTTAATAAAACATGAAAAAAGAGGGTTTGGAAGATGTGCATATAGAAGAAGTAATGGACAAGGTCAAGACTGTGGCAGGTGGCTGGGTCGAGGCGATTATTAATGCTTCATTAAAAGAGGGGCATTTCCCAGCACCATTTAAACATGCTTTGGTGCTCCCCCTCTTAAAAAAGCCGTCCCTCGACCCTATGGTAATTTCCAACTACCGTCCAGTGTCTAACCTACCTTTTTTAGGTAAGGTCCTGGAGAAAGCTGTGGCGCAGCAGTTACGGGATGTCCTGGATGAAGCGGATTATCTGGACCCGTTTCAGTCAGGATTCAGGCCCGGATATGGTACCGAAACTGCACTAGTCGCATTGGTAGATGATCTCTGGAGAGAGCGGGACGGAGGGGAACCGTCTGTCCTTGCTCTCCTCGACCTCTCAGCGGCTTTTGACACTGTCGATCATGGCATCCTTCTGGGAAGGCTCCGGGGCTTGGGGATCCAGGGCACAGTGCTGTCCTGGTTTTCCTCATTCCTGAGGGACAGGACCCAGTCGGTGTGCCTGGAGAAGGAGATGTCCAGCCCTAGGCCCCTGCAGTATGGGGTGCCTCAGGGCTCGGTACTTTCTCCTCTCCTATTTAACATCTATATGAAGCCGCTGGGTGAGATCATCCGTTCCCACGGGGTAAGGTATCATCAGTATGCTGATGATACCCAGTTGTACATCTCAGCCCGTGGGGACCCAGGCGGTGCAGTGGAAGTCCTTTCCAGGTGCCTGGAGGCTGTTAAGGTCTGGATGGGGGAAAACGGGCTACAGCTGAATCCCGGCAAGACTGAGTGGCTATGGGTAAGGGGCCCTGCGCTAACACGGGAGTTACCAGCTTTGGTTCTGGATGGGGCAGTTTTGCCCCAAACAGACCCGGTGCGTAATCTGGGGGTCCTCCTGGACTCACGGCTACTGTTCAATGAGCAGGTGGCAGCCGTGGCCAGGAGGGCTTTTGCACAACTTCGTGTAATACGCCAGTTACGCCCCCTCCTAGGCCGGGATGCCTTGCTCATGGTCACGCATGCTTTGGTCACCTCCAGACTTGATTACTGTAATGCGCTCTACATGGGGCTGCCCTTGGCGACCATTCGGAGGCTTCAGCTGGTCCAGAATGCGGCAGCCCGGGTAGTGATGGGGTGCGGGCGTTATGCTCGGGCCTCACCACTGCTCCGGGAGCTGCACTGGTTGCCAGTTTGCCTCCGGGTGCAATTCAAGGTGCTGGTCATTACCTTTAAAGCCCTACATGGTAGTGGGCCAGGATACCTAAGAGACCGCGTCACCCTAAGAATGTCTGCCCGTCCCACCAGGGCGGACCGGAGGGGCTCTCTTGTTACTCCATCGGCCAGGGAGGCTCGCCTCACGAGCACCAGGAAGAGAGCCTTCTCTGTGTTCGCCCCGGCCCTTTGGAACCTCCTTCCGACAGAGCTGCGCCTGCAGACGGAGCTTCTGCCCTTTCGAAAGGGCCTGAAGACATGGCTGGCGGGTCAAGTGTGGGGACATAGCAATGCAGGTTCCCATACGGGATGGCTAATTTAAGAGCAGCCATCCGCCCCCATCTGGTAGCTGTTATTATGGGTTTCTATCCGTTTTTACTGTTTAACGTTTTAAATTTTTTATGAATTCTTATGAATTTTATGAATTTTAAGGCCATATATATTATGAGCTATGCTGTAAGCCGCCCAGAGTCGGGTCCGCCCGATTGGGGCGGGATATTAAATGCAAATAAATAAATAAATAAATAAATAAATAAGCTATTTTTCCTTCAAAATCCTTCTTTATTTTGTTGAAAACCACAGTTTAAAAATTGCTCAAAATAAAAATAGTTTAGAAAAGGTTAACTTGCATCAGTTGTCGTGACAGTAAAGGAAAAGACGGCAGGGAAGAATGTGTAAGAATAATATGGGGGTAACAGAAGCTTATTTACAAAGAGCTGTAAACAGATAATATAACATCCATACATATG
Organism: Furcifer pardalis; assembly: GCA_030440675.1. Lineage (NCBI taxonomy): Eukaryota > Metazoa > Chordata > Lepidosauria > Squamata > Chamaeleonidae > Furcifer > Furcifer pardalis. The sequence continues at coordinate 32,930,098 of CP126899.1, read as the reverse complement.
TGAGAGAGTTTGTGTCTGTATTTCTTTATGAACTGCTGCAATCAGATGCGATTAAGATGGCTTTCATTGTTTTAGGACAGCTGCTTATCCTTTCCTGATATTGTGATCCTACGTATGTTTGTTCAAAAGCTGAGTTCCCTTCATCTACTGAACTGTCACTTGAAGAGGCGGGTTGAGGTTTGCAGGCTCCTGATTCCTTAAACCAGGGGTGGCTAACCTTGGCACTCCAGGTGTTCTTGAACTACAATTCCCAGAAGCCCAAGTCAGTACACCTGCTGATCAGGTCTTCTGAGAACTGAAGTTCAAGAATACCTGGAGCGCCAAGGTTGGCCACCCTTGCCTTAAACATACTCTCAGACAGACAGAAGTTATTAACATCTGGCACATACAGTACAAGAGAACTATAAGATTCAGACCGTATGACCAGCAGTACCTGGGATACATTCTGTCTTCTACCTGCCCATTCACACAACTCAGATCTAGAGGAGGACCGATTGTGAGAAAACAAGACTCACTGGAACAGACACGAATGCTAGGAAGAGGAGGAGGATCTAGTATTAGATGGATTGACCTAACAAAGGAAGCCATGGTCTTGAGACTGGGAGACCTGAGAAGGTTTGCTTATGGCAGGAACATCTGGAGAGTCTCTGTAAGTCAGAGGGTCTCAGAATGGTAATGGAGCAGATTACAGTATGGTCCAGATTACTCATGTAGATGATTTAGTCTAGTGCAGTGATAGCCAACCTTAGCGCTCCAGGTGTTCTTAGACTTCAATTTATTTATTTATTTATTTAGATTTACTATCCCGCCCCAATCAGGCGAACCTGACTCTAGGCGGCTTACAAAAAGAAAAGGATTGCACATGAGTGCAAAACAAACTAAACAATCCCACTATACCCCTACGAATTCGGACATTAAAACCTAAGGTTCAATATTAATTTAAAAAAAATTAAACTATAAATTTACAAAATACTAAAAAGATTTAAAAGTTTAAAAGGTTTAAAAAGTTTAAAAGAGCGAGGGAGGGGTGGCTGTCCCATCAGATCAGCCACCCAACATGGGACCCCATAGTCCTGGAGCCCCACACCTGTCCTACCAGCCAGGTTTTTAGGCCCTTCCGAAAGGGCAGGAGCTCTGCCTGTAGACGTAACTCAGTTGGCAAGAGGTTCCAAAGGGTCGGGGCGGACACGGAGAAGGCCCTCCTCCTGGTGCTACAGAGATGCGCCTCTCTAGCTGATGGAATGACAAGACAGCCTCTCCGATCCGCCCTGGTGCGACGGACAAATGTTCTTGGGGTGATGCGGTCTCATAAGTATCCTGGCCCACTACCATGTAGGGCTTTAAAGGTAATGACCAGCACCTTGAATTGCACCCGGAGACATACTGGCAACCAGTGCAGCTCCTGAAGCAGAGGCGAGGCATGTGCATAACACCCGCACCCCATCACTACCCAAGCAGCCGCATTCTGGACCAGCTGCAGCCTCCGAATGGTCACCAAGGGCAGCCCCATGTAGAGCGCGTTACAGTAATCAAGTCTGGAGGTGACCAGAGCGTGTTTGATCATGAGCAAGGAGTCCCGATCTAGGAGCAGGCGTAACTGGCATATTACAAGAAGTTGTGCAAAAGCCCTCCTGGCCACGACTGCCACCTGCTCCTCGAGCAGTAGTTGTGAGTCCAAGAGGACCTCCAAGTTATGCACTAGGTCTGTTTGGGGCAAAGCTGTCCCATCCAGAACCAAAGATGGCAACTCCCGAGATAGCGCAGGACCCCTTACCCATAACCACTCAGTCTTGCCGGGATTCAGTTGTACCCTGTTGTCCCCCATCCAGATCTTGACAGCCTCCAGGCACCTGGAAAGGACTTCTACTGCATCAATTGGATGAGAAGCCCGTGGAGATCCAATTACCAGAAGCCCAAGTCATCACACCTGCTGATCAGGGCTCCTGGGAATTGAAGTTCAAAAACATCTGGAACACCAAGGTTGGCCATTCCTGGGTTTAAGTGAGAGATGATGGACAACATCGATGGAAGGCAAACTTGCATGGAAATTGCACACTAGACCAAGGTTTCCCAACCTTGGGCCAGCAGATGTTCTTGGAATTCAATTGCCAGAAGTCCAAGTCGGCACACCTGCTGACCAGGGCTACTGGGAATTGAAGGGGAAGAACATCTGGGGGTCCCCCAAGGTTTGACAAAAATGGCAATCTTCACTACTTACAAATATACTTTCCCTTACAAAGCTTCTGGTGTACCAGGGAGAGATTTGAAGCCCCAAGACACTGAAAGAGCCTCACTATTAAAACAAAGGTCTCCCAAAAACCCTACAGTTGGAAATCTTTTTTGTAGGAGATGTGAAACAAGACATAGTTTGTACCTCATTTTACAGTGAAAGTATTACCAATTGCAATGCTTATTTATCCCTGGTATTTTTCACAGCCAAAAGAGTCAGGGGTCTACATAATTTCCACCCTTGCTTTGGAATACAGTGGTTTTTAACTATGAAACTTCTGCAGATGTTTTCGACTCAAATTTTCAGGAGCCTCCACTATTAGCTTGGCTTTAGCATAGTTATCAAGAAAATAGGAAGTTGGTCGGTGAAAAGTCATTTTTAAAAAATTAAATTAAGGCCAACGAACAACCCCTTCTGATGAACTCACATGGAAATGGAACATATAGACCACAGTTATTATAGTCAAAAATCCATTGATCTGCATATTGTTATAGTTAATTAGTATTTTCTTCCTAAACATACACAGTAACACATTTTTTAAAAAAAAAATCTATAATCTCTTCTTAGCTTGTGCAAAAAAAAAAAAAAAGAATATATCTGAAATATTTTTTCTCATCCTATAGAATAGAGTATTTTCTTCCACATTTTAAAAATATTATTCTGCATATAAAGCAGACGTCCATCTTCTGCAGAACAAAGAACAGTCTGCCAACACCCTGTTCAGAGTTACAGAAACAAACAGGGCCAACTAATTAACATTCTTCATTAGCCTCTTGAATCTTACCGTATATATCTGAGTATAAGTCGACCCGAATATAAGCCGAGGTACCTAATTTTGACCTGAAAACCCAGGAATATAGATTGACCCGAGTATAAGCCGAGGATGGGAAATGCAGCAGCTGCTGGTGAGTTTCAATAATCAAAATACAGTTGTACCTTGCTTTAAGAGCATAATGCGTTCCACAGGATTGCTCTTTAAGCGAGTTTGCTCTTTAAGTGAAGCACTATTGTAAGTGACCAGTTGGGGGGGGGGGATTTCTAACCCCGATTTATTTATTAAGTGAGTTTTTGATTGGTTTTATTTGTTAAACGAAGCGAACATTCAGAGAAAATTCTGCTCTTTAAGCAGATAACGCTAAAACTTGGTTCCACAAGTCTCGGTGTTCTCCGATTTTTAGTGTTATCCGATCCATGTTAAAATCCTATGGGATGGATCGGATAACGTTAAAGCTCCATAGAGATACATTGTAACCGCACAGGCTTTAGCGGTTGTTATCCGATCCATCCCATAGGACCTTAACGTTATTCGATCCAATTCTCCTCCCCAGATTACTTAACGTTATGCGATTTTAGCGTTATCCGATCCAATCGTTATCTGGTGTTTTACGGTACTCTTTAAGCGAGGCACTCTTTATTCAAGGTACATGAAAATATGGTAAAAATTAATTAAATTATTGACGCATCTCAATCCGATACGGCCTTGGGACCCTCGTGGTCATTGACCTGAGTATAAGCCGTTCCCCCCTTTGGGGGGCACATTTTTGGGACTAAAAAACTAGGCTTATACTCGAGTATATACAGTATTTAATTAATCAATTGAATCTGTCTCTCCTTCATCCTTTGGTTTTAAGCAATCCGTTTAATCGATTTCCCTCCCAATGTTTGGCTTTAAGATGGCGGGAATTATGTGTTGCAGGAGGGACTATATGTGAGCAAGACATTTCTTATGTAGACAAGGGAAGGAACTACAGATTGATATTAATTTGCAAACTACCCAGAGAGTGCATTAAGGACTATGGGGTGGTCTATAAGTGTGATTGCTTTGCTTTAGACCGCTTTTATCATAGCAGCGGCATTACCTGTAGAAGCATCCATTCATGTTCACAATTTCATTGAAAACAATGAAGTTGACCAAACAACAAAGGCTTACTTGATACCCAAGGCTTAGAGAAGTTGGTGGTTCTAGTTTTATGGGCAGTAGCTGCAGCGAATACACTCTGAGTTTTATCTTGAACTTTACAAGGGATATTTAAAGAGGTGGAAGTATAGAGGTGCTCCTGAAGCGTTTATACTTAGACCAGTTTGTTTTTTTGGATTTCAATTCCTAGAAGCCTAAGTCGGAGTTACCCAAAGCACTGATCAGCCAATGGACTGACTGGGGCTTCTGGGAATTGAAGTCAATGGCGTGAACCCCATGTTGAGAACAACTGGATTAGACCTTGCCTGGTGAAATTGGAGTGAGCAACCTCTGCCAATCGAAAGAAGACACGTAACCCATTGCTGTTGGCCAACATCTGTAACCTAAGGCACTTTGCCCTGCTCTTCCCAATGGAAGGGCCGGCCCTGCATATACATACAAAGAAGGGGAATGCATTCATCTTCTTAACCCTTCCCTGACTGAAAGATTCCAGCGCAGAACTCAGAGAAACCCTAAATCAGGCACCTTAAGGAATTAAATCCCATTTATTGTGACACCCATTTTGCATATTCCATAGAAAGGCCACACGCAAAACCACTATTTTGCTCTACTCTGTGTCTTAACTGCGGAAGGGGTGAGGGAATATCATCATCATCATCATCACTATCATTATTACTACAGTTCTTCAACTGCATTTTTTTTTTGCCTAACTTGTTTTCCTGATTATCTGAAACGGAAGTGCAAAAATTACCTTTGGTTTCCACTTGGTTGTCATTCGAGACATTATTCTTTCCATCCCTCATGTTCCTAATACAACATTTTCAGTAACAGTTAGAGGGGGTGGGGGGCATGAAATAAAAAAGAGAGGGTTTTGGTTGTTTTGCGTTTCCTATCCAAATTTTCATCCAGGAGCCACCATCATTCCTAGGCAGCATCCGATCAGTTGCAAAATCCATGGTCCTATCTGACCGGTTTTGTAGGGAAGTACCGAGAAGCGCAGGCAGGTTTTCAACGATCCAGGATTGTTTTCAGAATGCCACCAACTTCTCCGACGGCGGAATGGTAAAGCCGTCTCTGTCCCTTTTTTGCTCAGAACAAAAGAATCAAAACGAGCTAAACACGCACACGGAAACCAAAGTAAAAATTAACAGGATTAAAAAATAATAATAATAACTGCAGTTCCACTTCTGGAAAATACCTGACATTATTCTGTGCAAAATGCCTGCAGGGGCATCAAGAAATCAAGCCAGAACAGATGACCTGCGTCCAGTTTCTTCCCTGACACCTTCGTCTGTTTGCTTTAGGAGTCTCCAAACTAATTTCTCTAAATCTCTGCGGGACTTCAGTTCTTCTTCCAGGCACTGCTTCATCTTTTTATTTTCCTGCAGGGCAGTGGAGATATTGGGGAGAAGAGAAATATGTTAATATCTTCTTCTTCTTCAAGTGCCGTATCCGATTCTGAATACTGGCAATCCTCATGGCGATCAGCCATGAAGACTGTCCTGAGAGCCATATAATGCAGTGGCCTTCCATTTGCCTTCCACATCACACCGTGATACCCATAGTACCACTGATCTAGTTCCATGAGTCACTTTCTGGTCCTGAGACCTTTTGGCACACAAAGTCCTCCTCACGCTCAGGTCAGTTGCTGTCCATAGAGTCTACTCTCTTATCATAGAAGGATAACCTGGCCAAACGTGGGCTAATATCTTACATAGCCAAACCAGGGGCAACTATTTCATTTTATTATCTATCCTGCCCTCTAACTGAGTTAGGAAGGGCTACATCACTGATCAACCACCCAGCCTTTGATTTTTGAACACATTTATTACATTTCAATCCCGTCCTCTTTAAAAGAGCTCAGAGTGACACACAGAGCCTTTCACAACCACCCTCTGATGTCAGCTGAGAGTCCATGATGGGAATCCTGTTGCTTAGTAAGTCACACTAGAATAGGCCCATTGAACCACCCTATTGGGTGAGCCAACTCACTGGACCGATTCAAGTGGGTCAATTCTAGTTTAAGTAGGTCCACTTAAATCAATAGAACTGACAGAGGAGTCAAGTCATAAAATCCCAATTGATTCAATGGCTCTACTCAAGCATGACTTGCTAAGCAACAGGATTTGGACCATTGGTTGGCTTAAGTTACCCACCAATATTGAGTGATGGGATTTTCTGTTCAAATATTTCCCAATCCTTTATAGCTTTTGAACCCCCAGGGCACAAGAGTTAACGCTACCTAAGGGCCATCGGTTTCCGAATTCCCAACAAAAACTCTTTTTCAACAATGAGGACTAGAAATTCCATCTCTTTTTTCAACAAATGAAACAAAAATACAAACTCTGCTATTCAACAAACTAAGATGTAAATTGTCTGATTCTACAAAAGTGTGGTAGATGTGACCCCCTGGCCCAGAGTGGGTCTTTTGGATTACCTGTTTAAGTTCCTTGACTTCATCTTTCAAAGCATAGACTGTGTCCACAAGGCTCCTAGAAATAAGCAGACGATCGACTAGAAAGGGTTCAAGTCCAGGGGAGAAAAATCTTCCTCATTTGGAGGTTCAATATCTTCTCAAGCTGTTCAAAGGGCCACGTTCGTTTTGTTCACATATATCTATGCAGACTTTCTGAAATCCTCCTTCAAGTGCCTCGGCATATGATTTGTCAGCGTTTAAATTTTTTTTAGAGTTGGACTGTCTCAGGTTTATGCACGTTGTTCAGGACTGTTTTAAAAGTGGCTTCTTTAGCCATACTTTCATTGAGAAATAAAATAAAAGGCCCTGACCAATGGCCAAAAGAACCAAGCATGTGTGACCTCAAAATAGGAGTTGAGAAAACTTTACATTTATCCATTCTGCTTTGATTTTCATTAAAATCTGAGAGCCCATGAATTTATCCGAAGCAATTCATTCATTCATTCATTCATTCATTCATTCACTCATTCACTCATTCATTCGTTCGTCCATCCACCCATCCCCCACCCTCAGGGTGACTTACAAAATATAAAAAATATAATAGAAAAACATACAACACATATCATCCAATAATAACCAGTGGTGGGCATCAGCAGGTTCGCACCAGTTTGCCAGAACCAGTAGCAGAAATTGTGGCTGGCTCCTCTGCCCATCCAAGTTTTGAAATACAGTCATACCTCACATAACGAATTTAATTCGTTCTGCAAGGTTGCTCGCTATGCGAAAAATTCGCTATGCGATTCTGACTCGCATAACGAATTTTTCGCTATGCGAGTCGGACTTTTCCCTATGGAAAAACTCGCATAACGAGCGTTTCCATGGGGAAAACTCGCATAGTGAAAAAATTCGTTATGCGAGTTTTCCCCATAGAAATGCTCGTTATGCGAGTTTTTCCATAGGAAAAAGTCCGACTCGCATAGCAAAAAATTCGTTATGCGAGTCAGACCACTTAGCAAAAAACTTGCTCGTGATGCGAGTTTTTCGCTAAGCGAAACGCTCTTAATGCTAGGTTTGACTGTACAGTACAGTAATACCTCGGATAACGTTTACCTCGGATAACCCTAAAATCACATAACGTTAAGTAATCTGGGGAGGAGAATTGGATCGAATAACGTTAAGGTCCTATGGGATGGATCGGATAACAACCGCTAAAGCCTGTGCGGTTACAATGTATCTCTATGGAGCTTTAACGTTATCCGATCCATCCCGTAGGATTTTAACATGCATCGGATAACATTGAAAATCGGATAACACCAAGACTTGTGGAACCAAGTCTTAGCGTTATCCGAGGTATTACTGTAGTCCCAATTCAGTTGCAATGCATGGCTTTCCCCTTGGCCACGCCCACCACACCATGCCCACAGAGTGGTAGCAAATTTTTTTGGAGCCTACCACTGATAATAACCCAAAGAAACAAATCATTAGAAGCAACTCATTAGAAACAGAACAGCCTGAAGACACAAAAGGCATCTGCTTAATCTAACACAGGGGTTATCAACGTTTTCATGCTGTGTTACAGAGAGCGCCTCCTCAGACAGCTGCATAAGCTGGACTGGTAGTTCTCCGTGCCATAAACATTGCCCTAAAACACATACGCGGCTGTCACGGGCACATTTATGACAGTTGCAGGCACATTTATGGCTGTCATAACTGTGTCCGCTTCCGCTGGTGGCGGGCCAAATGAAATGGTGCCACGGGCCGGAGCTGGGCCACAGGCTGCAAAGATGTTACAAATAACTTTGCTTCTCTTTTGTGATCGGCCATTTATGAGTAAATAGAAACTTAATTTCCAAGTCTGATGGCTAAGGCACCGGCCTTGAAGGACTTGGGTCTCTGGACGGAAAATGTCACAAAAGCAGGAAATATGCATTTCCCCTGAAAAGTGTGATTTGGCTCTAAATCAGAACTGGAGTTCATACACAATTAACTGTTGTTCCCTCCCCAAGTTGTCTTGGTTTTCAAACCTTGGAATGGCTTTCATGGCAAGTTCGCCGTCACCGTTTTCCAGCTCATTTTACTCACTTTTCTTCTGTGATAGTTTGCCCATTGCTTCGTGTTTCCTCAATTATGACTTTCTCCTCTTCCGGAAGCAGGACCGGGACGGAATCTTTTCGGGTACCTGGTTGTCAAGAGTCAACACATCAAGGGGATAATTTTTCATGCTTCTATAACAAGAAGGGGGAAGTCATCACACAGGACAACTAGCAGCTAATCTTTCTCTCTCTCTCACCACCCTCTCGAGAAAGCAGCCACAATTCGGGAGCAAAGTACTACTCATAGAAACATCGAATAATTGAGTAGGAAGGGGCCTTTTATGACATCAAATCTAACCCCCTGCTCAATACAGGAGTCCGAATCACAGCAGATCTGAGAGAGGGTTACTTTCTAATTCTGGCTTCCTTTAGTTTGAGACCATTTATTACACATCCTGCACTCTTGGATGACGGGGAATAGATCAATGATGAGATTCAAATTTTTTTTACTACCTATTCTGTGGGCGTGGTATGGTGGACGTGGCCAGGGGGAAAGCCTTGCGTTGCACCCAAATTAGGACTTACTTTATTTCAAAACTTGGATGGGCAGAGGGGCCAGCCAGAATTTCTGCTACCGGTTCTCGCGAACCGGGGCGAACCTGCTGAAGCCCACCACTGGAATAGCTCTTTCCCTTCCTCTTTATGACCTTCATCATCCGAGGATACATTTTTTTCCTGGAAATCATTTGAGAGAAGAATGACAAACAGGAAAAGTGCCACTGGCGTGAATTTGTTTAAGGTGGATCCTAGCTTGCCATGAAGTGGCCCACACAAAGTGGTCACGGAGCCACTTTGAAATGAGGCATGCAGGATTTAATGGACTGCCACAGCTTTGAGCAATGAGAATTAGAAAGTAACTCAATGAGCATATTAACAAGGCGTGCCTTCACAGCCACTCCATCTGGCATAGCTTCTTCCGCCTCTGTGACCATTGGGAATAAGACTTCCTCCTCTGCTCATTTTGCCATTGGGCCCAATAGGATGGTTTCCAGTAGCATTTCCACCACTGAGGGGGACCATCACCCCATCCAAAGGGGCTCATCCACCTGTAGCCATTGGCCTTTTAGGGAGTCAGGTTATTTACCGCCGCCCAACACTCAGCATTGAGTCACTGGTTGGGAGGTCTACTCCATTATTGTAGCAGGATGTCTGGTCAGACACCTTTTTGACCATCTTTCAGGTATTTCAAGAGTGCTATCATCATCCTCTCCCCTCTCGGTCACCTTTTCTCAAGACTAAACATGCCCAGTTCCTTCAGTCTTTCCTCCTAGGGCTTGGTTTCCAGGCCTCTGATCATCCTTGTTGCCCATCTCTGAACCTGCTCAAATTTGTTTGCATCTTTCTTAAACTGAGAGGCCCAGAATTGGACACAGCACTCTAATAAAGTACTCAAATAAAGGACACTGGTGTTTTGTTGTTCAGTTGCACAGTCGATTCCGACCCTCTGCGATGACCCCATGGACCACTGTCTGCCAGGCACTTCTGTCCTCCACCATCCTCCTCAACTCGCTCAGCTCTGTGCCCATTGCGTCCACAATACCATCTAGCCATCTCATTTTTGGCCGCCCCCTTCTTCTTTTGCCCTCCACCCTTCCCAGCATCAAGGCCTTCTCAAGTGCTTTTTTACCACTCTTTATTCACAGGCTTTTGACAGAAGGTGTCAATTCAAGCTCTCCAACAGCAACATACTGTTTTCATCGCTTCTGAAGGAAGACGTTACCCCCAGCTCAGCCCGAAAGCAGATTCTCCGAAATGCTCAGAAGATCAAGTGATAAACACTTCTGCTTCCTATCCAAACCTTAGTGGCATGCTGAGATTAGCATCTCTTATCTTTAAGCGAGTGGCAAGAACAGAGAAAGCGGGAGCGCAAGATCTGCTGTTGCCTCTTACGCATCTTCTTTGGGCCCCGTTCACCACACTGTTGTCAGGCTGGCTGGCTTTAACAACCTAAATGTTGAATTGACACTTTTCCTTGTTGCAGTTGATTTTTTTAAAGTGAGAAACTTGTATAGGAATAGGAAGATGGAGAGGAAACAGAACCTAAACTTAAAAAGGGACAATCATTTAATGGTAGAGCAAATGCTATGCATGTGGTTATGAGTTTAAGAGAAAATGCAGTTCATGAAAGACAGATTGACCGGTGCTATTAGGTATAATTGAGGATGAATCTCCATGTTGAAGAACAGCATATCATATAGAACATGGAAACGATAACAGGTGTTCATGTAGTTCTCCAATGCACCTTGTTTGGCAACTGTGGGAAGGATGGTCCTGTTGGACAGGTAGACTTTGGTCTTGATCCAGAACACACAATGTCTATGTCCAACAAAGGGCCCAGCACCTGAAAAAATTCAATTTTCTAGACTTTGCTTCCCAGAATGCCCTACTGAAAATGGTGGTCGGTGCCCAGGTGGGCAGTTAGCAGGAAGGTAAGGTTAAGGTTGCCCCTGCTCAAAAGCCAGTCGTATCCGACTCTAGGGTTCAGTGCTTATCTTTGTTTATAGCCAAAGAACCAGTCCTGTCTGTGTCTGCAGACATTTCCATGGTCATGTGGCAGGCATAACTAGACACCGGAGTACAAGGAACACTGTCTACCTTCCCACCAAAGTGGTCCCTATTTATCTACTTGCAATTTCTTGCTTTCGAACTGCTAGGTTGGCAGGAGTTGGGACAGAGATGGGAGCTCACTCTGTCATGTAGCATTCGGGTCTCGAACTCTTGACCTGCTGACCTTCCATTCATCAAGTTCAGTGTCTTAACCACTAAGCCACCGCAGTCCCGGGAAGGTAACAGTCCATCCAATTAAGGGGCAGGGCAGCTCATAGAAAATTGTCCACTCTTGCAAGAAGGAGATCTATTCATACATTGACTGGCATAAGACGTCAATCACATGACCTCTTAACCAGATATTCTTGATGTGACAAAAGTACCAGGCCAGGAATTCAAATGCCAGGCCACATCGTCTTCCTTAATGCCAATATTATTCACAAGGTGCATCACATCAGAGGCTGCCCAAAACAATTACCCACTTTTGGTTGACTGGATGCTCAACATGGCAGAGCATTGCCTCTGAACCACCAACCTGTACTGAGGTTCTGCTGGAAACTTGCGCCTGTGCAGTAGGCCTCAATCACTTTCAGGATCTGAGCATCTTCTTCTAAGGCAGCAGTACCTGGAAACGCATTGGGAAAACTTAAGGGGTGGTTCCCACAATTAAAATGGTCATTAAAGCAGAAATAGTGCCTGTGACTTCATTGTAGGGCTCCCTCTCTCCAACCCAGTGCCCTCCTCATCAACTTTGGCCATCCAGGTTAGGGAGTCTTTGCGTTATTGGCTGGTTTTGCTGGCCATGCAATAATTACCAAACAAAATTCACATAGGCCGCTTACTTTTTCTAATGACAAATTCCTCCTCGGATGGTTTCCTCTCTGATGGCTTCCTTTTCGGGAGAAACTTCTTCATAGTTTTCGGACTCTTGCTAGAATCCTAAAATGATACACACCAGGCTTAGCATGAGGATCAAAGGGCCCAATGGCATGATTAGATAGGTTCACACTGCTGTGAGCTATAAAGGATTGATCTATCTAATGAGATTTTCATCTAAGGGTTAATATATATATTTTTACACAAAAAGTAATTTGGATGACAAGTTCCCAAATCCAGACTAGTTAAGGAGCTCTGGTTTAGTTGTCATCCAAAACCAACCAAACAACCAACCAACCAACCAACCAACCAACCAACCAACCAACCAACCAACCAACCAACCAACCAACCAACCAACCAGACAGACAGACAGACAGACAGACAGACAGCCGACATGCTGTTGTCAAAGCTCTGGGTTAAAAAAACATACTGATGCAAGACAGATTTCTTCTGCTCTCCGTGGATTCATGGTACACCATCTTAGAAGAGTCATCTCACCCCATACATGCTGCTGGTTCTTTATTAAAGCATGCAGACATACCGCACCTTGATAAAGCCACAGAGAAACTTCCAGGCTTACCTTTAAGATGTAAGACATCCGCTTCAAATGAATATGCAAAGAAAGAGAAGACAAATTTGAGAAATGATCTTGCTCTGTTCAGTTTTGCATTTAAAAAGTAAGGTACTGTATATCTCTATCTCTAGTCGACTGCAACTAGTATCCAAGAATGCATATTTTTTAATATAATTGTAGGGAGCCCTACAATGAAATCACAGGCATCTATATCTACCCGGGGAGGTCTATATCTATCTATCTATGCTTTTTCATTTTTGAAATTTACACTCCAGTTCAAATCCACCCAGTTCTTCTAACCAGTTCTTCTAACCCTTGAATGGTACTGGAGATCTGTCCAATTTCCATTGGTGTCATTTGGACTTCGTATTGGTGTTTCTGGCTTCTTTCCCCCTTCCTCCCCAGGTTGTTTTCCTTTCACATTTTCTTATTTTGTATTGCATTTGTTGCTTTGATTTCATTGTGATATTTTACTCAGAAGCTGTGCGGAATCCCTTTGCCAAAAGGTAGAACAGGAATGCTATAAATAAATGAGTACAAGGGCAACTTGCACCCGGGGTGGTCTTTTGAAGCCTAATCCCAACCGACATCCAATGGTGTTGATTTTTTTTTATCATGTAAAGGCTAAAAATAAGACAAGTTTGACGATGACCCATTTTGAAAGACCAAGGACCATGAAACATGTCCATAAACAGGATTCTGGGGCCTTCTGCCAAAGGACCAGCTAACACAACAAACTGTGAAATTTCACCCTGCACACGCCAGTTGGGTGAGCTGACCATCACTGAATGTCTCTTAGTGATTGGACAATGAACACCATGTTCCCACTTTTATAGAAAATCTCCTGCAACACAGACAGGTCATTGCTGACTGTCTAGTATTTTTACGCTCAAGCTACATGTAAGGGGAAGAATTAATGACAAATTCCATTTCTTGGATTTCTTTTTCTACAAGAAACTCCAGATGCACTCATTTATTTATTTATTTGTTTGCTTGTTTGTTCACACTTGTATGCCACCCTACTCGCAGAGTGACTTAGGGCAGCTAGCATAGTACCGCAGAACAAAAATATCAAGAACACAATAATCCCAATAATAAATTCAACAATAAAACCATGAACAATCCGGGAAAAATTTAAAAGATTCATCCATCCATCCATCCATCCATCCATCCATCCATCCATCCATCCATCCATCCATCCGTCTATCTATCCATCCACCCATCTATCTATCTATCTATCTATCTATCTATCTATCTATCTATCTATCTATCTATCTATCTATCTATCTATCTATCTATCTATCTATCTATCTATCTATCTATCTAATCTGTCTATCTGTCTGTCTATCTATCCGTCCGTCTATCCATCTATCTATCTATCTATCCATCCATCCATCCATCCATCCATCCATCCATCCATCCATCCATCCATCCATCCATCCATCCGTCTGTCCATTTGTCTGTCTGTCCGTCTATCTATACATCCATCCATCCATCCATCCATCCATCCATCCGTCTGTCTGTTTATCTATCTATCTATCCATCCGTCCATCCATCCATCTTCCACTTCCTTCCTTTCATCCATAAATCCATCCATGCAAGAATATCTGTCCATCTTGTCTGTCCATCCGTCCACCCATCTACCTTCTTATCACCCTGCTAGTGAGCATCCATTAATCTGAGCAGTTTACAGAATAAATCTTTTCAGTTAATTATTATAACTGAATCTCTGGATACTGGCTTTTTTTTTAAAAAGAGCTAAATTACTGTCTGGATTTTTAATTTTTTAAAAATGTGTTTAATCCTGTTTTTAATCCTTTAATGCACTATACAGCAACGGTAGTTTTTTAAATCTGTAATTTATAACATTTCCATTTGATCTGTTTAATATTTTTAGCCACCTTAAGTCCCCTTGAGAAAAGTGACCTATAAATACAGCAGACGAACAAATAAATGTTAAACCCTACCACAATAAAATAATCCCAAAAACCAATCCCATGCAATTAAACATGACCAATATGGCAATATTCCAATTCAACCCCTATAAATAAAAAAGGAACCTATAGTTAACAACTGATATTAACAACATCTGGCAAGATCTTGTTGGAGGCTGCTTTTATAAAGTTCTGTCTCAACTAGTTTCCTGAAGATCAGTTAGGAGGGATGGTAGGTACACACATAGAAGTAGATCATGCAGTCTACATTATTGGTGGGATTAAGTGCAGAAGAAAGGTTTTAGAAGCAAAAGTCAATTTGTTCCCTTCACTTTGGCCAGTTTTACTGAAGCTGTGAAATCTTGGGGCTCAAGAAAGACGGTGTGAAGGCTGAGCCACAATGATAGAGAGCTAAGCCAACGACCTGAACCATATGCAAAGAGAAGATGCAAATAAAAAAAGAATCGTGAAAGATTGAAAGTTGATTTTGTTTGCCGAAAGCTGTACTGGGTTTTGCTTTGCTTTGTTCTGAAATCATCTAAGGCAACTGCTTCTCCCCACCCCTATTTCCTGTAGGCTACAATTTGCACAGTGCTATATTTTTGCAACAAGGTCGAGTTATTTAAGTGACAAAAATGTTTATTATCTGCACTATAAATTCACTTTCATTGGAAATCTTCGCACTCGCGTGTCTCAAACGGATACCGGCAGACAGAGCTAAGACATATTTAACTCAAACTAATTCAAGGCTGACAGACCGGGTGTTCAGCACACTCTTTAGTCTTCTGCAGGGATTTGGCCCCATAAGGTCTACTCTAGAGCCTTCCTGTTTTGGTTGCACGAAGAAGTAATACAAGATGCATGACAATTACCTCTTTATAGCTGAGTGCCACCGACGGCCTGAGAGGTGGTGCCGGACGGAGGCAGCTTAAGGTCCAAGGTTTAAGGGTTTTGGGTGGCTCCAACGGGCCGTGAACTGGTCCGGAACAGCTGAACGTCTGACAATATAGTTCATTTTTTGATTAATTTACATTGCATTGATTTAAGTCTGCTTCACAGACTTGATTTTGTAATAACATTTCTATCTAATTCAGGGGTGCCCAAACTTTTCAGTCAGGTGATTCAGTGGGCCAGTCATGTGGTTCATCCCACCGGAAACAGAAGTAAAATGCACCTTGCAATCTATTAAGCCACAAGTGCCCAAACAACGGTCCATGGGCTGGATCCGGTCCTGACGCCAATTCACCCAGCCTGTGCCACCCTTGTCGCTCCCGGAAGCGGAAGTAAAATTTGCTCATACAGGTGCGTTTTACTTCTGCCTCCGGGAGCAACGAGGGAGGAGTGGGCTGGATGAATTGGCATTGGGGGCCAGACCTGGCCCACAGGCTGTAGTTTTGGCACCCCGATTAACCTTTCATCAGGTGATCCTGTAGCTGATGCCATCCATCCATCCATTTTCATTTCCTTCCTATCTATCTATCTATCTATCTATCTATCTATCTATCTATCTATCTATCTATCTATCTATCTATCTATCTATCTATCTATCTATCTATCTATCTATCTGTCTGTCTGTCTGTCTGTCTGTCTGATTTCTCTGTGCCTATCTATCTATCTATCTATCTATCTATCTATCTATCTATCTATCTATCTATCTATCTATCTATCTATCTATCTATCTGTCTGTCTGTCTGTCTGTCTGTCTGTCTGTCTGTCTGTCTGTCTGTCTGTCTGTCTGTCTGTCTGATTTCTCTGTGCCTATCTATCTATCTATCTATCTATCTATCTATCTATCTATCTATCTATCTATCTATCTATCTATCTATCTATCTATCTATCTATCTATCTATCTATCTATCTATCTATCTATCTGATTTCTCTGTGCCTATCTATCTATCTGTCTGTCTGTCTGTCTGTCTGTCTGTCTGTCTGTCTGTCTGTCTATCTATCTATCTCTGATTTCTCTGTGCCTATCTATCTATCTGTCTGTCTGTCTATCTATCTACCTACCTACCTATCTATCTGTCATCTGTCTGTCTGTCTATCTATCTATCTGTCTGTCTGATTTCTCTGTGCCTGCCTGCCTGCCTGCCTGCCTACCTACCTACCTACCTACCTCTCTCTCTCTCTCTCTCTCTATCTATCTATCTAAAGCAGTGTTTACCAACCTTTTCTTTTTGTACTTCAACTCCCAGTGGCCCAAATCAATTCCCCAAAGCACTGATCAGCCAATGTACTGACTTAAGCTTCTGGGAATTGAAGTCTGCCTATGAGGGGTGGGTCCCACATTGGGAACTGCTGATCTAAAGGGACGCTGGCCTTTGCTACGTGTTTGTATGCATTATTCCTGTCCCATCTTTTCCCCAATGACGGGATACAAGGCAACTCACAAATTGTTGCCATAATCATAATGACAGCCACCATCACCACTTATGACTTTTGGGTCACTGGGCGAGTGGTGGGCGAGAACTGTAATGGACAACAGTTCTATGCCCAGTTCCCGAGTGAGACAGAGAGCATACGGAATGAGGGCTCCACGAGTGAGTCTTGGGTAGGGTGCTAATCGAAGCTGTTCCTCTGGTCAGCCGTTGCAAGCGGTCTAGCCACTCATGCAGATCTTGGCGGCTGCTGCAGTGCACCGTAATACGGTCCACGAAGCCCCCTGAAAAGCAAGCAGTGGTTGATTTATTCCATTGTAGCAATCATTTCCCAGACCGCCACAAGAAGGATTGGGAATTAAGTCACATTCAAATGAGACTAGACCAGGGATTCTCAACCTGTGGCCCGTGGCAACATTTCATGTGGCCCCTACTGCACCGCCTCTACCACACCAGGAAGTGCCATGCAGTGGAGGAAGGGCAAACTGGCCATCTGGCCCACAAAGCTGTCTTAGGGAGCATGAAACCGGCCTCTTGCTTCAAAAGGTTGAGAACTCTTGGACTAGACAAAAAACAACAACCTGTAACCCCTCCAAACTACAAACCCATCAAAGCGGTGCCAGATTAAGCCAGCGGCAAGGCCTGTAACAATTTGTGTCAAGAGGCCCTTAGGATTTAGGAGACCTATAAAATAAAACACCCACTACACCCCACACGTCGATGGACTCTGCCACTCAACACAAATTTGCACCAATAAGGAGTAGTGTGTAAGATGTGTGCGCAAAGACAGCTCTGCCTTCACGCGCATCTTTACTCTTTGGCTACATTTGTGGCAAATATACCCGTGATCAATGCATGGACCTAACCAAGAGGGTGAGATTTGCTTACTTAAGATCTCGATGTCCTAGGCAGAATTGGACTTCAGATTTGGATTCAGCACACTTGATTTAGTATCAGACACATGGATTAGACCAAGCAGTAGACAATACTTAATTTTTTGTGACTCAAGAGAGAGTCACCTGGCAGAACCCCACAATCACAGCCGTTCTGTGTTTTTGAAATTCACAGTTGGAAGAAATGAACTCTCCTAGACTCTGGATGTTAAATCGGCTGCTGGGGCTTTTGGGACTTGTAGTCACCACCAAAAGGTCTTTGCCAACCTCTGGCCACCGAACTAACCAGCTGTTGGGATGCAGCAAGAGATGGGGACCATTGCACCCCATAGTCTTCTTGTGGGGATTCTGGTAGAAGATGACTGGCCACTGTTGGAAGCTAAACCTTGACATTATGAGGACCTTTCAAGGTCTAATCGTGCAATGTGCTTCTGTGGTTCTTACAGAATCACTTTAAATCAGATGTAATGGGGACTAAAGGTAAAGGTTGTATCCAACTCTAGGGTCCAGTGCTCATCTCTGTTTCAAAGTGGAAGAGCCAGCATAATGATGACCACCAGCCTGGATAGCCGTAAAGAGTCTTAGCTACCTGTCATTTGCTATCCCTGGTAGAAGAAGCAGAATTGCAACAATCTCTACAGTCATACCTCGCATAACGAATTTAATTCGTTCTGCAAGTTTAGCTTGCTATGCAAAAAATTCGCTATGCGAGTCTGACTCGTGTAACAATTTTTTTGCTATGTGAGTCGGACTTTTCCCTATGGAAAAACTCGCATAACGAGCGTTTCTACGGGGAAAACTCGCATAGTGAAAAAATTCGTTATGCGAGTTTTCCCCATAGAAATGCTCGTTATGCGAGTTTTTCCATAGGGAAAAGTCCGACTCACATAGTGAAAAGTTCGTTATGTGAGTCAGACTGCTTAGCAAAAAACTTGCTCATTATGTGAGTTTTTTCCTAAGCAAAACGCTCGTTACGCGAGGTTTGACTGTACTTTGTGTTTCTTATTACAACATTGAACTATTCTAACGTCCTCCATCTTGTATGTTTTGCATTTTCTTCATCTTTGTCCATTTGCCTTAGTACTTCTTAGCTGGTCACCTTCACAATCCAATAAATTCTTAGCAGCCTGAGATAAATCCACATTTCGAATGTTTTTTTTTCCTTTTTAAACAGAAACCTGTCCATGGAGCCATGTACAGTCATACCTCGCATAACGAATTTAATTCGTTCTGTGAGGTTGCTCGCTATGGGAAAAATTCGCTATGCGAGTCTGACTCGCATAACGAATTTTTCGCTATGCGAGTCGGACTTTTCCCTATGGAAAAACTTGCATAACGAGTGTTTCTATGGGGAAAACTTGCATAGCGAAAAAAATTCGTTATGCGAGTTTTTCTATAGGGAAAAGTCTGACTCGCATAGCGAAAAATTCGTTATGCAAGTCAGACCACTTAGCAAAAAACATGCTTGTTATGCGAGTTTTTCGCTAAGCGAAATGTTCGTTATGCGAGGTTTGACTGCAATATAGTAGAATCATGAACACACAGCACCCAATGCCGGGTGTCTTGAAAGCCCAATCTAACTTCTGAACAACCAATGTTTCTGTTTCTGATATTGCACTGACCTGAGATTTCAAACACATTCTCGTTCCCTTCTGTATCTTCCAATTTTGTCACTGCCATTCCTATCAAAGGAAGCTTTCCCTGCTCCCATGAAAAGAAAACAACAGAATGGGGCGAATTTAACGTCATTATTAACTGAAAGCATTTCAATTAATGTTTTTGAATATGCACATATTGGGACTATCACCGGGTTAAAAGAAATTTTGGCCAGAGAGCAGAACGAATTTGAATCAGCTGCAATCCTAAAGATGTCTACTCAATAACAAATTTTCAAAACTTTATTGCCAGGTAAGTGTTTATAGGGTGGGTGGGTTTAGGAAAGGGGGATGGTCCAAAGTGGATTAAATCCTCCTTGAATCCTTCTTGATGAAGGACAGCAGCTTCATCCATCCTGGTCTAGGGTTGAGGAGGACTTTGAGTGCCAAAAGGGCTCAGGACCAGACAGTGACTCGTGGAACTGGATCCGTGGTACCATGGGTGTCACACTGTGCTGAAGAAGGCAGATGAAAGGCTACTGCATTATATTCTCAGGACAGTCCTCATGGCTGATCACCAGGATGAGAGCCAATATTTGGAATCAGATACAGCACATGAAGAAAAGGAAAGGTTTAGTTCAGTAGTTGTAAAGTTGGAGGCTGGTCATACAAAGTCCAACGATGCTAGTCAGAAGACTGCCAGCAAAGGTCACCTGGACCAGGTGTGGATGATGGGTTTATCTGCCCTGACACCTATGTGGCTCTTCAGCAAGCTTCACATTCTCAGAAAAACACCAAAAAGAGGGATATGCCTAATAAGAGGCATATTAGAAGATGGACATGACTTGAGGGCATATCACGATGAGGGTGAACTTTGGCACTCCAGATGCTCTTGAACTTCAATTCCCAGAAGCCCTGATCAGCAGGAGGGCTTAGGCTTCTGGGAACTGAAGTCCAAGAACACAGCTGGAGTGCCATGGTTCGCCATCACTGGCATATCATCAGCATCACCCTCTGTAGTTTAAATCTCCACAACGTTTTTGAAGAGAAGGATGGGAAATACGTACATGCCACGGCGAGTGGGCGGCAATATAAATTTGAACTAATAAATAAATAAATACCGCTTCTTTGTTTTAAGGGATGGATGGATGATGATAGCTATAGGTAGCCTACTCACCTGATATATAAACCCACTCATCCGAGGGCTTGCAGAAAGCACCAGCAGAACATGTGAAAACAGCACAAGATACCTTTCTTCTTTCTCCTGAAACAGACAAAAAAATCCACACATTTGCTGAATCTTCTCCTTGGCTCAGCAGGGACAAACATGTGGCATTTAAAGAGTCTAGTCCTCAGGATCTGCCCCCTTAAGCAGATCTCACCTCACTGCCTCCGTACTGGACCATGACTTGGGACATATACAAGATGTTGCCCAGGGACTTTATGTCATCGCCTTCCCATCCCTGAATCGTCTCCGAAAGAACCTGGAGCTCAAGTTGCTTCCTCTTCCTCATCTCCTGACACTGGGACTGTTGGAAAAGGGAGGGGAAAAGGTTCAGAGGAAGAAAAGGCTGGATTGTAAACATAAAGGAAACGACACAACCCACCAGGATTTGAACCTTGGATCCAAACAAATATCAACCCCAGAAGGGATCATTTAGAGAGATCAGGGAATTGTCCCAGTTGACAGGGAGCTTCAAGCAAGAAGTCCTAGACCAGGGTTTTTCCATCTTAGGTCACCAGATGTACTTGGAGTTCAAATCCCAGAACCCCTGGTCAGCAGGCTTGCCGGCGTGGTCTTCTGGGAACTCAAGTCCCAGAAGAACTGAGGACCCAAGTTTGAAAAACCTTGTCCTAGACCAGTGATGGCCAACCTTGGCATTCCAGATGTTCTTGAACTTCAATTCCCCAGAAGCCCTGAACAGTTGGTGTGTTGACTTGGGCTTCTGGGAATTGAAGTCCAAGAACACCTGGCGTGCCAAGGTTGGCCATCAATGTAGACTAATCATAGCAGACAGCTCTTCAGCTTCCTATTTGACAATCCTATCAGAAAAAAGCACCTTATTTCACCCCCTTCTTGGCTATGGGTCTCATTGTTGGTCTTCTCCATTTTTCTGCTCTAATGCAACACAAGATGACCTGGCTAGTTTGCCCAATTAAAGCTGGACTTTGATTTACAAATGTGGGACAGACTGCCAGGCGGGTATCTCCACTTGTTAAAATTTGAAAATCCCAGCTTGCTGTAACCCATGCCCAACCTGCAGACATTTCTCCAGGACCTCAGAAAGAAAGAGGTCATGGAGAGATCATTTAGGAGCTGCTTTCTAAAATGATTTCATTACATAGATTGGTATCCTGGTAAGTTTACTTGGCTGGTTTCAGGGCTTGGGGAATATACCCGGATCTCCCCAGGTTTGAAAAAGTAACTTAAAGACTACCACTCGTAGAATCCCCTCTGTCAGTTGTAGACAGTGGGCGTGCTAGTCGGTAGATACTTAGAAATGGACCCCCCCCCAAAAAAAAATGTAACTTTCCTAAGTTCTGACCTACCAAACATGCTGTCCTAGAGCTACGTGATAAGTCTAAATTTGCTGAGTACAATCCTTTTTCCTGTTTGTTTGTTTTTTTGACAAAACCTGACTTTCTTCTCCTTAGGAGCCCTGGTGGCACAGTGGTTAAAACTGCTGTACTGCAGTCAGAAGGTTATGAGTTCGATCCTGACCAGGGCTCACTGTTGACTCAGCTTCTTCTATCCTTCCAAGGTTGGTCAAGTGAGTCTCCAACATGTTGGGTGGAGGTGGGGGGGAGGGACAAAATGCTAATGAACTTATGGGGCCATATAGAAGTGTGATAAGAGAGACGTTATTAAGATGTCCCACAGAGATAACGTTCTATCAAGGTCTTCTTTGTAGTCTCTGTGAATCTATCCTGACTGGGGCTCATCCTTCCATGGGCAGTCTATTGAGGACCCAACGTGTTGGGGGCAAAATGCTAATGGACTTGTGACCTGCCCAGAGAGTGCACTATGCGTCGGTATAGAATTGTGAATGGCTTTGCTTCTTGCTACCTGGCTTCTGCCCTTTCCTCTCTGCCACCATGTTTGCATCTTTACCACTAAGGAAGGAAGAGGCCTCCTGGGTTTCAGTGAAACTGAGAGATAAGAGAGAGAGATGACATGAAAGGAACCTCCCTCCCCCAGGACTGCATTTTACTAACAGTTTTCACCAGGGAGAGAGTGCCCTCTTATGGACAAAGACTTCTGCTCCGAGGTCTTACCACGAGTGACTTGAAGGATGCAACGGCTCTCACGGTGTCCTCATGGTCTGGATGCACCTCCTAGAAAAAGAGGGGAATTTTGGGAATCAGTCTGGAACATCTACAAAGAACCTGCTCTGTTCCTAAGGTGATGCTGAGTAAAGAGTCCCCGAATGTGTGCTCATGCAACAGTCTGGATGGACAAGTTTTGAGGGCTCCAAATGTATCACGGCACTTTAAAGACTGGCTTCTACTAAGACTTTTAAAACTAAACTTGATAAATTTGAATAACACAAACAATATCTGCTAACACTGAAAAGAAAGAAAGGAAGGAAGGAAGGAAGGAAGGAAGGAAGGAAGGAAGGAAGGAAGGAAGGAAGGAAGGAAGGAAGGAAGGAAGGAAGGAAGGAAGGAAGGAAGGAAGGAAGGAAGGAAGGAAGGAAGGAAGGAAGGAAGGAAGGAAGGAAGGAAGGAAGGAAGGAAGGAAGGAAGGAAGGAAGGAAGGAAGAAAGAAAGAAAGAAAGAAAGAAAGAAAGAAAGAAAGAAAGAAGAGACGGAAAAAGGAGAGAGATAGAGAGAGAGAGAGAGAAAAGAGAAAGAAAGGAGAGACAGAGAAAGGAAGGAAGGAAGGTGAGATAGAGAAAGAAAGAAAGAAAAAGAAAGAAAGGATCGAAAAAGGAGAGATAGAAAAAGAAAGGAGAGATAGAAAAAGAAAGGAGAAAGAAAAAAGAAAAGAAAAAGAAAGAAAGAATGGAGAAAGAGAGAGAGAAAGAAAGAAGAGATGGAGAAAGAAAGAACTATTTATTCTAAAAAAGATATAGTTTATTTCAAAAATGACACCAACGGCCCACACCAACGCCCAGGGAAGAAGAAGCCAGGGCAGGTTGAGGACTTCGCCGCCCGTCCCCTCTCCCCCATCAACATATTGTAATGTAATGTATTGTTTGTAAGCCGCCCTGAGTCACTATGGAGAGTGGGCGGCAATATAAATTTGAACTAATAAATAAATAATAAATAAATAAACACATGTAGCTTGCAAGCCATCTTATCAGATGTTTTAAGTAGACTGCAGCCCACAAAGGTAAAGGTCGCCCTTGCTCAAAAGCCAGTTGTATCTGACTCTAGGGTTCAGTGCTCATCTCCATTTACAGATAAAGAGCTAGCACTGTCTGTGCCTGCATACACTTCTGTGTTCATAGGGCAGGCATGAAAGGCTGTTACCTTTCCTGCTGAAGCGGTACCTATTTATCTACTTGCAATTTCTTGCTTTCAAACTGCTAGGATGGCAGGAGCCAGGACAGGAGCTCACTCCATAGTGCAGCACTCAGGTCTTGAATGCTGGCCTACCGACCTTCCAGTCATCAAGTTCAGCATCTTAACCACTAAGCCACTGCAGTCCCCTGCAAGCCAGAAAAGCCCAGTTATCCCTAGCCTGGATCAGTGATCATGCTAAACCAGGTAGCTTTGAGGTGCAATATATCATTTGAGGTGATCCTTGTATCCATGTGCAAAGATTGCCCACACTGCAATTCATGCGAGACTGTTTAGCACAATCTAGACTAATCTTTCCCTTTAAAGAGAAAGAAAAACAAAAACCCACTTCCTGTCTCTTTCTCAATGCTTAAGCTATTTAACAATCTTGAGAAATGGAAAACTTCCTTTCCACTTCCCTACAGAGGGGGAGGGAGAGGAAGTGTTCCATTTCTTTCTAATTTATTTGTTAGCTGCTTTAACTGTTGCTTTCTAACACAGCACATCAGCAGTCCATATTCTCCAATGCATTAGGCCTCAGATATGTGACACTGGGCAGAAGACTTGCCTAGAAACTTTAAAAGAACAGTAGCACAAACCTAGAAAGATGGGAAAGGTAGGCACAGTCCTCTATAACTTCCAGGCTACTCTTTGGCAGTTTCTCTCTCTACAAATTTCCTCAAAGCACAGGAAGTCTGGGAATAGCACACTCACTCATTTCTACCAAGACAGGGCAAATCTCCAAATAGGACCCCCTTCTGGTCCCTCAGCCTGGAGATCTGCTTGCCACATTTACCTCCATGTGACGCTCAAGTTCTTGTAGAAGGGAGACATATTTGTCCAGCCGTGTGAACGGCTTGCTGAGGCTCATGGTTAAGGTGAGGATGCCCGAGCAAGTTGCTCCTTGAAGCTCCATGAACTTCTCCAGCTGATCACTAGAAGGAAGATGCAAAAGAGGTGAAAATGCACATGTGAGGACCAATAATAACGTCACCCCTGCTCAAAAGCCAGTCGTATCTGGCTCTAGGGTTCAGTGCTCATTTCTTTTTATAGCCAAAGAGCTAGTGCTGTCTGTGCCTTCAGATGTTTCCGTGGTCATGTGGCAGGAATGACTTGACAGAATGCTGTTTACCTTCCCACAAAATTGGTACCTATTTAATACTATACAATACTAAGAGAAATAGCAATACTCAGAATATACCTTTCTTTCTTTTTTTCAGCGGGGGCATAATAAAAGTCACATTTCCAAATCAAAGTACAGTCAAACCTCGCATAAAGAGCGTTTCGCTTAAAGAGTAACTCGCTTAAAGAGCAGAATTTTCTCTGAATGTTTGCTTCGCTTAACAAATAAAACCAACCAAAAACTCGCTTAACAAATAAATCGGGGTTCGCAATCCCCCCCACAATTGGTCACTTTCAATGGTGTTTCGCTTAAAGAGCAAACTCGCTTAAAGAGCAATCCTGTGGAACGCATTATGCTTTTTAAGCGAGGTATGACTGTAATGAGTGGGGAAATATTTCCTGTGTCATTAAGTGGTTAAAATGTCTGTTTAATCTGCTAATGATACAGGGATGTTGAAACCAGCTGGGGGAATTAAAAAAGTAAACGCATTTATGCTCAGTTAAGACTCTGACTGGAAGGCCGGCAGACCAGCCGTTTGAGACCCAAGTACTGCACAGCGGAATATGCTCCCATCTCTGTCCCAGCTCCTGCCAACCTAGTAGTTTGAAAGCAAGGAATTGCAAGCAGATAAACAGGTCCCACTTTGGCGGGAAGGTAACAGCGTTCCATGTTTTGTCATGCCTGCCACATGGCCATAAAAACATCTTCAGATGCAGACAGCGCTGTAAACAGAGATGAGAACCAACTCCTAGTAAGGGCAACCTTTACTTTTACCGAAAGAAGGAAGCCCGTTTTGGAACAATCCCGGAAATCACATGTGCTGGGAACAAAACAAAAAAGGGCAATCCTAACCAAGCCAGAAAAACAGAAGCCCCCGACAAGGACCCAGATAGATGCAGGTAAGAATACTCTGTGGATGGACTGGCTCTCTCCATAGATTATATGATCTGATCCCAGGAAAAAGGACCAAGCCAGCCTATCCTTGCAGTGGCCAAAATGCCTCTCTGATTGCACCCAAAGCTACTGAAGTCAGACTATATCAGGAGTGTTTAGGGTGTCATGGTGGCTTATGATTTCTCATGGATGACTGCGTATTGGTGGACATCCCGCTATGGTAATGGAGTAGACCGTACACCCAGCAACTCAACGCCAAGTGTTGGGCGGCGGTAAATAACCTGACTCTCCAAAGGGGCCAATGGCTGCAGGAAATACCACTGGAAACCATCATTTTGGAAACCAATGGCAAAATGAGCGGAGGTGGAACCCCTTTACTATTCTGATTCCCAATGGTCATGGAGGCAGAAGAGACCATTGCCAGATGGACTGGCTGTGAAGGAGCACCTTGTCCATATCCTCAAGGTTACGGCAGTCCATTGCAGTCCCGGTGTTGAATCCTGCAAGTCTAATTTCACACGTGCCACAGGAGATGGCTCCGTGATCATAGTGTGTGGGTCACTTCACGGCAAGCTGGTATCCACCTTAAACCAATTCACAGCCAATGCCATTTTTCTTGATTGCCTCAGAGGGCGAAGGTGGCCCAGAACCAGCTGGCCTCCAAGACCAGGCCTTTTGGCACTGCGGGCCAGAAAAAAAAAGTATGCTTGGATTGAGATGCAGCCGTCGCCGCTACTATCACCACCTGCTGTTTTTATTACTTGCTGCCTCTTCATCTTATTTTGCCCTTACCTGTGTTGGGTCAAGACATTGACAGCAGTCGGGTGGTTAGCACAGTAGGCGAGGTACAAAGATCTGAACTGAGGCATCAGGTTCATGAAGCAACCTCCCACTTTCTGCTGGTGCTCTGGAAGCCTGCAGGAGAGATTGAGGGGAGAAGGCATTGGTCCCTGTGTTTGAGAGCAGTCTTTCTCAACCTTTGGTTTTTGGACTTCAGTTCCCAGAAACCTAAGTCAATTCTCCAAAACACTGATCAGCCAATGTACTGACTGAGGCTTCTGGGAATTGAAGTCCCCCTGTGGGGAAACAACTGGACGTTATTGGCTTTCTTGGCTCCATGACCATCAGCTTGGGATGCTTTAGCTGTGGATTCCATGGAAGTTGGTCTCGTCATCTAGATGTCTGTTCCCACCCCTGACCTTCTGAGATGCAACGTGGATGGTATGATCTAACCTCTGACCATGCATGGAAGATTAAAAGTAGCCTCTTGGATGTAGAACAGGCTGTATTGCATGCACAGCTTTGTCTTCCAAGAGATGAGAACTGCCAAAAACCTTGGAATGAACAGATGGAGAATATTTGACAGAGAACCCAAGAAGCTGCCAACCTCCCTCTGTCTAATTGCTGGGTCAACTCTACAAAGCAACAAGAACTGGCCTTTGGCCACTGAGCAGATTCCAATTAGAGGAGGCTTTGCAATCACTTGGCACCATTATTGCTTGGTTAATGGACTGGAGGAGAGAAAATTAAAATATTTCCAAATACAACCCCTGGTACTTACTTCGCACAATCTTCCAGTGCCTGGTTGAGCGTTTGCTGGAAGGAGCAGATTTCATCCACATTTCCGAGTAAAGATGCAATATCCCCAGCACTCAGCCTGCAAGTATTCAGAGCACAAGAGTTTTCTCAATATTTTAATGTTATTAAATTAAATTCTTCTGATGATATAACTTTAATACTAAGGTTTCTAAATTCTGGCACTGATCTTCCAAAGCACCTAACCAAACAACCAACCAACCAACTGACTGACCAACCAACCAACTGACTGACCAACCAACCAACCAACCAACTGACCAACCAACCCAACCCAACCCAATCTGACCTGACCCAACCCAACCCAACCCAACCCAACCCAACCCAACCAACAAACCCTAATAAATCAACCCCAAAAACAGAGTGAGTGTAACCTTACTTATCATAGGACTGGAGAGGCCTCAGATATGTACCCAGAAGTGACTGAAGCTCCTTAGCATAGTCCCGTTCTGTTTCCAGAATATTCTGGAGTACCTGAAGCAAGGAAGCAAGAGAGATGGAAATAACTAATTGCAAATGAACAGATACAGGTACACTGAAAGTTACATCCAGAACAAATAGACCTCAATAAGTTACAGGCTGCTAAGATAAAACTGGAACTCTACGAGCGCATCTGCACCATTAAGTTACAGTGGTCGGATATCCCTTTCATTGCCATAATTCTGTCCTGCTACATCTTGGGAACTGTAATTTGCAGGGGAAAATACTCCTAATTCTTTACTGTGGTTCAAAGGAAGGCACAAGAAAACTGCAATGGAGAAGACTAAATAGTGAAGGTAAAGGTAAAGGCTGCCCTTGTTCGAAAGCCAGTAATATCCAACTCTAGGGTTCAGTGCTCATCTCTGTTTATAGCCAAAGAGCCAGATCTTTCTGTAGCTATGTGGCAGGCATGCCTCAACACGGAATGCTGCTTACCTTCCCATTGAAGTGGTACCTATTTATCTACTTGCAATTTCTTGCTTTCCATCTGCTATGTTGGCAGGAGCTGGGACAAAGACGGGAGCTCACTCCATCATGCAGTACTCTGGCCCTGAACTGCTGACCTGCCAAACTTCCAGTCATCAAGTTCAGCATCTTAACCACTTGAGCCACCGCAGTCCCTAAAACACAAAGTACTCCACTCCCACCCAACTGAAAGTCCACAGTCAGGCAGCCATACTGGTTAAAAGTGGTATCTAAGTATTAGTACCACAGGCTGAGAATTTCATATAGGAAACTCCTTTCTCTCCTTTTCTAATACAGTAATACCTCATATAACATTAGTATCGAATAACACTAAAATCGCATAACATCAAGGAATCTGGGGGGAAGAATTGCATCAGATAACATTAAGATCCTATGGGATGCTTCAGATAACAACCGCGAAAGCCTGTCTGGTTACAATGTATCTCTATGGATCCCATAGAGGATCAGATAACACTAAAAATCATATAACACCAAGACTTGTGGAACCAGGTTTTAGTGTTATATGAGGTTTTACTGTACTAAAATTCTTCTCCCTTCACATCCCCCCCCCCCAGCAGCCTAGCTGATGCAACCAATATCTTTCCCCCAATATTATAATGTCAACAACGGGAGCGCATTTGATATTCTCTCTCTCTTCTTTTCACTTCCAGAATCCGGCCACCCTTCCATCTCAGTCATTCAAAGCAGATTGTTCGTGCCGGAAATGCCAAGACGAGGAAGTCAGCGCGGCAGAACACGCGAGCTCAAAATGTCAATGTATTCCTTCTGCCCCGGTCCTGGAGGCTTGTTCCGTCCTCTGCGGGAACATTTGCCTTCCCCAGAAGTGTCACACTCTGTGCGTCGAGGCATCCCCAGGGCACTGTGATATCTCAGCGGCAGTATAGGCAACATGGATTTTCAACAATGGGAGAGGTGGACAAAAGCCAGCAATGAGAAGGCAAGTGCGATATGGATAAAAAAGGGCAAGCCAGACCTAAAGATGGATAGCTAAACTAGCTAGTTTATCTCCAGTGCGTTGAGGGCCTGTATGTGTCACTCTCTTGAAGGCGTTCAAACCAATTTTAAGGACCCAGATCGGCATTACTTCAGTAGTAGAAGTACAGTATACCATTACAGATTCTTCCTTTAGTATAACTGATGAGGGGGCCGTGGTAGATTGGTGGTTAAGACGCAGAACATGACAACTGGAAGGTCGGCAGGTCAGCCATTCGAGACCCGAGTGCTCCATGGCAGAGTGAACTACCCTCCTCTGTCGCAGCTCCTGCCAACCTAGCAGTTTGAAAGTAAGAAACTGCAAGCAGATAAATAGGTAATGTTCTGGTGGGAAAGGTAACAGCGTTCTGTGTGCTTCAGCTTTTAGTCATGCCTGTCACGTGACCACAGAACTGTTTGCAGATGCAGACAGGATCCTAGAGTTGGACGTGATGGACTTTGAGCAAGGGGAACCTTTACCTAACTAATCATTTAGCACTTCGTTATTCTGTTGTTTCAAATTAACATTGTTAATGGTGTAATTTTAGCTCCAGACACTGTGTCCACTAGAACGGGCTCTTGATAAATGCCACGGAAGGAGTGATGTGGTGGTATGCGACATGTGAAGTCTGGTGTTTGTTGAGCCTGCCAGTGGTTTATTTCTTTTAGGAACTAGATACGGACTTATAAGATAGGAGTATACCAAAATATCTCATTATCAGCGTTGGATTCCCATAGTTATGATGTAATGCTTGTATGCACAAACTATATATAGGTTCTTATGTTCTTAATAGTCTACAGTTATTTGGTATAATATGCTGCATATTTACCGATGGAGATTACTAATCAATTATGGTCTTTATGCTGGATATATTTTATATTGTATTGAATAACATATATCGTCAATACATTACATGGAGTATTGCTCAGAAATAGAAGTTTCATTCCATGCTCCAAAGTTGCCATATCACCATTAAAAACACAGGCAGCTAGACTGGTCCGTATCAAGAAACAAGGATTGGTGTTTTGTAAAGTTAATGGCTCTTGGTTTCTGTTCCAGAACAAGCTGTTCTCAGATATATTGTAAGAAAACAAGGGTAAAGATTTCCATTGCTCAAAAGCCAGTTGTATCTAACTCTAGGGGCTGGTGCTCATCTCCATTTACAGCCTAAAAGCCAGCGCTGTCTGTGCTGGCAGACATTTCCGTGGCCATGTGGGAGGCATGACTAGATGCCAGGGTGCACGGAATGCTGTTACCTTTCCTGCCAAAACATTGCCTATTCATCTACTTGCAATTTCTTACTTTTGAACTGCTAGGTTGGCAGGAGCTGGGGCAGACGACGGGAGGTCACTTTATCGTGCAGCGCTCGGGTCTCAAACTACTGACATGCTAACCTTCCAGTCGTCAAGTTCAGCATCTTAACCACATTTCCCCCACCATTTTACTTTATGCGCTCATGGGCCGAGGTTGCATACCTACATAAGGAAGCTCTACTCTATGGTATTTAGGCCACATCTTTAAAGAATCAACACTCTTGTTTTGCTGCTGAAAGCACAAACCCTGCTTGCCTGCTTAACAGCAATTTCAAACCGTGATTAATAGCCACAAATAAATAAATAATGTTAACTGAGCACTGAGTGGAAATGGAAGGCTTTATCAGCTTACCACAGTATAGTAATTTTTTGTCAGCTGCGGGCTTTCGCCTCCTTTCAAAGCTTTAGGGGACAGCGGTTTATCTGCCAAAGAAGTAGAGGAAATGGTTACACAGAAAGGTCCTTCTTCTGCACAAAGCGAAAGAGAAATCACGTTGACAATTTCAGCGAAATTGGAGCAACCACAACATTAGAGAAGAAACAGATCTTAATTCCAGCTGCTGCTAATAAAAGCAAGCTTCAGTAGACTGACTGACCGACCACATCAGGGTCCAGATGTTGACCTTAACATATGAAAGTCTTCATGGTTGGGAACCTTGTCACATGAAAGACTTAGCTCTTGGCTAAGGCGGGTGGAAGGTGCTCCAGATTTTAGCTCAAACTTTAAAAGAGCTCAACTAATTAATTATACCCTTGCTTTAGCCTCATTCAATATGGCGGTTTCAGATCAGGGGGAGAGAGAATGGAATGTAAACTATGTGGGCCTCTTGGTGTAGAAGAACCGAAACCTAATGTGTGATAGACATTTCATATAAATTTGAACTAATAAATAAATATCATTGGTTAGAATCCCTAAGGGGGATCTTGTGGGAGGAGATATAACCCAGAGAAAGTTGGGGGTGAGAGAGACTCTCTTTGATGCTATGCTTTTGAACTGCAAAAAATGTAGTTGCTTGAGAAAGAAGGGGGAGGGCCTTTGGCAATCCCTTGAAAAACCAGCATAACCAATATCAGAAAACAAAACAAAATTAAAAAACACTGTAGCATATTAAAGACTAACTGCTATATTTTTATTGTTAGCTTTTGTGGATCAAGTCCACTTCTTCCAAAAAACTCAGTATAACCAATATATTTCTAAAATACCTGAACAGGCTTTGGAGTGGTTATTTGGCTCGATGCTACCTTACCTACACATTTTTGGATGCCTTGGTTGTCCACCCAGGGAGCTGCAACTCAGAAGAATGATAGGGCCTACTCGAGAGCAAGGCACCCTATCGTTACATATGACTCACAATGGCAGAATAGAGGGCTGGGAACAATCTGTTTTAAACGTGCACATCGGTTCAATGAGCTTATGAAAGGATTTGAGTATGGGAAGCTGAGGCTGTGGTCCTTATAGGACATTGATGGTGAACCTTGGCACTCCAGATGTTCTTGAACTTCAATTCCCAGAAGCCCTGATCAGCAGGAGTACTGACTTGGGCTTCTGGTAAGTGAAGTCCAAGAACGCCTGGAGTGCCAAGGTCTCCCAGCACAGTTTATAGGATATGGGACATGAAAGACTTTAATGTTCACCTGGTGGTAATGGAGGTGGAGGTGGAATGAAGTTGCTCTACCTATGGGACCTAATCTAGACCTCTAGCCTTCTAAAACAAGTCACACCACCGTCCACTTGACAACACTTGTATTGTGATTTTCTAGCTTTTGCATTGGGTTTTTCCTGTTCTTATAAATATTGCAATGCTGCTTCTAAGATATTATGGTAAAATATACTTGTATTTTTAGACCAAGGGTGGCCAACCTTGGTGGTCCAGGTGTTCTTGAACTTCAATTCCCAGAAGCCCTGATCAGCAAGTGTGCTGGCTTGGGCTTCTGGGAATTGAAGTCCAAGAACACCTGGAGTGCCAAGTATTGGCCATCCCTGGTCTAGACATACAAAAAACACCACACTCACTAGTAGATGGTGCCTTGCTAATATTCTGAAATTGAGTTTGGGCCTCAGGTTGAAGAAAGCTTTCATCTTTATATGAAATTTATCATGCAGTTACAGAGCACATACAGCCCAAAAGGTCGTATTCATGGAGAAGAAGATGCCAGCCACATTGCTAGTTGACAGTTCACTTACCGGAGGACTTGATTTCTCTGACGTAGTTACTAGGGAACCATCCGGTCTTCCCGTTAAGGGTTCCTTCCCACCAACCTCCTTCCTCAACGCGAGTGACGTAGATGACATCGCCTTTGTTCATGGACAACTCATCCTCGTTGGTTTGCTTGAACTGGAACCTGGCCTTCACCACCAGTTGGTGAGTCCCGTTCTCCGTCATCTAAATCAAACACATGCCCAGAAGCGTCGCAATAGCAACAAAAAAACAAAAACAGAAGACCTTTGTGTGTTCTGAAGAAGGGAAACAACACAGTTCCTATTAAAAACAATAATGAAATCTTGGAAATATGAACTTTGTCTGCTTTTGCCCAAGAAGTCCTCTTAATTGCAGCTATAACAGTAAAAGTCGCCCTTCTGTGCAAGCCATTCGTATCTGACTCTAGGGTTTGGTTTTCATCTCTGATTACAGCTAAAAACCCTGTACTGTCTACATTTGCAGACATTTTCATGGTCATGTGGCAGGCATGACTAGATGCTAAAGCACGCGGAACACTGTTACCTTTCATGCAGAAGTGGTACCTATTTATCTACTTGCAATTGCTTGCTTTCAAACTGCTAGGTTGGCAGGAGCTGGGACAGAGGCGGGCGCTCACTCCATCATGCAGCACCTGAGTTTTGAGCTACTGGTGGCCTTCCAGTCGTCTTATTCAGCGTTTTAACCACTAAGTCACCGCAGTCCCTTAACTACACATCCTTTTATCTGAGCTTGATCCTCATCTGGAAAGAATATGTTCAATTACTGTATATAATCAAGTATAAGTCTAGTTTTTTAGCCCCCCCTCCCAATGAGTTCCAAAAATGGGACTCAACTTATACTCAAGTCAATGTAAGCATTAAAAAAAATAACCACGCAAATGTCTAAATTAATTAATTTTCATGTATTTTAATTACTGATTAATTAATTATTTTCATGTATTTTAATTCATGTATTTTAATTTACTGTATTTTCATGTACAGTATTTTAATTAAAATTTCCACCCCCACTTATACTCAGGTCAATCTATTTTCCTAGTTTTGGTGGGACGGACATTTGGTGGGACGGACATTTGTCCATCCCACCAGAGAGGACTGGAGAGGCTCTCTTGTGGTGCCATCAGCCAGAGAGGCACACCTCTCTGGCACTAGAAGCAGGGCCTTCTCGGTGTCTGCTCTGGCCCTGTGGAACCTCCTGCCAACTGAGCTACGTCTACAGATGGACTTGCTGTCTTTTAGGAAAGGATTGAAAACCTGGCTGGAGGGATGAGTTTTGGGACGGGTGGTATTATGACCCCAGCCCATTGGCTTATCTGAGCCCCCTGTCCTTAGTTGTAATTTAATATAAATTTTTAATCAGAAAGTATTGACATTGACATCACCATAAAATGTTACAAAAAAAAAAAAATCCAAGAAGTCAAAAAAGAAGGGATTCAGTCCCATTGAGAGCCAACCCGAGCCCTGGAGTTGCTGCTCTCTCTCTCTGGCGAAAGCGGGAGTGGCGAGATCTTTTATCACCACCCGGGACCCGCAGCTGTTCTCAGTTGTTTGAAAAAGAGTCTGATGGTGACGGAGGCGGGAGCGAAGCGGAGTTCTTATGCCGGCCGCCCCTCTCACAGGTGACTTATAGTCAAGTATATACGGTACTTAAACTGCCCTCACAGCCCAATCTGGTACTGCTCTCCAGCTGATGGTGGAACTCAGTCCTGGTTTTAGCTCTAATTTTACAGGAACTCAACTCACCAAGCCTATTGAACTAAGAGGAGAGTACCTTCAGCACCACGGACAGCATCTGCCCCAGCCTCTGTATAAGATTCAATAGATTTGTGGAGGACTCAACTGTCATACAAAGCCTCCATGGGCAGCGGCAATCTAGCTTTAAATACCAGATGTTGGAAACATAACGTTAGAGGACAGTTTTTAGAAACATTAAAAACTAGAGTGCTGGGACTAGATATTTGGATAGCCCAGTTCTATTCCCTGGTGAGCCTTGAAACTCATTTATACTCTCCTTTTTAGAGAGGACTTTCAGTGGTCTGCAGGTCAGCAGTTCAAGACCTGAATACCGCATGAGGGAGTGAGCTCCCATCTCTGTCTCAGCACCTGCTGACCTAGCAGTTCAAAAGCAAGAAATTGCAAGTAGATAAATAGGTACTTCACAGTGGGAAAGGCAACAATGTTCTGTGCCCTCTAATGTCTAGTCATGCCTGCCACATGTCCACGTAGATGTCTGCAGACACAGACAGTGTTGGCTCTTTGGCTATAAACAGAGATGAGCACCGAACCGTAGAGTTGGATATGACTGGCTTTTGAGCAAGTGCAGCCTTCACCTTTCAAATATCCTCCTTCGGTAGGAGGGGTTCTAATTCGGGTTACAATTTAGTTTTCTCTTTCCAATTTGGGCTGTATTTATAATTCTGTTTTTACAATCTTGTTTATTGTTTTCTGCCACCTATCGGGTCTATCTGGATTTTAATGTTTTTGTTTGTTTAATGCTTATTTTAATTTTGCATCTCTGTTTACGTGTTATTCACCTCCTCTTGTCATATAAAGCAGGCCAATGTTATTATCTCCAAGATGCTGTTTACGGAAACTGAGGCTGAGAGGGGACAATTCTATCTCCTCTCATGGTACAGTCCAGGGGCAAGATTTATTTGTTTGTTTGTTTGTATTTCTCCACTGCCCGTCTCACCAAAGTGACTCAGATTCAAACCAGGAACGTCCTAATTCACTATGCATTTGCTTAACTGTTCTGCAGGTGTCTTCCCGTTCTTTTTCTGAGCTCCTCGTTCTTTCCCACTCCATCCCTCTAGCCCAGGGTTCCTCAAACTTGGCTCTCCAGATGTTCTTGGACTTCAGTTCCTGGAAGTCCTGATCAGCAGGTGTGCTGACTTGGGCCTCTGGGAATTGACGTCCAAGAACACCTGGAGAGCCAAGTTTGCTGATCTTTGGGTCTAGATCAGTGATGGCCGACCTTGGCACTCCAGGCGTCTTGGACTTCAGTTCCAAGAAGCTTAAGTCAACAGACCTGCGGGTCAGAGCTTCTGGGAATTGAAACCTAAGAACATCTGGAGAGCCAAGTTTGCTGATCTTTGGGTCTAGATCAGTGATGGCCAAGCTTGGCACTCCAGGTGTCTTGGACTTCAGTTCCAAGAAGCTTAAGTCAACAGACCTGCGGGTCAGAGCTTCTGGGAATTGAAACCTAAGAACATCTGGAGAGCCAAGGTTGGCCATCATTGGTCTAGAATCTCTAGACCAATTTCAGAGAAAACTTACCGTTGCTTTGGACTGGTGGCCCAGTGTTGTTGGCGAGTTAGCGGAGGTCGCTTGCATTAGAGGTGGCTGGTCTCTTGCAGGAGCACTAGGAGGTGACAGAGGTGTGTATGGCTGAGCGAATCTCTGATTTGCTTAAAGAGAATAAAATAAAATAATTCCTCCACAGTCAACAATGCATAAAGCCCACATTGCAGAAAAACCCTCAAAAACATGTTGACATTTGCTGAATACAGACAATACCTGTTTCTTTTTGTGGGCAAATAGGCAAATATTAGAGGATGCCATATAGAGAAGGATGATAGTTCCTTCCTTCCTCACAGCCTTCTGTAATACATCGTGGATGTCTTACGTATCTCCGCCCAAAATACAAGACAGCATTCTGGAGTTTTGCCCCACTCGGATTTAGATCAATATGGAAAAGAGCCAATGCCAAGCTTTCCCCAGCATGTCGGTTAAGAGAGGTGGTTGCCAATCAGCCATCTTGTTAACGACAACCCACATTTGTCTTCCCCCACAGTGGCTCCCTGCCAAAGACTGCTTGTGACGTGATACCAAAAGATGGTCTACCGGGCACAGATCTTTCTGTTCCAAATGGTAGGTTTTATTATGCTACTCTTTCTTCCTCCTCTTTGAAAGGATGGGTCCTTCTCTTTCTAAAGTGGGGGTTCCCAACCCATGGCCCATGGTCCAGCCCCGGCCCATGGCACCATTTCATGCGGCCCGCATCACCGCCACACTGGAAATGGAAACGTTTACAACAGCAGCATTTCTGCCAGGGGAAACCACATGACTGGACTGCTTAGCTGTCTGGAGAGCATGGTCTGGCCCACGGGTGAAAAGGTTGGGGAGACCTGTTCTAAAGTCACCTGTCCCCAGGTTTGTTAGATTTCGCATTTATGCCCCTACTTGGACGGACATTCCCTCAGAACCCTAGTCTACTCATTGGTAATCTCATGGGTTGACTACTGCAATGCACTCAACGTAGGGTTACCCTTGGTTTTTTTTTCCTTTTTTTTTTTTAATTTTTCAAGGAACACAAACAAAAAATTACAAAAAAAAAAAATACCACATACACATATCAAAAAGACATACAACAGATAACTAAATTCACCCTCATCCAACCCTTCACCTCCCATCTTTCCATATTAACGCAACATAAATCCCTACCACCCACCCTAAACCTTTCACCACCCTAAACCTTTCACCATTCTATCATCTTCTCCCCCCCATCCTTCCATTGAAGAACCGCCTCCGAGTGTCAAAGAGGGGGGGGGGGGAGACCGGGACTAGGCGAATTCATATCAATATTTGAAAGTATCAAATAAATCAACTTGCTCAAAGCTATACAGTTATTCCTTGTTCTTCCTTCCTTCTGCTTATGGCTGTCTACCCCTATTCTTTTTATTTCTATTCTATATTTTCAACCCTTATTCCCCTTTAGCTTTCTTTAACAAAAATTCTTCATATTTCAATAATATTTTTATAATTACCCTACAACTTGTAAGACACTGGGAACAGCTAACTCTTCCTAACAATTCAGGTGTTACATTGACTTAATATTTCCTTCCATCTGTAATATCCTAGACTTCATTTTCATATTTCCAGACATACCCTTAAGCAAACCCTTTTTCATATTTCCCTTTACCTCTGCTACTATTGTATTTTTATTATAATTCATCCCTATCTTCAACTCCTTCATCTTTTCAATACTTTATATTTCTCTCTCGTATTTATTCTAAACTACTCTCTTTTATCATTTTTGTCAGCACCTTATTTAATTCCTACCAACTCCATTGCCCATTTTTTATAGAGATTATCGTACTTCCCCATTCTAATCAGTTATCTATCCCATTCTATATTCTATTAATATATATACCTGTATAAGGTTTCCATAACTATGTTACACTATACTTCTTTTATTCCAGAAAATCAAAATCAAAATCAAAATTCTTTTAATCCACAAGAGAATCATGTCAAATTTTATTTCTTTAAAAAATTTTCACTATTATTGCAGTTATTTCCTATATTTGAGGATTTCTCTTTGATTTCCTTCCATTCTTCCTTTTTCATTAATATTACATGATTTTAACATATCCATGCAATCAGTTTATTCTCTTATCACTACTGTTTTCCATATCCAAAAGAATCTCAACTGTTAGAATTATTACCTGTTTTAATTCACCACCTTATCTTATAACAATTTAGTATTTAGTTTATTGTCCTTCCTCCACACTCTTTGTCTTTTTGATAAATCCTAATAAATATCCATATATTCAGCCTCCAACTTTTTCACCTATATACCCTTTGTATTTCCTTAATTATATAAGTAATACATCAACACACTCGATGCGGAAAATCTAGGCTTTGGCCCTACACCCCCTTACCCATAAATATTTTACATCCCATAATTTACCATCTTTATGTTTCTATTTCTTTCTTTCTTTCCCTTTCTCCTTTTTAACATATGATAACAACTCATTAATTCTCTCCCCAAATTAATATTCCTTTAAATTAAGTTTTCTTTACACACATAAATCAACCACTTCATATTGCTTTGGGAATTACGTCCATCGATTAACTAATAATATTTTTTCCCATAACTGTATTACTCTATGCTTCTTTTCATTCAGAAAGACAAAAATCAAAATCAGAATTCTTTTGGTCCACGAGAGAAATCGTGTCACTTTTACTTTTTTAAAATTTATTTGCTAATACTGCAATTATTGCCTATATTTGACAGTTTCTCTTTGATTTCCCTCCATTCTTTTGATCCTTTTTCAATAATATTACATGATTCCAATGTATCCATGTAGTCAGTTTGCTCTCTTATCATCACTACTTTCCCTATCCAGAAGAATCTCAACTGTTGGAATTGTTGCCAATTATAATTCACTCCCTTGTCTCTTAATAGTTTTGTAATTGGTTTTAATTTCCTTCCTCCACAATCTTTCTCTTTTTGATAAATCCTGGTAAATATCCAATTGTTCACCCTCCTTCTTTCTTTCTTTCCCTTTCTCCTTTTTAACATATGATAACAACTCATTAATTCTTTTCCAAAATTAATATTCCTTTAAATTAAGTTTTCTTTACACACATAAATCAAACACTTCATATTGCTTTGGGAATTACGTCCATCGGTTAACTATTAATAATTTTTCCCATAACTATATTACTCTATACTTCTTTTCATTCAGAAAAACAAAAATCAAAATCAGAATTCTTTTGGTCCAAGAGAGAAATCGTGTCAATTTTACTTTTTTAAAATTTATTTGCTAATACTGCAATTATTGCATATATTTGACAGTTTCTCTTTGATTTCCCTCCATTCTTTTGATCCTTTTTCAATAATATTACATGATTCCAATGTATCCATATAGTCAGTTTGTTTGTATAGGATACAGAGATTGCAACAGATCCAGAACAAAGCAGCCAGCCTGGTGACGGGTGTAAAGAAATTCAATCCTATTTCCCCAGCTTTGGCAGGCTTGCACTGGCTTTACCCCACTCAGATTTAGATCAATATGAAAAAAGACCCTTTGTCAAGCTTTCCCCAATGTGTCGGTTAAGAGAGATGGTTGGCAATAAACCACCATAATTGCCACAGTGGCATAGCGTAGAGGGGCAGTGGGGGCGACCTGTCCCGGGCGGCACTGTTTTGGGGTGACAAAATATCACAATAAATAATAATAATATCTTGTAATCTGAACTAAAAATTTGAAACATTTCATTTCATATTTTTGTTGTGCCTACAATTCGGACTGATTAAAATGAGCACGGAACTTTTTATTATTTAATCTGACAGAACCAGGGAACCCCCTTTCTTTAAATGAGTGTAACCATCTCGCTTGCTCCAGAGATTGGCAACACTGTCTGTAGTAACCAGTAGCCTTGCAGTAATTACCCGTGTTTTATTTTGTGCTCGGATTGCTCATGAGGAATATTCAGTGAGAATTAATTCTTTCACATTCATTTATTTTGTCAGATTTATATTCCGCCCTACTCGCCCAAGCGACTCAGGGCGGAGCACAACAGACATAAAATAAACCCCTAAAAACACAAAAAGAACAAAGTAAAATTAAAATTAAAACCCCTTTTTTTTTAAAAAAAACTTCTCATTCCCTACACTAACCCACCGAATATAGGAATGAGGGTAGGAATAGGGGGGGAGATACAGGATGTTAAATAACCCAGTGGGGTGTGTGTGTCAGTAAACCCTCATTACACCATGCCATTCCTGCCAGCCAGGTTTTCAGGCCCTTTCTTTTTTTTTTTTAATATATATTTTTTATTAACACATGTATATTGCGACAAACATATAAGACAATATTATAACATAAAATAAATGAATAAACAATAAACAAAAACCAAAATTGTACATCTGATGACAACTGCGAATACACCCACCCATTCCCATACTAACTTGTAAACAAAGCACATAAATCATGCCAGCTCTTATTGTACATATAATCCCAGATAAGTTGAGTATCTTGTAGATATTGAAATCTCAATTCTGCCAAAACTTCAACATTTCTTGGCTTGGTTTAATGCCTTCATTACTAGTCATACCAAATATAACGAATGTATATTAAGAATGTATTTTGGGAAATTTGGGAACCATTCAGGCCCTTTCTAAAAGCCAATAACCCCATCTGAAGGCGCAGAGTTCAATAAAGAGCAGAGTTCAATATTGTCTAATAACACCTGCACATTAAGATACGGTGTGAGGACGTCCCTTCGGGGAAGTCCATCCGTGACAGTGAATTTGGCAAAACCAAGTTAGAAGGTGGAGGAAGGAGCTCACTGGAAAAGGAATGACATTATAGAAGGATATGGATGAAGAACTCAACCTCCCCTAAGTCTGATAATGGATCACACCATCCGACTCGGTTTGTGGAACTGCACATAACAGTTCTTCGGCTGCCACAGCACCAGAAGCCTGCTTATGAGTAGTTGATGGATTTCTAGTTGGCTGGTATAGAAGCCAGAACCAAATCCAAGTTAAGAAAAGTTACTTTTCTAGACCAGAGACCCCCCAGAATTGGCACCATTACCATGGCAAAGGGGCTGTGAACCATTTCCACTTACTTATACGCCAGTGGTGGGATGTCAAAAATTTTACTACCCCACCGTGATGTCATTACAGTGTGGGCGGAGCTAAAGTCATGATGCCGTGGGCAGGGCCAAAAGAAAATAATAATAAAAAATGAAATGAAATAAATCATTTTAAGGGCCCTTGAATAGGCTGACGGTCGGAGTCCCTAAATGCAAGACCAACGTGCTCGAGTGAGGGTGGATGGTAGATAACGACACGCTGTGTGAATATGAAGAGACACAGGATCTGGCTCATTTACTGGTCTGCTGATTACTGCCAGTAACATGCATCGATGAGGACTTAATTTTGGCCGACGACAAAGTGAAGAAAGTGGCATCCAGTGTTTGATCAGGACATGGACGAAGAAAAAAGCCACTATCTTAACTTGGCAGGCTTATAATGGCTTCCTGTTCCTGACCATGTCTGATACAAGGTGTTAGTGATACCATATGGTCTGACCTTACTGGGCGTTTTTATCAAAACCTTGGGGAGGGGGAGAATCAGTGGTGGGATGTCAAAAAATTTACTACCCCACCGTGATGTCATCACAGTGTGGGCGGAGCTAACATCATGATGTCATGTCATGGGTGAGGCCAAAGAAAAAATACAAAATAATAAAAATTGGGAACTTCAGGCTATAGGGATATTCAGGCTAGCAGCTTCTCTTCCTCCTCCCCATTTGGGAGGACAGCAAGGAGGCCATGCGTATGTGCCAAGCACTAGGCGTGTATGCACACCAAGTACTTGGCATGCATGCGCAGTGAAAAGGTAAGCCCCGAAGGTGGTTCCCCCCAAAAGCTGCTACAGGTTCTCCGGGACACTGGGAAAAGTTACTACCGGTTCTGGAGACCTGGTGCGAACCTGTTACATCCCATCACTGGGGAGAATCCACTGGAAATCCAGTCTGAGGAGTGAGTTTCCTGATGGTGCATGCTTGTCCAGCTCAAAACATATTTTTTCCCCCCTGAGTACATTGTATTAAGCTTAATATATGGCACTGGGATTCTTTCCAGCCACCAAAAGAAACACAGCGACCTTCACCGTCTAGCGACTGATCACAGAGGCAGAATTCGCAGATGTAATTAAATTAAAAAAGTTCCCTCCCCCCCTTCGCAAACCGTTCGTGGATTTATCCTGCCAAGCGCTTAGTGAGCAAAAACTGTCATTCCGGAGCCAGGGTCTATTCATAGAACTACATCAGAAGGGAGTCAAAATGTCTTTCCCAGCAATAAAGCACAGCCTGCATCGACAATTCAGCTTTTGCACTCCGTCACAACTTAAACATTTATTCCACTGTGCTTTACCAGCCAAGCATCTCCATATGAATAGTACAGCCTGCCAAAACTTTGGGAAGATTCAGCAGTGTGGTTTTCTGACATTTTCCAGTGATTGTACACAATAATGGGTTTGTCTGGGTCTTCTTTCTTTCCTTCCTTCCTTCCCATCCTATTCTGTTGCAGATATTTATTAATTTATTTAGATTGATATCGCCGCCCACTCGCCAGTAAAAACAATCAGTAAAACAATATGCTAGTGGCAATTCATTTATTTATTTATCTCTGCAACTTCTAGTTTGTGCCCCTTCTCATGGTTTAAAGCAGGGGTGTCCAAACTTTTTGGGCCACGGGCCGATCATGTGGTTCAGGGAGCCAGTTACTAAGGCCGGGGGCCAGGTGCGGCCCCCGAAGCCCTTGTCGCTCCTGGAAGCAAAAGTAAAACGTGTCCATACGGGCACGTTTTACTTCCGCTTCCAGAAGCGACAAGGGCTTTGTGGGCCGGATGAATTGGCATCGGGGGCCGCACCCGGCCCCCGGGCATTAGTTTGGGCACCACTGGTTCAAAGCAACCCCCTTCCTTTATTTTACCTCCACCCTACCCACTGATAGAAACAGAAGCGTAGCGTGCCTTGCAGGGGCCCCGTATAAAAATTTGTTTGGGGGCCCTTAGGAAGGGTAAAGATTTGTTTTGCTTACGCACGATGGGGGCCCCCGTGGCCCAGGGGCCCCGTATAATTTATACGGCAGATACGGCGGTAGCTACGCCCCTGGATAGAAAGCAAGCTTTGTTTAACAATTCAAAGCAATCCGTTCCTCCATTGCCAGGAAGTAAGAGAACAAGAGGAATTAATTTTTTTGTTAGCCACTGAGTGAAGCTGAACAGTGGCCAGAAAGGGTTTTTTGGTCTGCTCTGAAAGGCCACTTCCGAAATTCTTCCAACTATCACATACTGCCCTTCTCTCAATACGAGAGAGCTCACAATGTTAAAGTAATATCACTTTCCCATCCTCTTGTAATTTCCTAATATCATTAAGTGGCTTAAGAACACTGTTTAGCCGCTTCAAGATATCGGGAATTTCAAAACTTCTTTTGCTCCTCTGTGGAAGGGAAGGAGGAGCAAGCCATGTTCTTTCAAGGCTGTTAGAGTAGCTGTACTAAAAAAAAAAAGATTTTTAAAAAGCTTCTTCCCAGAAGGGGGAGGAGGAGACAAAGAAAAGAATTATTGATTTTGGCCTTCTGTGTTTCTCTCTTTTAAAAGTTATTGGCTGAATAGGATGGGTTGAGGTACAAAGATCATGTGGTTGTACAGACTTGACCAAATGCCCTTCTGTGCCTCTATCCATCTCCAAGGGACCTTATTTAACCCATTCCACCATCTATAACTCAGTGTTTTCCAAACTTTGGTTTTTGGACTTCAATTCCCAGAAGCCTCAGTCAATCCCCCAAAGCAGTGATCGGCCAATGTACTGATTTAGGCTTCTGGCTATTGGAGTCCACATCTGGATCTTTCAATGTACAAAAACTAGGAAATTCCCAAACAATTGTGTTAAATATTATGGGCTGTGGCCGTCTAGGGAACCCCAGAGGGCCAAATCTAGCTGAGAATTTAATATTAAACAGTATTTGGCTTTCAATCCGGCTTTAAAACAGTTTTAAATAGCTTGATATACGCTTTTAATAGAGTCTGCATAGTAAGTATTAAGTAATACACAATAATTAAAAAAAAATTAAGACACTTGTGGGATTTGAAAGATGAATTATGTTTTTGTCAAGGATTTCTGGCTGTATGTGTG
This sequence comes from Furcifer pardalis, assembly GCA_030440675.1. Classification (NCBI taxonomy): domain Eukaryota; kingdom Metazoa; phylum Chordata; class Lepidosauria; order Squamata; family Chamaeleonidae; genus Furcifer; species Furcifer pardalis. Next base: position 32,885,641 of record CP126899.1, on the reverse strand, counting down.
CCAAAGTTGTAGAGTAGCAGTTAGCTATTGCGCAGCAGAAGATTCAGGTGCAAAGACACACACATACAAGTCCAATGAGCATGCACAGAATTCCTGCCAGCAAAACACTGACTGCAGTTTGCCAAAGTCAGTGTGCTCTTCCCAGCAGTATTGAGTACCTGATAGTTCTTGGTATCAGCAGAGCTTCAGAGAGCACATCTTCTCCCATGCAAGTCAGTTTACCCTCCTCAGATTAGCCCATCTCAGGTGGGCCATAGTTATACTGTGCTAGTGCTGTATTACCCACTAAGTGGTCACAGCTGTGCTCAGCACTGGGTCACGTACGCCAAGCAGACACAGCTATGTAATCAGTCTATGCCTCAACAGTGCCTGGAGCTCTGCAAGTGCCTTAAAGGTATATTCACACAGTGGGCAGGAATCTTGCTACAATACCCATAAAAATGCCCTAACAGTTTTCCTTGGGTGCAGGTTTTTGCGAACTGTAGCAGACTTAATTAAAGGCAAGCTCAACAAAAGCTGATTCCAATTAAAGCGAGTCATTTTTATAAAGATCATACAATTCTTCGTTGTTTTTGGCGGAGCAGACTAACAGAGCCACCTCCTAAAGAAATTCACGACCAAAAGGAACTAATTATATACAATTATTTGCAACTGGTCCTAAACTGCAAGCATTTTTGGACTCGCTCTAAAGAACTTCTTCTTTCCTATCCAGAACAAACTTTGGACTGCCAAAACGAAGCTACTTTCTTGGCTTTGTCGTTGGCCAAAATTAAATCCTCATCAGTACATGTTGCTGGCAGTCATTGGCAGACCAGCGAATGAGCCAGATTCTGTATCTCTCCATATGCACACAATGTGTTGCCCACCACCAGCACCCATTGGAACATGTTGATCTTGCATTTAGGGACTCCAACCCTCGACCTATTCAGGTTTCTTAGCTATTTTTTGTTGTTCAGTTGCACAGTCGATTCCGACCCTTTGCGATGACCCCATGGACCGCTGTCCGCCAGGCACTTCTGTCCTCCACCATCCTCCTCAACTCACTCAGCTCTGTGCCCATTGTGTCTACAATACCATCTAGCCATCTATTTTTGGCCACCCCCTTTTTCTTTTGCCCTCCACCTTTCCCAGCATCAAGGCTTTCTCAAGTGAAAACTCTCTTCTCGTTTGATGTCCAAAGTACTTTCGCCTCATCTTTACTATTTGACCTTCTAAGGAGCAGTCAGGGATGATTTCTTCTAAGATTGACCTATTTGTTCTCCTTGCTGTCCAGGGGACTCTCATAAATCTCCTCCAACACCACATCTCAAAGGCGTCTATTCTTCTGCGCTCAGCTTTCCTAATGGTCCAGCTCTCACAACCCTACATTGCCACAGGGAATACCATTGCTTTGACTATGCGAATTTTTGTTTGCAATGTGATGTCTTCCTTTAATTTATTTATTTTATTTATTTATTTATTTATTTATTCTTCAAATTTATACCCCGCCTTGCTCAGGCGAACCTGACTATCCCTGTGTCCAGTGAGCTCCTTCTTCCATCTTCTAACCTGGTTTTGCTCTTGCGTACCCTCAAGAATGTTTGTTCTTGCCATCAAGCTCTTCCTGGATCTGAGCTGGTGGACTTGAGGCTCATCTCCGTTCAGAGGAGATCAAGGGTCCTTCCCTTGCTTAGTTCTCTCAGTAGTTTCTACTAGAAAGAGACATCACAGTGGGTGATAACTATTTTCCCCCCCCTTACCTTCACTTGCTTTGCTGAGAGCTGTAAGGGTATTCAGCACCTGAGAGAAATTGTCTCCAGTGTACAGGTCATGGGCATCAAACAGCTGGGGAAAGAGAACAACCAAAGAGAGAAAATTAGAATTAATAGCAATAGCACTTACTCGGGTATAAGCCGACCCGAATATAAGCCGAGGTACCTAATTTTGACCTGAAAACCCAGGAAAATAGACTGACCCATCGCTTTTTGCCAGCTAAGGGCTCCTCTGCCTCTCCCTGCTGCTCCTTCCATCAGCCGGGGATGGGAGGCAGGTGTGGACGCTGCCACCGCCCCCCCTGCCTCGTCTGGCTGGTTCCCAACAAGGGGCACACAGCCCACTGGTGGACTTCAATTCCCAGAAGCCTCAGTCAGTACATTGGCTGATCAGTGCTTTGGGGAAGTGACTTGGGCTTCTGGGAATTGAAGTCCAAAAACCAGCATTTGGGAAACAAATGTATTGGGGTGCTCTTACTTCTTGTGTCCCCTTTCCTGACCGGGAAGGGGGGGGGGAATGAACTCTTGGGCCATGCGGTGAGCCAAGGACCATTGTTATCGCCCCCCTACCCGCCGTATGTTTACATTCTTTTTTTAAAAAAAAATATTTTATTTATAGGTTTATAAGGAGAAAAAAAATACAATCAAAAGAAAAAGAGAGAAAAATGTACATAAAAAGTAAACTCATACATAAAGGAAACAATCCGTTCACATGTTCTACAATGAGTACAATACACATGATGTATACAAAATCAAAAATCTAAACATATACAAAATCAAAAATCTAAACAATATGTTTACATTCTGATTGTATTAACTGTATTGTTACAATGTTATATTTATGTTTTAGATTGTAATATTGTATTGCATTGCATTTTGCATTTTTCTTTTCCCCTGATGTTTAGATATATTGATTGTATTAACTGCATTGTGTTATGATGATATGCAGTGTGGTTTTGTTTTATTGCACTGTATTTTGTAACCTTATTTTGCAGTGTGGTTTGTTTTATTGCACTGCTGTACTGCATTCTTATATTTATTGTATTATACTGTATGACCTCTGATTATGTTATATTACTTTTGATTGTCTTCTGTAAACCGCCCTGAGTCGGCTGAACCGAGTAGGGCGGTATACAAATCGAATAAATGAAATGAAATGAAATGAATAAGCCAAGGGTGGGAAATGCAGCAGCTGCTAGTGAGTTTCAATAATTAAAAAAAACATTAAAATATGGTAAAATTAATTAAATTGTCGGCACGTCTCAATTCAGCACAGTCATCATGTCCCCTTTTGGGGGTTCATTTTTGGGGCTAAAATACTCGGCTTATACTTGAGTATATACGGTATATACTGCCCAAATGTGCTCAGTGCACTTTCTGGGTGGTTCACGGGTTAATTAGCATTTGCCCCTGTCATCCTGGGTACTCGTTTTATTGACCTCAGAAGGATGGCAGGCTGAGTCAACCTTGACTCCCCATCAGGATCGAACTCATGATGTTTTGGCTGCAGTACAACAGTTTAAACCCTGTGCCGCCACATCTTGCTCCTCTCTAGGAAGTTTATGTATGTATGTATGTATGTATGTATGTATGTATGTATGTATGATTGCATTTTTATATCACCCACTTGGGATATTTCCCACTCTGAGCAGTGCACATACAAATAACAAAATAACATATTAAACCAAACAACAGAATAAAACAAAACAACAGAATAAGTACATCAACAAATAAAAATAAAATAAAATGCCTGGCGTCTGTGGGCACACAGAGGCAAGTGACCTGCTAATTTAATGTTAAGGGTGTAATATTCATCTTTATAGCTGCTGCTTCCTTCTTTTCTATTTCCCTATTTCTTTCTCTCTGTCCTTCACCCAACCACACAGTGAGTAAAGTAGGAAGTTCAGCACGAGGGGAAACCCAGTCAAGGCCCAATAATCCTCCGCTATCCAAATTGTCCAATGGAGCCTCCACAGTCGCAGGCAGCATACCTGCAAATACCATGCCATGAACATTTGAATGCACGCCTGAAGAATGCAACCTAGCTTGAAGAACATGCCTCGAAGTTTGCCTGAAGAAGTGACCCTTGAGTCACTAAAGCTTGCAATGGTTGCTTTGATTTAGTGATCCATAAAAGGCATCACCTTCTACTTCTGCCTATGTCGGATAATGGATCACACCACCGACTCTCTTTGTGGAACTGCACATAACAGTTCTTCGGCTGCCACAGCACCAGAAGCCTGCTTATGAGGAGTTGATGGATTTCTAGTTGGCTGGTATAGAAGCCAGAACCAAGTCCAAGTTAAGAAAAGTTACTTTTCTAGACCAGAGACCCCCGGAATTGGCACCATTACCATGGCAAAGGGTCTGTGAACCATTTCCGCTTACTTATACGCAGTGGTGGGATGTCAAAAATTTTACTACCCCACCGTGATGTCATCACAGTGTGGGCAGAGATAAAGTCATGATGTCATGCGCAGGGCCAAAGAAAATTAAAAAAATAAAAAATGAAATAAAATAAAAATAAGGTGGAAGGCTGGTAAGTCGGCAGTTCAAGACCCAGCAACTGCATGACCAGGGTTGCCATATGTCTCGGAAAACTGGGATTGTCCCGGATTCAAGGTCGGAAAAATTGTCCTGGCCAGTTCAATAAAAATCATGTTAAAGTCCCGGATTTTTAAAACTTACTGATTGTGGACTGCAGTGGCTCAAGTGGCTAAGACGCTGACTGGGAGGTGGAAGGTCAGCAGTTCGATTCCCGAGTACTGCAGGACGGAATGAGCTCCCATCTTAGTCCCAGCTCCTGCCAACCTAGCAGTTCGAAAGCAAGAAATTGCAAGTAGATAAATAGGGACCACTTCGGTGGGAAGGTAACAGCGTTCCGTGCGCTACGGTGTCTAGTCATGCCTGCCACATGACCACGGAAACGTCTGCAGACAATGCTGGCTCTTCGGCTTTGAAACAGAGATGAGCACTGACCCCTAGAGTCGGATACAACTGGCTTTCGAGCAAGGGAAACCTTTACCTTTATTATAACACACCATGAAAATAAATTTGAACTCTCACCATCAAATGAGTGATTTCCTGCCACATTGGAGTTGGAATATACCTGGAGACAAATCTTAACATCTTCGCTTCACACCACCACCGGATAAGCGTGAACTGAGGACATTAAGAGTTGACTGCGATGCAACTTCTCAGAAGTACAACAGATCATCTTACAGTAAGAATTAACTGTTGCAAAGAAATTCATTTATGTATTGATACATTTAATGTGAAAGTGTTTCATAGCTGTCATTATATTATGTTTATTTTTTTAAAAAAGGCTATTATGTAGAAAACCCCACCCATTTTTGTCAAGTCTAGTTCTGTGCCAGTTTTGTGGGAGAGAATTATGGCAACCCTATACATGACGGATTGAGCGCCCATCTCTCCCCCATCACTTGGGGACATGAAAGGAGCCTCATTCGGGGCGTCCCCTGAGTGGAGTTTCTTCCGCAAAAATCCTTTCAACCCAGAATAAATTTCTGACACTAAATTATTATTATTATTCATTAGGATCCAATGAAAGTCTAAGATTTTTTTTTTCATTCAGACAATTGCCTTGTTTTCAAACAAGCCATCTTAAATTGAGTTCCTGCAGATTTATTTATTTTTTTAAATTAAATTAAAGAGTGAGGAGAGGAACTTCTCTCCAGATCAGCAGTTCTAGAGCTGCAGCCCTCAAGTGATTTTGTGGCTTGGCTTTTAAAATGCAAAATAGCACACAAAACTGTGCTGTAGGAACAGTTCTACCACAAAGCAATCGGACAATGTCCCAAATGGTCAGTGTCTCCTTTAATTGCTGCCTTAGGTCCTGAACGATAATTTAGAAGTCCAAGGACTTCTTCAGGGCCGACTCTGCAGTAACCGATGAGTCATAACGCCACATGATCCTGGGTTATTTGCTGCCTGCAGTTGGGCTCACTCAAACATTCAAGGATAGCGATCCTGCAAGCAATTTATAGCTCTACGCAAGACAACCCTGCAGCTTTGGCTTCGTGGCAATAATTTGGCACAAAGCGCTATATTTTCTAGGCTGCTGTGGCTCAAGTGGCTGGAAGGTGGGAGTTCAGTTCCCAGCTACTCCACAACGGGAGTGGAGCTCCCGTCTCTGTCCCTGCTCCTGCCAACCTAGCAGTTCGAAAGCAAGAAATTGCAAGTAGACTAATAGGGACCACTTCAGTGGGAAAGGTAAACAGCATCCCTTGCACTCTAGTCTAGTCATGCCTGCCACACGTCCACAGAAACCTCCCCAGATGCACACAGCGCTGACTCTTCGGCTATGAAAAAGAGATGAGCACTGAACTCTAGAATCAGATACGGTTGGCTTTTGAGCAAGGGCAACCTTTCCCTTTCCCTACTATATTTTCTTGGATGGCCTTTCAGGTCATAGTTTTCAAGGACAGAGAGACCCAGGCAGCTGACATTTGCTGTCAACATGGCAATAAATGTCAGGATAAATAAATAATATTTTTTTTGACATGGGACTTAAAAGGGCTTTACATATCTTATGCTTTAAGATTGGTTTTAGTTACACAGGGTCTTAGGGTGGGTTTATACAGCTTTGTGACCTGTCTTCTGTGATTCTGCAACATAGGGCCCAACTATCGGGTTATAAATGTTTAGATGGTGTGGTGGCTTAGTGGTTAGAAGGCTGAGTTTGAAGACTGGAAGGATGGCAGGTCAGCAGTTTGAGACCCGAATGCTGCAAGGCAGAGTGAGCTCCTGTCTCTGTCCCAGCTCCTGCCAACCGAGCAATGCTAAAGCAAGAAACTGGAAGGAGAGAAGCAGGCATCGCTTTGGCAGGAAAGGTTAACATTGTTTGGTGTGCTCCAGCGTCTAACTGTGCCTACCACATGACCAGTGATGGGATGTAACAGGGTCTCACCAGTTCGCCAGAACCGGTAATAACTTTTCACAGTGTCCCAGAGAACCGCTAGCAGCTTTTGTGGGGAACCACCTTTGGGGCTTACCTTTTCACTGGTTCCCCCACTGCGCATGTGCACCAAGCACTTGGTGTGCATGCATGTCTACAGTGCTTGGCGCATATGCACGGCCTCCTTGCTGACCTCCTTGCTGTCCTTGTGTTATGGGTGGGTGGGTGGGTGGGTTGAGGTGTGTGTGTGTGAGAGAGAGAGAGAGAGAGCGAGCGAGCGAGCTTATTTTTATTTTTTATTATTATTTATTATTTTTCTTTGGCTCCGCCCACATCATGACATCGGCTCCGCCCACACTGATGACATCACGGTGGGGTAGTAAAATTTTTGACATCCCACCACTGCACATGACCATGGGAAGTCTGCAGAGCCAGACAGCGCTGAAATCAGAGATGAGCACCGAACCCTAGCGTTGAACATGACTGGCTTTCAAGCAAGGGAGATTTTCACTGACGCCAGCAAAATAAGGCCCCTCCGTTCAAAAAGGCCAGCTCCCCAAACCAGTAAACCCATTCTTTCCAACTGGTGAAAAGATTTAGCAGCAGTCCTTAAAAATTTCAGGCCCTAAGTTATATAGGATTTCAGATATTTGGGTTTCCTCCCCTGGTCTTATAATAGGAATTCTTTATTTCCCTTTTCAACTATGTAGATCAGGGATTTTATTTATTTCCTCAAATTTATATCCTGTCCCACTCAGGTGAACCTGACTCTAGGCGGCTTCTTAACCTGTGGTCCGTGGGCCAGATACATCCCACGGCACCATTTCATGTGCCCCCCCCACCGCCTCCACCGCACCAGGAAGTGCCACGTGGTGGAGCAAGGGCAAAATGGCCATCCGGGCCCCCAAAGCTGTCTGAGGCAGTGTGACCCAATGGCCCCCCTGGCTTCAAAAGGTTGAGAACTCCTGGTGTAGACTTTCCCCACCTCACCCCCCCAACAAGAAAAATTAATGAAATTTAGTTCTGACCATATAGCAAGGCAGATCTTTACGCATGTGAATGTTTCTTCATAGCATTCTAGAAAGTTACCAGTACAGTGGTACCTCGCTTAAAGAGCATGATGCGTTCCACAGGATTGCTCTTTAAGCGAGTTTGCTCTTTAAGCGAAACACCATTGGAAGTGACCCATTGTGGGGGGGATTGCGAACCCCGATTTATTTGTTAAGCGAGTTTTTGGTTGGTTTTATTTGTTCATACAGTGTTTCAGAAGTAATTTGCCATTCGTCTTCCTAATACTATTTATCGTGTTGCTGTGTGATGTCCAGGGCACAATATTGCAAGCTGGTCCCTCTCTACTTTCATGCAAAGGCCACATTCTCCTTTTCACAGTTTGAAGCTGAAGGTAGAAAAGTGGCCCCTGTGGTTAAATCTCGTGTACTGCAAACAAACTTTGTGAGTTCAATCCTTGACTCGTCTTCCATCCAGTGGTGGGATGTCAAAAAATGTTCTACCCTTTGTTATGCTTTTGGGCCTAACTTGGTGAGTAAGGGTTAAGAGATTCGATTCGGAGAGGCGGCAGCTGCTGGGCAGCCTATAGTGAGGAATGATTGATTAGCCAATTAACAGCCCTACTAAACATCAAACCGCTCGGTTTCAAAGGAAGTACAGTATAGATAAAGGCAAAAAGATCTGCCAGGTTTAAACCTTGTTTTTACATGAGCTCATGGTTAGTCATGTTTTGGCACTCTGACAGTTGGCAATTGTTTACCTTAGTTAATCGCAGTCTTCTCACAATTAGCATGTATGACATAGATTGATTGTCTTAGGGAGACACGAGTCCTCGAATGTAGGAATAAATTAGGAGCCCTATGAGGGTTCTGGGCTTTTTGGGCTTTTCGGTTCTACCCTACACAAAGTCTCATGTCTCTTTAATTACAACACTACCCCACAGTGATGTCATTACAGCATGGGCGGAGCTAACATCATGACATCATGACATCATGGGTGGGGCCAAAGAAAAATAATAATAATAAAATAAAATAAAAATAAGCACACACACTCACACCCCTCAACCCACCCACTCACCCACCCATCCACAACACAAACCCGTAAATAAATTAAATAAATTAAATAAAAATACATTAAAATACACCCACTCACCCACCCACCCACACACACACACACCAAACACAAATCAACCACTAATCTTTCTCACCCTAGGTCAGATGGAAGGAACTACAGAATGAACTCACCACAAGATGGCTTCATTTTGGAACTTTTCAACTTTTCAACAGTTCAAGAAGTTAGGTACTAAGTCTTTGGCTAACCAGTTCTCTAGGATAATATGCCTTAATGTAAATGTAAAACAGCTGAACCTCCTTAAGGGTTCTCCAATTGGAACAGCAATTGGAACAGCACAGGTGTAGCTTATGGATGAGGTAACTCCAAGACTTTGCTTAAAACCCCCAAGCCAGGCCACCAGGTCTTTTTAGGAACTGTGGTGGTACGCCAATATAGGTACAGTAAAGGAATTAAATACACATTAAAATACACACAGACACACCACATCCAAAGGTGAGTCACTTACCCTGGGGAGCTTCAGGCTATGGGGAGCTTCAGGCTAGCAGCTTCTCTTCCTCCTCCCCGCTTGGGAGGACAGCAAGGAGGCCGTGCATACACGCCAAGCACTGTAGGCGTGCATGCACACCAAGTGCTTGGCGCACATGTGCAGTGGGGGAACCAGTGAAAAGGTAAGCCCCGAAGGTGATTCCCCCCCAAAAGCTGCTACCGGTTCTCCGGAACACTGGGAAAAGTTACTACCAGTTCTGTCGAACTGGTGTGAACCTGTTACATCCCATCACTGCCTCCATCCTTTCCGAGGCCAGTCCAAAATAAGGACCCAGTGTGTTGGGTTAATTAATTAACTCGCAAACTGCCCAGAGAGTGCATGAAGCGGCATGGGTGGTATAGAAATGCGATTGCTTTGCACCACCTTGCCGGGTTGTCGTTGCTACGGGGAACCCCATCTCCAACTTCAGCTGTCAAAGAGGTCAAAGTCAAGGTCTCCCTTGCTCAAAAGCCAGTCGCGTCTGACTCTCCTGGGTGGTGCTCGCCTCTGCTGATAGCCAAAGAGATTGCAGACCTGCCCATGGTCCCGTGCTGGGCAAGGCTAGAGGCACAGAACCGCCGTTACCTTTCCAGCCCAAGCGGGACCTGTTTATTTACTTGCAATTTCTTGATTTCAAATTGCCAGGTTGGCAGGCGCTGGGACAGGCGAAAGGGAGTTCGCGTCGTCGCGCAGCGCTCGGGTCTCGAAGCGCTGAGCTCCCGATCGTCTTCTTCGCCACTAAGCCTAGTTGGGGGGCAGAAAGAGATCCATCCACGGCAGACCTTGTTTATAAAGAGGGGGGGGGGATGGCTTCCATGGGGTGGAGGGATGTGTGTGTGTGTGTATAAAAACTGCCGTGTCCCAGCTTGGAAGCCGAACAGGGGCGGATTTCCTCGCCTCTGGGTCGCGCATCTGCTTGGAAGTTCCTCGGGGCAGGGGCTTCTTTCTGCATTTCCGAGGTGGGTTGGCTCGGGGCTGCGCCAGTCGCACAGGATGGGGACGGAGACCGGGCACCACGCAATGGACTGGATGGGGCGCAAAGCCGGAGCAAAAAGTCTCCATCAAGCCCTGACTCGGTGGGGAAGCCTAAAGGGTGGGGACGCCAACTTCTGGCCGACGCCCCCAGCCTCACAGGATCAGATCAGACCCAGAGGTCTCGCCACATGTCACCATCCCAGAGGGGGCGCCCCGGACAGGACGCCCCGCCGCAGACCCGCGTCTTGACCGCGTAACGTGGGAACGAGGCTGGGATCCCGAAGGGGTCGTGGAGGAAGGGATAGGCTGCGATCCCCCCCCCCAGGGAAGGGGGGGGGGAGATCCAGCCCTGGGAAGAAAGAGCGCAAGGGTGTCCGAGGAAAGGCGCAGGATCGAGAACGGGGATGGGGGAGACGGGACACTCACCTACTCAGGTTGGGCTCCACCGCCATGGCCGAAGTAACTGCTGGGGAGGGACAGAGGTGGGGGGGGGGAGACCCGAGACTTCGCTGCCTCCTCCTCCTCCTCCTCCTCTTCCACCGCCGCGCTCTGACCCGGAGCTGGATCGCAGGCGGGCGGCGCAAGGAAAGGGAAGTGACAGCCGGGCGAGGGGGGAGGGCAGGGCGCCACCCCCAGCCAAGAGCCCAGGGGATCCCCGAGTCTTGGTGGGGGTGGGAATCAGAGGCGAAAGTAAGAAATTGCAAGCGGATAAATAGGTGCCGCTTGGGCGGGAAAGGTAACGACGTTCCGTGCGCACCGGGCGCCTAGTCATGCCCGCCACGTGCCCACGGAAATGTCTGCAGGCGCAAACAGCGCTGGTTCTTTGTCTTAAAAAAAAAAAAACACCCGGAGATGCGCACCAAACCTTAGAGTCGGATACGACTGGCTTTCGAGCCGCCACCGTCCCGCCAGGTAACGTGCGCGCCTGTTTGCGCACCAACCCGGCGAGGAACCGGCGCCGAAGCGCGTGGCCTCGGGGCGTGTGCAGAGTGCTGCCCCTGGCTAGGCTCGGTCGCAGCTCTGCGCTTGGGGTGTGTGTGTGTCCCCGCCCGCATTAGGGACTCCATGTGCGGCCACACCACCAACCCACATCTCTTGGGCGTCACATCGACCCAACCTCCTTTTCAGGCGTACTTGGGGACGGATACTGTTTGACATGACTGGCTTGCGACCTTAACTTTTACTAGATGCTCATGTCTCCTATTTTTGACTATTTTGTGCCCTGGTATCTTTTCATTGGGCATTTTGTACAGTGTTTGGTTCTTTTTCACTGGTTTCCTGTTTTTTGTGTGTTTTTATAAGTGATTTGTTTATATGGTCATTTTTAAACCATGTATTCAAGGCCCTAGGTCAGGGGTGTCCAAACTTTTTGGGCCGGGAACCGATCATGTGGCTCAGGGAGCCAGTCACTAAGGCCAGGGGGCCGGGTGTGGCCCCCGACGCCAATTCATCCAGCCCGCGAAGCCCTTGTCGCTCCCGGAAGCGGAAGTAAAACGCGTTTTACTTCCGCTTCCAGGAGCGACGAGGGCTTCGCGGGCCGGATGAATTGGCGTCGGGGGCCACACCCGGCCCCCTGGCCTTAGTTTGGGCACCACTGCCCTAGGTCAGGGGTCTGCAAACTTGGCTCTCCAGGTGTTCTTGGACTTCAATTCCCAGAAGCCCAAGTCAGCACTCCTGCTGATCAAGGCTTCTGGGAACTGAAGTCCAAGAACAGCTGGAGAGCCAAGTTTGCTGACCACTGCCCTAGGTGATCTTGGGACAACCAACCAACCAACCAACCAACCAACCACAAAGCAAGTCAGCACCCATATTTCCCCAGCCAACGTGGCTACCAGAAGCCACACGTAGAACCTTGATGGTTCTGAGTGAAATCTGGCCGGAAGGCATTCCAGCCATCTGGTCGCCTGTCAATTTTGCATGATTGACAGGTTTCCCCAGATAGCTCATGCTAGCGGGCAAGAGGGCCTGGGTGTGAGGGTGTGTTTGCTGAATGCCATCATTCTCGCAAGCTGCCAACACACCCACTAACAACAGCCGGATAAAAAACCCTGACATCTGCTCCTGTTTCTTCTCAGGCCCCATCATCGCAGCGGAAACCTAACCTATTCGCAAATTGCCCTTTTCCGGCGGTTAAGATGGTGAACTTGACAACTGGATGGTCGGCAGTACTTCGTCACAGTTCGAAAGCAAGAAATTGCAGGGACAGAGATAAATAGGCACATCAGAAAACAAAATAAACAAAACAAAATTTAAAACACTGTAGCACTTTAAAGACTAACTGCTCTATTTTTATTGTTAGCTTTCGTGGATTGAATCCACTTCTTCAGGCAAGGAGTGAAAATGTACAGGCATGGTAACTTAGAGGCAAGTTTCACTCCTTGTCTGAAGAAGTGGATTTGATCCACGAAAACTAACAATAAAAATAAAGCAATTAGCCTTTAAAGTGCTATAGTGGTTTTTTATTTTATTTTGTTTTCTGATATGCCTGAACCACAGACTAACATGGCTACTATGCCCAAAAAAATATATCAAGTGCTAAATAGGTACCACTTTGGCAGGAAAGGTAACAGCATTCCATGCACTCTGGGGTCTAGTCGTGCCTGCCACGTGTCCACAGGAATGCCTGCAGATTCAGACGGCGCTGGCTCTTGGTCTGTGAACGGACATGAGCACCGACCCCTAGAGTCAGATATGACTGGGCTTCAAGCATGGGCGACCTTTATCTTTAAGAGCAATCACATTTTATTGCTAAATAGAATTTTGTTGTTCAGTCACAGAGTCGATTCTGACCCTCTGCGACCCCATGGACCACTGTCCGCCAGGCACTCCTGTCCTCCACCATCCTCCTCAACTCGCTCAGCTCTGTGCCCATTGTGTCCACAATACCATCTAGCCATCTCATTTCTGGCCACCCCCTTCTTCTTTTGCCCTCCACCCTTCCCAACATCAAGGCTTTCTCAAGCAAGTCTTCTCTTCTTATTTGATGTCCAAAGTACTTTAACTTCATCTTTATTATTTGACCTTCTAAGGAGCAGTCAGGGTTGATTTCTTCTAAGATTGACCTATTTGTTCTCCTCCCTGTCCAGGGGACTCTCAAAACTCTCCTCCAACACCACATCTCAAAGGCGTCTATTCTTCTGCTCTCAGCTTTCCTAATGGTCCAGCTCTCAGAACCATACATTGCCACAGGGAATACCATTGATTTGACTATATGAATTATATGAATACTTTTCACTATGCTCACCAGGTTTCTCATCGCTTGCCTCCCAAGAATCAGTCTCCTTTTTATTTCCTGCAGAGAGCTTTGATCCTAAGAAAGTAAAATCTGCCACTGCTTCTCCTTCTTCCCCATCTATTTTCCAGGGACTGAGAGGGCCTGTTACCATTATCTTGGTTTTCTTGATATTGAGTCTCAAGCCAGCTTTTTCACTTTCTTCTTTCAACCTAATCAGGAGCTTCTTTAGGTCCTCCTCACTTTCTGCCATTAGGGTGGTATCATCTGCATACCTCAAATTATTGATGTTTCTCCCAGCAATTTTAAAAAATCCACCCCCTCCCACCAACTTCTCCCACACAATTGCACACAGAGAACATGGGAAGCACAGGGTGCAAAACCAGTTGGTTTTTCGGCATGCCCCCCCCCCCCCCATCCTTACCCTCCTTATAGCTGTTTAAACCGGGCAGGGAGATCAGCAAAACTAGCCTTGTGAAAGATAAGGGACAGGAAAACTCCCCACAAATTCTGATGTTGCAACACATTCATTAGACGCAAAACCTGTCATTCTCGTTCTTGAGATGTTGGGCTGAAGAGGACAGTAGAGCCCCCAGATCTATTTGCACTATCAGAAATGTTGTCTTTCTGCACCTCTCCCTCTGTGATTTGTATTCCCCCCCCCCCCTGTTTTTTAAAGCCTTTGCATTGGGGCTGCAATGGCTCAGAGGTTAAGAAGCTCACCTTGCTAGCTGGAAGGCTGGCAAGTCAGCAGTTTGAGACCCGGGTACTGCATGACAGATTGAGTGCCTGTCTCCGTCCCAGCTCCTGCCAACCTAGCAGTTCGAAAGCAAGACACTGCAAGTAGATAAATAGAGACCACTTGGGTGGGGAAAGATCTTGGGGACACGAAAGGAGCCTCATTCAGGCATCCCCTGAGCAGAGTTTCTCCAGCAAAAATCCTTTCGACCCATTTTGCTTTAGGTAACTCTACAAAGGGGTCACTTAGTGGTTAAGATGCTGAACATGATGACTGGAAGGTCGGCAGGTCAGCACTTCGAGACCTGAGTGCTGCACGACGGAGTGAGGTCCCGTCTCTGCCCCAGCTCCTGACAACCTAGCAGTTTGAAAGCAAGAAATTGCAAGTAGATAAACAGGCACCAGTTCAGCAGGAAAGGTAACAGCATTCCGTGTACTCTGCCACACGAGCATGGAAACGACTGCAGATTCAGACAGAACTGGCTCTTTGGCTGTAAATGGAGATGAGCACTGAACGTTATAGTCAGATACGACTAGCTTTTGAGCAAGGGAAACCTTTACCTAACAAATGCCATGTTTGTCAATGTTATGAAGGAGGCAATCTTACAGGCCCTCGAAATTATTCCAGGAGCCGTTGGTTGTTTTGAATCTTCTCCTCCAAATGTAGAAAAACAGACCTGACCCTGAAGTTAAAGATCTGACCTCACAAACTTGCTTCCAGCAACTGCGGAAACTTTCATCACAGCAGCATTTTGAACTACCTATCTGTTGACTTGCAATTTCTTGATTCCGAACTGATAGATTGGCAGGAGCTGCGACAGGCAATGAGAGGTCCATGGTTTCCCTTGCTCGAAAGCTGGACGTGTCTGACTCTCGGGCTCAGTGCTCGTCTCTCTTTGTAGCCTAAGACCCAGCGCGGTCTGCATTTGCAGACATTTACATGGTCATTTGGCAGGCAAGACTAGACGCTGGAGCACACCAAATGCTGTTAACCTTCCCTGACAAAGCAATACAGTCAAACCTCGCATAAAGAGCACCTCGCTTAAAGAGTAACTCGCTTAAAGAGCAGAATTTTCTCTGAATGTTCACTTCGCATAACAAATAAAACCAA
Organism: Furcifer pardalis; assembly: GCA_030440675.1. Lineage (NCBI taxonomy): Eukaryota > Metazoa > Chordata > Lepidosauria > Squamata > Chamaeleonidae > Furcifer > Furcifer pardalis. Next base: position 32,870,308 of record CP126899.1, on the reverse strand, counting down.
TCAAAAACTCGTTTAACAAATAAATCGGGGGTCGCAATCCCCCCCCACAATTGGTCACCTTCAATGGTGTTTCGCTTAAAGAGCAAACTCGCTTAAAGAGCAATCCCATGGAACGCATTATGCTCTTTAAGCAAGGTACCACTGTATCTTGCTTTCGAACTGCTAGGTTGGCAGGAGCTGGGGCAGACGATGGGAGGTCACTCCATTGCGCAGAACCCGGGACTCGACCTTCCGACCTTCCACTCCTCAAGCTCAGCATCTTGGCCACTCAGCCGCCGCAGCCCCGCACAACGATCTGACTTAGCAGAAGGCACATTTAGACACTTACCTGCACCTTAAGCGTTGCACATCCCGTTAAGAACGCCTCGATGTTGGTGATGCAGTCGGCCTCCGTCTTCGGTTCGGGGCAGTACTAAAAGAAAACCCGTGGAGGAACATCATGAGGTGGAGAACATCTCCCTGGCTATCAGAGCCTGTTCCGTTCTCAGCCAGCTGGGCTGGGGATTCGACCGTGTGCGTTTGGAGCTGAAGAAGACAGCTTGGTGCCGGGTAGATTTTTCACAAGAACGTGGGGCGGAGTGGGTGGGTGTGCAGGAAGTACGGAGGCAAGCTGTCACGCTAACGAGTGAGCAGTGTTGGAAGTGACTAGGTTGTAACTCGTTTTTTGTTTTGTTTCGGTTCCTTTGTTCCTGTTTTTTTCTAGCAGGGCTGCTTCAGCCTCTGTTTTGCCTTTACCTGTGGTTTCTTACAATTTGCTTTGGACATTTCTATGGACATGTGGCAGGCATAACTAGACACCTAAGTACGGAACGCTGTTACCTAACCCGCCACAGCGGTACCTATTTATCTGCTTGCAATTTCCGCCCCCCCCCCCCCCTTTCAAACTGCTAGGTTGGCAGGAGTTGAGGCAGACGGGAGCTCACTCTGTCCCTGCAGTACTCGGGTTTTGAACTGATGACCTCCCAGACGGCAAGTTCAACCACCACAGCCCCTGGCTTCGTTACTAGCCAACTTGAAATCCCTCAACTGCTACTGGTGCTGTGGCAGCCGAATAACTGGTGTTTGCAGGTGCACCGGTGGTATCCCGCATAACGAACACATCGTGTAACGAAAAATCCACACAACGAAGCGTTTGTGCGGCAATTGTAATACCTTGCATTATATTATACCCTTAATAATAAATTAGCTGGCCAGTTGATTCTGTGTACCCACAGACGCTAGACACCAAAGTACACAGAGTGATGTTACCTTTCCTGCCATAGCGGGTACCTATTTATCTACTTGCAATTTTTTTTTTTTGGCGTTTGAACTGCTAGGTTGGCAGGAGCTGGGACAGACGACGGGAGCCCACTCCATTGTGGAGCACTCAGGGCTTGAACTGCTGGCCTGCCGGCTGTCCAGTCATCAAGTCCGGCATTTTAACTCCTAAGCCACCGCAAGTCCCTTAGTGGACAAGGGGAGGTTGGAAAGAGACTCTTGCACCTTGTTTTTGCAAAACAGCTCCTGTGACGGATTCTGGAGCCCCAGCCTAAAAACTAATATTTCCAAACTCTGCTAATAGGGGAGGGAACGGACAAGCCTCGCCGGCTAGTTGACCAGCTGTCTTGCTTTGTCTACTGTGTGTTGCGAAGGAATGCTCCACAGCAGGCAGGCGAGGCATGTCGAAATCTCAGAAGCCACAAGCAATGCTCAGTAAGATTTCAAGGCTGAGCAGCTAGGGAGAAGAGGTCTGTCACCACCCTCCCCCCCCAAATACTGGAGATTGACATGTTTCCCCTGCCCTTTGTGAAACCCAGGGTGAAAAGGTGTTCCCACCCTTCCAAAGGCAGGTAAACAAAGCAGGTCAGCACAAGGTGAGAAAAGCATGAATCAGATGCTGGCCCAGGGTTTGGTAGCTCTTGGTGTCAGATTGACCACCTGGGTGCAAATTATGATCCCTGAAGGTGGGATAAAGGTCTCCCTTGCTCAAAAGCCACTTGTATCCAACTCTAGGGTTTCGATGCTCATCTTTGTTTACAGCCCAAGAACCAGTGTGCTGTTTTGCGACTGCAGATGTTTCCGTGGTCATGTGGCAGGCACGAGTAGACACTGGAGCACACAGAATGCTGTTAACTTTCCTGCCAAAGTGGTACCTATTTATCTTCTTTCTTTTGAACTGCTAGGTTGGCAGGAGCTGGGACAGAGGCAGGAGCTCACTCCATCGCATAGCCTTTGGGTCTCAAACTGCTGACCTGCTGACTTTCCAGTTGTCAAGTTCAGTGTCTTAAAAACTAGGCCACCCGCAGTCCCGGAAGGTAGGGTAGAAGGTTACAATTACCCTTTGGTGAAGTTGATGCTTTGTACTGGCTCTAAGAATCACTCGACTGGCAGGGGTCAGGGATTCTAGTTAGACCACACTAGTTAGGCCTTATCTAGAATATTGTGTACAATTCTGGGAACCACACTTTAAGAAAGATGCAAACAAATTAGAGAAGGTTCAGAGAAGGGCAACAAGGATGATCAGAGGATTGGAAAACAGGCCCTAGGTGGGAAGATTGAAACAACTGGACATGTTTAGCCTTGAGAAAAGGAGCCCGAGAAGAGAGAGGATGATAACACTCTTCAAATACCTGAAAGATAACCATGAAGAGGAAAGGAAGGATCTATTCCAGTGGTGGGCAGCAAAGATTTTCGCTACCATGCCATGGGCGGAGCCTACGTCATGGGTGGAGCCTACATCATGGGCGATCTAGTCATGCCTGCCCTATGGCCATGTATACATCTGCAAACACAGGCAGCACTGGCTCTTTGGCTGTAAATGGAGATGAGCACTGCACCCTAGAGTCGGATAGGACTGGCTTTTGAGCAAGGGAGACCTTGAACCACTTGCAGGGACAAAACCTGATGGGGCAGGGCAGGGAGTTGGGCGTGGCCATCCAATTTTGCTACCAACCTCTGCCCAGAGGCCACCCAATTTTGCCACCCCCTTGCCCGGAGGCCACCCAATTTTGCCACCCCCTTGCCCGGAGGCCACCCAATTTTGCCACCCCCTTGCCCGGAGGCCACCCAATTTTGCCACCCCCTTGCCCGGAGGCCACCCAATTTTGCCACCCCCTTGCCCGGAGGCCACCCAATTTTGCTACCCCCCTCCCAGGGTGGGTGGGTGGGTGCGAGCCTGTTCCTGCCCACCACTGATCTGTTCTCCGTCATCCCAGAGTGCAGAAAGTATAATAATAGGCTCAAAATAAAGGAAGCCAGATCTGGGCTGAATATCAGGGAACGCTTCATAACTATTGGAGCAGTACAAAAATAGAAACAATGACCTCTGGAGGTAGTGGGTGCTCTGACACTGGAAGCATTCAAGAGAGAATAGGAAAGCAACCATCTGTCATATCTGTTTTGACTCTGATTCCTGCCTTGGACTCGATGGCATAAAATACTCTCTCCAAATCAGTCATTCTATGATTCAACTGGACATCAACAAACTAAATTTAGAAGGGGTTAAGTCTGCTTAGGCAGGAGAACCTCCCCTTCAACCTCACCCTGCAGCCCTAGGGTTGGATTTTCTTTCTTATGGAGCCAAACCAGTATATTCTTAAGCAGGGCAAGCAAGAAAGAGAAGAAGAAGAAGTGATCAGCACCCAAGATGCTTTGGCCGGACATTTTTGTAGTGAAGACTCCAACCACGTGGGCTGTTTCTCAAAGCACCTGTGCAATCCGTCTGAACGATCTCGTAGCGAAAGGTTCCTCTTTTTTGAGAGAGCAGAGAGGAACTTGTAAAGCACTGGAAGGGGTGGCGGTGATAAGGCTGTTTACATCTGGCAAACCGCCCTTGCATTTCATGATCATTTCCTCTCGTCAAAATCTCTTTCCTCTTGTTTGTCTTCCCACACAGGCTTTGAAGATTTTGCTAATTTGAGCTGAGAGCTCCACATTCCCAAGGTTCAGATCCATTGAAGGGTGACCAGAAACTGAGAAGCACAAAGACTCCTTCTGGTACATTGTCTGCATGCCGATTCTCACCGTGACTCTCTGCTATTCTACCTCTGCACGAGTCCTTATTGTGTGACAGAAACGGAGTATACAGGACGCAAGATGCTACAAGCACGGACAGGCAGGGTTGACCTCTAGACCAGGGAGCCCAAACTACAGCCTGTGAGCCAGTTTAGGCACCCCTGCTCTAGACCAGTGGTCAGCAAACTTGGCTCTCCAGCTGTTCTTGGACTTCAGTTCCCAGAAGCCTTGATCAGTAGGAGTGCTGACTTGGGCTTCTGGGAATTGAAGTCCAAGAACACCTGGAGAGCCAAGTTTGCAGACCCCTGCTCTAGACAGACTGGACAGAGAACTAAATGGACTTTAGAGAAGAACAAACTTTGTGCCTTACATTAGCAACCTTTAAAGCCGTGGTTCCTAACATGGGCCCCATTTGATTTTTAAGGGGCAATTCGAGATTGTTTGGATCAAGTTAATGGCTTTTTAGGCTTCCTCCAAGTGAATAGGAGTTTACTTTTTGAATAATAAGGATTATATGTCATGGGGGTCATCAGGATTTTAGAGATGCTTAGGTGGGGAATGGCCAAAATAAAGGGGGTTTGGAAATCACTGGTTTAAAGCAGTGTGTTTAAATGTGGCCCCAACTAAAACAAAGGAAAGACAGCCAGTGAATTCCCAGAAAGAGAAGGAAAAGAAAATACAGACTGTTAGAGCCTAGGATATTATTACAGTTTGTACACATTCCTTTTCTGGATTCAAGTTCCCATAATCCCTATGACCATGATTTGAAGGCCAGTCCGCTATTAGCTGCAGCTTCAGTTGGTGAGCAAAGGGGGAAAGGAAAAATAATAATTGCTCCCCCCTTGCCCAATTCAGCGCGATAATGACTGGGAAGGAAAGGAGGAATCTAATTACACTTTCCCTGCCTCTCTGTAGAGCAGCAGGGAAAGTGCTTCAATTGCCCACATAGTTAAGTAGTGAGAAAATGTACACTTAGGGAGTTCAGGTGGAGGGAGTGTGTGCCATTAAAAAGCATTTCATGCAGAAGTGTCTATAATTACCATTCTCCTCTTCCTGTGCCCCCCCCCCCAATTTATAAATGTTTTTATTATTTTTTTGGCCTGTATATTTTTTTAGTGTTAGATTGGGTGGATGGGGAATTCTGCATGTTATAGCCCTAAAAACCTCCAAAAATGATGAGCCTTAATTGGATAGACAGGTTTCTTCATTAGTCTTGGGACTGCAAATTTTTGGGGAAGGGGCACAAAAAGAAAAGGTCAAAATTCAGTCTGAACAGAAAGGTTGAAACTTCAGATGTTGCAATTAAACAAAAGTGTCTACATGGAAACTGCAAAAGTTAGCAGTATAGGTTTCTTCCTCCACAATGTTGTTTGATGTAAAGTCCTGTAGGACTCTTCTGCTTCTGATATTTTAATATTTTATTACCCTCCTTATTGGTTGGATTTTATATAACAAGCATATAACAAGCATTTTTTTTTTGGGAGGGGAGGGGGCAGCAACATTCAAAGTAACATTTAAATTTTGCATTTTAATTTTTTTTTTACAAACAAAGGATGGAGAAGATGAGCCACAAAGCAAAAGTTGACAGACCTACCTTGTCGATAGATTCTGGAAGGAGTCGAAGAATGAGTTTACACAAAACAACCCCATCTTTCAGGGACGTTTTGAGAAAATGTACCGGGTCGTTGACCAACATCTTAGGAGAACGTAAAGCTCCCAGGGAAATCAACCAGGTAACAATGTTCTCTTCTGGAGTCATAGTGGATTTCCTGTCTTTCTGCGATGCTGAGCTTGTGCGCTATGGCATAGTTTAACCCACATCTGGGGCCGTCTTCCTGTTTCTTCGAGGGGCGGGGAGTTTAAGCGAGCGAGCAAAGCAGCTCTAGGAGTCTTTAGTCACAACTTCAAGCCAATAAACTGGTTGCATTATTAGTTTTAAGGGGTTTTTTATTTTAAAAAAAGGAGGTATTATCACCAGAAACTGACACAACTCTGACTGGCGGAACGGGTTTGTGTGCATTTGTTTCTACGGTTCCTGGTTCTTTCGCGATCATGTGTGCAGAAGTGCTAAAGGGAAAGAGCCGATTGTGTTTGGACGTTTTGTGGCAAACAAAGATTTCCGGTAGCTCTAGCTTTTCATTCTGTTCCTCTTCACAAACAATGATTGTGACCAGATCGGAAGTGCCCTCTTCACAATCTCAAGGGATAGTTCTCCAACACACACCATGTCAATGCTTACACTGTTAGTATTTGCGTGACCAGAGTTTGCTCCTGGGACTCAGTGGGTATCTAGGAATCTTCTTCTTCTTCAGGTACCGTATCCAGTGGTGGGATGTCAAAATTTTCACTACCCCATGGTGATGTCATCATAGTGAGGGCGGAGCTAACATCATGACATTGTGGGTGGAGCCAATGTCATGACATTGTGGGCGGGGCCAAAGAAAAAATAATAAAAAATAAAATAAAAATAAGTACACACACACACACACACCTCAACCCACCCACCCACCCACAGCACAAACCTGTAAATAAATTAAATAAATAAATAAAATACACCCACCCACCCACCCACCCCAAACACAAATCAACCAGAGCTTTTAAACCAGAGCTTAAAGCTTATTCTGGCTAATCTTTCTCACACTAGGTCAGATGGAAGGAACTGCAGAATGAACTCACCACAAGATGGCTTCATTTTGGAACTTTTCAACAGTTAAAGAAGTTAGGTACTAAGTCTTTGCCTAACCAGTTCTCTAGGATAATATGCCTCCTTAAGGGTTCAGCAATTGGAACAGCACAGGTGTAGCTTTTTGATGAAGTAACTTCAAGACTTTGCTTAAAACCCCAAGCCAGGCCGCCAGGCCTTTTTAGGAACTGTGGTAGTACGTCAATATAGGTAAAGGTGTTAAATACACATTAAAATACACACAGACACGCCACATCCAAAGGTGAGTCACTTACCCTGGGGAGCAGGCTATAGGGAGCTTCAGGCTAGCAGCTTCTCTTCCTCCTCCCTGCTTGGGAGGACAGCAAGGAGGCCGTGCATACGTGCCAAGCACTGTAGGCATACATGCACACCAAGTGCTTGGCGCGCATGCGCAGTGGGAGAACCAGTGAAAAGGTAAGCCCCGAAGGTGGTTCCCCCCAAAAGCTGCTACCAGTTCTCCAGGACACTGGGAAACGTTACTACCGGTTCTGGCGAACCGGTGAGAACCTGTTACATCCCATCACTGGCCGTATCTGTTCTGGATATTGGCTATCGTCCTGGTGATCATCTTCCTGTCCTTAACTCCTTGGAACAGTCCTTCTGAGGACAGGCCACACCTCAGGTTCTTCAGCCATGAAGTCCATCTACATCCAGGGCTTCTCTTCCCAAGAATCTTCCCTTGCATCACGAGTTGCAAGGGAAGATTTCATGTCTTTCCTCATGATATGTCCAAGGTGTCGGTGCTTTCTTTGTTTTACGGGCTGAAATAGTTCTTGTTCTGTATCCAGCTGATGCAATAAGTCTACATCAATCACAGGGTCAACCCATGATATCCTTAGCAGCCGTCTGTAGATCCACATTTCAAGTTTCAGTTTTCTTTTCAGATGCATTAGTGGCACAGCAACACTGGGAATACGTAACATCTCACTATTTATTTTTGAATTCCCACACAGTCCCTTGCTACACATTGCAGTGAATCACATTTTATCGGAGCTGAGAAGTCCAAAAAATATCCCCAGCGTCAAAGATTCTCAAATTCCATTCTGTTGCAACCTCAGTGGTCCAGGGCTGTGTAATTCCAAACCTATTTGTTGTTGTTCAACGGCAGAGTTGTGTCCAAGCTTTTGTGTCATGGACCACAGCATGCTATGCTTCTCTGTCATTCACCAGAATGCCCAGATCTACGGTTACTGCATCAACTATACTAACCATCTCACCTTCTTCTGTCCTCCTTTTGCCTTCATTCTTTCCCAGCATCAGGGTCTTCTCCCGTAAGTCCTCTCTTCTCATTTGGTGGCCAAAGTACTTCAGCTTCAGCATTTGTCCTTCCAAGGAGCATGATTTCCTTCAGGATTGACCGATTTGATCCCATTGCAGTCCAGGGGGCTCTCAAAAATCTTCTCCAGCACCACAGTTCAAAGGCATCAAATCCAAAGGTATAGCAAATTCTAAAAGCCATCTTGTACTGCTAGGTTGATTACATCGCCCTTTGCATTATATGATTTAGAACAGGGCTGGGATGAAGTCAAAATGCAAATGTTGGGAGGGTAAACCCGAATTCACCAGCAAATCCGGTTAGAATGTGATTTTTCAATGACAAATACCTAAAAGTTTATGGGATCACACTAAAAATAGGATATCCAGTGCATTCCTTTTGTTAGAACTTTACAGAGCTGGACATAGGCGTAAACTGATGTGGGATTTCTGTAAATTCTTCATGAACGTGCCGAGGGAGTGGGGTCGCTTATGGCAGTCCTGCCGCCAGGAAAGGTATTAGTGGTGCTTCCAGAGTGGAAAGATCAGCTGTCATCCACGAGGAGCTTCTTAAATGCTTACAGTTCTTTAGGGAGGCTTCTTCCACATCTCTCCATAAAAAGCGTGAAACAATAACTTGTTTCCCTGAGAACAGACTGTATTCTGAACACCGTATGGGAGAAGTAATCAAAGAAAACTATTGCTATTATCTGGGCTTTTCTTCCCCGATCACGGTCTTCTACTTTTAGTGCACAACGAAGGGCATTGAAGCTGCACAGAACAGAGAAGCACCAGAGATTTGTAGCACCTTGAGGGCTTTATTGAGTGATGCTGAGAATCTAAAATAGATGCTTGGCTCAAGATGCCACAACGAAGCTGTTTTAGCTGCAATGGCTTCACCTTTGTTACTTTGCAGAGAGCTCCTGTTCCTTCAGCATGGAAGCCGGTGCATTGGTCTACCAACCCACATGACTCCATGCTTCCTCAAAGGCGTTGCAACACAATGGCTGTGGCTCCCTCTAGTCCTTTTAACAAAGGCCCACATCTCCCCCTACTGGGATGCCCCAGCAAGGGCACAAACACCAGGGATCTGATGAATCCATGGGTCTCATGCCATGCTGGGTACACCTGAAGACCTTTCCAGTTCCGTGCCTTGAATCAACTGAATGTCTCGTTTGGTAAAAACAGAACAAAGCATTCCACGAAGGTGGTGGTGGGGCAAACTCTCAGCCAAAACCCTGCTGCATCTCCAGCCCATTTAAGACCGTTCCATTAGTTTGAATCCTTCCCCCCCCCCCCCCGGGTAACTGTTCCCACACTTCTGTTACCAGTATTTCTTTCTACGATTTCCTCCAGCCTTTCTGTTCTAAAGCCTGGCCATTCTCTTACCAGGTACAAGGGGGCATCAGAAAACGGTTAGTGGCTTCTGAAATGTTATGAACATTTCCCAGAGGGATGCATAATGCCTTGTGCAATGGTCTGCCAGCCTTACTATCCTGACTCCTGGATCACCCTAGCACAGTGATGGCGATCTTTGGCACTCCAGCTGTTCTTGGGACTTCAATTCCCAGAAGTCACTGTGAACCCACATGAAGGGGCTTACTGTGCGTACGCTTCTGGGAACGGAAGTCCAAGAACAGCTGGAGTGCCAAGGTTCGCCGTCAACTGTCCTAGCCCAAGGGACATTGCCCCCCAAAGACCTTTCAGTCACCATGATGGAAACATAGTTTGGCAAAAGGACACTCTTTCCCATTACTGACGTACTAGCCCCTTCCCTTCTCAAGCCCAAGATCTTGCTTGAAACATTAAAGCAAGATACTAGACAAAAACAAAATCCGCATCCAAGACCCGAGGATGGCTTATAAATGGTAAACCACAATTTCTAATGGGATTACATCCCCTTGGCAAAGGCTAGTTTCCTTGAGAATCACTACCGGTTTGAAAACGTAAGGAAACTACTGCTGCCCAAGACAAAAATCTGTCCTAGGCGTTGCACAACATGCAGCCAACAGCAGGAAAAAAATGACAATCCAGAGGTCTTAGATATGCCTTGCAATCTCATGAACTAAATTTGAATTAAATCACACCAGAGGTATTCAACATCCTAATGGGACACAATTCATAGGACTAAATCCCGTTTAACAGATGGGGTGACTTGTTATTCAGCAGGTATTGTTGACTACCATTCCTCACCACAGCCTAAACTGTGGGGAGCTACACATTTGCCTGACACTCCATTACACAGAGCTTACTTCCAAGTAACCAGACCTCAGATGTAGACACAGGCACTTACTGCTCCTTCAGGATTCCAGATTTTCTGTTAAGAATTATTTCTCAGTAGTGCAAGGGCCTTCTCAAACTGAAATCTGCATTGTAGGTGAATTTGACAAGACTGATTTTGGAATTCCATTAAGTGAGTAAATGTTTCCCTTGCTCGAAAGCCAGTAGTGTCCGACTCTAGGGGTCAGTGGTCATCTGTTTCTAAACCAGAGCCATTTCCATGGTCATGTGGCAGGCATGACTAGACACCGGAGCGCATGGAGCGCTGTTATGAATAGCAAACTTTGTACTTAGCATTCAATAAAATTTGAGGCTTAAACCCCGGAAATTCTGATCGTCAACTTAACAGAACTTATTTTGCTGTTATTGCGATCTCAATCTATTGAAGATTAACACCATACTGTTTATTCTGAAATTGGGATTTTCATGTAAGCACAACATCTGAAAGAATGAAATGAACCCGGGGAGAAAGACAATACTTTATTTAGAAAACCAAATAAATACAACTTAGTTTCTTTGGTCTATGAAGATTTGTAACCAATTGGGGGCTTGACTTTTTTCTAGTTGGAACATTTTCCAAACCATGTTCACTTTTGCAACCCTGTGTTGAAGAGGCGTTGATGCCATTATCTCGGTATTGTAAAGGTTTCCCTTGAGCGAAAGCCAGTCGTATCCGACTCTAGGGGCCAGTGCTCATCTGTTTCAAAGCTGAAGAGCCAGCGCTGTCTGCTTCTGTAGACGTTTCCATGGTCATGTGGCAGGCATGACTAGACATGGGAGCCCACAGAACGCTGTTACCTTCCCACCAAAGTGGTCCCTATTTATCTACTTGTAATTTCTTGCTTTCAAACTGCTAGGTTGGCAGGAGCTGGGACAGAGACTGGAGCTCATTCTGTCCTGCAGTACTCAGGAATCGAACTGCTAACCTTCCGCCTCCCAGTCAGCTTCTTAGCTACTTGAGCCACTGCAGTCCCTATTTAGGTATTTTAGTTGTTTAAACTATCCAGACTAATACAGTATATGCATGACTTTAAAACTCAATTTAAAATGAGTCAATTCTACAACTGATTCTTCTAAGAGAATTTTAGTCCTACCTATTTAAATGCAAATTAAAGTCTACCATTAATGCATTATTTGTAGCATTCTGCTGTATCCTTAGATTTTTTAAAATAAGGGAAGTCCCAAATTTCTACTCTGTAATCCTAGCCAAACAGCACTCCAAAGGTAAATTATAATAGCGCTGTCTCAAGACACTTTCCACCTGCTCCTGAGACCCACCCTGGCTGGGCCTTTAAGAACTGCTGAGGCACAGGACTTCCTTGCTGCCCCACCCAAGAGGCTTTTGCAGCAGGAATGTATTTCATTCCATTGGGGAAAGAAACCACCCATTACTCCACATTTCTTCCCAAAGACCTCTGAACACTAGTTTCCATCTCAGACTTCCAAGATTAACCATAAAAATTGATATTGTTATATTGTATATTGGACTGTATTTTGGGATTTTATCTCTGCTTTATATTGTGGATTGTATTGTGGTTAACACTGTGTTTATATTTATTTTGTTGTACTGTATTTTATATTATATTGTATTCAACTGTTATATTATTTTCGATTGTATGTTGTGAGCCGCCCTGAGTTGGTTTCACCAAGTAGGGCGGCATATAAATCGAATAAATCAAATCAAGATGCTATTGGATAACATCTCAATAGGGTTCATTTGACTCCCAGTTCAAAACCTTGGCCAACAAAGTAATAAAGCCATCATATGGCCTGTGGTCTCCTAAAGCTTTATGGCAGAGACTTTCAACCTTTCCAGGTTGAGGGCTGGTTGCCCCCCTGCCATTTACAGCTGCTGTGGCCGATTCCAGCAGCTGGATTATATGGTGCCTTGAGCCGGATCCGATCTGATCCACAGGCTGAGAACCCCTGCTATATGGTAAACAACCTCACTATCATGGCTTTATCAAGCACCCTTCTGAATCCAGAGGACCTAGAAAAGGGAGAGGAGGGGAATTAACTACACTAAATCAGCAAATTAAATGCTACTCGATTTTTCTATGGATGCCCTTCAAGATTATTATCCGTGAAAAGGTGCAAGTAATTTCCAACCAGCTGCTGACATCTGGAATAGCTCCTCTCCTCTTGCAAACCACTAATGCTTGCTTCCACAAGGCAAAGAATAAGCATGGGATTTTAAAACGCAAGCCCCCTCTAAAGTGTGTTCAACAACTTTTAGAAATATCTTTCATCTTTCCTCTGCAACCGCTTTCTCCACTGGACTCCGCTCTTCAAACGTCAGCCACAATTAACCTTGAACAGAATTGTAATAGAAATATTATCAAAAGGAACAAGTTACAAAGCTGCAATCTATTCAAAGACATTGTCATGATTAATTTCCTTTAACATTGCTATAGACTGAAACATGACATACTGCAGAATATTATTCCAAGTCAGAAAAAGGCATAATATCCTCAAAATACATGAGACTTGATACAATACTTGGTATAAAGGTGAAATAAAAAGCCATGTTCATAATGTAGCACAGCCCAGAGTAAAAGAAAACCAAGTTAGGTTTTTTATTTAAGTGTGTAGTGGCACCTGAAAGCCTGTTACCATTGAAGAAAACCTCAACTTCACACCATCAGATTGGGTGTTTTCCTGAAGCTTATGCTCACACAAACTGCCTTTTTATACAAGTGTGTAAACTTTAATGAGATTAATGTATTTGAAAAGCCTGTCACAGCAGATCCCTAGAACTGGAACACAACGGCCAACCAAAAGAACATTTGCTTTGTTCTCGACTGGAAAACTTCCTTTTTATTGACCTGACAGACAGACAGACCTTACACCCTATTTATAAGTTGCACCACTGGAAGATCTCATCAACTCCTCACTCAAGTGTCAGCAGTTTGAGATGAATTCTGTCCAATTCCAAAATATATTGCATGTGCAAAAATTAGGTCACCCTTGCTCGAAAGCCAGTCATATCAGACTCTCTCGGGTTCAGTGCCCATCTCCATTTATAGCTAGAGCCAGCGTTGTCTGCATCTTCAGACGTTTCCATGGTCATGTGGCGGGCTGACTAGACACCAGAGCACATGCAACGCGGTTCACCTTCCTACCAAAGTGGTACCCTTATTATCTACTTGCAATTGCTTGCTTTCAAACTATGTTGGCAGGAGCTGGGACAGAGACGGGAGCTCACTGATGTGCAGCACTCGTGTCTCGAACTGCCGAACTTCCAGTCAGGTTCAGCGTCTTAGCCACCACAGTGCAAAATTTAAGCCCACCCATTCCTAGTGTTCTGTGTATCATATCTATCCCGCACTTACCTATTCTACCATGAGAGCCGCTGTCCACACTGCTTGCTAGCAACGCATATATTGTGCCTCAGACCAGATCACCTCTTCTTATAGGCCAGTGGGTGGGCGGGTCATCCTGCAACAATTAGAGGAGGTATAAAAATGATGCTAAGAATAACTGCCCAAACCCACCTCCCGTACCCCTTGCTTTGCAGACTGATCGGTTTCAAGGCCTAATGCTTTATTCGACAGGTGGAAGGTTCACTGGATTGGAATGAACTGGAATGGCTTAGTGATAGGTCGCATGGCTTATGGATTCTTATATTTTTTTCCTCTTTTTTTCCAATGACGCTTTTTCATGGTAAATCCATTAACTTGACTGGCAAATAGGTTTTTTTTTTGAGGATTATAGCACAACTTTAGTTGGAGATCTTCAAGTCTTACTACATTTCAAGAACATCTTTGGCGCTTCCCAGCCGCACCTGGGTTGTGGCAACTGGCCACAGGTTCTGCCATTGGTATCGGAACTCCCCACAAAAGACTACAGCATAAAGAAAAAAAGTCAGGCATCCAACTAAACATCAAGATCTTAAATCATGGCTTGCTTGACATTCCCCAAGCGTGTACAGATTTTGGCAATTGAAGCCAAAGTGTTAGGATTAATTTCTTAAAATATAGTACAGGAAGGCTGTTTTTTTGTTAAAAAAACAATCTTCATTGAAACACGTTGGGCAATTTTTTTTTAACCCCTCCCGACCCTTTTACAGGAATGTTTGTCTATAATGAGTTGCTTTCTTAGGTATCACATTTTGCAAAGGCTTTGTGCCATACATACTTTCATCCAAGATAAGGTTATGTTGAATTGGGCGGACTTCGCCTAAGGCGATCCCAGTATTTCCATTCGGTGCTGCTTTTAAAAAATCTAGAAAGAACTTCCATTGCCATGATGTACAGCATTTCCTACTGTACTAAGAGGACGACAGTTTTGATTTCACGTTTGACTTAGAGACTGAAAAACTAGTTTGCTTTGCTTACCCTTCTTTGGTGTTTCACAGGCATTTTGAGGCTTTAAATCTGTGGTGGAAGGCTGAAAGTTTTCACTTGTTTATTTGAAGCCACATAAGCCTTTCTGAGGTTGGAGAGAAAGACTTCTTTGCTTAGCTTATTTTCTCCATTTTGCCTTTTGGAGTCAAAGATGTTCCTTTAAAAATGAGACACTACAGGATTGCAAAAATTTGAAACAGTAAGAGCAAGTACCGTTTTGTAGCTTCTTTGATGGAACTGGCCAAACCTTTTTTTTTTTACTTACAGAACTGTAGCTTGTTTACCACAAGTTAACATGTTATGAGGGGGGCGGGGGTTCTTGCAAATTCCCCAATGAAATACGTAGAAAGGTACACCGTATGTACATTCAGTACTATCCATTTGTTGTTTCGATTTAACGACTGAACGATATTCTGATTTTTTTTAAACATAAAACTGAAGAAAATTTGGATTTGGGAGCATGGTGTGCATTTTAGGATCGAGAAGAACATTTAACATTTTAATTTGACACATATCCCCACCACCCTCCAAGAGCTAGGAAGGTCTGCCCTGAAAGCAGGCATGTTTGCATGTGAAGAGAAATCCATGGCCATTTTAGATGGCTGCAAGTGGTTAACGGGGAAGCCTGAAGTTTGCTGGTCTCATTCATGAGGTAAGAAGTTTGGCATTTCAGTGTTAACGTTTACTTGGAAAGTTTACAACACTAGTACACAGGCTAAAAATGGCATACACTTAAACATCTGCTGTTTGAGAAATGTTAACAATTTTGAAATGAAATTAAACATTTTTACTTTTTGCCTCACCAAAAAAAGGGACCCATCAGTAATGAAGGGGGAACTTAACAAGCAACAATTAAAAAAAGGGTAAAAACAATTTTTCGGTAGTCCTCTGGCAGTCAAAATAAAACTTCCATGGTTCATTTCTTGGGAGGAACTGACTGATTTGGTCCAAGAGTGTTAAAGGCATTTAGTATCTGCTTCGGCCTCCTCCCCTGTCAGAGCGACTCCCTCCTCGTCCGCCACCTCTGGGGGCTCCTCGGCTTGAGCTGCTGTATGAATCACGGGGTGGGGGGTAACCCCTCTCCATGGAAGGCGGAAGGCCTCTGTCTTGTCTTCCAACACGATCACGGCCGCTTGAGTAGACATCACTCCTGCTGCTTGAGTAACTTTCTCGGCTTCCACCGTACCCATCTCGGGTGCTCCCGTAATCGTCATAGCGACTGCTTCCACCATAAGATGGAGGGGGGCCTCGTGCAGGTGGAGCGCTACGGGAGTTACCTGCAGGTTCAATGGTCAGGTAATAGGGCAACACTATAAATCAAATCACCAAAATTTGCACATCTGAGTTTAAAAGAATCGAATCAATGGCTTCTGTTACTCTTTTTGTATTTAACTGGGAGGATTAATATAACCTCACACTTTGTTGGGACATTTGGCGGGGGCGTATCAGGCAGTGACGGAAACAAAGAGCCTGTTTGAAGACGGTGGGTTTTTGTCCTCTCTCTCAAGGCAGCTCTTTTGGGGTTACTCCAGAACAGCTTGCTATATTACAGAAGAAACTCAGCCATTCTTTTTCCAGTGATAGATGCAATTCAGAACTGTTGAACTTTGACTTCTTTAGGGTATAGGAACTGCAATTTAATCATTTTGTTAACAGCACTGTTAAGTTTTTTCGCTGTGTCGAGCAAGCCCAGCATACTAATAATTCCCCATTCAAATACAAGCAGTCTAGCAAGTTACGCATGAAGCCAATTAAATCTGCTCAATCTTAGAGAATAAGCACTTACTTACCATAACTCTCATACGAATCTCTGTAAGAACCGCCACTCGGGTGATCTGAGTAGTCCCGGTCGCGCCCTCCATAGCCATCGCGGTCGCTGTAAGAAGAGTAACTGCTGGGATTTAATACCGGCTGTTGCTCACTACAAAATCTATACGCTTACTCTTCTCGTATGTACTTTCCAGATAGGTTTCCTTTCCAAGCAAATTAAAGATATGCCACTTTTTAGTACGAGTACATTATTACAATTTTGCTTAACAGAATTCTGACATGGATAGCCGTCTGTCATATCTGCTTTAATTCAAATTCCTGCACTGATCAAGGGGTTGGTCTCAATGGGCTAAAAGACCCCTTCAAAATCTGAGGTTCTGTAATTATATTGGCTATTCCTCTACTACCTTTATAGCAAATCTCTTTCATAAAACAGAATGGCAGTACAAAAAAACCCTGTTCTTTCAGATACAGTAGTACCGCGCATAAGGAAAAAGTGCCGTTCCACTGAGCTCCTCGCTATGCTTTTTTTCCGTTATGTGGATCAAATTGGCGATATCCCACATAAATGTTCGTTATAAAGCGTTTACATTAAGCAGGGTATAACCCGGTTAACAAAACTTTTGTTTTGCTTTGCAGGGTATCACGATTGCCTAATGAACACTTTGTTATATGGATTTTTCATTATACGAAGTGTTCGTTATGCGGGGTTCCACTGTATATGTCGTTTATAGCAAATGTTTATCCAGTCTTTTGTTCACTCAAGTAAAAGTGGTCTATATAGCTCTTTCTCACTTCACATTCACAACAGTCGTGGGAGGCAGATCAAGACAAATATGTGTTACTAGCCAAAGACCACTCAACATACATACAGTGGAACCTCAACATACAAACAGTTCTACTTATGAAAAACTCATGATACAAATGGAAATATTGGGGGAAATCCGGTTTGAGATATGAATTTTTAATGTACTTTTTGAGATATTATTTTCTTGGGGTGGTGGTCTGCTGATCCTTCCCACAGTGGTAGGAGGGTGTTTGGAGCATGTCCACTCCATTTTTGCTATTTTTCATCACATTTTGGTGCACACAAGCCCTCCCAGCAACCAGGAAGTGCCAAAATTTTCCCCGTCCCCTGAACAGCTGTTTGGCAGGCAATTTCCCTGCAATTACCAGGAATGGCCGCTAGATGGCGGTATCTGATATACATTGCAAACCAATGTTTTTTAAAATATATTTTTCCGTTCAAGTCTTTATAAAGGCACTTTAAAGCCAGAGATAGTGCATGTTACATTATCTATGCCTTTAAAATGCACTTTATTATGACTTTTAAACAGAAAAAAAGGTTCAAAAAAAAAAACACCAAAAACATTTTCAGACCTTCGGAACCAATTATTTGGTTTTCAATGCATTCATATGGGAAAGAGCACTTCCGAGATACAAATAAGCTCATGGAAAGGGATTTATTTCGTGTCTCAATGTTTTACTGTAATTATTATTATTATTAGTTCAAATTTATATTGCCGCCCACTCACTGTGGCGACTCAGGGTAGCTTACAAAAAATACATTACATTACAATACAATATGTTGGTATGGGCACAGGGGGAGGGGCGGTGAAGTTCTCAACCTGCCCTGACTTCTTCCCCTGGCAGTTGGTGTAGACACAAGGGGAGGGGCGGCAAGGTCCTCAACCTGCCCTGGTTTTTTTAATTATTATTGGTAATTATTTTACTGGGGCCTTTTAGCTGCAGACACAGACATTCTCCCACAAACAACCAAAAAGTACGATGACACTTAAATCTAACTTCTCCAGAACTATTATAAAGCCCAATAAGGCTCCCGGGGAGGATTTTTTTACCTCCAGAGCTTTTTAAGACTCACTGTGACTGGTGGGCCCCTCTGCTAGCCGGACTTTTTAAGTTTATAAATAATACAGGTTTTATTCCAGTTGGATGGGAGGTTGCCGTTATAGTGCCAGTTTACAAAAAAGGAGACAAAGGTGACCCTAAAAACTATAGACCAATAAGCCTTATTGGAATAGTGGCTAAAATGTATGCCAAGCATCTGCTGAGTAAAATAGTAGACTGGGTTATGGAAAATAATATTTTACGGGAGGAACAAGCTGGTTTTAGACAAGAAAGATCTACAATAGACAATTGTTTTATTTTATATCATCTTCTCACAAAGCAATTAAGAAATAGAAAGAAATTATTTGCTGCATTTATAGATCTTAGAGGAGCCTTTGATTCGATTGACAGAAACGTGTTGTGGGAGAAATTGGTTACCCTAAAAATGGAACCTAGACTTTTATTTAGTTAGAGCTTTATATTCAAATACATACCTGAAAGTGCGGACTGGTGTAAATGGTTCCTTAATGAAGAGCATACCTACTTTTAAAGGCGTCAGACAAGGTTGAATTTTAGCTCCAATGCTTTTTAATCTTTATATTAATAACTTACCAGGATTCCTGTTTGATACACAGACCCATATGTTAAAGATTCTTGATAAGCACATTAATACTCTTTTATATGCTGATGACATGATTTTAATGGCTCATTCACAAATAGGTCTGAGGAGATTGCTTAAAAAACTAAATGCATATTGTGCTCAAAATATTTTAAATATCAGGAAAAGCAAATCCAAAGTGTTGGTTTTTAGTAGGAGAAGCAAAATGTATAATTGGCAGATAAATGGGGAACCTATTGAACAAGTTAACTCTTTTAACTATCTTGGAGTGGTTTTCTCCAATACAGGGTCGTGGCTAAATAATTTTAAAAGAATTTTATCAAGGGCTGCCATAAGTACAAAGAAACTGTATAAACAATTTAATTATAATCATCCTGGCACCCTGTCCCCAATTTTAAAAGTATTCAGGGCAAAAATTGTCCCAATGCTGTCATATGGGGCAGAATTGTGGGGTCTAAATAGAGCCCCACTTCTGGAACAAATACAGTCCCGGTTCCTAAGAAGTATTTTAGGAACTGATAGCAACATGTCTGCTCCTGCAGTCAGAGCAGAATTGGGCTTCCACTCCTTGTATAGCCATTTAGTATTTAAAACATTCTCATATTGGTTGAAGATCCAATCAATGGACTCAAATAGGCTGCACAAATTACGCTTAACCGAACAGATAAAGTGGGATTATCCCAAGTCCTGGGTTAATCAACTCTGCGAATTAATTTCTCACCATGGGTTCTCAGTTCAGTATTTGCTCTCAGTGGCCACTCAGGCCAAGGAAATTTTTAAACAGAGAGTCTTAGATATCAGTGCACAATCTGACTTGGAACTACTGGCCAAAAATGGTTCGTTAAGGTGGCTGGCGGCTAACAAAATTACATTTCAAACTGAAAAATATGTTTTGATGCGCCTCACTTATCCTTTAAGAAGGGCATATTGTAGAGTCAGATTCGAGCTATTAGACTCCATGAATAGATATGGGTGTTTTCACCACTTACCATATCACGAAAGAACGTGCATCTGTGGGTCTCCAAATGTTGAAAATAGCTCTCATATTATATTAGATTGCCAGTTGCACACTGATATTAGATCTAAATACCTTGCATCCCTATTGGAAAAAACAACTTTTTGGGACTCAAAAAACAAACTGTCTTATCTCCTTCTGGGCTCTAATATCCACGTTGTGTGTAGAACTGCCAAGTTTATAATTAAGGCATCAGCTAAAAGAATCGAATAAGTCGATCAAATTGGGGTATCCTGCAAGGGAGATTCACTTATCTGACTATCGATATGCATGAATTAATTGTATTTAGGGACCTTCTCCAGTTTACATTCTTTAAAAGTAGTTCAGGTATCTATTTATTGTATTTTTATTGTATTTTATCGCACTTTATTGCATTGTACAGATTTTAAACTCTTATATTATTGATAAGGTCGAAAGACTAATCAATTAATAAATATTCATTCATTCAGAACTATTATCTCTCTACTTGATTCTACCATGTTGCAGAGGCCAAATGCCTATTCTGCTGTGAGAGTGATTATGGGACATTAATGCACCATTTGAGATCACATAAAATTTAACAATAGATACCTGTAACCTCTTGAGGGATACTCATCACGTGAACTGGAATGGCCATAATCACGGTAGGTATAATCTCTGGGAGGTGGAGCATAATCCCGCGTGTCTCTGGAACTTGGATAATCACGACTTGAATAGCTGCAGAAGTGAAGGTGAAAATATGTTTGGTACAAAAAACGTAATGGTGAAAAACTTAGAAGAATATCATACAAATGGCACTTGTAAAAGGATGTGGTTCTACCTGTCTTTAGTACTGTAGCCATCATCTCTGGGAGACAAGTAGACATCTCTTCGTGACGGCAGTGGCTCTCTGCGTGGAGGTCCTCCGTAGCTGTCTCTGCCACGTGACAGGGGTGCTGAAGTCAAGCACAAAACTACTCTCAAAACAAGGCACCAGTGAAAACTGCTTCCACGTAAAGTTGAACGACTGTATCAGATTGAGTTATTTAGCAATGGCTGAATAGTAATGCTTCTTCTGTATCAGAATTTATAACAAAATGCTATGCTATAAATAGCTGTTCAGCTGTTGAGCTGAAATCAACATATATTGGTTTTAAGTAGTATTTATCAGTTCCATCCTGCCGCAGGAGTTTCCATGATTGATAAAAGATTTGAACCCAGTTCTTTGGGTCCTCATCTGTCACACTATTCAATACACTATACTGGTGTATACAAACCTAAACAAGGCTTGGTCAAAGTTTTCTAGACTGACAACCGCACATAACATGCATACGTGCTGCCGCATAAATTAATGAATATCTTGCTTTGTTCTACGATGCAAATTACTGTATTCTACAAAGCTTTTGATAACACACGGGAAGAGATTTGGCCCTTCAGAAGATATTCATAAGGAAGTTTCTAATGGTGTTTGAATTACCAATTTTCACAAGATTATACTGAATGCTTTCCTCATCCACTAACATAACAGACTGGAGAGCCATCGGTCCTTGGGCTTGGACTCAATAGCCTAAAAGGCCCTTTCCAAATCTGGGATTCTATGATTCAAAGCCAACTGAAACAGCAGTGATTTTACTGTTTTGTTTACATTTTGAGTTAATTTGCACACAAAGTATATGAAAAAGATACTTGCCTCTCCCACCCATTCCACTGCTGCTTCTCACGGGTCCGGAAGGTGTAGGTCTTTTAGGTGGTGGCCCCCCACTACGTGGAGGTGGCCCCCTCTTCATTGGAAGAGGGCCTCGAGACGATCCTAGAACAAGGGTTGAGGATGTCAGCCAGAAAGCAACTTTATAATTCCAGTGACAGAAAGACACAAATATCTCCCCCACCAACCAATACTGAAGAACAAAGTGGGAACAGATTCTTCAGATGGACTGGCTTCAATGACTATACCCCAAAATCATTGTAATGTGGGGTAGCCTGCAGGTTGTTCAGTCGCACAGTCCAGTACAACCCTTTGCGACCTCATGGAGGCAAAATGCATACTGAATACTCCCACTATCAAACGTTACCAGATGCCTTTTCATGGATCAAGGCAACGCATGGGAAAGCAAAGTAACAATCCTCTAAATATACAGTGGAACCAAATAGAAAGAGTGGTTTTCATTTCTTAAGGCCACCATCTGTAACTAGGTTAAGAAACCACACATAACCTATCACATGGACAGGTAAAATGTGCAAGGTACACCTGCTACTGCAAGGTAACCAATATTTCACCATTTCCATTGTTACTAGACTGGTAATCCCTCCTACAGGAAACCAATCTGCTCTAAGAATTAATGGGTTATATAGCTGACCCACGATAAGCCATGAAGATCAGCATTCAACTATAAAAATCAGGATTCAGGCAACAACAGGGACAGTAACCATGCAAATCTGATGACATCAATCTACACAAGGGAGAATTCTTCTCAGATCTATACTACAATTTGAATCCCTTATTGGATCCACTAATTAGGCCACAGACAAAATGCTGCCTGCCAGTTCATAAGAGAGTATTACATAGTTTTTAAAAATTATCAGTCAAACTAGTTGTCAAAGACAAAACAAGCATTGATCAAACTTAATACTTTACTTGTTTATCAAAGCAAATAGAATAAATTATTTAAAATTTCAGATATTTTCTGTTACTAGCATATAGCTATTCTTTTAATCCACTATTCTATAAATGTTTTGTACCACTTGCCTACAAAACTGTATGATTTTTGTGTATTAGGACAATTTCTCTTTTTGCTTGATCAACTTTAGGTGAATCCCCAAACCCATTGTCATGCTTCTAACTCCTCCTTGTATGGAGCCAAACCTGTATTATATGAATGCCCATAAGAATGCAATGAGTTTGATGATAGTGCACTCTCTCAAATAGGAGCAAGAATCTCTTCCAGTAATGTTCACTTAAGAAAATCAGTATGCATAACGTGACTTTTAAAGTGTTTATTTATAACAGGGGTGCCTAAACTACAGCCCGTGGGCCAGTCCCAGCCCCCCCACGTGCCAATTCATCCGGCCTGCACCGTCCTCATCACTTCCGGAAATGGAGGTGAAACACACCAATGAATTGGCATCAGGGGCTGGATCTAGCCCAGTTTGGGCACTCCTCCTTTAAGCAGAGAAAATGGCAGCTTAAAAATCTATCTCATCCCGTTGAGAAAGATTGCAACGTGAGTTTTACTTCCACTCCCGGTGTGAGGAACCACGTGACTGGCCCGCAGACTGAAAAGTTTGGCCACCCCTGGTTTATAATATACTATCAAGCAGCCATTTCTTGGGTTGCCTAGTCAGACGTGGGAAGAGAAACGTACCCAAATGACTCCCTCTGGAAGGAGGTCCTCGTGTTCCACTTCCGCCTCTTCCACCTCTAAGACCCCTTGGTGGACCTCTGCTCCTTGGAGGGAGGGGGGGTCCACGCCTGCCAGTTTCAAATGTTGGCTTGGTAGCTTGCTCAACTTTAATGGCTTTTCCATCTAAAGACTGAATAAAGGAATTTAATTTCAGTGTGTATGCAAATAGTTTATTAGGTCCTCTCAATTCTGTTTCTTTGTGGCAATTGTACCAATAACAAAATGACTGCCTAACAAAAAAATTCTTTAAACCTGTTATGTATTCTCCACTTAAGAGAACCTTGAAAACAGTCACAATTCAAGAATGACTTGATATTATGTAATTAGTACAGCATTTTTAGAGTTGCTGCCCCAGTAGAAATCAAGCTGTAGTTGTATTAAACTACTGCAATGTTATAATTGAACTGGGTTGAAGTGGCTCAGTGGTTAAGAAGCTCACCTTGTTAGCTGGAGGGCTGACAAGTCAGCAGTTCGAGACCCAGATACTGCATGATGGATTGAGTGCCTGTCTCTGCCTCAGCTCTTGGGGACATGAAAGGAGCCTCATTTGGGGGTTCTCTGAGCGGAGTTTCTTCCGCAAAAATCCTTTCAACCCAGAATAATTTCTGACACAAAATTATTATTATTATTGAACCTTCAAACTATGCTGCATTTATAAGTGGAAAATATTAAAATTAGCACGATATACTTGCTTAGTATTCATTTTCTATGTTTATCTCATCAAATTCTAACTCTTTTTGTTCATTAATTTATAAGTGCATTCCAAACCGATTTGTCCATGCACTGACCCCTAGAGTGGATACGACTGGCTTTCGAGCAAGGGAAACCTTTACCTTTACTACATCTGATTATGCTTTACCCAGCATTAAGCTACAGTGATTACAACACTATTATCAGGGACTAAATAATAATTCATTACAACCAAGATTTAAAGCTTAAAATCCATAGCCTTCAACGACTACTCAGAAGACAACAAATTTTATTCTTAGTTTAAGAGATCACCATCCCTATCATTATTTGGGGACAGGTAGTTAGGTTTAGATTATTTTATTTTGGTAACAGATGAATAAATCCAGATATTAGACAAGTATCCATTCATTCCCAGTATGCCCTTGAAGTATTCCTTGTTAAGTGGAGGAAATGAACAGTGGGAATGACTGCTATGCCTTTAGTCTCAGCTAATCTAACTGCAGGCAAAAAGTGTTACCCAAACACATTCATTCCTACCTTTCCATTCATATCTCTGGCAGCATCCTTGGCATCTGCCGGGCTCTCAAAAGTGACAAAAGCAAAGCCCCTGGATTTGTTTGTTTCACGATCCTTCATAAGGAGAACTAAAGAGAGAGAATAATGTGTCAGCTTCCCTGTTCATGATCAACCCCCATCACCACCAATATTTTAAAAAATCTGCTCAGAACTTCTTAGAGGACATTTAAGCTTTATCATCAGTTGATCAAAGCCATTAAAATTCATCATAGCATAATTTTACTTGACATTCTTCCCCACACCAAATATTTTGCATTTACCTTCCACTATGCGTCCATATTTGCCAAAGACAGATTCAAGAGCCTTCTCATTTGTCTCTGTATTCAGTCCACCAATGAACAGCTTCCCGGGGCGATCTGCTTCAACCATTTTTGACACTGATTGAGATCTAAAACAACAGACATCCAAAATTAAACCAACTATGGAAATGTTTCTGCACTAACAATATTGAACTTGGTAATGGGTTCTGTAAATTTAGACTTAAAATCTTGATAGATCCTTCACCCCTTAATCACAAATGAATAGATCCCTTAATCACAGTTTGTTAACAAGTCAAGAATCCTCACATTCATTATTTAGGTTCTTGCTCTACTGAAACAAAGAACTTGCTGAAAAAAAAGCATTCCACAATGTGGTGCCCTGTCACTTAAACAAAAAACACACCCCTCAGCCTATAGGCAAAGTATTTCAGTAGAAATGTTTCTTAAAATACCTTCAAGCCAACAAAACAGAGATAATTAACTGTAATTTGCTTTTAGCATAAGAACACAGAAATGCTAATTTGGGCCCAGATGAAAATATCTATCCAATCTAAGACTCCAATCACAGAAGGACATAACCACAAGCAATAAATGAACTGACATTCTTCACCAAGTGCTCAAGCAATTAATACTGATCAGCCATCCTCAGTGATAAGCACAAACTCATTCAAATCCCCCTCCCAAATTGGCAGCCATTATTGTATACTGTACCACTGAATTCTGCATAGATTATGCAGCGTTTGAAAAAACAAACAAAACCAAACTCCCTTTTATCTGTTCTGAATCTTCTGCCACTCATCCTCAACTGACAAATGACTTCAGCTCCCATTGTCAGATTGAAAAAAACTTATTCATTTCTCCCCATGAGTAATTTCTGACATTCTCATCTCTTTTTACTTATTTCTGTACTATCAATATCCCCAACAATTCAAAATAGTTGCACCAGTCCTTTTGATGCTTTTTTAAACAGTTTTTTAGCTCTACCTTTTTAAAGTCAACAGGAAGAATTGTAGGTTGCATTCCAGGTATAGCCATGCCACTTATTTGTTTACAATTATATTTATGATTTTGGCAGTTTTCACAATGATTTCCCTTAATCACAAAAATCTCTGCATGCATCCACATACCAAAATTTATACAACCAAGTCCTCCAGAAAAACAATATTCTTTTCCCTCTTGGTCTGTCAACATCTTAAGGGACAGTAAAAGACCAGCTTCTTTGGAAATTAAAAAAGCTTTTGCGCTTCCCTTTCATTCTGTTAGTTCCTATTTGTGGATAACACAGTGACTGTTTCTTCCACACTTAAGTAAGCTCATCTCTAACGAATGGCTTTTATGAGTTGGTGTGGGATTGTCTACAACCCCATGGAGAAATCCTGCAGTCCTTCCATGATTTAGCATTAATTTTAAAAACCCTAACCTAATCAATTTAACTAAAACTAAATGAGCAACATGCGCTGGGTACACAAAGAGCTTCTTTGAAGATTGTGGTATTTTTATAACACAATCGGGCATATCCTGGTACCGACAACTTTGTGTTTAGACTAATCTTTCTCACAGTAGGTTGGGCAAAAAGAACTGCAGAATGAATTCCCCAAAGGTGGCTTCATTTTCAGTTTCATGTCTGGCCTAGACATGGAAGAAGCAAAATGCAAGCAAGATGTAAATTAAGCTCCTCATTGTGGATTACTCAAAAGCACACCTTTTCCCCTGCACTTAAGCAATATTGTCTCTAAAGAGTGGCTTTACAAGATGATGTGGGTTTTTCTGCAGCCACATACAGAAACTCATCTTTTCCCCAATGATGTAGCATTAATTAAATAACTAGCCCAATTAACATAAATCTAAACGAGCAACTTGCATGCAAAAAAAAAGAGAGAGAGAAGTAAATTAAAGTTGCTTAAAGCACAACTCTCTGCAGGATATAGCAATTGTTATTTTTGCTTAGTTTTTTTGTAATTCTTTTTGTAAACTTGACTGAGATATGGAAACTTTTTGATTGTTACCTGATATTGATGCTTATTGAATCTTTTTGATACTGTAACGATATTGTGATACTTAGGTGTTTTGTGGTACTGATACTGATTATTTATGACGTTTACATATTGTGTTTATGAACTTGTAACTTTACGTGTGTTTGTGAACTGCCCTAGTTGGTTTTACCAAGTATGGCAGTACTGTATTTTAAACAAAAGCTGGAGTTTCAGTGCCAAAATAGCTGCTACCGTTTCTAGCTGTATCTTTCTGAGTTTTCTGTCAATTTCTAAAGTTTCTTTAATACATTATGACTCAGCCAAACACCAACTGGGCAAAGAAGCCAGGGCAGGTTGAAGACTTTACCCCCTTTCCCCACACCAACTGCCCGGGGGGGGGGGGGGATGAAGCCAGGGCAGGTTGAGGACTTTGCTGCCCCTCCCCCTGAACATATTGTATTGTTTGTAAGCAGCCCTGAGTCACTATGGTGAGTGGGTGGCAATATAAATTTGAACTAATAAACAAATAATAAAATAATAATATAGCATTTCATATCTCTATCCTCCTGTTTTTAAACCAACTTTTATTTAAGCTGGTCATTTGTAAAGAGCTACAAATGTGACTTTTCTGTTAGGCTGGTCAGCCATTGTGTGCCTCCGTACCTGTGTATAAATTTATTTATTGCATTTTTATACCGCCCATTTGGGAAAGTTCCCACTCTAAACTGACGCCATGAGGTTTTACCCTTTATGTCTGATGTAGTGGACTTGACCCACAAAAGCTCACATTGAAGCACAAGAGTTAGGGGAGGAAGAAGCCAGGGCAGGTTGAGGACCTCGCCGCCCCTCCCCCTGTGCCTACACCAACTGCCAGGGGAAGAAGCAGCCAGGGCAAGATGAGGACCTTACCGCCCCTCCCCTGTGGCTACACCAACTGCCAGGGGAAGAAGCAGCCAGGGCAGGATGAGGACCTTGCCGCCCCTCCCCTGTGGCTACACCAACTGCCAGGGGAAGAAGCCAGGGCAGGATGAGGACCTTACCGCCCCTCCCCCTGTGCCTATACCAGGGGTCTGCAAACTTGGCTCTCCAGGTGTTCTTGGACTTCAATTCCCAGAAGCCCAAGTCAGCACTCCTGCTGATCAAGGCTTCTGGGAACTGAAGTCCAAGAACACCTGGAGAGCCAAGTTTGCTGACCACTGCCCTATACCAACTGCCAGGGGAAGAGGAAGCCTGGGCAGGATGAGGACTTTGCTGTTACCCCCCCCCCCCCAACATATTGTATTGTAATGTATTGTCTGTAAGCCGCCCTGAGTTGCCAGGGCGAGTGGGTTGCAATATAAATTTGAACTAATAATAAATAAATAAAGGTGCCAAAACGTTGTCTTTTGGGCCGACTCTCTGATATAACGTAATTCATAATTATTCTTCCGTGTCTAAACCAGGCATGAAACTCCCAAAACGAAACCACGGGTTTTTTTTTGGGGGGCGAGTTCATTCTGCACTAATTCCAATACATTTTTAACCCACTAGGCCCTTGGTCTGCAAATAGTGGCTCTCCAGGTGTTTTGGACTTCAATTCCCAGAAGCCTCGATCAACAGTAGTGCTGACTTGGGCTTCTGGGAATTGAAGTCCAAAACACCTGGAGAGCCACTATTTGCAGACCACTGCACTAGGCCCTTGGTCTGCAAATGTGGCTCTCCAGATGTTCTTGGACTTCAATTCCCAGAAGCCCCAATCAGCAGGGCTGCTGGTAATTCAAGTCCAAGAACATCTGGAGAGCCACCTTTGCAGACCACTGCACTAGGCGCGTGGGTTGGGAATGGCGGCGGCAGCAGAGGGCTGGAGGCGCATGCGCACAAAAGAGGAGCCAGCGGAGGGGAACGCACTGCCAAGGGGGGGGAAGCGGCGCATGCGCAGCAGCACGGCTCCTCTCCCACCCCCATTTTGCCCCTCTTCCCCGCCACGGGACCCCTCAGGCCTCACAAAATGGCGGCTCTCGCTTCGCCCCCCCCCTCCGCCCCAATAATAGGTCCACTAAGGCGGGGGGAAGGCCCACTTTCTCCAGTAGGCCCGAACCGGGACCCTCCTCAACCGCCTGAAAAACCCCATTTAATACCCGCAAGCGGGAAAACGTGAGGAGAATTAATGAAGATATTATTATTATTATTAAATTCAAATTTAATGAAGCCTCAGGAAGCGAGAAACGTTAATTTAAAAGAAAAAAAAATCCTCCCCTCATGATAAAAAAATTATATCTTTAGTTGGGAATGTTGGAATAGCTGTGGGGAAAGAAAAGCCTCCCCACACCCCGAGGTTTAAAAGCGTCCCCCAAACGCCTCACGAGGCTCCAAGCCTTGGCCTTGCGCTTACCTCAGACCAGCCGCTAAGAACACCAACGACGCACTGAGGAGGAACAAAGGCGCGCAGGGCCTTTATAAAGGTGACGTCACCGCGTTCGAACTGGGCTTTCGAAGACCCGGATGGAAAGGGGAGGGGGAGCTCTTAGGCGAGCAGGCGTGGGAGGGGCATCAGGTGCTGCATCCATGAAAAGGCTCATACTGTACACAGTAATTCATTCCTTTTGGGGAGTAATTCATTCCTTTTGGGGGAAGTTCTGGATTTATTTTATTTATTATTATTTTTAATATATATATCACAAAAAAATTAAATAAAACCACTCACATTAAAAAAAAACCCCAATTAAAAAAGCCATTAAAGCTGCCACCAAAAATTACTCTGACCCTGACAGAGTAAGCTATTACTATGACTATAGATTACCTATGACGGTTATTTACGCTGTAAGCCGCCCAGAGTCGGGTCTACCCGATTGGGGCGGGATACCAAATGTGAGCAATAAATAAATTAATTAAAAAGAGATTAAAAGAGGGAGAGAGAGAGAGAGATTTACTATGCAGGAATTGTGGTGCAAAATTGTATTCCTAATATTTGTGTGAGATATGCAGATAGTAAAGGTAAAGGTTTCCCTTGCTCGAAAGCCAGTCGTATCCGACTCTAGGGGTCGGTGCTCATCTCTGTTTCTAAGCCGAAGAGCCAGCGCTGTCTGCTTCTGCAGACGTTTCCGTGGTCATGTGGCAGGCATGACGAGACACTGCAGCGCATGGAATGCTGTTATCCGACTCTAGGGGTCAGTGCTCATCTCTGTTTCTAAGCCGAAGAGCCAGCGCTGTCTGCTTCTGCAGACGTTTCCGTGGTCATGTGGCAGGCATGATGAGACACTGGAGTGCATGGAACGCTGTTATCCGACTCTAGGGGTCAGTGCTCATCTCTGTTTCTAAGCTGAAGAGCCAGCGCTGTCTGCTTCTGCAGACGTTTCCGTGATCATGTGGCAGGCATGACGAGACACTGGAGCGCATGGAACGCTGTTATCTTCCCACCAAAGTGGTCCCTATTTATCTACTTGCAATTTCTTGCTTTCGAACTGCTAGGTTGGCAGGAGCTGGAACATAGATGGGGGCTCATTCCGTCCTGCAGTACTTGGGAATCGAACTGCTGACCTTCCGCCTCCCAGTCAGTGTCTTAGTGACTTGAGCCACTGCAGTCCCTGAGATATGCAGATGGCACTACCCTAATGAAAGTGAAGGAGCTGTAAAGAGCCTCTTGATTAAGGTGAAACAGGAGAGGGCAAAAGGTAGCTTGAACCCACAAATAAAAAAACAACAACCCAAGATCGTGGCATCCAGTCCCATCACTCCCTACCAAATAAAAGGTGAAGAAATGGAACCAGTGATGACCATTACCTTCTTGGGTTCTGAGATCACTGAAGACAGTGACTGCAGCCATGAAATAATTTCATGTCAGAAATTATTTTGTGTTGAAAGGATTTTTGCTGGATAAACTCCACTCAGGATGTCTGAATGAGGCTTCTTTCATGTCCCCAAGAGCTGGGACAGAGATGGGCGCTCAATCTGTCATGCAGTACCCAGGTGTCAAACTGCGGACTTGCTGGCCTTTCAGGTAACAAGCCGAGCTTCTTAACCACTGAGCCAGCATATCCCCCAGCCATGAAATAAAAAGGTGCTTACTTTTTATGAGGCAACCTAAGACAAACTTAGGCAGCTTAATAAAAAGTAGAGACATCACCCTGCCAACAAAAATCTGCATAGTTTAAGCAATGGTTTAGTGCTCCTTGGAAGGACAGATCCTGAAGCTGAAGCTCGAATGCTTTGGCTATCAAATGAGAAGAGAGGACACAGCAAAGACCCTGACACTAGGAAAGATTGAAGGCAAAAGGAGAAAGGGGTGGAAGAGAATGAGATGGTTGGACAGCATCGTTGATACAGTGGGTGCATATCTGGGCAGACTCTGGAGGATGGTGGATAATGGAGGAGCCTGGCATCCGGTGGTCCAGAAAAACCAAGAGAGAAACATGTCCAATTTTTTGGAATTGTAATTCCATGTCTAGCGAAGTGGACTTGATCCAGGAGAGCTCACATTAAAATATAACCTATGTAGAAGTAGGTGCAGAGCATCAGATCAACGGCTGTTTTTAAGTACAGAGCCTTGCAAGCCACCATGCCACGAACATTTGAATGTGTGCCTGAGAAAGTGATAATGAATCACAAAAGTTTTGTTGTTGTTCAGTCGCACAGTCGACTCCGACCCTCTGCGACCCCATGGACCACTGTCCGCCAGACACTCCTGTCCTCCACCGTCCTCCTCAACTCGCTCAGCTCTGTGCCCATTGTCTCCACAATACCATCTAGCCATCTCATTTTCTGCTGCCCCCTTCCTTCTTCTTTTGCCCTCCACCCTTCCCAGCATCAAGGCTTTCTCAAGCGAATCCTCTCTTCTCATCTGATGTCCAAAGTACTTTAGCTTGATCTTTATTATTTGACCTTCTAAAGAGCAGTCAGGGTTGATTTCTTCTAAGATTGACCTATTTGTTCTCCTCGCTGTCCAGGGGACTCTCAAAACCCTTCTCCAACACCACATCTCAAAGGCGTCTATTCTTCTGCGCTCAGCTTTCCTAATGGTCCAGCTGTCACAACCATACATTGCCACAGGGAATACCACTGGTTTGACTATGCGAATTTCTGTTTGCAATTTGATGTCTCTACTTTTCACTATGCTCCCCAGGTTTCTCATTGCTTGCCTCCCAAGAATCAGTCGCCTTTTTATTTCATGGCTGCAATCCCCATCTGCAGTGAGCTTTGATCCTAGGAAAGTAAAATCTGTCACTGCTTCTACTTCTTCCCCATCTATTTCCCAGGGACTGAGAGGGCCTGTGGCCATGATCTTGGTTTTCTTGATACTGAGTCTGCCTTTCTTCTTTCAACCTAATCAGGAGCTTCTTTAGGTCCTCCTCACTTTCAGCCATTTGGGTGGTATCATCTGCATATCTCAAATTGTTGATGTTTCTTCCAGCAATTTTGATCCCAGTTTGTGACTTCTCCATCCCTGCATTACACATTATGTGCTCTGTGTATAAGTTGAATAAGCAGGGTGACAAAATGCAGCCTTGTCTTACTCCTTTTCCTATTCCAAACCCCTCTGTCATTCCATTTTCTGTCCTAACTGTTGCTTCTTGCTTCATGTACAGATTTCTCACGAGGCCTATAAGGTGTTTGCAATGGTTATTTTTTTAATTTTAACGATCCAGAAAATTATTATTATTATTATTTCAATAATAACCTGCTACTTCTGCATATGTTTTATACATGGGATCACACGGCTGACTTTGTTTATGAAATATAAATTTGAACTAATAAATAAATAAATAAATAAATAAATAATAATAAAATGTAACGATTAGTCTTTAAAGTGCTACAGCGTTTCGTTTTCCCCCCCTCTCTCTGATGTGCTCCAAATACATCCAAGAATCCCACAAGAAGACATCTTGGGACTCCCTGACTAGGAAAAGGGCAGCCAAGCTAGACCGGAAGGAGAAAGGCGGGAAGAAGAGGAGGAAAAAGGAAGTGGGCCCGGTTGCCCTCTTTCAAGATGGCGACTGCGCCGGCGCTTGGGTCACGCGCGGCCTTGTCAGCCAGCCAGCCGGGCTCCGCCCAGCGCGCATGCGCTAGCGAGCGAGCGCGCATGCGCGAGGCCCTTCTTCCGCCTCCTCAGGAGGGCGATTGTGACGCGTCCGCCGACGAGGGCTGAGGCGGCGCTGAGGTGATTCTCCCGGGCTCGTCCCTCAGAAGGCCGGGTTTCCTCCGCTTCTTTCTCCAACCGCCACGAAGGAGAAGGCCTTCCCCCGGGGATGAGGGGGAAGCCGTTGCCGTCGTCGCCGCGGTGCCTGTGGCCGGCCTTCCTGGTGGCCTGGCTGGCCCTGAGGGGCCCGGCCGCCCTTTGCGGGGCCTTCTACCTGCCCGGCTTGGCCCCCGTCACTTTCTGCGAGCCCCCGCCGCCCGGGGTGGAAGGCAGCGTCGGGTGCAAGGTGGGTGAGGAGGGGGGGGTGGCCTCAGGCGGCACGAAAAGTTGGGGTGGCAGGTGCCCCCCCTTAACTTCCTTATCCCCCCCTTCCCCCCCCAAACCCTTGAGTTACTAAAGTTTAGTAGACGCAGTGGTTCCCAACGTGGGGCCCAGGCCCCACCAGTGGACTCCCATCCCTTTCCCCCCCCAAACCCTTGAGTTACTAAAGTTTAGTAGACGCAGTGGTTCCCAACGTGGGGCCCAGGCCCCACCAGTGGACTCCCATCCCTTTCCCCCCCCAACCCTTGAGTTACTAAAGTTTAGTAGACGCAGTGGTTCCCAACGTGGGGCCCAGGCCCCACCAGTGGACTCCCATCCCTTTCCCCCCCCAAACCCTTGAGTTACTAAAGTTTAGTAGACGCAGTGGTTCCCAACGTGGGGCCCAGGCCCCACCAGTGGACTCCCATCCCTTTCCCCCCCAAACCCTTTAGTTACTAAAGTTTAGTAGACGCAGTGGTTCCCAACATGGGGCCCAGGCCCCACCAGTGGACTCCCATCCCTTTCCCCCCCCAAACCCTTTGTTACTAAAGTTTAGTAGACGCAGTGGTTCCCAACGTGGGGCCCAGGCCCCACCAGTGGACTCCCACCCCCTTTCCCCCCAAAAAAACCCTTTAGTTACTAAAGTTTAGTAGACGCAGTGGTTCCCAACGTGGGGCCCAGGCCCCACCAGTGGACTCCCACCCCTTTTCCCCCCCAAAAAACCCTTGAGTTACTAAAGTTTAGTAGACGCAGTGGTTCCCAACGTGGGGCCCAGGCCCCACCAGTGGACTCCCATCCTCACAAGCCTACGTCATTATATTGGCTTTGGGGAATTGAAGTCCAAAACCCCAAACATTGATCTGAAACAGAGGGAGAAGAACATGGAAATGTTGAGTGTTCCTTTGGCTTAGCAGTTAAGAAGACGAACTTGATGACTGGAAGGTCATCAGGCAGTTCGAGACCCGAGTGCTGCATGATGGAGTGAGCGCCCGTCTCTCTGTCCCAGCTGCTGGTAACCTCACAGTTTGGAAGCAAGAAATTTGCAAGTACTGTACTGTAGATAAATAGTTACCACTTGGGCAGGAAGGTAACAACAGTACCATGCACTCTGGTGTCTAGGCATGCCTGCCACGTGTCCACGAAAACGTCTCCAGACCCATACAGCACTGGCTCTTTGGTTATAGACAGAGATGAGCACTGAACCCTAGAGTCAGATATGGCTGGCTTTCGAGCACGGGTGGCCTTTACCTTTGTCTAGCCATAAAAAACCATTGCGCGTTTTCCATTTGGGGAAAACCAGATGGTTTTCACCAAGAAAAGATCGCTGAGGGTCTGTTGTCCTACTGCTCTAACAGTTAAGACGTATTTCCTGATATTCAGCCTATATCTTGTTTCCTTTAGTTAGTTGGAACCCGTTATTACCTCTCATCTACTCTGGGCTGATCTTAGAGCCTAAACCAGGGGTCCCCAACCTTTTCAGGCATGTGGTGCCTATCTATCTGCCTATCACAGGGGTCTGCAAACTTGGCTCTCCAGGTGTTCTTGGACTTCAATTCCCAGAAGTCCAAGTCAGCACTCCTGCTGATCAAGGTTTCTGGGAACTGAAGTCCAAGAACAGCTGGAGAGCCAAGTTTGCTGACCACTGGCCTATCTATATAATGATAATGTGTTGAAGGTATACAATGTTCCATAGGTGGTGGGTGCACTTATTATGTTCGTTGTATTTTTTAAATTTGCCTTTAGTAGATTTATCAGTTACATGAAAAGTATGTTTCTTTATATTTTGTATTTTTATTGCTTTAAAATTTAAAAAGAAAAGAAATAAGATTATTTAAAGAGAGGCCTTCAAATTCAAGGGGGACTTTGTTTAAGGGGGGCTGTCTGGATAGGAGCCCCTTTTCAATAGGGCCCTGTTTAAAAATCTCTGCTTGAAATATTCTCCTCAACCCTGATTATCTTCAATTAGGTCAGGGATTCTCAACCTGTGTCCAGCAGGCCGGATGCAGGCCACAGCACCATTTCATGTGGCCCACCGCTTCCTCCACACCTGGAAGTGCCATGGGGTGGAGGAAGGGCAAAATGGCTGTCCAGTCCCTGAAGCGGTCTGGGGGAGCATGATCTGGCCCCCAGCTTTAATAGGTTGAGAACTCTTGAATTAGGTGCTTTGTAGGACAATCCCTCCTCCCCAATTTCTTGCCAAAGTTTCAGATCTCTAATATTGAGTGGGCTGCAAGGCCTTGTTGGGTCTTTGTCTCTTTTGCATATGTATTTGCCCTATTTTTCCCCTTGGGTGCCATTTCCTCTCCTTAATTCTACAATGAAATGCATACAAATGGAAAGGGAAGAAAGTTTAAAGACTATTTATCTTATCTTATTAATGTCCAAAGTCGCTGTAGGACAGCAGTCTCTCTTCCACCCCTTCTGGATTATTTGAAAAAGTTCCTGTTAGTTTAAGCTCCCCCCCCCCCTTAAAAAAAATCACCTGTAAAAAATGCACTGCTGTAGTTTGTAAGAAGCTCAGCTAAGAACCAGGAAGTTCCTGGTTCAAATTCTGATCTTTGCAGCTTTATAGCTTGGGAACAAGCAACGTGTTCTCACTACCTTTTATTCTGCAGTAGAAAAGATGCTAGACTAGGTTTATTTTACAGGCTTGGTATATCAGTTCCAGCAGATAACGTGAACTGTATATTTTAAGCTGTTCTAAGCACTGTTCCAGCAGTTCCCAATCTTTTCAGTATCGGGATGTCTTTGAGTTTTGAGAAACACATCTGTTCCCTTGTATAATGTAATAATTGTGTGCTGTCAAGTCAATTCTGATTTATGATGACCCTTTCCCAGTGGTTTCTAGGTAGAAAATACTCAGTAGGGGCTTACTATTTCCTTCCCCCCTAAAACCAACCATTTGGAAAGTTTTTTCGGCAGTATAGGAAACTGTAAATAAACTACAGTAATGTTACCTAGAGCTACAGTATTTCCATTGTGTCCCTTCCATTCATTGTAAAGTACATTTCAACTCGTGTGTAATCTTGTTCCATTTAAGACTATGGCAGTAAAACATTTACAGGCATGGTGTGATGTTTACTAAAAAGTAGGGCCTGCTTGATTTTATGCACTTTATGTACTGAGTGTTTTCTTCTTGTTGTTCAGTTGCACAGTTGATTCCGACCCTCTACGACCCCATAGACCACTGTCCGCCAGGCACTTCTGTCCTCCACCATCCTCCTCAACTTGCTTAGCTCTGTGCCCATTGTGCCCACAATACCATCTAGCCATTTCATTTTTTGATGCCCCCTTCTTCTTTTGCCCTCCACCCTTCCCAGCATCAAGGCCTTCTCAAGTGAATCTTCTCTTCTCATTTGATGTCCAAAGTACGGTACTTTAGCTTCATCTTTACAATTTGACCTTCTAAGGAGCAGTCAGGGTTGATTTCTTCTAAGATCCAGCTCTCACAACTATTCTAAGCAATCTGAAGTTCCTTCTTTACAGGAACAAGGCTGTATTTTATGAGTCTTTTGCTACAGTATCTCAACTGGAGTAGTTACATTGATGTTAAGAAAAATAATTCCTGGAGGTTTTTTCCCCAAATCTTGTCCCATTAATTTTCCCCCTTGTACTCCCTGCTTGGAGCTCATAGCAAAGTATAATTACTGTATTTTGTTTCTGAAACATGTTTTTCTAGGTAAAAGATGATGTGATTAGGTTGGTGGACTAATTTAATAGAAGGCTTTTAACAGTGATCAAATACTGTGTTTCTTGTTTTCTGTTATGTATTGTGTGATCTACTGTTTGTAAACATGGCTCATTTGGGTGAATGTTAAAATGTTAAGGAGCTTTTAGAAACAATATTGTAAATCTTTTCAAAGAAAAATTCACTTCTGGTTCCTTCTTATTCTCTTTTTCCATAACCTTGCTTGGAAAATTTTTATATTTGAATGCAGTAGGAGAAGACTAGCATACTATACTGACTTAATAAAGGAAGCTATGTCCTTGAAGCTGCAAGAGCCAAGCAGGACTGCTAATGACAGAACTCTTTGGGAGTCATTAATTCATATGGTCACCATAAGACAGAAATGATTTGATTGTTTAGAAAAGAACAAAGATACAGTACAGTACTTGTTACTGTTCATTCATACAATATGTGGGAGCCAGTGGTCCTTGCTGCTTTACTTTAAATTAGCAAGAGATTTATTTTAGAAGATAATCCCAGTTCTAATTATTTCATATTCTATATGTGTGGTCTCAGATTAATAGGTAATTAAGAACAAGGCTTTATTTAAACTGCTGTTAGTTAGATAGTGGTGTAGAAAATGTAGCCTTGCATCTTTTTTCTTGCAAAATATTTTATTATGCTTCTTTCATACCTAAAGAATAATCTATCCCAGATGGAGTTATTCAGTTCAGAGTCTCTAAACAATTTCTCTCTTTTCCTCTCCAGTCACAAATCGAATTGTTTGTGAACAGACTGGACTCAGTTGAATCAGTTCTGCCTTATGAATATGATATGTAAGTGTATTCTGATAACTTTAAGCTATTTTTGATTCTGTCATCTCTCTTTCTTTCTCTCTCTCTCAGTTTTACAATTTCCTTTTAATTGTTTAACAAAAGGGGAGGGTCCAATTTATATAGTGTGAGAATGTTCAAATGACTGCTAACTAGTTGTAAAATCTACATGATGTGGTACTCATGGATAAAAGAGATGAGATCAAGATAACTTTGGGATGAATAACACTGCTGTGATGGTTGGTTGCCTTGATGGCCCCATCCAACTCACTTATTCTATGATTCAGAGGGCTAGCCAGCACCATTTGAAAAGCCGTGGTTTGTGAGTGGCCAGTAAATTATGGTTTGGCCAAACTGGGATTTGGCTTCCTGTCTGAACAAGAATGTTGCCCCCTCTCCCCTGAACGAACTGTTTAGGGAAAGGATTTGTTAGACAGTGTAGATGAAAATGGAAAGTATATGGATGTTTTGTTGTCAGAACTGCAGTGAATGCAGACTGTGGTTTGGTGTTTTGTTTGGATACTGTACAAGGAATCCATCAATTAAAACATTGAAGAACCTGACTGTGTATGTAACACTTTTAATGCTAAATATTTTGCTGATTGAGGAAGAACTGTTTCTCCTTATTTGCTTGTTCATAGTTTTGACTTTTGCCAAGATGCAGAAGAAAAAAGACCTTCAGAGAATCTTGGACAAGTGTTATTCGGAGAGAGAATAGCCTCATCACCCTACAAGGTTAGTATAACCTTCTGACACTCTTCAAATTGCTTGTTTGGTGTGGTTTAATCTTGCTGATCATTGTCTGTAGTCCATTGCATGTAATTTCTTTTCAAAGTTTTGTTACAGATTTTGAATGTGTATTGGGCTCCATTCATGTACAAATTCATGAAATACTGGATAATGAAAATTCATGTAAGCACGAGGCCTTTTGCAAACAGGAACGTTTGATACTGTGCTAATAATTACTCAGTTATATGGTTGTAGCCTATGCCAGTGGTGGCGAACCTTTGGCACTTGTGCCAGAGGTGGCACTCGGAGCTCTTTCTGTGGGCACTCATGGAGTCACCCCAGCATAGAGTTTGCCCTGGGACTCTGCCCAGCAACGCAATGGGAGCACTTCCTACCTCCCCAGCACAAAGTTCACCTCACCCCTCTGCCCAGCAGCCCAATGGGAGAGTTCCCCCCCCCCAGCACTGAGTTTACTCCACCCCTCTGGCCAGCAGACCAATGGGAGCGTTTCCTTCCTCCCCTATTGCTGTGTTGGCACTTTGCGATAAATAAGTGGGTTTTGGGTTGCAGTTTGGGCACTCGGTCTCTAAAAGGTTCTCCATCACTGGTCTATGCAATAAACGTCGTGAAATAGAGATTTAAAATAATGCGCAGTAATTAGCTATTGACTCAATTATGTATTTGTTGGTTCAGATGAACATTTCAGGAGACCGCTTTTGTAACAAAACAATGGTTCTACATGCTATTATAGAACTATTTTTTCCTCCTCTGGAAGTTTTCCAAAGGCATTTTCTCTTCTCTTCTGGAAATAGAATGAAGGAATAGATTGGTTCTTCTTGTGCCATATCTGATTCTGAATATTGGTGATCATTGTGGCGATCAGCCATGAAGACTGTCCTGCAGATATAATGTTGTGCCCCTTCATCAGCCTTCTGTATCGCGAGTCACTTTCTGGTTAACACTGTGTTCTTTTAATAACTTTGTTCCTTACCTCCTGCACATTTAGGTTTAGCCCTTTGTTTAAAGGGCTAGAAGCTAAGATCCTTACCAAGCCAGCCAGGGGGGAGGGGTTCTAAAAAGAAGGTAGGATTTTCCCCCTACCTTCTTTTTAGAAACCTCCATCTGGCTTGCTAAAGAGCTTAGCAATCCAGGCCGGGGGGCGGTGGCGGCTCCCTAACAGAGGCTTGGATCCCTTATCCCAGCCTCTATTAAGAAGATGCCCCCCACTTGGGTAGCTAAGACCCTTACCAAGCCAGTCAGGGGGAGGGATCCACAGCTGCAGGGCGGCTGGGGAAGCCTCTGTTCAGCTTTCCAGCCACCCTGCTGCTATGAACGACTGCATCGGATAACACTAGCAGATCGTTATCTGATGCAAAATTTCTTTAGAAATTTTGCATCGTTATCCGATTTTAGCGTTATCCGATGCAGTCGTTATCCGAGGTATTACTGTGTGACATTTATGACAGTGTGGAGTAAAACAAAACAATTATAAAACAGTTCTGTTTTTTTTTGTACCAGTTTACATTCAAAAAAGAAGAAAAATGCAAGGCAGTCTGTATGAAGTCTTATGACCCAAAGAATGCAGAAGACAAAAAAAAGCTGGATTTTTTGAAAAAAGGAATGCAGTTAAATTACCAGCATCACTGGTGAGTAGACATTATTCTTCAACTAAATTCGATAGTCTGTAGAAGGCTGAAACAGCGGATACTAAGAACAATGATAAGGTAAGAGAAAAGCTAATACAGTAATACCTTAGATAACGCTAAGACTTGGTTCCACAAGACTTGGTGTTATCCGATTTTTAGTGTTATCTGATGCATGTTAAAATCCTATGGGATGGATCGGATAACGTTAAAGCTCCATAGAGATACATTGTAACCGCACAGGCTTTAGCGGTTGTTATCCGATCCATCCCATAGGACCTTAACGTTATTTGATCCAATTCTCCTCCACAGATTTCTTTAACATTATGCGATTTTAGCGTTATCCGAGGTAAACGTTATCCGAGGTATTACTGTAGTGAACTCACAAAATGTAAAGGCACCCCCAGTGTAATGTAACTGTATGTTATACGGTAAAAGCAAATGTATTTGGAAGCTCTAGATTAATTCAAGATTATGACACTGCTCAACTTTCCTCAATTCAGGATTATAGACAATATGCCTGTTACCTGGTGCTATGATGTGGAGGATGGAC
Organism: Furcifer pardalis; assembly: GCA_030440675.1. Classification (NCBI taxonomy): domain Eukaryota; kingdom Metazoa; phylum Chordata; class Lepidosauria; order Squamata; family Chamaeleonidae; genus Furcifer; species Furcifer pardalis. Next base: position 32,829,784 of record CP126899.1, on the reverse strand, counting down.
AAAAATTCTGCAATCCAGGATTTCCAATTGGATGTTTTGTTCCTTCAGATGGCCGAGCCAAAGATGCCTGCGTTATCAGTGTAAGTGATGAAAATCCATTCCTCTTATGTGTAAAATTCTGAAGGTGACTGCTTCAGGAGCTTAAGGTTCAGCATTGTTGTGATTCGTGGGATGGGTCAGATGTAACCTCTTAAAACATGGTTGTCTGAACTAATAGCACCTTCTGATTGGCAAGTGTCCATCATACTGAAACTATGTCTTGTATCAGACTTTTCAGAACTTAGGTAAACTCTAACGTGGCGTCATATTAGAACAGGGATGGCGAATCTTGGAACTCCAGGTGTTTTTGGACTTCAATTCCCAGAAGCCCAAGTCAGCATTCCTGTCAATCAGGGCTTCTGGGAATTGAAGTTAAGGAACAGCTGGGGTGCCAAGGTTTGCCATCACTGTATTAGAGTAATACACTGGGCCAAAATCCTATTGGTGTAGTTCTACAGGCATAAACTGCATCTGGATACTGCAAATAGCTATCACTGTGGCCAATTCTTGGAATGAGTCCTGGTGGTGCAGTGGTTACAATTACTGCTGAGGTTGCGAGTTTGATCCTGGTAGGGACCCATCCTTCTGGGGTTGGTAAAATGAATACCCAGTGTGATGGGGGCAAAATGCTAATCATGTTGTGAACTGCCTAGAGCCATGATGGCAAACCTTGGCACTCTAAATGTTCTTGGACTTCAACTCCCAGAAGCCCAAGTCTGCTGAATCCACATGAGTGGGTATTCGTATGTGCAGTAAATCCATTCGTGTGGATTCACAGAGACTTGGGCTTCTGGGAGTTGAAGTCTAAGAACAGCGTGTACGCACAGTAAACCCATTCATAGTTTGAGCACCCCTGCTCTATTAGGATGGGCGTGTTTTACTTCCGCTTCTGGGAGCAACGCGGGCAACGCGGGCCGGATGAATCGCAGTAAACCCATTCATGTGGATTCACAGGGTGCTTGGGCTTCTGGGAATTGAAGTCCAGGAACATCTGGAGTGCCAAGGTTTGCCATCACGGGCCTAGAGAGTGCAGCAAGTGCTTTGGTGGTGATATATAAGTCTAATTGCTGTAAATACAGATGTTTGTGCTATTAAACAGTTTGGTTTATTGATTACATAGGGTTTGAACCAACACATTAACTTTAACTGTCAGATGTACAGTAAAACCCCTACTTATGCAAAAAATCTGGTCCGTAGGCTTTTCCTTGAATCAATTTTTATGTAACGTGAAGCAAACCCATAGGAAAAATGAATTTTTTATGTAACTTGAAGCAAACCCATAGGAAATCGTGTTACGTAAATTATGTAAATTGGGACATTTGTGCAAATCGGGATGTGGTTTTAATACAAAATCATTATGTAAGTCGAATTTTATGTAACTCGGGGCATTTGTAAGTTGGGGTTTTACTGTCGTTGTATTTCACATTCTCGATTCTGATTCACATAGTTGGTACACAGAAAAGCAGGTTGATTTTAAAGTTAAATCAGAGGTTGCATTTGGCGATTGGTATGCCTGTACTAGGAGACTGCAATGGCTTGAACTTGACGACTGGAAGGTTGGCAGGCCAGCAGTTTGAGACCCGACTACTGCACGACAAATTGAGCTCCCTTCTTTGTTCCAGCTCCTGCCAACTGAAAGCAAGAAATTGCAAGTAGATAAATAGATACCACTTTGGCGGGAAAGGTAAACAGCGTTTCGTGCACCCTGACATCTAGTCATACCTGCGACAAATCCACAGAAATGTCTGCAAATGCAGACAGTTCTGGCTCTTTGGCTATAAACATAGATGAGCACTGAACTCTAGAGTCAGACTTGACTGGCTTTCGAGCAAGGGTAACTTTTACCTTTACCTTTTATGGCTGTACTAGGTTATATATTAGATGTCCAAATAAGCTAATTGGGTGCTTAGGGTTCTGAACTTACATGAAACACAAATACAATTCTTGTACAGTACAGGCAAGAATTTTCATTCAGAATCCTCTGGGAGATGGCATCTGGCGAGAAAAATATCTCTTTAATAGCTTTTTGTGCTCTGGTAAATTACATTGAATGTTAGAATATTATTATTATTGATGAAGCTGAGCAACAAGAAAGCTGTCAAGGATGGTCATGGGAGAATTCCTTGCAGCAGATGTACACTAAAAGTTTAATTTGCAAGGGCTAGGAAGCACATTTTTATATCTGCTGCTTCAGGCTGTGCCCAAGAGGAGGATATTTGTGTCGGGTAACGAGAGAGTGTAATGCAATACTATCAGATCTTTTCTTGCCACTGTAGACTTTCTGGCATGATGAAGGGGCTTATTCTACAAAGTAGCATTTTTTTCTTTATTGTTCACTTTGAAAATGTTTTCTCTATTAGGAACTTCTCTCAGAAATGATACAGCTTAAATGAATAAAATTGTTGCAAAGCTGCAGCACACTTCCCCGAGTAATGTAACATGATTGCCATGTCCTGGGAAATGTAATCGTTCTCTCTGGAATGGCTGCAGAAGTTGCTCTAATTCCATCTGTAATATTAAGAAAAGGGTCATTGAATGCCATAAAGGGAGAGATGCTGTTTATCTTGTATTCCAGATAATACTGGTCTCTAGGGAGGCATTGACCCTTCCCTGCACAATCTGCTGCAAAGAAAATTCATGCAGAAAGGAGCTTTGTCTGTTGGGGAACATTTTTTTGGAACAGGAAGCATTTTCAATCCTTTTCTTTTTAAATTTTTATTATTCTACAGTAACAAATTGCAAAATATAAAGAAATATATTCAACCACTATAATAAAAACAATTTAAAAAATAAAAGCCATTTTTGTTGTTCAGTCATACAATCAATTCCAAACCTTTGCGACCGCATGGACAACCGCATGCCAGGCACCCCCATCCTCCACCATTTCAGCTTTGTGCCCATTGCCTCAACAATTTTGTTGTTCAGTCGCACAGTCGATTCCGACCCTTTGCGACCCCATGGACCACTGTCCGCCAGGCACTCCTGTCCTCCATCCTCCTCCTCAACTCGCTAAGCTCTGTGCCCATTGTGTCTACAATACCATCTACCCATCTCATTTTGGGCCGCCCCCTTCTTCTTTTGCCCTCCACCCTTCCCAGCATCAAGGCTTTCTCAAGTGAATCCTCTCTTCTCATTTGATGTCCAAAGTACTTTAGCTTAATCTTTACTATTTGTCCTTCTAAGGAGCAGTCAGGGTTGATTTCTTCTAAGATCACATGGTTATAAAAGCTAATAAGTGCATATATAAATGCAAGGGTTGAAATGTTTGATGTGATAGCCATGTTAGTTGGTGCAAGCATATCAGAGAGTAAACAAAGCTTGTGTGCCTGCGGTGTATTAATTGATGCCATGAGGCCTCACTCTGTCTGATGAAGTGGACTTGGTCCACAAAAGCTCACATTTAAATACAGTACAGGAGTTAGTCTTTAAGTTGTCACAATAGTTTTGCCCCCCCCCCCCATTTTGTTTACTCTCTGATATATGCAAGGGGAATCTTTTTACAACTAGCAGATACGCAGGAGATTCCTCTCTTTACAATCCAGCCAAACCAAGTTCATTATCATTTGAGAAGGAGAAATGACTTTTTCTTTCCACATTATTTTTTTTGCTAAAGTTCCTCTTATGTCCCAACAGTAGTCTTCAGTCGGCTAGGTAAAGGTTTCCTTTGCTCGAAAACCAATCACATATAACTCTAGGGGTGGTGCTCATCTCTATTTACAGCCAAAGAGCCAGCACCATCTTTCTGCAGATGTTTCTGTGGCAGGCATGACTAGATGGCAGAGTGCATGGAACACTGTTACCTTTCCTGCTGAAGTGGTACCTATTTATTTGCAATTTCTTGCTTTTGAATTGCTAGATTGGTGGGAGCTGGGACGGACAATGGGCGCTCACAACTGAAAGGTCGGCAGGTCAGCAGTTTGAGTCCTGAGCACTGCACAACAGAGTGAGCTCCCATCTCTGTCCCAGCTACCGCCAACCTAGCAGTTTGAAAGTCGGTTGGCTACCTCCCATCTTGTTCCAAAAAATTATGCAACTAGCCAAACAAAGCAAAGAAGGCTTTTTGTTTATATCTTGCACAGAATCTCCTTGTGTCAATTCTTCCTCTGTGTCTAGGTCAGACATGAAACTGCCAAAATGTAGCCACCTTTGGGTGAGTTCATTGTGCAGTTCCTTTTGCCTGACCTTGTGTTAGAAAGATTAGGTGGCACGCCCATTTGTGGTTAAAAAATACCACAGTCTTTGAGGAGGCTCTTTCTGTGTACCCTTCCTTGTGACATTGGTTATATTCTGCCTTCTGTTCAGTGAGATCAAGGTAGTAGATGTGGTTTCTACCTCTGGCATGGTTTATGCTCACAGCAAGGTAGGTCAGGGCAAGATATAATGGCTGACCAAAGGACATGTTGAGAGTGTCACAGCTTGGTAGGAACTAGAACCTCCCTTTCCAAGTCCTATTCCAGTACTCCCATCACCATCTGGTAGGGGCTCTGGTGGCTCAGTGGTTAAGAAGCTTGCTTTGTTAGCTGGAAGGTTGGCAAGCTGGCAGTCCGAGACCTGGGTACTGCATGATGGATTGTGCGCCCGTCTTTGTCCCAGCTCTTGGGGACATAAAAGGAGCCTCATTTGGGCGTCCCCTGAGCGGAGTTTCTTCTGCAAAAATCCTTTTAACCCAGAATAATTCCCAACACAAAATTATTATTATTACCATATGGTGGGGTACCTTCTATTCAGATAGGCATTCAGGCAGTCCCTTTGGGGTGTGTTGGATTTTCCTGAATAGCTGGTGCAACTCTTGGTCTTTTCTAGGATTAATGAGTGTTGATTAAGATGATGATTTCTTTTGATTCAGGTTTCAAAATGAATAAGCCTCTTGAAATAACATATTGAGCACAACCCAGTTATGTAGTGCATTCAGGCATTGCATATCTAGAAGTATTTTGTGGCTGCCAAGTCCTATATACATTTAAAAAAAATAAAAGACATAATAGATACAGATACAGACTTTAATGCACCATTTTAAAGAATTTAAAGAAAGAATTTGCAGCAGAAATAAGATAGAGCAACTTGTGAATGCAGATGTACAAAATGTATATGGTCCGTGCAGAACGTATATGGTCTAGAAACTGACAGATTGGTTTATTCCAGGTATATTTAGATCATGAATTTTGGTATCATTGTTTATTTCCCTAAGAAAAACATGTACTCTGTATCTGTCTTGTAAGAACAGTTTATACAGTTTGCATTTTGTGGAGACCATTTATTTGTTAGCATTTCATTTGACTGCAGTATATATTGATTGTGCCCTAATGTTTTATTATATTTTAAACACAGCTCCACTGTTGTGACTGCTAGTAGCAACTGCCTGTTGTGGAAAATATTTTTTTCTGAGGTGTTTAACCCTGTCTTAATATTTTTTTCCAGTCTGAGTTCAACAAGAAGAATACTTTCTATCTCTTCAACCATGTTGACATTATCATCTCGTACCACAGTGGGAAGGAAGAGAACTGGCCCGGAGCTCGGCTAGTAACAGCCCGGCTGGAACCCAAAAGGTAATTCTGGGCACTTTCTACTTTATGATGGTGTCAGTTTGCAAAGGGAAATGATTTGGGCTGAATCAGTTTCCAGGATTGGCTTCATTTGGTGGCTTGTGCTAAAACAGGGGTTTCCAAACTATGGCCAATGGCACCATTTAATGTGGCCCACACTGGTACCACTGCCACACCAGAAGCAGATGCATTTGCGCCTGTCATAAATGCGTTTTTACACATTTATAGCTGTCTAAATGCATTTACGGCAGCCTTGGACGTGTTTTTACAGCAGCATTTATGGCAGGGGAAACCACGTGACCAGCCCACTCAGCTGTCCAGGGGTGTGGTCAGGTTAGGACCCCTTGTGCTAAAAAGTAAATACCATATTTGTTGGCATGGAAGACGCGCTTCCCCTTTAAAATACACCAGAAAAATAGAGTACATCTTGCACTCCTATGCATCTATCGTATTTACTGGTATATAAATGCAGTTCCTCCCTTAAAATACACCGGAAAATGGATTACATCTTATATGCCAATAAATATGGCAACTTGTAGAGCTGCCTAGCAGAGGTACAAATTGGAAAAGTTGTTCTTTTGGACTGCAGTTCTCAAGATTGCCGACATATTGGCTTGTTCAAAACAATAACATCTCCAGTTAAAGAAGGGTGTCTTATCTTTTTCTTAAACAAAGGAAGGAAGCTTTCTTATATTGAGTTATCAGGGGTCAGAAAACTTGGCACTCATTGGACTTCAATTCCCAGAAGCCTAAGTCAGACAGCTGAGCGGGCTCCATAAACGCTGCCGTAAAATGCATTTGCAGCTGTCATAAATGCATTTACTACTGCTGCGGGGGCATTTACGCTGTCGTAAATGTGTCTGCTTCTGGTGGCGATGACAATATGGACCACATGAAATGGTGTTGCGGGCCAATTCTGGCCCATGGGCCATAGGTTGAGAACCTTGAGGCTATTGATGTCTTATATTCTTGCATTGTTTTTCACCTCTTGCCCTCCTCCCCCAATTTCCTCGTTCTCTGGAACGAAGTTTGATACAGTAAAACCTCAGATAACACTAAAACTTGGTTCCACAAGTCTTAGTGTTATCTGATTTTTAATGTTATCCGATGCATGCATTGCATTAAAATCCTATGGGATGCATCGGATAATGTTAAACCTCCATAGAGATATATTGAAACTGGCACAGGCTTTAGTGAACGTTATCTGATGCATCCCATAGGATTTAACGTAATGCGATGCATTCTCCCCCCCCCCCCCGGATTGCTTAATGTTATGTGGTTTTAGCGTTATCTGATGCAAACATTATCCAAGGTATTACTGTATACAATTCCCTGCTGATTAAAAGAAGTTGCAGGAGATCCTTGTGTTTGGGCACAGGTAACTCAATGTATTTTCCAGCCTTGATGGTACTGTATGGTTTATCATCCCTGTCTCAGTAATGTATACCACAAGGGGGCATAGTTAATATTTCATGCTACCCTTAGTTTTCTCTGCAATTAAGTCTTCCCACCTCACCTGGTTCTCTGGTGTCTTCCTTCCTTTCTGTTTTTAAGAAAATGCAAATCCTGTAACATTATTTTTCCCAACAGTAACATGCTATACATTTCATGTTGCTTATTACTTTAAGAGACAGCCAGTGTGATGCAGTGGATAGAGTGAATTCAGTGGGAGGTGTGAAATGGAACTGGTAAACCTGCTCCTTAAATGTCACACATATCCTAGAGGCCCTATTAGACTCACCATAGGTCGGAAGTTACATGACACACTCAACATGCTATTAACACGCCTCCCAAACAATGTCCTTGTGAATAACATCTGTATTTGTAATATGTTACTTTCATGCTCAGAAGAAGGCTGGAGGTATATTTTCTTCAGGTTTATAAAAAAATGTTGCTCTTTGCTAGCTCCCCCCCCCAAAAAAAAGAAAAGAAAAGAAAAGACTTTTCACAGCAATGGCTTCAGAAGCTGGAGCTGTGAACAATGCTGTCTTTTATTCCTCCATTAGGTGGCCTTGGAGCACCACGTATAAAAATATAGGTATTGCTACGAAGGGAAGGGGAAGGGCAGGGGGAAAGTTCGTTTGCTGTTTTCATTGTAACAGAGGTTGCTTTCAGTGCTGTATAACCGGCTGGGCAATTACTGAAAAGGGTTGGGAGCCATATCTTTGTCAAAGAGTCCTGATATCATTGGCCTTCAAACCCGGAAATCCCAAATTCAGGGATATACTGTACTGTACTTTGCAAGCTTTGTTGAAAATCTCCCAAAACGACGTAAGTGCTGAAATCCGGTTTGGCAACTTGTACAGCATTGGCCTTCTGTTTCAGGACAATAAAACAAACACTTGTGATGATTTGGCACCTTTAAAATGTTCACTTTCCTGTTCCACAGCTCCAGAAATCTGCCCCATGAGAAAGGGGATACCTAAGGATCCTTGAAAAACTTGGGTGGGGAAGGGCAGAAAAAGCTCTAGAAAGTTTGGTATAGACAAGATATTCTTCATTCCATGGCCAAGGTCTGCCAACAGGATTTCAGCTTTGACCTCTAGAACAGAAGATGCCTATACCTTTCTAGATTACCGATACTAAGGGTCGCACAGTGCAGTGTTGAGAGAGAGTTGTTCAGAAAACATGCTACCTAGCTTGCAAGGGACTTCTTGAAAACGTGTTAACAGTTTTGTGTGAAGGGCTGGAATGCAATTCTGATACAGAAAATGAATTATTTCCCCCCTGAGCCATGCATTCTCTGTAGGTTTGTGTTCTGTGCCTGACTCCTGAAAGTGGATCTTAAAATTCTAGTCAGAAAATGGAACATTCAGCCAAGTAAATTTTTAAACATCTGGAGGAATGCTGTTGAATCATGCTGTAAGTCTAATTGTCTTTGCAGTTACAAACATACGGATATGGCAAAGTTAGCCTGTGAAGGGTCCCCTCTGGAAATTCCTGCAGAGTTCACTAGCAAGTTGGATCTGATCTATTCTTATTCTGTGAAATTTGAAGTAAGTACAGGAGAATTTTCAATTATAGTTGTATAATCCATTCACCTTTTCAGTTTTATGAGCTGCAGTTACGTATCAGAAACACTTAACACAGTAAGCATAAAGGAGTACTACAAACATCCCCCACTTAACCACACATCCATCTGTCTGTCTACCTTCCTACCTACCTACCTTCCTTTACATTTGTACCCTGACTTTTTGATATGAGCATCAATCTCTCTCTCCATCTCTCTCTCTCAGTGAAATATATATATATATATAGAATAGATAGATAGATAGGTGTGTGTATAAAAACATATGTCTATCTCAAAAGATCAGATTAAAAGATCAGCTCTTACTTCTTTACAATTAATGATTGAGGACTGCTGTCTTGATCACCCAACTGCAGCATTCACACATGATAAAAAACTCAGTGTTTTTGTGCTGTGCACAGCGTCCACATGATCTTTAGAGGATTCCAAACCAAAAACTTTACAAAAGTTTGCAAGGAATGTCAAAGAGCATGTGATACCTCCAAGAGCAGCTTTGAGTCCCCCCCCCCCAAAGAGATATGAACAGGCTGATGAATGAACAGATTGTTTCTGATTCAGTAACAAGGCCCTACAGCTGTGGCTTTGCTTGGTAGCTGATTCTAATGTGTGGGGAACTGAAATTAAGAGTCTGTTTTAGACTCTTCATGAAAATAAAGCATTGGTCCTGAAATACCAGTTGGGAACTGTTTGGACTTCTGTCTTGATTGAATATGACATTGTGTCAGCAGCTGGGGAGGGGGCTTGGTTTCGAGTCTCACCTTCTTATGCTGAGATTGGTGTTAAGACTAGTCCCAAAGGATGGCAATTAAGGGTTTTTAAAAAACAATATAGGTCAGTGATAGCGAACCTTTTAGAAACCGAGTGCCCAAGGAAGCGGAGGTGGTGGTGACGTCACATGGATGCGTGCGCACGCATTGGTATCTGTGTGCTGCCTTCCTTGAGCTCTCTCTGTCTCTCACACACACCCTCTTAGACATATAGGAGATGTGTGTGTGGGGTGTCTGGTCGCCTCACCTCGCTGAGGCGACGGCACGCATGGCCACAGAGAGAGCTGTAAGTGCCCCCTCTGGCACGTGTGCCATAAGTTTGCCACTACTGATAAGGACATCATTTTTTGTGAGACAAACCAGTAGCTGGATTTGCCACATCAGCTGTCATGCAATGAGAATTACCCTTTTCCTTTTAAAGAAATTTGGCTTCATCCTGTGACCTTGAAGTAATAATATTCTATATCCTTCTACGTTTGCTAGGAACCATTCTCATTGCATTTGATAGCATGAATGGACTGCCTGCTGGTATTGTTTATTGATTAACAGGGCATGTAATATTAACTGCATTCTGCTTATGGTAGGTGGGTTGTTGCAGTCTGTGATAGCCTTCAACAGGTGGCTAGGATGTCTATGCCGAGCTCCATCCCTTCCTTTCGCTGCCACTCATTTTTCTCAGGGCAAAAGAGAGTATAGTGGTTCCTGATTAACAAAGTTCTGGGATCAGGTTGGTGATGTCTTGGGACTTTCAGGTAGCAGTTTTGTGAAACTGTTTTATTCCAGGCACTATGTACCTACCTGTACAGACACGGGCAGAAACCTAGTGCAACTTATGCTCACCTAAGGGCAGTTGTAAGGGGACTGCAGTGGCTTAGTGGTTAAGATGCTGAACATGACAACTGGAAGGTTGGCAGGTTACTTGTTCAAGACCCGAGTGCTGCATGATGTAGTGAGCTCCTGTCTCTTGCCCAGCTCCTGCCAACCTAGCCGTTTGAAAGCAAGAAATGGCAAGCAGATAAATAGGTACCACCTCAGTGGGAAGGTAAACAGCATTCCGTGCACTCCAATGTCTAGTCATGTCTGCTATGTGTCCATGGAAATATTTTCAGACGCAGACAGCCCTGGCTCTTTGGCTATAAACAGAGATGAGCACTGAATCCTAGAATCAGATATGTCTGGCTTTTGAGCAAGGGCGACCTTTACCTAAGGACAATTGTGTAAGTTGTGGCTAATAGCTATTGATTAATGAGTTTGTTGGTTCCTTTAGGCACGTACCAAGAAATGCAACCAGCGTTCATTGTTGAACTACTTTTTGCTTCCACAACTAACATGACTTCTCCCAACCATAAATTGCTAGTATGATTCCGATCCCTAGACAATCACCATTCTTATTGGAACTACGGGCACATATAGTGAGTGTATCAGAGGATGTAGTTGTCACGTGGGAAAGGTAACTGCTCTACTCAGTCTCCCAGGAAGGGAGTCATTAGTTGTAAAAAGTTGCAAACTGATCTGATAGGTCTTCCGTGGTTATTAAACTTGGTACTGTATGTTTGGGCTTGCAAAAAGTGATGTCAGAGATTATAGATGTATAAATGTATTGGGATATGCCTGTGAATATCAAGCTTGTAGCTGAATATCAAATGTGTATAAAACTTACATTTTGAGTCTTAGCTTCTACTTTTTTCCCACATTCAGGAGAACAGTCACATTAAGTGGGCATCCAGATGGGATTATATCCTGGAATCCATGCCGCATACCAATATTCAGTGGTTCAGGTAAGAGACATTACAATTTGGAAGAAGTGATTTGCAGAAAAACTGGGACAATCTCAATTTCCCTACACCTGTTTCAAGAATTCTAGTTTTTATTGTGGTTAAAAAGAAGAAAATGTTCAAGACAGGAAGCTTTTAATGTTTTTGTTTACAGAGTAAAATCCCTCTGTGTTGGCTCTTTGGGGACGGCTAAGTGTATTGTCTCAAAGAACATGCCTTTTTATTTGGAAGGGAAGCAGTCTTCATCTTTTGCTTTCATCATCTTGTTCCAAGACTTTCTGAGATGTTACAGTTGATCAGCTTTTTTTAAAGTGGAAACGAAGAAGCTGTCATGTTGTTTGCTTCAGAGTTTTATCTCTGCCTGAAGCCCAGCCCTTACTCTTAGCAAAATCCACAGTGAATATGGATTTTTTTGTTGCTCCGTTCCCTTAAAATTTTTTTTACAACGAAGTGGAAATCTCTTGCCTGTCTTGAGACATGTATCCAGTAAACAACATCTGAGATACTTCATACAGAATGCCAAAGCGTGATTTGTAAAGCCAGACCATGGTGTGTTGTCATGGTTGCACCAATCCCTTGTCAATTGATAAGAGCCAGCAAGCCATGATTGGAAGCCATGGTTTGAAAACTGCTCTCATAGCAAGCTGTAAGTAGGTAAGTGATGGCGAACTTTGGCGCTCCAGCTGTTCTTGAACTTCAATTCCCAGAAGCCCTGATCAGCACAAGTGCTGACTTGGGCTTCTGGGAATTGAAGTCCGAGAACAGCTGGAGTACTAAGGTTTGGCATTACTGAATTAGGTGTTAGCATGCGGACTGACAAAATATAGCTTTATAAGTTGCTTTCCTAAGAGACCATTGTTTGGAATGTCTTATGATTTGGAGTCTGAACAACGAACTATGTTTCAAGATTGTATTAGAACTAGTTTAGTACCAGTGGATGTCATTGATAACCTTTTAAACAAGTCTTATTTATAATAAACGTATATGGATGCTATCACTTATTTATTTGACTTTCCAATTAGCCTTTCAGCATTAGGCTGTTCAGAAAAGCTTATATCTTTCCAGGTCTTGACCATAAGGCAGATTAAAATGTTGTCTTTTTCTCTGTGGATGCTTCATAATTTGGATTATTGTCTATTTTAATATCCATAATGACATTTTAATTTTTAGATTCCTATGTTCTGTACTGGACTGATAGTTGTGTTAAAAATATCTGTCTTCTCAGTTAAACATTTGCTTTTGTTTGCTGTAGACTTGAAAGCAGGGGCTGAAATCCAGTAGTAAGTTGCCACAAGAGTAGGCCCATTGAAACCAACGGATCTGCCAGATCTCCATGGATTCAATGGGCCTACTCTAGTTGTGACTTACTACTGGATTTCAACTGCTTTCTCATGCATGGGTAGTGGGTTGTTTTGAAATCCTCCATTCTTTTCCTCCATGACAGCATCATGAATTCCCTAGTGATTGTTCTCTTCTTATCTGGAATGGTGGCCATGATTCTCCTGCGGACACTGCATAAAGATATTGCAAGATACAACCAGATTGACTCCTCAGTAAGTAAAAGTGGGTGGTGGTTTCCTTTCAACCTTCTAAAATGCAGAGAACAGAAACACATTAAAACCTCAAGTTACGAATGCCTCGACTAACAAAAAACTCAATATGAAAAGAAATCCTGGAAAAATAATGCCTTAAGTTAGGAATTGGTTTTTTTGAGTCTTCTGACACTTCCCATGGCAGTGGGAGGGTGTTTAGAGTATTTCCACTCCGTCTTTGGAATTTTTTGTCGCATTTTGGCACTGCCAGAAGCCCAATGGGAGTGCTTCATCTCCCCCCAGCACAGAGTTTGACCCACCCCTCTGTTTGGCACTCAATCTTTAAAAGGTTCACCATCATTGCTTTAGGCTCTTCTAGGTTGGCATGTCCTAGTTGCTCTTTAGTTGCAACAAGCAGGTGTACCTTTGGCTTGGGAGCATATCTCAGCCCCGGGTCTCCATAATTTTGCACAAACAGTTTCTGCACAAAAGCAGTGCCCCTTCCCTTGGGGGAACAAAGTACACAGAGCAAGCACAATCTCTCTGATTCTTTTTAAACAAGAGTACAGAAGTAATTTCTCCAATGCTCCTTATCCTTAAAATTTGGTGGTAAGAAAACTGCAGCCATTTGGCACAACATTAAAGAGTTATTTATTTATTTTAGCTTAATTAATGCAAAACCTCATTCCATTTTTCTTCTCAGGAGTACCATGTAAAACCTCGCTGCCTTCTGCAGCAAAAAGAAAATTTGTGGTTAAGGGGACTAAACAAAACAATTGTTTACATTCCTATGCCAGTGCCTACAGCGAAAGAGAGTTTTTCACCAAACTTGCATTTGACTAAAGCAGTGATGGTGAACCTTGGCACTCCAGGTGTTCTTGAACTTCAATTCCCAGAAGCCCAAGTCTGTGAATTCACATGAATGGGTTTGCTGCACATACGCTTAGTAAACCCATTTGTGTGGATTCACAGAGACTTGGGCTTCTGGGAATTGAAGTCCAAGAACACCCGGAGTGCCAAGGTTTGCCATCATGGGACTAAACCTACTGGAAGGGGTTTTGATAATGGTGCGTTTTAATGTTCCTGAAGAGGCGGTTTCTATTTGACAGTGACGGAGGAATGCTTCATAATATTGTATAACATAAAGCCCTCATGGATGGGTGGTTAAGAATGTGTTCACAATCTGAGTTTGAGCCTGACAGGATCAAGGTTGACATAGCCTTCCATCCCTCTGAGATCAGCAAAATGAGTACCTAGCTTGTTGGGGGCAAAATGAAAATTACTTTGTGAACCTCCCAGGGAGGACTCTTTAAGTGCTATGGGGTGATATTATAAGTGTAATCCCTATTGATATAATTTATATGATGTTTCTTCATGCTGCGTAAGCTGCCACTTAAAAACGTGTCCCTTACATTTAAAACCTCCTTCTCTTACCATTGCTTGTTCTGTGAAATTTTCTTGGAGGTTTAACAAAATCCACGGCTGAGGGCTTTCCAAAGCGAAGGTAGTCTTTCCTAGGCCAGTGCTTTGTAAATGGGTACTGGAAAATTTTTAAAAACCGAATCCCTGAATTGATGGGCCCATTAGGAAAAAATGACAGGCCATTTCAAGCTGGTAGGAAATTTAGAGCAATCCAATTTAGAGCAAGCATTTTGGCAGAGAAACAAAAAAAAGGCAAACATTTTATTTCTCTTGCTATTGTTTGTTATTTGTAAAGCCTGACATTGGAGTGTGGTCTAGCTGTCCAACACCTTAGTCTGATGGGTATAGAATGTGTCATATTTAATTTGAAATTGCATTTTCTTTTTGATGAGTTGGTTTGTTTCATTGGGTTTGTTGTAATAAAAAAACTCATACAACGTGGCAAGGACAGGAAGACACACTTTATAGAATCAGGGGATTGATTTGTTATGGCATATTTCCTTTTTGGAATGTCATTTTGAGCTGGCTTGGGTGCCTCTTGAAGACAAAGACAGGGAGATGTGGTAAATGCTTGCAATTTATGTAACATAGAATTGAGCATAGAATAACCCTTCCTGAAGGATGGAAAACATTTCAAGTACACTTGGGTAATGGTGTGCAGCCAGCTAATCCTTCTGATCTAGAAGTGTTGCACTTCTTCCATGTCTTGGCCAGACGTGAAACTCCCAAAATGAGGGCAACTTTTGGATAGTTTATTCTGCAGTTCCATTTGCCCGACCCAGTGTGATTTAAGATTATCCGACAACTCAAGGTTGCTGTTACCAAGGTATGCCTGATTGTGGTTCAGAAATACCACAATCTTTACGGAGGCCATTTCTGTTGCACTGTAAACTTGCTGATGAGCAAAATGACCCAACCGTCAAATTTTAGGACAATAATTTCTAAACAATAAGAGCAGCAGCCTTGCCTCCATGCAATTCCACAGAAGAATTCTCCATGTACTCTAGCTAAGTACGTTAATATTTGTTTCTCATTATAAGTTCTCTTCAGTCAAGGGAAGGAGAGGGTGTTTTTTAATTGATTGTAATTTTTGTTTTGTTCTTTTTTAGAGTTTTTAATGGTGTACCATATGCTGGTTGTGCTCTGCCCTGAGTCGCCTGTGCGAGCAGGGCAGAATATAAATTGGATTAATAAATAAATAATAAATAAGTAAGTGTTCCTTAATATACCTACATCTTCCACCACAGTTAAGATGCTGAACTTGATGATTGGAAGGCCGGCAGGGTTAGCAGTTTGAGACCTGAGTACTACATGACGGAATGAACTCCCATCTCTGTTCCAAGTCCTGCCAAACTAGCAGATCGAAAGCAAGAAATTGCAAGTAGATAAATAGGTGCCACTTTGGTAGGAAGGTAAATAGTGTTCTGTGTTTAGGCATGCTTGCCACATGTCCATGGAAATGTCTACAGACACAGACAGCACAGGCTCTTTGGCTATAAACAGATGAGCACTAAACTCTAGAGTCAGATATGCCTGGCTTTTGAGCAAGGGCGACTTTTAGGTAAAGGTTACCCTTGCTCGAAAGCCAGTCGTATCCATTATACGGTTCAGTGCTCATCTCTGTTTATAGTCTAAGTTGCTTCGGCAAGAAGAGCGGCATATAATAATAATAATAATAATAATAATAATAATAATAATAATAATAATAATAATAATAATAATAATAATAATAATGATAATGATAATAATAATAATGATAATAATGATAATAATAATAATAGTCAAATAGCCAGCGCTGTGTGCATTTGCAGCCGTTTCCGTGGACATGTGGCAGCCATATCTCAACACCGGAGTGCACGGAACTCTGTTTACCTTCCCACCAAAGTGATACCTATTTATCTACTTGCAATTTCTTGTTTTACTTTTACCCAGCATACCTATGTCTTCCACCACCCTCTCAACCATTGTTCCATAAGGAGTAATAAAAATCAGTGAGTAACAGAGATAATGAAATTAGTCTCCTCCAGAAAAGAAACCTGAAAAATCTTACTAATTCACTGCTACATGGTTAATTAAAATATTTTATTGCAGGAAGATGCTCAAGAGGAATTTGGGTGGAAGCTGGTCCATGGAGACGTCTTTCGGCCTCCTAGGAAAGGCATGCTGCTCTCTGTTTTCCTTGGTCAAGGGACACAGATTTTCATAATGACGTTCATCACCCTGTGTAAGTAATGCCAAGGTGGATCA
This sequence comes from Furcifer pardalis, assembly GCA_030440675.1. Lineage (NCBI taxonomy): Eukaryota > Metazoa > Chordata > Lepidosauria > Squamata > Chamaeleonidae > Furcifer > Furcifer pardalis. The sequence continues at coordinate 32,813,431 of CP126899.1, read as the reverse complement.
AAGGGCACTTGTTTATGCTATGCTAGGATGGGATGGAAGATCTCACAGTGTAGAGAGAAACCGGCCTGTCTCTGCCCTGAAGAGATTATAATCTTGGGTGATATCAGAGAGAAAACTAAAAGTCAGGAAATGATGTGGCACTTTAAAGACGAGTTAAATAGGGTGGTATTTGGTTGCTTCAGATTTTATTGGAAAGAGTTGTGGCTGGCTTGTTCAAATATTACCCCAGGCCATCAGAAGCTGCCCATCCCTGTTCTAAAGTTTGGCATGTGTGTGGGGTGGGGGTGGGGGAGGTAGAGAGACGACAAGAGTGAAAATGGGGTAGATAGAGCCTTTACCTTAGTATATGCTCAGTCCCTGGAGAGAAAGACGCACCTACTCACAATGTTGCCTGTGTACCTCTTATTTCCTAAACTTGTTTACGTTTTTTGCTTTCAGTCCTTGCCTGCTTGGGTTTCCTTTCACCAGCTAACCGAGGGGCCTTGATGACTTGTGCGGTTGTACTGTGGGTCTTACTTGGGACCCCAGCAGGCTATGTATCTGCTCGAATATACAAAAGTAAGTTCACACACCAACCCTAACGACTCTGGAACTGTGTATATCAAACTGTTAATGTTAGCTCCATACGTTTGAATTAAGTGCCCTGTGCCATGGTACAGTTCTTAGCCTTTAAGGTGCTAGCTGGCTGGATTGCTCATTCGTTTAGATCAGAGTTCCCAACCTACGGCCCACAGGCTGGATCTGGCCCACGATGCCAGATAATCCAGCACCTGCCCTCGCTACTGCCACTGGAGTTGGCCATGTACTCATTTACTGCTGTCGTAAACATGTTTGTGACAGCCGTAAATGAGTCCACAGCCATCATAAATGTGTTTATGATAGCCTTAAACAGCCGGGACGTGTGGGGGGGGGGGGTAGACACAACCAGTCCGGCCTCCTCAGCTGTTTGAGGGAGCGTGACCTGGCCCCCAATTTGAAAAGGTTGAAAACCCCTGGTTTAGATATTTGGCTGGAGAGCTGCAGGTTGGAAGTTTGATTTCAGCTAGTGTTCAGACCATTAAAGAGTGGTTTCAGTCTTTCAGTAATTATAAGTGTCTTTCTTCTTCTGCCACATCTGAATCTGAATATTGGTAACCCTCATGGCGATCAGCCATGATGACTGTCCTGAGAATATAATTCAGTGGCCTTTCATCTGCCTTCTGCAATGCAGCATGACACCGAAAGTACCACTGATCCAGTTCTGCAAGTCACTTTCTGGTCCATCATCCCCAGCCCAGGAGGGATGAAGCTGCTGCCCTCCATCCAGATGGGTTCAAGTGGGATTTAATCCACTTGGGGACCATCACCCTTCCCTGTGGACTTCACCAAGGTCGGTAGTCCTGAGGGTTGTCAGGTTAGTTAACCGCCGCCTGACACTCTGCGTTGAGTCATTGGCAGTAGGGTCTACTTTATTAGTATAGCAGGATAACCTGGCCAGATTTCCATAATTGTCTTAAATGTGGTAATCATTTTCTCTCTTATTTTGCAGCATTCAGAGGTGAAAAATGGAAAACCAATGTGCTGCTGACAGCTCTTTTGTGTCCTGGGTTAGTATCTTGTTTCCTGTTGCTCTCTCTCTCTCTGTGCATGCTTGCTTGCTGTGGGCCTCTGAATCTTAGTCTAGTATGCATGAAGGCTCAAGTTACTTACCATAGTTGAGATGGCTAGATGGCATTGTTGACGCATGGGCACAAAGCTGGGTGGGTTGAGGAGGATGGTGGAGGATAGGGTGCCTGGCGTGCAGTGGTCTATGGGATCATGAAGGGTTGCAATTGACTGTGCGACTGAACAACAACAACAAACTTTAATTATAAACAAACACAGTCATGCAATTTCAGCCTGTGATCTGTGAGTGGAATTGACCTGAGTTGAGTCTCGTTATTTTGCGTCTCCCTATTATTATTTTTTTAAAAGTCTTATTTCCCCCTTCAAATTCATGTTTTGAAATCTCAAGAGCCTTAAGCGTGACTTGGTCGAAGTAAAAGTAATGCTCATCCGTTGTCAAATCCTTTTCAAACTGTGCTGTCACATCTAGAATTTAGCCAGTTTCTGACATAGCTTTGAGTCAGTAATTACATGTAGAGCTTAACTTAAACTTGGGAATTTTATTTTAGAGATTCATAGATCCCCAAATCCCCCGGGCAAGTATGGCCAGTGGGTGATGCGGTCCAATTCCTAACTCCAGCTCAGTAAAAGCAAATGAAGGATAAGGCTTATTTTGGAATTGGGCTCGTGATTTTCCTTTCATGGAAGTCATGCAGCCTTTTCAAATCACATTTCCTGAGAAGACGAAGTGTGAGGTTCTGCTGCATGACACCCCCACAAAAGGAACCTAACAGTTCGAAAGCAAGAAATTGCAAGTAGATAAATAGGGACCACTTCGGTGGGAAGGTAACAGTGTTCCGTGCGCTCTGGTGTCTAGTCATGCCTGCCACATGACCACGGAAACATCTCCAGAAGCAGATAGCGTTGGCTCTTCGGCTTTGAAACAGAGATGAGCACTGAACCCTAGAGTCGGATATAACTTGCCTTTGAGCAAGGGAAACCTTTACCTTTAGTATAAGAGCATGGTGGTGTAAGAGCTGATCTGTTGCTCCAGTTTATTGTTTAGGACAGTGGTGGTGGACCTCGGCACTCCAGGTGTTCTTGGACTTCAGTTCCCAGAAGCCCTGACCAGCTTCTGGGAATTGAAGTCCAAGAACACCTGGACTGCCAAGGTTGGCCACCACTGGTTTAGGAGAGCCTCCTGCATGGTTGAATGGCCCTCGTGGTCAACCGCAAAGCCAATTTCTTGGCAACAGGCTGGCCCTTGACCTCATCCTTTCTCCTGCCCTTCAAAAGTTGTTATGGTTTTTCTTGAAAGATGGGAAAAGCACTTAACGTAGTAGCTAAGAAAGTAATATCTTTGTGAAGGGGGAGAACCAAAAACCTTGTGAATTTGATGCTGAGGGGGATCAAGGTTAGTTCGATCCTTCCGAGTTTGGTAAAAGGATTACCCAGTATGTGGGGGGAGGGATGCAAATTACTTCATGAACCACCCAGAGAGTGCACTAAGCCCTATGGGGCAGTAAATAAGTGTAATTGCTATCACTATCCTAAAGGCCATGTCTTCAGTTCTTTGAGGACTTTATGCTTAACTGAAGTTCCTTTCAAGGCAGCAATGTGACACCATAATTTGCCAACCATGATTTGTAAGAATTGTGGTTTAATGTTACATTTGCACTAGACAAACCACAGGTAACGCAGTACAGTGGAACTTCGGTTAACAAACGGCTTGGTTAACATAAAAATCGAATAACAAAAGGAAATCCATAGAAAATAGTGTCTCAGTTTACAGATTTTTTTTTTGGAACACACTAATTGGTTTTCAATGCATTCCTGTGAGAAAACGCTTTCAGTTATGCATTTTGGTTTTCAGTGCATTCCTATGGGAAATTGCATCCAGTGCATTCATATGGGAAATTCAGTTAAAGTAATTTTCACTGTAAGAAACGTCCTGGAGAACACATTAATTAAGTTAACCGAGGTTCCACTGTATCTGCTGTAAAGCAAGTGGACCAGCATATAAATCTAATAATAATAATAATAATAGTAATAATAATAATCTGTGCCTCTGCTAGTGTCTTACTGAGCAGGCCTTGCTGGTCTTATCAAGAGTAGTTAGTAAAGGTAAAGGTAAATGTTTTCCTTGCTCGAAAGCCAGTCATATCCGACTGTAGGGTTCAGTGCTCATCTCTGTTTCAAACCTGAAGAGCCAGTGTTGTCTACGTCTGCAGATGCTTCCATGGTCATGTGGCAGGCATGACTAGATACCGGAGCGCACGGAACACTGTTACCTTCCTACCAAAGTGGTCCCTATTTATCTACATGCAATTTCTTGCTTTCGAAGTGCTAGGTTGGCAGGAGCTGGGACAAAGATTGGAGCTCATTCCGTCCTGCAGTTTTCAGGAATCGAACTGCTGACTTTCTGCCTCCCAGTCAGCACCTTAGCCACTTGAGCCACTGCAGTCCTCAAAACTAGTTAACCAGCTTTTAGATTTTCAAATTAATCAGGAAAAGAATAAAAAAATGCTGTACCAAAGTATATTAGATTGATATAAGTTGTTGGGGCAGAGAATGAAATAGCTAGGATGTTTTTATGCTAATATTAAGAGTATCAAACAGAAATCTGCCTCCTGCTATTATCTAGTTGTTATTTCAGTAGAGCCCAAACTGCAAAATACCAGGCTGATACTTAAATTCCAGTATATAAATTGCATTTCACAGAAGTAGAATGATTGCCTGGAACAGGGATACACAGAGAGAGAGAGAGAGAGAGAGAACACACAACATAAGAACAGATGTCTTGATTATGCTATGCTAGTTCAGCAAATTTGCATAATGTCATAAACAGCCTGAGGCAATTATGTACTCTGTGGTTTGATTTTGAAAATTTGTAGATGGGCAAGATTCTGCCCCCCTTCCCTCCCTTCTTTTGGAAGTATAAACGAGAGATTTGTTTAGCTTCTTTGTTCAGGGTTTTAGCATCATCATTTAAAAAAAAATATCCCTGTTACCCCTGCCTTTGTGCATCAGCAGCTATTGGTTTACAAGATGCTCCTTTTGCAGGAAGCTAGATGGCATTTGTGAGCTGAACAGCCATCCTAATTTCTTGAGGGGCTGGGATAAGGAATCTGCCAGAAACTTTAATGGAATTGGCTGCTTCCTCGCTTTTTGGTCGGTCCGGTGTTGCGTATGATTGAGTTGCTTGTGAGAGCATTGCAAAATTTGGCCGTCAGAATCCCTTTGTAATGAGTCCATGGCTGTTGAGCTTTTCACTGACCCTTCCTGAAGGCAGCAGATATACATCTGATGTGCCTTCTGTTCACAGCAGGGGTGCCCAAACTATGGCCCATGAGTCGTAGTTTGGACCCCCCCCCCGTTTAAGCAGAGAAAATGGCAGCTTAACATTTAACTCATCCTGTTGCAAAACAGGTTGAAAGGTGCATTTTACTTCTGCTTCCGGTGGGAGGGCCCACCTTACCCGCCCGTTGAACAATGTGACTGGCCCATGGCCCAAAAAGTTTGGATACCCCTGGATCACAAGGTTTTGGGGCTTCCAGGTTCAGGTGTCCTAAAGTGAAGCGTCTGTTCATCATCAGTGGGATGTGTGTGCATTGATGATATTTTGTGGAGGGGAAATTTATTTATTTATTTATTTATTTGGTGCAATTTGTATAGCCACCCAATCGACTGGCGACTCTGGGCGGCGTACATCAATTCAATACAAATACAGTCAAACCTCGTATAAAGAGCACCTCGCTTAAAGAGTAACTTGCTTAAAGAGCAGAATTTTATCTGAATGGTCGCTTCACTTAACAAATAAAACCAACAAAAAACTCGCTTAACAAATAAATCAGGGTTCGCAATCCCCCCCCCCCAAGTCACAATCGGTCACTTCCAATGGTGTTTTGCTTAATGAGCAAACTCACTTAAAGAGCAATCCTGTAGAACACATTATGCTCTTTAAGCGAGGTACAATTTTACATAAAATCCCCACAATTCCCTATAAAAACCCTTAAAATTCCTAAAACACTAAAAGGCAGCTACCACCTGCACCAATTACAAATCTTATTAAAAACTAATAAAAAACATGAGAGGTCATCCTCTAAATGAGTCAGTGGGTGGTGGTGGCAGTGGTTGCTCCATCCCCATGTCTACCCTGCCAAATAGGTTTTTTAGCTTTTTTCTGAAGGGCAGCAGAAAGTGGGTTTTGTCAAAAACTCCTTTGCAGTCAACATAGTAAGGACTGTCAGCAGTTTTGGATATAAATTGAAACTTTAAGCTCACATAAACATTGAACTCTATCGGAAGTATTCTGCAGATTTTTGAACATATTTGTACCATTCAATTAAAGTGAATAAAACCCTGTCTTATTTTCTTTTTTAGATGTGAATGTATTACTGTTGGGTTGTCAGTTTTAGTATGTGGTATTGGGAGGGCATTTAAAAATATATATATTAAAATTTTAATTTAAACAATCCAATTTTAATGCTATTTTTAATGTTTTTGTAAGTTTTTATTTGTTGTAAGCTGCCCAGAGTCGTCTTGACAAGGGAGCGGTGGTAGAAATGCGAGAAATAAATAAATAACTCCACTCCAGATAATTCTCTTTATAATTCCAGCATTTATTTGGAAAATGGGCAAAAAGTCTGTACATGTGACAGAGTGAAGTGTCTCATAGCTTTTGTGCTATACAGAAACAAGGCTGGAGCACATTTGTTGTCATAATTACAGTACTCGCATAAAGAGTGCCTCGCTTAAAGAGTAACCCGCTTAAAGAGCAGAATTTTCTCTGAATGATCGCTTCACTTAACAAATAAAACCAACCAAAAACTCGTTTAACAAATAAATCGGGGTTCGCAATCCCCCCTGCCAGAAGTTACACTTGATCACTTACAATGGTGTTTCGCTTAAAGAGTAATCCCGTGGAACGTGTTATGCTCTTTAAGTGAGGTACCACTGTACTCCATTAATACACAGCCACGGGTTAGGTCTATGGTTCCCAATGTGGGTCACACGCCCCACAGCGGACAATTTGAGTTTTAAGTGGGGCAATTCAAGAATGAGTTATTAACAGTTAATGGCCTTTTAGGCTTCCTCCATATAAATAGGAGTTCACTTATTGAATAATTAGAATTATATATCATGCGGGGGAAATCAGGATTTTAGAGATGCTTACTTTGTCCCAGCTCCTGCCAATCTAGCAGTTTGAAAGCAAGAAATTGCAAGTAGATAAATAGGGACCACTTCGGTGGGAAGGTAACAGTGTTCTGTGCGCTCCAGTGTCTAGTCATTCCTGCCACATGACTACGGAAACGTCTGCAGAAGCAGACAGCGCTGGCTCTTCAGCTTTGAAACAGAGATGAAGTACTGATCCCTAGAGTCGGATACGACTGGATTTTGCACAAGGGAAACCTTTACCTTTAGTTGTGGCATGGCAAAAAAAAAAAGTTTGTGAACCACCTTTTGGTTTAGGTGTTCCCATCTTTAGAGTTGAAAGTTTCCCGGATTCTTGAAAGATCCCAGAGGCTGAATAATTTCCACAATTTAGATGCTCCATGTTATAATGGTAATTCCAACCTAAAGGAGTTTTGTATCATTTTCTTTCCCTTTAGAATTGTCTTTGCTGATTTCTTCATTATGAACCTTATTCTCTGGGTGAAAGGATCGTCGGCTGCCATTCCCTTTGGTACACTGGTTGCAATATTGGGCATGTGGTTTGGAATATCTGTTCCATTAACTTTTCTTGGTGCCTACTTTGGATTTAAGGAGAAGGTGAGTAAGAAACAACACCGTTTTAAAGAAAATACCTTTTCCTGCTTGAGCATCAGTTTCCTTGTAAAAGCTTGAGATAGATAATGATTTCGTGTCAGAAATTATTCTGGGCTGAAAGGATTTTTGCTGGAGCAACTTATCTTCTCCCACCGAGGTGGTCCCTATTTATCGTTTTGCAATTTCCTGCTTTCGATCTGCTAGTTTGGCAGGAGCTGGGACAGAGATGGGCGGGCTCATTCCATCACTCAGTACTCAGGTCTCAAGCTGCCGACTTGCCAACCTTCCAGCTAACAAGGCAAGCTTCTTAACCATTGAGCTAGATGTAGATGAGATTCAAAGAACTGGGAGTGGGAAAAGGCTTTAGTGCTGTTTTGTCAACACTTGCACAGGCAATGGCAAAAGGCTTCTTGCAGTGTCGCACCATCAGATATTTTTGGGTTGTGCTACAGTATGAGAAACATATAAGTAAAAGAGGATTCATGCTGTTAGCACAGGGTGGCCATCTTATGGCTCATAGGGGCATTTTTACAGCCTTCAGTTCCAGTTAAAACTCTTGAAGTTCCGAAATGCTGCATACGTACAGTCAACCTCGCATAAAGAGTGCCTCACTTAAAGAGTAACTTGCTTAAAGAGCAGAATTTTCTCTGAATGTTCGCTTCGCTTAACAAATAAAACCAACCAAAAACTTGCTTAACAAATAAATCGGGGTTCGCAATCCCCCCCCCCACAATTGGTTATTTACAATGTTGTTTCGCTTAAAGAGCAAACTCACTTAAAGAGCAATCCTGTGGAACGCATTATGCTCTTTAAGCGAGATACAACTGTATATTTGTACATCTCTCTCTAACTCATTGAGTGCGCTTTGCAATATTTTTTTGCCAAAATGACTCCTTCTCGTGTGATTTTTAACATTGGGGGGCGTTTAGGGTTCCTCTAAACCGGTGTTTTCCAACCAGAAGGCGAACTCACTTCTCAAAGCACTAATCAGCCGATGCACTAACTTAGGCTTCTGGGAATAGAAGTGCCCCTGTGGGACTTGGGCCCCACCTTGGGAACCACTGCTCTAAACCAACACACACCACAAAAATGACAAAAATAAATAAAATATCAGATGGTGGGGGGTTGTCTGTTTTTTGCGTGGTTAAGATGCTGAACTCGTGGATTGGAAGGTTTGAGTTTGATTCCCGAGTACTGCATGATGGAGTGAGCTGCTGTCTCTGTCCCCGCTCCTTCCAACCTAGCAGATCGAAAGCAAGAAATTGCACCTGGGTGGGAAGGTAAACAGCGTTCCGTGTACCCTGTTGCTGAGGCATGCCTGCCACATGTCCATAGAGACTACAGGCTCAGACAGTGCTGGCTCTTTGGCTATCAAAAGATGAGCACTGAACGCTAGCGTTGGATATGACTGGCTTTCAGGCAAAGATTACCTTTACCTTTTCCTCTTGTTCTGCATGAGAAAAGGTTCCTCTGATGCTTAGACTTTGCAGATCTTGGCAGCAATGCTTTTGGCCTGTAAAGCAGTTAACTAGAATAGACCTATAGCTGTGATGGCGATCCTTGGCACTCCAGATGTTCTTGGACTTCAATTCCCAGAAGCCCAAGCACCCTGTGAATCCACACGAATGGGTTTACTGTGATTCATCTGGCCTGTGCTGCCTTCGTCGCTCCCGGAAGTAAAACACGCCCGGATGGTTAAGGCTCTTCTGGGTTAATGCTTCCTCCATATGGGTGCGTTTTACTTCCGCTTCCAGGAGTGATGAGGGAAGTGTGGGCTGGATGAATTGCAGTAAACCCATTTGTGTGGATTGCCAGGGTGTTTGGGTTTTTGGGAATTGAAGTCCCAAGAATATCTGGAGTACCAAGGTTTGCCATCACGGACCTATAGTATCAGTGGGATTTACACAGTTGCTGACCTACAAAATTCCCATTGATGCAGTGAAGTCGTCTTCAGTTCGGATTATGTTTGGATTTAGCCTATATCACCCACCTTGCTGCTCTGTTGTTCATTAAGTCTAGTAAACTGTATCCCCTTTTTCTCCCTAGCCCATTGAGCACCCTGTGCGTACGAATCAGATTCCACGGCAAATCCCAGAACAATCGTTCTTCACAAAACCTCTCCCCGGCATCGTCATGGGTGGCATATTGCCCTTTGGGTGTATTTTCATCCAGCTGTTTTTCATCCTCAATAGCATTTGGTAAGCATGGATCACTTCTGTAATTCTCAAGCTTTGTGATGAGTACCGTGCTAAGCTCTAAGTTTGGAATGTAATAGCTTAGAAGTAGAGAGCCTGTGAGCCTCCAGATCTTTGCTTTTCACCCTGTGGTATCTCACACTCTGCCGGATGCTTTTGGAGATAGTTACCTGATTTTCTTTGGATGAAAATAATTCAAAATTGCTGTAAATCTTGAGGCTGCTTCAGTGAGATGTGCATTTTGAAAACAAAAGCAGAATTCTGGGGATAGAATGAAGTGGCAAGGTAATGTATTTGTGAAGGTTGTGCAAAGCTGAAAATGATTTTTGAGAGTTAATGGGGGACCAATTAGAAGTGGAAACAAGAACCAGTTAATACCTTTTTTATGTACAGTAAGTTCTTCATTGCTGCCACCTGGTGGGAGTAAAAGTTAATGAAATTCTTTGCTATAGAACAGGGATTCCCAAATGTTTCGTGCTGTGGGCTAGCCACGTGATTGAGCAGGCCAGCTATGTGGTTGAGCAGGCCAGTCACGTGGTTCTTCCTGCCGTAAACAGCGTCCAAAGCTGTCGTAAATGCCATTTACAGCAGCCATGGGTGCATTTACTGTAGCATCTGCGCATGCACATTTTACTTCCGCTTCCGGAAGTGTTTGCACATGTGCGGGGCGTGTTTTACTTCTGCTTCTGGAAGTGGCACGGGCTGGATGTTTTGGTGGTGTGGGCTGGATCCGGCCCATGGTCCGTAGTTTGGCTACCCCTGCTATAGAAGCTAAAGAGAAAAATAATGCCTGTGAATTAAATGTTTTTCCTTAAGGTCTGTTCTGCATATATGGAATAGGAACTTCTTAAGAAGGGATAATTTGTTAGGTCCTAGTCTAATGACTCTGCTGAAGAGCCTGAATCCTTCCAAAACTCAGTTTTTCTAACAACAACATGTTTAACAGACATTGTATTCTTAGGTTTCCATCGCTTGCAGAATGTTTGAATGCCAGGGAAAAGACCCAAAACAGTAGCATTTGGGGGGAATAAATAGCATCTGGCATATTTAACGTGTTCCCCTCAGATAGATTATATGCTCCTTTGTGTACCTGAAATATTTATCCAAAAAGGAGGTTGGTGTGTTGCTTCTCTGCGTGATGTATTGCTCTGATGTTGCCCTTTCCAGAGAACCCTTGTTGGGGGTTTGGTAATTCAGTCTTTAAAGCTATTCCCATCTCGCTTTCCAGAAGCACCTATTGGCTTTGTTATTTAAAACAACAGAGAAAAGAAAAACCCACAGTCATGTCTCGTCCTTCGTCCTTGGGTGTGATTGGTCCGTTCAGTTGCTGTCGATGCAGAGGACCCACAAGGGAGGGTAGCGTGAAGAAATTCTCAGGACCTGATGTCTTTCATATGATAGTCCGGGCACAGAAGGGGGGGACTCAAGTTGTGATTCTGAAGTCAGGCAGAGTGAAGATGTGGCTGGCTGTAGGGTGAAGGCCTAGATCCGTGATGGCGCAGTAAACCCATTCGTGTGGATTCACAGAGACTTGAGCTTCTGGAAATTGAAGTCCAAGAACAGCTGGAGTGCCAAGGTTTGCCATCTTTGGCCTAGATCAGGGATTCCTAACCTACGGCCCATGGGCCAGCCCCAGCCTGCAGCACCATTTCATGTGGCCCACTGACACACCCAGAGGTGGACGCATTTATGACAGCGGTAAAACACGCATGCGTAAACCGCAGTTACGTCAGCCGTAAATACACCTGTGCTTGTTGTAAACATGGAAGTGGGCGCATTTACTTCCGCTTCTGGAGGATGTGGTCTGGCCTGCTCAGCTGTCCAGGGGGCGTGGTCAGGCCTGCGGCGTAAAAAGTTTGGGAACCCCTGGCCTAGATGAACCACATGCTGAGGATCAAATTCTGCTGTGATGCAGAGATTATGTGTTATGTGTTATGCTAAGACTCAAGAGATCTGGGTTCATATCACATCTTGGAAATGAAACTCCCTGGATTCTTCTTCTTCCATGTCTAGGCCAGGCATGAAACTGCCAGAACGAAGCCACCTTTTGGTGAGTTCATTCTGTGGTTCCTTTCGCCTGAGCTAGTGTAAGAAAGATCAGCCAGCAACACAAGGTTGCCGATACAATCTTTGGCCATTCCCTCCCTCTCTCAACTACGGTAGATTCTATTCTGTATGGTTGTAAAGGTAAAGGGGACAGCAGTTCCCAACTTAAGGCCTCCGGCGCCATTTCATGTGTCCCCCCCTTCAAGAGCATCTGAGAAATAAAATGGCCAACCTTTTGAAGCTGTTGGGACAAAATGGCCAACCCCCACCCTGTAGCCAGGGCAAAATGGCCATCCATCCCTCAAAGCTGACTGAGAGAGCATGATCCGTCCCCTGGCTTGAAAAGGTTGGGGACTCCTGTACTTGACTTTCCTGAAGGAACAGCGCGATATAAACATGACCAATAAAGAAAGATTTGGGTGTCCAACGTATGGTGAACTCCTGGATAGTAGAATAGAATTCTTCTTGCAAAGCTTTGCCTACCCAGGACCTTTGTTAGACCTTCCTGATGTTAAATCCACATCCTTGAGAAGTAGAGCAAACTGGTGTTGATTTACATGCCTCCTTTTCTTCCAGGTCTCACCAAATGTACTACATGTTTGGCTTTCTGTTCTTAGTCTTCATTATACTCCTGATTACATGTTCAGAGGCAACAGTCTTGCTGTGCTATTTCCATCTCTGCGCGGAGGTAAGCAGGCGGCGCCTTTTCGTCGCCAACACTAGCGGGTAGCTAGCGGGTACCTAGCCAGCACATTCATCTATGGCATGCTGGTCCTGGGCTGTGTCTGAAACATTCATAGAACTGTGGCTTCCAGCTGTGCTGAGACCCTTCCTTGGAAAGAAGATGTGTGTTGGTGTGTGTGTGTTCCTGCCCCCTTTCCACGTAATAAGCAGCTGGACTATGGGCAATAATTTATGGGTGGTGGCGAGAGGAAGGCTTGGTGGCAAAAGACCAAGATGCCAGTGTTGGTGGTGCAGAAACGGATATATATTTTCCTCTATTTGTTGCTGCCAGCCTATCAGATTGCCACCTTTTCCCAAGCCAAATTGACCTGCTTAGGGTACCATTGAAATGGAATTGCCTGCTGTACACCAGCTGGAACGTTAAAAAGCAGAGCTGCGTTTGCCATCTTTAGGTTTCTTTTTAACACTTTCTGCAGCTGGGGCTGCGGTGACTCAGTGGTTAAGAAGCTCGCCTTGTTAGCTGGAAGGCTGGCAAGTCGGCAGTTCGAGACCCTGGTACTGCATGGCGGATTGAGCGCCCGTCTCTGTCCCAGCTCTTGGCGACATGAAAGGAGCCTCATTTGGGCGTCCCCTGAGCGGAGTTTCTCCAGCAAAAATCCTTTCAACCCAGAAGATTATTATTCTGCAGCTGCTAAACAATTCTGTACAGAAGGGGGCATCTTGGGGCCCTGTGACTCCTGCTGGATTGCTGTTTAAGAAGAGGAAGGTAGTGGTGGTTGTGGATAGGTAAAGGTTGCCCTTTCTCGAAATCTAGTCATATCCGACTCTAGGGGATGGTGCTCATCTCCCGTTTATAGCCAAAGAATCTATAATCTGCAGGCACTTCCATGGTCATGTGGTAGTCATGATTAGACACCGGAGTGCACAGAACACTGTTACCTTTTCCACCAAAATGGTACCTGTTTATCTGCTTGCAATTTCGTGCTTTCGAACTGCGAGGTTGGCAGGAGCTTAGACAGATGACATGAGCTCAGTCCATGGTGGAGCCCTCGGGTCTCGAACTGCTGACCTCCTGACCTTCCAGTCATCAAGTTCAGCATCTTAACCACTAAACCACCGCAGTCCCTTGGTTAAAGATACCAGCAACTTAATGTTCTAATCTTTTCGGAAGTGCATGTGTATGTATGTATGCGTACGGGTTTCTAGTCTTTGCAGAAATGACACGAAGCTTGAAGGTATTGATATAGGCCATTAGTGGCCAACCTTGGCACTCCAGGTCTTTTTGACCTTCAGTCCCCAGAAGCCCTGATCAACAGGAGTGCTGCCCTGGGCTTCTAGGAATTGAAGTCCAAGAAGACCTGGAGTGCCAAGGTTTGCCATCACTGATAGAGGTGGTGATGATTTTGGGAGCCAAGGAATCAAGGTGGTCAGGGTTTTAGCCAAGTTGCAGCTCCATTAACTTTCTCCTGTGATCTGAGTAATAGCAGGATAAATTATACAACTGTATGCAACAATTTGGGATCAAAATTGCTGGGAGAAACATCAAATTGCTGGGAGAAACAACATGCAGGTCACAAGTTGATCAGAGACCATAATGGGCTTTCTCAGCAACCTTGAGATTGAAAGGGAATCATTTAGAGTTTATCTGAATAATCTATTGTTGCTAATGGCTGTGTGATACTGCATTCTTGTGCTCGCTTGTCTGTCATCTTGCTTGACCACACCCCTTCTCCCTTTGAGCCCCTGAATTTGGTATATAAAGAAGATGCCTGTAAGTTTCACTCTTTGTCTGATGAAGTGGACTTGATCCACGAAAGCTAACAATAAAAATATAGCAGTTAGTCTTTAAAGTGCTACAGTGTTATTTTATTTTATTTTGTTTATTTTATTTTGTTTTGTTTTCTGATATGTCTGAACCACAGACTAACACGGCTACTATTAAAAAAAAACTCAATAATTTGAGATATGCAAATGATACCACCCTAACGGCAGAAAGTGAGGTTGACCTAAAGAAGCTCCTGATTAGGTTGAAAGAAGAAAGTGCAAAAGCTGGCTTGAGACTCAAATATAAAGAAAACCAAGATCATGACCACAGGCCCTATCAGTCCCTGGAAAATAGATGGGGAAGAAGTAGAAGCAGTGACAGATTTTACTTTCTTAGGATCAAAGCTGACTGCAGATGGTGAATCCAGCCATGAAATAAAAAGGCGACTGATTCTTGGGAGGCAAGCGATGATAAACCTGGGGAACATAGTGAAAAGTAGAGACATCACATTGCAAACAAAAATTCGTATAGTCAAAAAATGGTATTCCCTGTGGCAGTGTATGGTTGTGAGAGCTGGACCATTAGGAAACCTGAGCGCAGAAGAATAGATGCCTTTGAGATGTGGTGTTGCAGGACAGTTTTGAGAGACCCCTGGACAGCGAGGAGAACAAATAGGTCAATCTTAGAAGAAATTAACCCTGACTGCTCCTTAGAAGGTCAAATAGTAAAGTTGAAGCTAAAGTACTTTGGACATCAAATGAGAAGAGAAGACTCACTTGAGAAAGCCTTGATGCTTGGAAAGGTTGAGGGCAAAAGAAGAAGGGGGCGGCCAAGTTGGAGATGGCTAGATGGTATTGTGGACACAATGGGCAGAGAGCTGAGCGAGTTGAGGAGGATGGTGGAGGACAGAAGTGCCTGGCGGACAGTGGTCCAGGGGGTCACAAAGGGTCGGAATTGACTGTGTGACTGAACAACAAAAAATGCAAATCTAATGCAGGGATGCCCAAAACTACGGCCCGTGGGCAGGATGCGGCCCCTGACACCAATTCATCCAGCCCACAAAGTCCTCGTCACTCCTGGAAGCAGAAGTAAAATGCTTCCAGGAGCGACGAGAGCTTCGTGGGCTGGATGAATTGGTGTCAGGGGCCGGATCCAGACCATAGGCTGTAGCGACCAGTCCCCTGAACCACATGACTGGCCTGTGGCTTGAAAAGTTTGGGCAGACCTGCTCTAATGCAAAGGCAGCAGGCTAGTTAACCTTTCATGGCGCAGACTTTGAAAGGCAGTGGTGGTCACACGGCGGATGTGGCTTCCCTTCCCCCATCCCTTCTGTGGAACACTTGCCTCGCAGACAACTCATCTTTTCTACATCTGTGGTAAACAGATGGAGGAATCTGTGCCGGCTGCGTTCAGCTGTCTTCTGGGGATCCGATACGCCGAGTGAAGATATCCGAGACCTACCAACGAATCCCATTGCATGCCGGAGTTAGTTAGTTGTTGTTTGTGGGAGAATATATTGCAATCACTAAGGAAATAAAAAAGAAAAATGGAATAGGAGAGTAGTAAAATGATGTTGTTCTTTATGGATACACATAAAATATAAGAAATTTTTGAAGCGGTTGCCGTGTTAGTCTGTGCAAGCATATCGTAGAGTAAAGAAAACAATAACAAAAGACAAAAACAAAACAACCTTGTGGCACCTTTAAGATTAACTCCTGTGTTTAAATATGAGCATTTGTGGGTCAAGTCTGATGAAGTGGATACTGTTCTTTAACCCTATATTTTGCCAGCATTAAAAATAACCTAGCCTGTGTATCAAGTCTGATGAAGTGGGCTTGAGCTGTGAAAGCTCACATTTAAATACAAGAGTTAGTCTTTATGATGCCACAACATTTTTGTTGTTTTGTTTAGGTAAAGGTCTCCCTTGCTTGAAAGCCAGTCATATCCAACTCTAGGGTTCAGTCCTCATCTCCGCTTATAGCCAAAGAGCTGTCTGCGTTTTTGCAGACATTTCTGTGGACGTGTGACAGGCATGACTAGACACTAGAGTGCACGGAACACTGTTTACCTTCTCACCGAATTGGTATCTGTTTATCTTTTTGCAGTTTCTTGCTTTCAAACTGCTAGGTTGGCAGCAGCTGGTACAGAGATGGGAGCTCGCTCTGTCATGCAGCACCCGGATCTTGAACTTCTGACCTGCCGAACTGCCGTTCATCAAGTTCAGGATCTTAACCATGAAGCCGCCACAGTCCTCTGTTTTGTTTACTCTCTGATAAAATATAAGATATCTGTCTCTGCCAGTCTTACTATCCATAAAGCCAGCATTAATGTGCAAAGGATTTTTCTTTTTTTCTGTTTTGTTGTGTTTTTCACCTTCTTCTTTTTTACTTCTAGGATTACCACTGGTGGTGGAGATCATTCCTAACCAGCAGCTTCACGGCTGTTTATCTCTTCATCTATGCAGTTCATTATTTCTTCTCAAAACTCCAGATCACAGGCACAGCCAGCACCATTTTATACTTTGGATACACAATGATCATGGTTTTGATTTTCTTTCTTTTCACCGGTGAGTGGATTTTCCATGTGTTTGAGCGGGCCATGGTGAGAGAATGTGTACAGACGAAGGTTTGAAGGGTGTCTTATACTGTGCCAGACTTTGGCCTGTGCAGCCCTTCTGTAGAGTCATTCCTAACTTAACTACCTAGAATTCTTCTAAATCATGGGTTCACAACCTGCGGCTTGTGGGCTGAATCTGGCCTGCAGTGCCAAATAATCGGGTCTCTGACGTCGCTCCAGCTACTGTCTGCGGAATTGGCTGGGGACTCATTTACGGCTGTCATAAATGCACTTAACTACAGCTGTAAATGAGTCCACGGCCACCCGCAAGTGTGTTTACTACAGCCATGAACATGTTTTATGGCAGGTTTTATGGTGGGGGTAACTACCAGTCCGGCCCACTCAGCGGTCTGAGGGGGCGTGGTCCGACCCATGGCTAAAAAATGTTGAGAACTCCAGTTCTCAATGAAGAAGCATTGGACAAGGGAACCCCAAGCTTCAGACGTTACTTCTGAGGTAGGGATTCTGTCTTTTCACCCCCATACTGTAACAACCTTGTTTCCTTTCAATTCTGGAAAAATATGGGGTTAAAATACAGAATACAGCCAAGGCTTCGGATATCCTGCAATGGTAATAGAGTAGACCATACTGCCAGTGACTCAACGCTGAGTGTCAGGCGGCAGTTAACTAACCTGACAACTCAGACGACTAACGGTCTTGGGTGTCGAAGTCCACAGAAAAGGTGGATGATCTCCAAGTTTATTAAACCCCTTTGAACCATTCTTGATGGAGAGCAGCAGCTTCATCCATCCTGGCCTGAGGATGAGGAGGACTTTGTATGACAAAAGGACTCGGGACTAGAAAGTGACTCACGGAACTGGATAAGTAGTAGCGGGGGTCATGCTGCAATGTAGAAGGCAGATGAAAGTCCACTACATTATATTCTCAGGACAGTCTTCGCGGCTGATTGCCATGATGATTTCCGATATTCGGATTTAGATATGGCAGAAGAAGGCACTTATTAGTTTGCTATGAAACCTGTCTGATGCCTACCAATGACAAACAAATCCTTGAAGGGGGGAAAAAAGTATTTTCCTCCTCCTGGAGCCCTCTAGGAAGGGTGATTTGTACGTAAACCAGATTAGAGGTGCTATCAATCTCCCAAAAATAAAAATCAGAGGTAGATGTCCAGGGACTTCCAGTTTTGATTTAAAACAACAACAGCAACCCAAAAACATTTGCAAGCTTCCTATGTCTCACTGTAGGCACTGAGGGCAAATGTGGCCTGCAGACCTGCCAGAATTATTCGAGTCCTCACGAGAGCATGTGATCCATGTAGAATGCAAAGGCAAATATCATTTAACCTTTTCCTGGGCCATTTTGTTGCAGAGTGTTATGGGTTCTCTATTCAAGCAGAGGACACATTTTATTTATTTATTTATTATTTTATTTTTCCAATTTGTATAGCTGCCCAACTCAAAACAACTCTGGGCGGCACACAACATTAAAAACAGGACAGCAGTCCAAAACATTAAAAAACCCAATGTTAAAAAGCTACAAAGATTAAAAGAAGGAGGATTAAAAAGGGCAAGGGAACTATATTGCTATTATTTTATCAGCCAGTGACAGAGCCTAGAGCAGTGATGATGAACCTTTTAGAGACGGAGTGCCCAAAAAGAGGGGTGGAGTAAACGTCGTGTTGGGGGGAGGAAGAAAACACTTCCATTGGGCTGCTGGGCAGAGGGGCGGGGTGAACTCTGTGCTGGGGGGAGGGAGGAAACACTCCCATTGGGCTGCTGAGCAGAGGGGCAGGGTGAACTCTGTGCTGGGTGGAGGGAGGAAGCACTCCCATTGGGCTGCTGGGCAGAGGGGCAGGGTGAACTCTGTGCTGGGGGAGATGAAGTGCTTCCATTGGGTTGCTGGGCAGAGGGCAGGGTAAACTGCTGGGGGGAGGGATGAATCACTCCCATTGGACTGTTGGGCAGAGGGGCAGGGTGAACTCTGTGCTGGGGGAGGGAGGAATACCTTCCATTGGGCTGCTGGGCAGAGGAGTGGGTGGGACTCTGTGCTGGGGTGACGGCACGCGTACCCACAGAGAATGCTCTGAGTGCCGCCTCTAGCACGCGTGCCATAGGTTAGCCATCACTGGCCTAAAGTAAGCAAGTGATGTGCTTGTATATATGAAACAGTCTTTTCTAGATTTGAAAAGGGGGGATCAGGCTGATAAGGAGAGAGAAGGTATTTGCATAAGCATACAAAGATCATAAAGTTTATTACTGCATGTCAGGCTTTTCTGCTAATGGTTTCACTTCTCATTGTCATGGCTTTGCGGAATAATTTCTCCTTTAGTTATCTCCATCTAGATGGAAGCAAAAAAGCAAACAGGACTTAAGCTTATCAATTTAAAATGGTTAGAAAGCAAATTATGATAATGGAAGTTCTGAACACCACCACCTCATTTTAAGTCCTTAGCTCTGTGGCCAAACTCCATATAACTTCCTCTGCTTTTCTACCCATACATTTGTGTGTTTAAAAATGTTTTAATTTTGAGCAGAAGCAGTAAGTGCATGCCTGTCTGGGTTCTAGTTTAGGTTAGCTGCCAATTTTGGTTTCCCTTGTGTGATGTAAATTGCTAGAATTAGAAATATCCTTTTCATATAGGAAATGATAATTGAAATTGTCACAGCAGCTGCTGAAAAGGATTAAAATCTTCAGATATGTCGGCTCTTGTCTCCTTGATATGGAGGGCAGCGAGCCCTGAATATGCTTGTGTTTAAGTTTACACTTGTGTGTTCTTCATACTGACAGAGTTTGGAAGTTCAGGGAACACAGTGTCTGAACTTTTATCCCCGTCCTATTTCATTCTTACCTTTCTTCCTCCGGGTATCTCAACTAGGCAAACTATGGTTGGTGTTAAACTGAATGTTGACTCCGAACATGGTTTACTTGTTTTTTTAAACCACAATTTCAAACACGGGCTAGATGTGGTTCCCTAACTTGCTTCCCCAAATATTCTTGGGCTAAAACATCTAGAAGACTTCGACGCTGGCTGTGCTGGCCAAGATTTTCTGGAAGCGGTAGCCCAAGAACATCTGGAGTCTCAAGGTTAGGAACCGCTGGGCTAAAAGCAATGCCAGGTTAGGGTCACCTAGTTTGCCAAACTCACGTGGTCAACAAACTGTAGTTTAAAAAATTAACAAAGCACAGGGGAGGTCAAAGTGAATGGTTTTGTCGATGTAAAATTGTATGATTTATTGATGTATGTGGTAGTGATGTTTTTGTATGTTTAAATGTTGTTAAGTTTCAATAAAATTATTTTAAAAAGGGAAAAAATAACGAAAAGGGAAAGCAATCAGTGGGCAATGTCTTTTCTTAGCAGAGTAAATTGTGCTAAAGTAGACCCATTGAATCAGTGGAGATTTGGTGAGTCAACCTCTATGTAAGTTCCATTGACTCAGATGGACCTACTCTGACTACAAAGGGACGTGGTGGCTTAGAGGTTAAGATGCTCAGCCTGATGACTGGAAGGTCAGCAGGTCAGCAGTTAGAGACTTGAGTGCTCCACAATGAAGTGAATGCTCATCATCTCCCCCAGCTCCTGCCAAACTAGCAGTTCGAAAGCAAGAAATTGCAAGTAGATAAATAGGTACCACT
Organism: Furcifer pardalis; assembly: GCA_030440675.1. Lineage (NCBI taxonomy): Eukaryota > Metazoa > Chordata > Lepidosauria > Squamata > Chamaeleonidae > Furcifer > Furcifer pardalis. The sequence goes on along the minus strand of CP126899.1, from coordinate 32,793,178 downwards.
TCGGCGGGAAAGGTTACAGCATTTCAAGCACTCCATTGTCTAATCATGTCTGCCACATAATCACAGAGACATCTGCAGATGCAGACAGCTGTAGACAAAAATTGGCTTTTGAGCAAAGAAGAACTTTACTTAACTACATCTTACTTTAGCATAGTAAGTTGAAGTTAGAGTAAACTACAGTAGAACCTCATACAACAATCGCCCTGTATGGGAACAAAATCGCATAACAATTAGGTTTTGGGGGAAATGGTGTCCCGCATAACAGTATTCCCTATGGAAAAAATCATACACTTTTTCAATGGGAAAAACCACTTAGCGAAAAAAATCATTGTATGATGCATCTCATAGGGAAAATCACTATACAATGCATGCATGTGCTCCCCTGCATGCATCGTATAGCAATTTTCTCGTACAACAATGAGCTCTGTGGAACAGATTAAAATCGTTGTATGAGGTACTACTGTATTTGAATCAGTGGAATGTATGGGGGATGAATCACCGAATCTCATTGATCCGATGGAGTCTGCTCTACTAAACTAAGGAAGAAAATTACAATTGGGAGGGCTGGAATGCAAAGCCTGGAGTGTAGCTTAAGAGTTAATGGTTGACCTAAACTGGTTTCATGAATTTTTTGGAATAGTAGCCATGTTAGTCTGTGGTTCAGGCATATCAGAAAATAAAATAAAATAATATAAAAAACACTGTAGCACTTTAAAGACTAACTGCTATATTTTTAGTTTCATGAAAAATACCAAGCAGCTGTTTATTCTGGGGAGAGAATCACCAAGCCTATACCTCATTTCCATCCTGCTAGTTTTCCTGCCTCTCATCTCCCCCCAGCCATCATTTTGTGCTTGAAACGGGATTTTTGCTCTCTTCCCCCTCTTGTTGAGGGAGACAAAAAGTTCTTGCTCTGATCGCTTTATTTGTTGTCTCTGTATGTACTTCAAGATTGTTTATGTTCCAGTTCTTTCTCTTACAACCTCATTCCTGATTTTATCCCATCTAGCCACTCCAGCAGCCTTCCTCAGACATCTCATTTGTGTGGTGACTCAAAACCCCAAACCAGAAACTTGGTGCGACTGCACTGGGTCCCTTGGAGGCAAAATTGCCACCGAAATGGCTCTCCTCTGATCCCCAAATATTTCCCTTTGTGGTTTGCACTTTCCCACCACGCCTCACACCACAGGAGCAATACAAAACATATTGTTGTGGGAGATCATATTGTTTCCAGCCATTATTATTTTTCTCTTTAAAAAAAAAAACCCTCACACAGAGCTTGCAATTTCCGGCACAATCTTCAGCTTAATAATATGGCGAGGGAACAAGTCTATTTTGAGCAGGGATGGCTTTATGATTACACGACCTCCTCAGCGAGGAGGACGGAGGAGAAAATGCTGCATTTAGGGGAAACACGCAGCTACTGTATGGACTCTTGTGCTGTGATTATCATTTTCACTTGTGAGTTAATGCCATTTTCAAAATTGAGTTTTGATCTTCTGGGTAAATCGCACATGCAATTCCAGCTTCAGAAGGCAGCCTACCACTGTGTAGCGATTGTAAAGCAGTATGTCACAATGAATTCTTGGGTGCAATATATATTGCCTGAGTGCAGACGGGGTTCTCGTTTTGCTTCCTTTACAACGGCTTCGTGCTTTGAATATTTTCCTGCTCGGTCATGGATGAGTTTGTGTGTGAAGAGTCAGCCTGAATGTGGTTAGACTTTACATGTGTTTAGGAATGATACTGGTTTTTCCAAATGCGAAAGGAAGCCGGTTAAACTCTGTGTTAACCTATTTCTGCTCTTAATTCAGAGTATTTGTGCAGAATATGCTGAGCAGTCGTCAACTACAACTCGTGTCCGAGAATGCATTTTTTCCTGAAGCAGGAAAAATGTAATTGGTGTGAATTTGTTTAAGGTGGATCCCAGCTTGCCATTAAGTGACCCACATGCTGCGATCACGGAGCCATCTTCTGCAGCACACATGAAATGAGACATGCAGGATTAAACACCAGCAATGGACTGCCACAGCCTTGAGGATATGGACAAGGTGCGCCTTCACAGCCAGTCCATCTGGCATGACCTCTTCCACCTCCATGACCATTGGGGATCAGAGTTCCTCCTCTGCTCATTTTGCTGTTGGGCCCAATGTGATGCTTTCCGGTGGCATTTCCTCTACTGAGGTGACCATCATCCGCCCGTAGCCCTTGGGCCCTTTAGGGAGTCAGGTTAGTTAACCGCTGCCTGACACTCGGCGTTGAGTTGCTGGCTGTACGGTCTACTCCATTGCCATAGCGGGATGTCCGGCCAGGCATACATGCTGAGCAATAATACTTGGTGATGCCTTGTACAGAATATTTAGAAGAGTGATTCCCAACCTTTAGTTTTTGGACTTCAATTCCCAGAAGCTTCAGTCAATTCCCCAAAGCCCTGATCAGCTAGTGTACTGACTTAGGCTTCTGGGAAGTCTCCCGCTGGGGCCTGATCCCCACATTGGGAGACACTGGTTTAGAAGAACGGAAAGGCAACCATTCAAAGGAAAGGTAGTTCAAATGGAGTAAAATGGCTCAGCTTTCTGGTGGAAAACCAAGCTATTCCTTTTGAGAGGGAAGAAGCCACATCAGGTGTTCTACCTGTCCGTTTGTTGTTCACAATAGGTGTTCTTTGGGAGGAGGGATAATGAAGGATGACTCTATCATTATGCATAATTAGAGACTGAGTCCTGACGTAGTTATGGCACAAGGCCACCTGGGGTGTAGTCCTGCTTTTCTCTAAAAGTTTGAACTGTAGGGTTGTCCAGTGATCACGAGAGAGGGCTCCTAATTACAATACCATCAAAGGTAGCATGGGAAAGCTGTTTCCTTCATGCTCTCCTGGCGAGTTTCTGACCTAGAGGCTTCTAGCTCATTAATCCAGGCAGGCTTTTGGTTTGATCCACCAGGCCTCTGTATTTTTCATCAACCATTTCTTTGTGACGAATCCTCTTTTAGAACTACATTGCCAAGAAGAAACTCTTACTAGGGTTTTAGATCTTCTCTGGACCGAGCTCTAAGCATTCGGCTTGAACAGTGGCAAACCTATGGCATGCATGCCAGATGTGTCAAGCCCAGGCCTTTCTGTTGGCATGCACGCCGTCACCTCAGCACAGAGTTCACCCCGCCCCTCTGCCCAGCAGCCCAATGGGAATGCTTCCTCCCTCCCCCAGCACAGAGTTCACCCGCCCATCTGCCCAGCAGCCTAGTGGGAGTGCTTCCTTCCTCCCCAGCACAGAGTTTGCCCGCCCGTCTGCCCAGCAGCCCAATGGGAGTGCTTCCTCGTTCTCCCTAGCACAGAATTTGCCCGTCCCTCTGCCCAGCAGCCCAATGGGAGCGCTTCCTCCCTCCAGCCAGCACAGAGTTCACCCCGCCTCTCTGTTTGGTCACTTGGCCTCTAAAAGGTTCACCATCACTGAGCTAGTTGGGGCTCTGTATGCTAGACTGGAGATAAAATGCACCAATGCCCCTTGCTTAGAAAACAACTAAAATGTATACACATAAAACTACGAAATCAGCAGCTGACAATATAGGTTGTGCAGACGGACATACTCTTGAGATTTGTACAGCCTCACAAGTTTGCATTTTTATGCATTATCAAGTCCATTGTTTTCTTCCTGTAGGGATGCTTGGCCTCTTTTGGTGGCTTATCAAACACTGTGTCCAGGAGACACACAAACAGTATATCTTTTCAGGGAGAGAAGCCATTCTGCCTGACCGGCTGGCTGTTTTAGGCCTTTGTCACAATACCCAGTGGGTGGGCGGGTGGTTTGGGGAGATGTAATCCAGATGAGATTAGTGGGAAGAGAATCTGTTACCAGATGTGGGTGTCTTTCGAGGCAGGCTTTAATTAGAGAAGTGGTTTATTTAAATACTTGGTTTGCAAATGGCTGGTTCTCGCGCTTCCCTAGAAAGCATGGCAGTCTGTATCCTCCGAGTAACTTGCAAGCCGATTGTTTGAGGCATTAGGTCTTACTGTCTTCCAGTTGAAGTTGTATATTGTTGGAGAAGAAAAGAGAGGATTTTAGTAGGTTAAAAAGGGGCAGCGAGGAGCTCTATCAAGCTTATTTACAGCCTTCTGATTTCACTGCACAACAATGATTTTGCTACTGGGAATAACATATGTGATTTACGGGATATCAAGTGTGCTGATTCCAATTTAGAACTCAAAATTTGCCTATCACATACAGATTTTAAGGCATGCTATAGCTGTCGGCCATTGGGTAATGTATTTTTACACTGGAACATTATAACAGTTGCAGCTACCACTAGGCCTGCTACTGCCTCAGCTGAATCACGTCCCCTGGTGGCATGCATGTTCCAGCAGTGGCTGGACATGTGTGGACAAGTCAGTGAGCCGGCATCAGAAATAGGTATCTAAGGCGAGATGGACCAAGGGGTTGTCTCTTGTGTGAAACCATCTTATTGGATAGTACAGCTAGGCCATAGCGAGTATGTTTTGCGCTAAAGATGAGTAGGCACAGCTGTGTTAATAAACCGGACAATTTTTGCTATGTTTGTGGCAAATATACACTGCAAGAACCTAACCAAGAGGGTGAGATTTGTTAACTTAAGATCCTGACGTCCCAAGAAGAATTGGACTTCAGATTTGGATTCAGCGCACTTAATTTAGTATTGGACACATGGATTAGACTAAGTAGTAAACAATTTATTTATTTATTTATTGTGATGCAGTGTTTTCCACTCTTCTTCTTTAGATAGAAAACTCAAAATCTTCCTACTGCTTGAGCCAGTGGTTCATCTATTCGAATGCCTTACCTCTGTAAACCCATCATGCAGTGTTTCAGCGCAAACCATTTCACAATTTTTGTGTGAATTTGAAATGGTTCTCCATTGACCTTCAGAGCTGTGACGTTGTGCTTTCAAAGGAGTTTTTTCTTATTTAGGAAAGATTAAGGACTTTGTAGATCTTTTCCCTCTAACCTCTCTCTCTCTCTCCCCCCTGTGATGTCTGTCAACCTCTGTCTTGTTGATCAAGAAGATGTATAGCAATCTGTAACCTTTGGGGCAGAAACACGTATTATAGATTACCAAGCAGAAATCCAGTGGTTGGCAGAATACTGTTTCATTTGGGTTACGTAGTAACTGCAGAGTTTAGGGCAGGGGTGCCCAAACTTTTCGGGCCGCAGGCAGGCCACGTGGTTCCTCACACCAGAAGCGGAAGTTAAACGTGCCTGCGCAGGTGCAGACTTGTTTAACTTCTGCTTCCGGGAGTGGCAAGGGCGGCATGGGCCAGATGATTAGGTGCTGCAAGCCAGATCTGTAGTTTGGGCACCCCTGATTTAGGGGAAACATTAGGATTTGAGAAAGGTGTGTAAAAGAGCAATGCTGATAGAATCAGGCATGGATATTTGGAGACAGTGAATGCATGTTGGGTCCTGATTTTGTCCAGTTACTTCTGCTCGTGCCCTTGTTCACAAGTTTCAATACTGGCAGTGTCTGCTGTGTCTCTGGGCGACTTAACAGCTATCTTGAATTTCCTTTTATTTACTCCTGTTATCACTAGATCACTGGCATGTGGTTTGGTAGAAGGAAACTTTGGGTTGAAGTCATTTCAAAACATCAAAATTCTGGTCTCAACCCACTAAGTCCATGATGGTACTCCAGCTCTTCTTGGACTTCACAAATGGGTTTACTGCGCCTACGCAGTAGTAAACCCATTTGTGTGGATTCACAGGGACTTGGGCTTCTGGGAATTAAAGTCCAAGAACAGTGCGTACGCTCAGTAAACCCATTTGTGTGGATTCACAGGGACTTGGGCTTTTGCGAATTGAAGTCCAAGAACAGCTGGAGTTCCAAGATTTGCCATCACTGCACTAAGCAAAGTTCAGGATACTCTAGAAGTCACCATACATAGGAAACAACGCATAACAACAGATATCTTGGAACGTGTTTACTATGTGTGGGGGAGAAAACTGAGCATGTCATGTATTTAAAATGTAATATATTGTGTCACTTGACTCGCTCGATGGACTTTTGAAGGGTTATGGAAACATCTATGGCACCATTTTCCCCTGGTAGCTGAAGTTTTTGACACTTGGTGCTTAAACATCTGAAATATTTGCTCAGCTGAAATGCCACCACTTAAATTTGGTGTCTAGCGTCCAGGCCCTGAAAACAACCCCTTTTCAACTCCAGAAAGAGGCCCAGAGTGGGAATGCCTGGTTTTTAATGCTAAGTTTTTAAGCTTCTTTTAAAACTTTTAATTTCTAAATTGGTTTTAAATTGTTGTCTTGCTGATTGTGTTGGGAATCGCCCTGGGTCCCTTCGGGGAGGAGGGCGATAAACAAATCTGAATAAATAAATAAATAAAGATGTACCTTCACATGGTGAAAAGAAATAAGAGACTTCAGTCATACCTCGCTTAAAGAGTAACTCGCTTAAAGAGCAGAATTTTCTCTGAATGGTCGCTTCGCTTAACAAATAAAACCAACCCAAAACTCGCTTAACAAATAAATCAGGGTTCTCAATCCCCCCCACAATTGGTCGTTTACAATGGTGTTTCGCTTAAAGAGCAAACTCGCTTAAAGAGCAATCCTGTGGAACACATTATACTCTTTAAGCGAGGTACCACTGTACTTGAAAGATTAGCAATGTGGATTCCGTATTTGGGACTTCTGTAGCCACTGGAGTTGTAGCCAGCCCAGATAGGAGTTTCGCATGCAATGGGATGGAGTGAGAATCGGCCTGAGACAGAAAAGACTTTGAAATGTCAAGCCCCTAAAGGAATTAAATTCCATTTGTGGCTGGTGTATGATCTCCTATCAAGCTTAGTCAATCTGCTGTATTGCCCGCAGGCCAGACCTGGCCCATGTCACCATTTCATGTGGCCTGAACCGCCACCAACAGAAACGGATGTGTTTAGGTCAGCCGTAAGTGCGACTGTGGCTGTCGCAAACAGGTTTATGACAGTCACGGATGCGGTTTATGACAGCGTTTACTGGGGGGGGGGGAGGACTACCAGTCCAGCCTGCTCAGCTGTCTGAAGGAGCATGGTCCGGCCCGAGGTTTGAAAAGGTTGAAAACCCCTCCCCTACAGGAAAATCTTTTTCATTGGTAGTAGCCAATGTCAACTCCTCCATAAGTTCCATTGATTCAGTGGACCTACTCTAGTGAAGGTCAAGGTTGCTCTTGCTCAAAAAAGCCAGTCATATCTGACTAGAGTTTGGTGCTCATCTCCATCGACAGCCAAAGAGCTGCTGCTGCTGCTGCTGCTATTATTATTATTATTATTATTATTATTATTATTATTATTATTATTATTATTATTATTATTATTATTATTATTATTATTATTATTATTATTATTATTATTATTATTATTATTATTATTAATTTCTAACGCTTTCTGCATCTGCAGACGTTTCTGTGGTCATGTGGTAGGCATGACTAGACACTGGAGTGCATGGAACGCTGTTACCTTACCTATTTATCTAATCGCAATTTCTTGCTTTCGAACTGCTAATCGCAATTTCTTGCTTTCGAACTGCTAGGCTGGCAGGAGCAGGGGCAGATGACAGGAGCTCACTCTGTCATGCAGCACTCGGATCTCAAACTGCTGACCTTCCAGTCGTCAAGTTCAGCGTCTTAACCACTAAGCCACCCAACAGGCTAAGCAGCAGGATTTCAGCCGCTATATTGATCCGTTGTAGCAGAGCGCTTCTGAGAGATATTTGTTGCATTCAAAGAGAATGTTGTGCGATGTACAGATTTTAATTTCATTTTTTAATTCTTCTCTCTCTTATTGTCTGTCTCTGCTCATTTAGGAACAATCGGATTCTTTGCTTGCTTCTGGTTTGTTAGTAAGATTTACAGTGTCGTGAAAGTGGACTGAAGAATTTCCAAGTGGCTCGTGAACATATCTTTTCACTTGCTGGATTACATAAATATATATATACATATATATATATATATAATTTTAACCATGTACTGAGGATAAACATTACATCATAAAATAGTTGAAATATCCTGTCTGGCACCAAAAGGAAGACTAAATGGAACAACGAATATGGACAGTTCTGATGAACTTGACTTGCTTTCTACAAACGCCACACTGAAAGTTCTGTATGTTGTTATTTGAACCTGAAAGAGTGAGACCTGTGAGAATCAACCCCCCATGCATTATAGACCCCTCCCCAATCATTGAAATTCCCACAAACCTCTTTTTTTTTGCACACTTAATTGATTCTACCACACTTTAGGGTTCTCCAGAAAATTCTTAGCTAAAAATGTGACATTTTGACTTGGAAAAAGGGGGGAGGGGTGTGTGATTGTACATATTTTGCCTTGTCTTTGCAGTTCACTGTATACAAATGTGCAAGCATTTGATACCGAGTGCTGATTGGTGGGAAGGGGAGGAACATCCAGTCAGTTTGTTTTAAATAAAACTATACAATTCCCGCAGACTGAGTTGTGGCTTTTGTCTTTCAGTGATTTAGAACATATAGTTTTAAGAACACAAGAAGGTGCCCCTTACTCCAAGCCACTCCATTGCTTAATTTCATTCAATATTGACTATATTGACAACCAAAGGTCCCAAGTAGAAATTCCTAATTTTACCTGGATACTGGATATTGTTCAGCGTCTTGAACCAGATATTGCTCAGTTCAAGTCACTAATGCTTGTAATGCTATATTAGGAAGTCAAACTCCCATAATTACCTTCTGATCCGTGGTGACCCTAACATGGTTTTTGTGGTATTGAGTCTAGCCAGGAGTTGAATTTTCTTAATCCAGGTTCAACACACCTGGGATACTGTACGGACTTCCATGGCAGGGGTTAGGATGGGAGTTCTCAACCTTTTAAAGCCGGGGGCCGTGTCATGCTCCCTCAGACAGCTTCAGGGGCTGGACGGCCTTTTTACCCTTGCTCCACCACATGGCGCTTCCTGGTGTGGTGGTGGCCACTTGAAATGGGGCCACAGGTCGCATTCAGTCCGTGGGCCGCAGGTTGAGATTCCCTGGGTTAGAATATCATTTGTAGTGCAGGATCGGACTCCATGGCCCATGGGTGTTTCTTCCAGCTCTACATTTCTGTGATTCTGGGACACTGGTTCTGGAGCTGTGAAACTCACTGGACAATTTTTGACTGGTCTTTCTCAGCCTGGCCTTGTTCACAGGGTGCTGGTTGTGAAGAGACAGAGAGCTGACATTTGTAAGCAAAGATTCTCCCTAGCTAAGGTGGTATGGTGGATGGAGCAGGGTTGGACCATGGGAAAGCCATATTAAAGTCCCCACTAGGCAGCACATCTCATGCAGTCAAAACCATCATCAGACAGAGAACACCCCGCACAACGTACCACAGGGTGCGTCCCAAACAAGAGTCTTCATCATTAGACAACATCAACACATCACAACCTTAAGTGGCAGCAGACGGTTCTTACCATCATCAGGAAATGGTTCCATTTATCTCATCAGTGTTTTGATCACCAGAAATACACTCCATTGACTTCATGGCTGCACAATCTTTTTTTTTTTTTTGCCACCACCATTAGATCATCATATCGCATCAAAGCATCATGCAAAGTAAGTATCTCTCTGCTGTGAGCTGGTGTAGTACAGACTGATACTCCATCATGTATTTCAGGATGTTGTAGGTGGAGTTCCACCTGGTGCTGACATAACACACTAGGTTGTGCTCCAGGGCCCATAATTCCTCCTGCCTCTTCCACAGCAGGGAACTGGCCTTCATGCTGTGCGATAAATGTCCAGCTCTGCCTACAGCCATCTGGGAGCTCATGCAGTTCCTCTGATCCCAGAGGCAGGGCATGTTTTGATGCTAGGTGAAGGTTTTGAGCAAGATAGCAGATACTGACAAAAGCCCACACATGGTCGTCGCCATAAGAGCACATTGGCTCAGTTGCTTTTGAAACCCTGCTGGGGGCACTGTGGAGCCAAGTTGACAACATCTGGAAAGCGATGTTGATGATGTCCTCATCCATCTCTTGGGAGTGGGTGGCCGTTGTCCCTCTCCAGGGCCTGCTTGAGTAGATTGCACCCATCCATGGACAAGGAGTGAGAAGAAACTCACTCCTGCTTGATCACAGATCTGAGCTGAAGTCGATGGTTGTTGCACGGACTTGACCTACAGCCTTCTGGGCCACTTCCTGAGTTCCCTGATACAGGGTGGGCATTGTCTTTGGTGACATGGTTGACTAGCATGGCACCTGGTAGGAGGAAGGGGTAGCAGAGGCATTGCCAATAACCTGCCTGCTCAACCAGTGAGAATATAAGCCCATCGAGAACCAATATCTCATGGATCAAAGGAAAACAGATGGGATAGTCCTTGTTATAAACTACCAATAGGTGTACCACCAGGCTTTGGATGCTAACAAGGAGCATAAGAATGCAACTGTATATACAATCCAAAGGCTACTCCATGGATTTTAGTTAATATGGAGTTCTCAACCGAGGAGTCATCTGTGAGATTCAATGTACTTATGTAAGTATTGACTTCTCATCAGTCCTCATGTTCTGCAAGGGCGATGCATTAGCAACTATTGCCATAGCATATCTATGTGGCCTGTGAGTCACAACCCTGAGGTTCTCTGTTTCTCCTAATTACTTGTTTTCAAATGGTAACTTTTGTCATGGGAGACATCTTTTCCTAACATTTCCCAAAGCTGGAGGTTGTAGCTTCACTAGGCCTCAAAATCATTTCTTCTCTGTGTCACAAGACTGTCTCACAAGGCAGCTTGTTTTCCAGTTCAGTATAACCATTACAGCAATACCTCGGATAACGCTAAGCCTTGGTTCCACAAGTCTTGGTGTTATCCGATTTTTAGTGTTATCCAATGCATGATAAAATCCTATGGGATGGATCGGATGATGTTAAAGTTCCATAGAGATACATTGTAACCGCACAGGCTTTAGCGGTTGTTATCCGATGCATCCCATAGAAACTTAACGTTATTCGATCCAATTTTCCCCAGATTACTTAACGTTATGCGAATTTAGCGTTATCCGAGGTAAACGTTATCCAAGGTATTACTGTATCTCTAAGCTAGCTGAGTTCTCTTGTTATGGCTATAGTATAGCACTGTTCCTTCACGTGTACAAACATTTCCCTTGTTATGGGAAAGTTTCTGTTTCAATAAAACTTCCTCTCATTGGTCCAGAACACACCACATAGTTGAGATTCTCCATTTTGGGGAAACTCAGTTCGTTTTGGGATGGCTTGGCACTAACAAAGCCAGGGGATTTTCCCTTTTCTTTTTTTTCCATCATGATTACCTAGAGTGTTTTGTCTTTCTGGACTGACTTATGCTACTGGACTCTATTTGCGTTTTATTCCCCATGGACTATTCTTTAAGAACCTGATCAATAAACCTACTATTTTTCCTTGAAGATCTACGTCTCATTTCGTCAACAAAAGGTAACTTGCACACACACATGAAGCCTCACTACCAATCTCCCCTCTTGCTCCAATGAATGAGCACAGTAAGAAGCCTGGTGTGTTTGGCAAGCTTTTGCAGGCCGGTTCTCCCAAGGGAAGAAGAGCTAGGTTCACATAAGGGGGCTCTTTAACTGGGTCCCTTAGGTTGGGACAGCCTGACAACTTTGACAACAAAATTCTTGCAAACTCATTCATGGCTTCCTTGGAGAAAGGTTTTTTGGATGGTGCTGCTGCTGGTGGTGATATGAGGTTCTTTGAGACAGCTCTGAAACCCTGTGGCTTGGTGTAGCGAGTCTCAGCGTAGGACCATTGAATCCGTGGAGATTTGGTGAGATGACAATTGTGTGAGTCCCATTGAACAGTAGACCTGCTCTAGCTGTGACCTGTGATACTAAGCAACAAGATTTCAGCCAGTAGTTGATGGGACAGGGCATGTGATGGACTTCATGGAGACTTCAGGTCTACGTAGACTAGCAGTAGCTTCCTAGGGTTTTAGATCCCTTCCTAACTGAACAGAGAGCTGCCTTACGTTTGGCCAATGGCAAAGCCAAGAAGGTGGCTTCATTTTGGCAGTCCAGGGTTTGATTGGGACATGAAAGAAGAAGAGAAGCCAAACGCTGAAGCTGTCTTCTGGGCTTGTACTGCTAGGAAGGCTTTGTCCTCTTTCCATGGGACGTTCTCAGGTTTTATTGTTGGCAGTGGCTCAAGTGGTTGAGATGCTGACTAGGAGGTGGAAGGTCAGCAGTTCAAAACCCGAATACTGCATGATGGGATGAGTGCCTATTTCTGTCCCAGCTCCTGCTTCGGTGGGAAGGTAAACAGTGGTCCGTGCACTCTAGGCATGCTTTTCACGTGTCTATGGAAACATCTGCGAATGCAGACAGCACTGGGTCTTTGGCTATACACAGAGATGAGCACTGAACCCTAGAGTTGGTTGCGACTGGCTTTCAACCTTTACCGAAACATCTGCAATAGCCAACATAATTTATTGTGTGTTTGCAACTGCATGAAAAACACATAGACGCCTTTGCCGCATTGGAAGTCACAATTCACAGCAATAGCAGAGCTGGAAAGGCCCTGGGGTGGTTGATGATTGCAGTAAAAAAATCAGATTAGTCAGTTGAATACACCAACCATATTTTGGGTATGTTTTATTTTGCTTCCCCCTCCTGGCCTGTTTGCCAAGAGAGATCATAATATACTGACTAGCCATGGATCCACTGTCAAAATGCCTCAGAGACGATATGGCCCAAGTACTGTATTGTAGGGGTACACACAGCCACCTTGAAGACTGTGGGGTTTTTTTTAACCACAATTGGACGTGAGAGAGAGATTTTATCAAATGTGCAGCCGTATTAATTAAAAGTAAAATCAAAATGATATAAAGGGAGTCATCGTGTGGGTAAGAATGTGCTTTGTGGTTCGGTCACGTTGACCGGATAGAAAAGAGGAACCTCAGCAGGTGACTTGACAAGGTCAGTGCTAACCACAACATGTGCTTCATGCTAACCACAAAATGTGACCAATGCTAACTGCAAAACATGACATGACCTAATGTACTCAAAAAACGGCAGTTTCAGAAGGTATATAAGCAAGGAGAAAAAAGACACAATTGGGCTTGGCCAACACGGGATCCTATGGGAAACCGTCTTTGCTTTGCTCCGATTCCGATATTATTGCCCAACCTTTATATTACTTGCATCTCTTTATTATTAAGGTATTGTACTTTATATAATGTGTTCTGGTTTTATTTGATTTTTGCTTACCATAAACTACTTAAAAAATTTTTAAGATGTTGTGCATAGAGTCCTTGTCTGTGTAGCAGCTAGGAATAATTGGAAATACAATTTCCCCAACACTGGTAATTTCCCCGACACTTGTGTTGGCTGCTAATTTTCCTCACACCGGGCTAGCCAAAAAGGAACTGCCAAATGAACTCGCCCAAAGGTGGCTTCATTTCGACAGTTCCACATCTGGCCTAGACATGGAAGACGAAGATTGTATTATACATTCTTTTAGTAAAGGTAAAGGTTTCCCTTGCTCGAAAACCAGTCGTATCCGACTCTAGGGGTCAGTGCTCATCTCTGTTTCAAAGCTGAAGAGCCAGCGCTGTCTGCTTCTGCAGATGTTTCCGTGGTCATGTGGCAGGCATGACTAGACACCGGAGTGCATAGAACACTGTTACCTTCCCACCAAAGTGGCCCCTATTTATCTACTTGCAATTTCTTGCTTTCGAACTGCTCGGTTGGCAGGAGCTGGGACAAAGGCGGGAGCTCATTCCGTCCTGCAGTTCTTTTAACGTTCTTATAACATCAAAGAAATACTCTTCTCTCCCCGGGCTCTAACAAATGGACAATATATGGGTAGGAAATTGAAGCAACCATTGAAATGGTAACTCCTGAATGGAAAGGACATCCGTTTTACAGTCAAATTGTTCAAAATCACAGTACTGGAGCCAAACGGGTAGTTTATTGGTAATTTTGTTTTTGCAGGTATCTTAGTGTCTCGTCACCTAGGGCATTCATTGCAAACGGATAAACACGCCACCATGCCTTGGATACCAATTGTGGGGTTGGAAGGAAGAGGAAATAGAGAAAAATGTACTGTCTCTTTCTTTCTTGAGAAGCCGAGGCAAAGAAAGAGAGGGAGAGGAAGTCAGAGGTTGCAGCATTGAACAATTTGTTATAGGATGTTTAAGAAATGAGTTTTCCACCCAGATCGTAAACGTCCAACCGCCCTGTGGATGATGTACCGATAACTGAGCCAGACAGCTGCCTCAGACAGCAGATTTTAGATGTCAGAATTAAGTTACTTTATCACTAAATATTAACCAGCAGGAAAGGGATTATCCGTGGATTTTTCCTTAGCCTTGGATGGCACGTGCCTCAGATTGGATGGGTGACATTTCCAGCTCCTTCTAAGGCTGCAAAATATCTCAGGTCAGCCTCGATGGATAACAGCAAGATTATCTGGCGAGCTGCCCTTAAAAATGCCAACGTCTCCACTTACTCTTTCAATGAGAATAATATAACTAAACTGCATTTTGAAAGTAACAAGTGCTTGCAGAGCTACAATTATTATTATTATTTTGCTGTAATGAGGTATGTTTTAAAATTACAGTATTTTAAAGAGACACTTTGACAAGGAGTGTTGTCCATCATTTCCTGATCGGATCAAGCTGGCAAGAGACGTACAGCGGAACCTCGGTTGATGTAATTAATGCGTTCTCCGGGACGTTTCTTACAGCAAAAAATTACTTTAACTGAATTTCCCATAGGAATGCATTGAATGCAATTTCCCATAGGAATGCATTGAAAAAACAAAATACATTAACCAAAATGTGGTTTCCCATCGGAATGCATTGAAAACCAATTCATCTGTTCTGTTTCTATGGTTTTCCTTTTGTTATGTGATTATCATGCTAACCGAGCCATTTGTTAACTGAGGTTTCACTGTACAGTCCCTCCTCCTCTGTATCTGCAGATTCACAATTCATGATATCAGTTATCTCTGCGTCTAAAAATATTAAGTTAAAAAAAAAATCCTGAAGTACGCAATGTATATGTATCTCTATGGCACGTTACCAGAGTTGACCACTAGAAACCACTGCCTGCAATGTAAAATATAGGGTTTGCTGTTGTTCACAGTTCCAGGTATCCATGGTAGGTCTCAGAAGTTATCCCTGTGGATACAGAGGGGAGCTCCCTTTTATATGCCTTTTCTTTCCTCTTCCAGGTTTAGTATCTGAACAGACCACTAGATTGATCCCAAGGCAGTTTCCACTTATTGGATCAAGTGGCTAAGACCCTGACTGGAAGACGGGAGGTTAGCAGTTCGATTCCCAAGTACCGCAGGATGGAAGGAGCTTTGTCCCAGCTCCCGCCAACCTAGCAGTTCGAAAGCAAAAAATCGCAAGTACAGTAAAACCTCGGATAACGTTAAGACTTGGTTCTACAAGTCTTGGTGTTATCTGATTTTTAGTGTTATCCGATCCATGTTGAAATCCTATGGGATGGATCAGATAACGTTAAAGCTCCATAGAGATATTGTAACCTCACAGGCTTTAGCGGTTGTTATCCGATCCATCCCATAGGACCTTAACGTTATTCGATCCAATCCCCCCCCCGATTACTTAACGTTATGCGATTTTAGCGTTATCTGAGGTAAACGTTATCCGAGGTATTACTGTAGAATAAATAGGAGCTGCTTTGGTGGGAAGGTAATCAGCATTCCATGCCTGCCACATGACCACAGAAATGTCTGGAGAAGCAGACAGTACTGGCTCTCCGGCTTTTAAACAGAGATGAGCACTGATCCCTAGAGTCAGCTACGACTGGCTTTTGAGCAAGGGAAACCTTTACCTTTATCTAATTCTAGTCTGTCTAGCAAGTGGACCAGTGTTGCCAACAGAGAAGAGATAGCGAGATTTCTTATAAACAATGAGTGATAGAAGAAATTCATTAAAATAGATCTGTGTTTGGAAACCACAGACGCCCTTAAGCAGATCTTGCAGTTGCTGAGTTTCATACATTTCTGGCTTCCTATGCTCCAGATCAGGAAACTCAGAAACCTTACACAGGGAACTCAACCATCCATACTGCGCGCATCATCTTTGAAGGACCTATTTACCTACTTGCAATCTCTTGCTTTCAAACTGCTAGGTTGGCAAGAGCTGGGGCAGATGACGGGAACTCGCTTCATCCTGCAGAACCCAGGTCTCGAACTGCTAACCTTTCAGTCATCAAACTCAGCCCAAGTCCCAGTCCAATGCTAATCATTGCATCAAACGGGGTTCTTTTCAGTCAACCGTAGGAGCTGCTCCCCTTCCTGGGAAAAGATTTCGTCTGTGCAAGTCATCTGGTGCCCTTTCCATAACTTCATGCGCTCCTTGATCCCTGTTTTCCAGGACCAGGGGCGATTCTCATAACTTTGCCCCACTGCCACGAGGTAGGTCGTTGACAAAGAGAGGAAAGTCAAATGCAAAGTGCCAGGGAGGAGGTGCAGATCTAAGAGTCCAGGTCTACTCAGACCCCTACAGCCAAAGTCAGGCAGTAGCGCTAATTAGGTAAGTGACGCCTTTGTTCTTCAAATGGAGCTGATACTTCTGAAGTTTGGTCGCAGCTAATCCAAGCATAAGCAAAGGAAGAGAATAGGATTTTTTTTCTCTTGCCCAGAGATGCAGGCTTTTAATGAGATGGCATGCCGAACATTAGTGTTTCTATAATTCATGATGGACACAATCCAGTAGGATGGCTTCCGGGTCCTCTTAATGTTAACAGGAAAAGTGGTTAAAATGAAATGAGTTGTTCACCATCGAACTGGAACAATCTTCTTCTTTCATGTCAAGATCAAAACAATGAATTGCCAACATGAAGCCAGTTCCTTAGCTTTGTTGCTGGCCAAAATTAAATCCTCATCGGTACGCGTTTCTGGTAGTAACTGGCAGACCGGCAAATGAACCGGATTTTGTGTCTCTCCACATTCACACAGTGTAGTGTTGTCTGCCAGGGGCCTCCACTTGAGCATGTTGGTCTTGCACTGAGGGACTCCATCCCTCAGCCTATTCAGATGACGTTCCTTGTCTAGTGAGCTCCTTCCTCCATCTTTTAATTTGGTTTTGCTCTTGTGTCCCCTCAAGAATGTTTGTTCTTGCCATAAAGCTCTTCCTGGATCTGAGCTGGCGGACTTGAGGCTCATCTCCATTCAGAGGATGTTGAGGATGTCTAGAGGGTTGATAGTTGAGGAGCGTTGATCCATTGCAGGTACATGCAATCTTAGCAGGGCTGAGGTGGCTCAGTGGTTAAGAAGCTCGCCTTGTTAGCTGGAAGGCTGGAAAGCAGTGGTTTGAGACCCAGTGACTGCATGACGGATTGAATGCCCATCTCTGTCCCAGCTCTTGGGGACATGAAAGGAGCGTCGTTTGGGAGTCCCCTGAGTGGAGTTTCTTCCGCAAAAATCCTTATCAACCCAGAAGAATTTTCTTCTTCTTCTTCTTCTTCTTCTTCTTCTTCTTCTTCTTCTTCTTCTTCTTCTTCTTCTTCTTCTTCTTCTTCTTCTTCTCCTCCTCCTCCTCCTCCTCCTCCTCCTCCTCCTCCTCCTCCTCCTCCTCCTCCTCCTCCTCCTCCTCCTCCTCCTCCTCCTCCTCCTCCTCCTCCTCCTCCTTCCCTATGGACCATCACCCTACCCTGTGGACTTTGGCACCCAAGGACATTAGTCCTCAGGGTTGTTAGGTTAGTTAAGTGCTGCCTGACACTGGGCGTTGAGTCACTGGCAGTAGGGTCTACTCTAGAGTCTATTACCATAGCAGGATACCCTGCCCAGAAATTTGAAATTCATTGTCAGTCATTTCTCTAATCTTATTCCAGATCTTCCTGGCCTTGTTTTATGGAAAGGAGCTCCATTTTCCTACATAGGGTGTATAATAGTACAATCCCTTTAGGACAGAATGGGATCTCTATTGTTATAGCTCTCTTACAAAGTACCTGGAAAATATTTCTTTTCCAAAGCTACGCTTGATAAAAATGGCTAATTCTTATTGAGAAACGGGTTTACGGGGTGGGGGTGGTGGGGGCTGCTATCATAGCACGCATAAACTTGGTTTAGAGTTTCACCTGCAGCAGAAGCCATAAAGCTCAGGGTGTGACATAATTTCTACAGCAGCCTGCTGTGATTTCATAAACGCGGGAGAGTGATTATGGTGTAGGATCAAGGTGAAGCCAGATTTCTGGAAGAAAATGAGGTCCCATTCATATGCAAATTTCCCCATAATAGCAAAAGTAATGCCACAAATTACAGGCAATTTCTTTTATTTGTGAATAAGCATTCCCATTCGGCTTCTTCCCCTTCCCAGGATAAGAGCCCTATATATCTATATATAATACGAGCGACCCTTTGTATATCTATATAATACAAATGATAAGTAGTAGCATGTAGGTGTTGGGGTGGGGCGGGGATAGGAAAGCAATAAAGCATCACAAACGCAGAATGAATGGGTCGGGCAGGAATCAAAATAACGGTCGGTTTGTACTTAGCTCTGTTCCTCTTTCTATAGATTTTTATTATGAAGTGCTTCTGTGAACGTGAAGAGATTAGGCTTCACTGGTTCTCTGGAGGCGAATCCTATGAGCATCCTCATCTCTTTTAAACAAAGAAAGAAGGAAAACAGTAGTGTTTGGAAGAGAATGAAAGACTGAAGCAAGGCACTGAAATTATGAGAGTAAAATCTCACCGGGTTCTAATTAGATATAAATACTCCTTAGGAAATTTGGTCTCTTTTTGAGCTGTAATTTTTAGAATCTCTCAAGATTCTGTGAGTTTTAGTCCAAAAAGGGAAGGTAGGTAACCAACCAACCAACCAACCAACCAACCAACCAACCAACCAACCAACCAACCATCCATCCAACCAACCAACCAACCAACCAACCAACCATCCATCCATCCATCCAACCAACCAACCAACCAACCAACCAACCAACCAACCAACCAACCAACCAGCCAGCCAGCCAGCCAACCAACTAACCAAGGTAAAGGTTGCCCTTGCTTGCTCAAACGGCTGACCTGCTGGCCTTCTAGTCGTCAAGTTCAGTGTCTCAACCACTTAAGCCACCCCAGTCCCTTTTGAAAACAACCAAACAACCTAACAAACAACCTACCTCAAGTCTGCTGGCTCAGATCCAGGAAGAGCTTTACGGCAAGAACAAACATTCTTGAGGGTACACAAGAGCAAAACCAAATTAGTAGATGGAGGAGGGAGCTCTCTGGACAAGGAATAACATTAAAGGAGGAGATGGCTGAGGAAGTCAACATCTGTAACATCATTTGGAGGACCCTGAACAGGCTGAAGGTTGGAGTGCCTAAATGTAAGACCAACATGCTCAAGTGGGGGACAACAACATGCCGTGCGAATGTGGAGAGATGCAGAATCCATTGGCTCATTTATTGGTCTGTCGATGACTGCCAGAAACCTACACCGATGAGGACTTAAGTTTGGCCAACGACAAAGCGAAGAAAGTGGCTTCATTTTGGGAGTCCAGGGTTTGATCAAGACATGAAAGAATAGTAATAATTCCCAAAATAGGCTTGCATGTGAACAGTTTAGCTCAGGATTAAACTAACTACTTCTGTTTTTTAAAAAAACAACCCACACACAACAGAGCTCATCGTTTCTGTTACCACCTTGCTTGCTATCTGCCAACCCTGGGAAGGAGAGGGATAAAGATAGAGAGTTTGTCAAAGGAGGGGTAGGGATCAATGAAATTTGGAAAGCAGATGGCCACTTGGATTTGAGTGGCCGCCTGCCAAGGAGATGCCATTTGGCTGCTGGTGGACTGAAAGCTAAGTCCTTATGCAAGGGGGGGTTTTTTTGCCTTCTTTGCCAGATTCCCCCCCCCATTCCTTTTGATGAAAATGGGTTTTAATGTAACATGGTAGAGAATACACACCCAGGCAGGAAGACAGATTTGCAAATTAGTTCATGGGGAAAAAAACATTTATTGTCCCTTTTGGTGTTTTCACTTCAAAAGGAACATATAGATCCTATTTTAATACTCTCTCTCTGTGTGTGTGTGTGTGCGTGTGTGTGTGTGTGTGTGTGTGTGTGTGTGTGTGTGTGTGTGTGTGTGTGTGTGTGTGTGTGTGTGTGTGTGTTTGTAGTTAACATCAGCATGTCAAAATAACACAAGGGGAAGACATCAAAATGACAGGGCTGCTTAAGAAAGAGGCAGCGATTGCATGATCAAACTGGCCTGGACAGGATTTCAAATGGCCTTCATTATTATTATTATTATTATTATTATTATTATTATTATTATTATTATTATTATTATTATTATTATTATTATTATTATTATTATTATTATTATTATTATTATTATTATTATTATTATTATTATTATTATTTATTATTTATTATTATTATTATTAAGAAATGAAACAAACTGAAAACAGAGAAGACAAAAACATCCTAAAGACGATCAGGAGTGGCCAAACTTTTCGAGCCGTGGGCCGGTCACGTGGCTGAGCGAGCCCATCACGTGGCTCCTCCCACTGGGAGCAGAAGTAAAACGTGCCCACACATGCGCAAAACATGGTCAGGGATGCACCCGCAGCTGTCGTAGGTGTGTTTATGGCAGCGGTGGGTCATTTACAGCAGGGTTTTGTGCATGCACGGGCGTGTTTTACTTCTGCTTGCAAGAGTGGCGAGGGCAGTGCGGGCCGGATGATTTTGCACCATGGGCTGCGTCTGGCCCATGAGCCGTAGTTTGACCACCCCTGTACTATATTTTAATGAGAGCATTTGTGGATCGAGGCCACTTCCTTAGTCTTCTTCTTCATCATCCTCTTTTCTTCTTGTTCTCCTCTGATGCTGACTAACCTGGCTGCCTCCTCGGATTCTACAATGAATAAGACGCTGCATTCAAAGAACAAGTTTGCCCTCATCGCCTCGTAAGTAGGGCTTACGATCCTACTTTATTCACGGGGCCTGATGACCACCCATGGGGTGAGTTCCTATCAACCTCTGGAGGAGGTACCTGCTGCTCGTAGGGGCACCTTCTGCCCCTTTCTGGGGAGTTCAAAAACCAGCCCAAGCTGCTCCGGTACATAGAAAAAACAAGACCTTTGCCAAAGAGTCGTTCTAGGAACAGTAGGGTTAAGAAAGGGATGGATGAAAGGGCGCCTGTAATGCTCCTCCCCGAGGAAGATGAGCGCATCCCAGAGTACTCGCCACGCTTATAGGACAGGTTGCACAGCCTAATTTCCCAAGGGATAAGCTTGACCTTTCCTGCCTGAGAGAGAATAAATGTAAGACCTCTGTGGGACTTTGGAAAGGTCTCCAACGCATGCCCCCCCTTTTCCAGAGGCTCAACAAGAAACCAGCGTCCCCCTCCCCGGGGGAAGGCACATTGCACGTGGCCATGTATTTTGTTAGGAAAAGGTAAAAGGTGGCTTCGTGGTTAAGAGGCTGAGCATGGTGAGCGGAAGGTCAGCAGTTCGAGACCCACGTGCTGCCCCAGCTCCTCCAGCCGAGCAGTTCAAAAGTAAGAAATTACAAGTAGATAAGTAGGTATCGCTTCGGTGGGAAAGGGAACACCGTTCGGTGTGCTCTGGTCTAGTCATGCCTGCCACATTACCACAGAATTGTACATTTTGCTTATCATGGAAACGTCTGACAGCACTGGCTCTTTGCCTGTAAAGATAGTGAACAGCAAACCCAAGCGTCGGATACGACTGGCTTTTGAGCAAGGGCAACCTTTACCTTTACCGAAATAGGTACCATTTGATGGGAAAGGTAACGGTGTTCCGTTCACAGCATTCCTAACGGTAAAGGTCTCCCTTGCTTGAAAGCTAGTCAAGTCTGGCTCTAGGGTTCGGTGCTCATCTCTGTTTGCAGCCAAAAAGCCAGTCCTGCCTGCATCTGGCGATGTTTCCGTGGCCAGGCGGCATAAACAAACTATCAGCGCTACATCATCGGCCTAGTAGTCGTTGGAGCAACATTAACCGTAAATACTAACTTTATTACTCCATTAACTCTGAGCAGATTCGTTGTTCTTAATAGACACGTTACGTACCCTCATCTCCAGCTTCTGTCTTTTGCTGTACTATGGCTGGTCTTGGGCCGTGATAAAAGATTGGTTTGATCTTCTCTATATTTGCAAAAAAGAAATTCCCGTTCACGAGACGTTGCCGAAACGGGAGCCAAGATGCCGTGATGAAAGGCAGTCCTTGCGCTCGGCTGAGCACAGGTTAGCGTGGAAGGGGGTCGTGTGGCCCAGGATCCGAGGCAAAAACGAAGGTATTAAGAAGGTGCACATATGGGAGGAAGATGCCTTCTGGAAAATTAGTGGCTTAGAAGCACAGCCAGTCCTGGGTCTGGGGTGGGGTGGAGGATAAGAGGATTACCCAACATCACCACGTAATCACGGTGATCCTGGGAGATAGATCTTAGCAGCAACCTGACCTTCACGAGGGTCTCTCCTCTGGCACGCATGTCGGGGCTGAGCGACATGTTACGAGGTTGTGAAAGACGCTGGCTATCCCTTTAGGATTTCTGGCAAGAGAGAGAGAGAGAGGAACAATGGCAAAGCAGTAGGATCTTGGGTGGTTATGGTGTTGTTGTTTTGGTTTTAAAAGAAATACTTGCACCAAAAGTAGGGAAAGAGAGAAAGACTTTATTACGCATTCCTATGGGCCAGTCGCTTGCAGCAAGAGGGACAAAGAGATAAACAGACAAGCATAAGAAAGATTTGATTGCTGTTATTTTAACTGCCATGAGATTAGGGACTGCGGGGGCTTAGTGGTTAAGACACTGAACTTGATGACTCGAAGGTTGGCAGGTCAGCAGCACAAACTCGTAAATAAATAAATTAATTAAATAAATAAAAATAAAAATTACATTAAAATACACCCACCCACCCCAAACACAAATCAAACCACCCACCCACCAAACACAAACCCGACACTTACCTGTTAGTATAAGTGCCTGGGCAGCACCATGATGCAAGATGGATATGGTCATCGTACCGGTTCTCTAGGAGAATATGCCTTAGTGTAAATGTAAAACAGCTGTACCTTCTTAAGGGTTCTCCAATTGGAACAGCAATTGGAACAACACAGGTGTAGCTTATTGATGAGGTAACTCCAAGACATTGCTTAAAAACCCCAAGCCAGGATGCCAGGCCTTTTTAGGAACTGTGGTAGTACGTCAATATAGGTAAAGGTATTAAATACACATTAAAATACACACAGACACACCACACCCAAAGGTGAGTCACTTACCCAGGGGAGCTTCAGGCTAGCAGCTTCTCTTCCTCCTCCCCACTTGGGCGGACAGCAAGGAGGCCGTGCATATGCACCAAGCACTGTAGGCATGCATGCACACCAAAAGCTGCTACCCGTTCTCCGGGACACTGGGAAAAGTTACTAATGGTTCTGGCGAACTGGCGAGAACCTGTTACATCCCATCACTGTAGGAAGGGATCTTTCGGTACCAACTTCATTTGGTTGCTCTCACCTGGATCAGATCTTGTAAAGCAAATTTTTGGATGACGAAAGAGACCCACATTTCCATTCCTGTGAGGGATGCAAAAATCCATCAAAAAGGCACGGAGGAATTCCTGGGTGGATCCTATCCCTTGCCCTGCAAGAAGTTGTCCGAGTTTCCCCCCTGCATTAAGTTTTCAAGGGAGGTTTCCTGAACAGAGCCACACATTTACGTCACAGACATTGCAAGAGGAATGCTTTTCCGGTTGTTTATTTCTATTCTCTCCTTTTCCCAGAGCAGGACTGCTGGTGTGGATTAGGGAAAGGTTGCCCTTGTTCAAAAGCCAGTCCTAATCCAATTCTAGCATTCAGTGCTCATCTCTGTTAACAGCCAAATGTTAACATTGTGCAGACGTTTCCGTGGACATGTGGCAGGCATGACTAGACACCAGGATGCTGTTACCATTCCCAACAAAGTGGTTCCTGTTTATCTACTAGCAATTTCATGCTTTCGAACTGCCAGTTTGGCAGGAGCTGGGACCGAGCGGGAGCTCACTCGGTCATACAGCACTCGGGTCTCAAACTGCCGACCTTCCAGTCGTCACTCGTTAAAAGCACAGGGGTAAATTTTAAAGTGTTGGCTTCTACAAACTATCAGCCTAATTGCACGGGAAACATATACAGTATATGACTAGTGTGTCATAGTGAATTACGAGTGAGAGACCATTGTGAGACACATGAAGATCCCAGCAGAGGGCAGTAGTCTGTTTCCAGAGCAAAATCCATAGGATTTTGGTGAATCTTAAAACCTCATTCTGTTTTTTTTGGCTAAAAACCTAGTTCAATTGCTTTATTATTATAATTATTATTGCTTTAAAGCCTCTTGATCTTAACAGAAATTTTTGAAGTGGCTGCCTTGTTAGTCTGTGCAAGCCTATCAGAGAGTAAACAAAACAAAACGAAACACCAGCAACAGGTTGTGTCACCTTCAGGACTGACTCCTGTATTTAAATGTGAGCTTTTGTAGATCAAGTCGACTTTGTCAGACATAAGAGTTATCTAATCTTAACAGCCGCCGGCCACAGCCGCCACCGGAGCCGCTGCCGGAGCTGCCGCAGCCTGAAGCCCCTGGCTGCCGCTGCCTGCAGCCCATGGCTGCGGCTGGAGCCGCCATCAGCGCCACCGCTACCCGCAGCCCCTGGCCGCGGCCGCTGCCGGAACCATACCGAAAAGGTCCGGCTCTGGCAAAAACTAGGCAGCAAATGGCTGCCTCTAATCGTGCATGTGCAGAAATTCAATCTGCGCATGCACAATTCGCAATTGCAGTGCGCATGCGTCAGATTGGTTTCTGTGCATGCTCGCTGAATTGGAGCCATTTTGGTTCCAATTTTTTAAAAAAATTCCCTGCCGGTGAGGCGTCCGATCTGGATGCCTCAAAAACGGGACTACCCTCCCGGAGAACCCTCCAGGATTGTTCCTAACGTTTCTGTGGAACTGTTCAGAACCGGTAACATCCCATCGCTGGCTGGAAGGCCAGCAAGTCAGCAGTTTGAGACCCGGGTACTGCACGATGGAGTGAGCACCCATCTCCGTCCCAGCTCCTGCCAACCGAGCAGTTCAAAATCAAGAAATTGCAAGTAGATAGATAGGGACCACTTTAGTGGGGAAAAGATCTTGGGGACCCTCACTCGGGGCGTCCCCTGAGCAGAGTTTCTCGAGCAAAAATCCTTTCAACGCAGAATAATTTCTGACACGAATTTATTATTATTTGGAGCAAGGTTTGGGAAATGGAGGAGAGACATTGGATGCAAAGAATATGTTGAGCGACCAACGAAGAAGTATTACTCTCTAATGGATAAAGATCAAGAAATCATAATTTTTATTCATTTATTATTTATTTATTACATTTATCTCTCACCCATCTGGGATATTTCCCCCCTCTGGGCAGCTTACAACATATTAAAACAAATTTCTTTACAATATAAAAATTAAACAAACTAAATAAATCATGACATGCAAACAGATAGAATGCTTTGGGTTTATAATGAGAAGTGAAAAGGACAGTTATAGCTGATAATTCCAGCTGAAATAATATATAAGGGATATAAGTTCAAAAATAAAATAAATTCAATCACTCACTCACTCACTCACTCACTCACTCACTCACTCACTCACTCACTCACTCACTCACTCACTCACTCACTCACTCACTCACTCACGCAAGCAAGCAAGCAAGCAAGCAAATGGGAAAACAAGTGGAAGAAGAACTTCTTGGCTGGTGAAACGGAACACTGTTTACCTTGCCCACCGAAGTGGGCCCTATTTATCTACTTGCAATTTCTTGCTTTCGAACTGCTGGGTTGGCAGGAGCTGGGACAGAGACGGGAGCTCACTCCGTCATGCAGTACTCGGGTCTCGAACACCAACCTTCCAGTCAGTGAGTCCAGTGACTTAACCACTTGAGCTACCACACTCCATAGATCTTAGCCATGGGTGATAGGTGGCCCCCTCTCCTGACAAAGACTTGGAGCGGAGGAAATCTCAAGAAAGGCAGAACTGCTCCTTTGAAAAGATTCATTTAATTACTTTGTCTGCATTCGAAAGCCATCCAACCTCAGCAGAAAAATACTACACAGCACTGGGTGTGTTAAAAGTGGTCTTTCGCTCCCAAAGAATAGACCAAGTTGTGTAATGAATTATTTCAGGCTCGGAATGATGTGAAAATAGCCTTGTATAAGTATGATGATGCAACATGGAAGAAAAGAAAGAAAAGGAAGGCCATTTGGTTTTGAACAACCTAATTAAAGTCACATTGACAAGTTGGCATATTGGACTCCTATGGATTAAAGTTGCTCAAAAAGTTTTTTTTTTTTAAAAAGGAGGCTTTGTTTGTTTAGATAACAGTCATTTAATTCACACTTTTTAGTATTCACGAGGGGTTGCTTTAAATAAAAGCTTTGAAAGCAGAAGTTAAATACTTGAACGCTGCTTTAAATCAAAACAATGCTCTGTTGTTTGGCTTTGGAGATGGAGGCGGTCTAGCCTCTGTTTAAACCAGGGGTGCCCAAAGTATGGCCCATGGGCCGGATCCGGCCCCGATGCCAATTCATCCAGCCCACACCATAAGCTCCCATAAGCATATGTCAAACTCACCCATGCGGGTGCATTTGACTTCTGCTTCCTGGAGCAACGCGGCTTGGTGCAGGCTGGATGGGTTGGCATCAGGGGCCGTATCCTTTCCATAGGCTGCAGTTTGGGCACCCCTGGTTCAAAAGGAAAGGAGGGGTGTTGTAAATAAGATATTGAGCCAAAAGGATGTAAGATTTGTGAAAATTTGATTCCTGTGTAATGAACTCATCACAAGATGATTTGAGCTGATAGCTTAAAGGTTGAATTCCTAAGCTCAGCTTTAAATTATGCTGGATCCTGGAGGGGTAATAAAAAAAATGTTTCAACGAATATGTCTCAGAGGAGAACTTGGTAGGCAAAACATATACAAACACACACGCCTTTGTAGTCACCAGTAGGCATGGGTCAGGGATGAAAAATGGGAGGTCATACCTCGGAGAATTATGACCTGTTGCCGCTCATATTTTCCGAAGCCAGCGCCCCATAAATATATCAAATGAGCTAAGCTAGCATGTCATTGAGAAATGTTAAACAAACATGGGTATATTCTTCCCTTTTTCTTCTTCAAACTCTAACTTCTTTTGCAGTGGTGTATTGAAGGAACTGCGTGGCTTAGTGGTTAAGACGCTGAACTTGATGACAGGAAGGTCGGCAGATCAGCAGTTCGAGACCCAAGTACTGCAACGGCGGAGTGAGCTCCCACCTCTGTCCCAGCTTCTACCAGCCTAGCAATTCCAAAGAAAGAAATTGCAAGTAGATAAATAGGTACCACTTGGGTGGGAAGGTAAACAGCATTCCAGCGTGTCTAGCCATGCCTTCCATGGAAATGTCTACAGACATAGACAGCCCCTTCCCAAAGATCAGAGATACCCAGCGTGATGTATTGGATGCAGTGATGGATTAAGACTTAGAAGGTTTGGGTTTGAATCTCTGGTTTGCCACTGGGAGTTTGGAACGGGTAAAACCAGTGGTGGGCATCAGCAGGTTCGCGCCAGTTCGCCAGAACCGGTAACAGAAATTCTGGCTGGCCCCTCTGCCCATCCAAGTTTTGAAATAAAGTCATCCTAGTTCGGGTGCAACGCAGAGCTTTCCCCCTGGCCACGCCCAACATGCCATGCCCAAAGTGTGGTAGTAAAAAATTTTTTGAGGCCACCACTGGGTAAAACCACTCCTTCAATATCTCATACCTGAAGCATGGTCACAAAAAGGAAGGGTAGGCTCTGTTCTTGACCCTCCATGAGTACAGGCACATAATAGCAGGCTCAAACTAAAGGAAGCCAGATATAGGCTGAATATCAGAAAAAACTTCATACTTGAATTTTTTGGAATAGTAGCTGTGTTAGTCGGTGGTTCAGGCATACCAGAAAACAAAATAAAAAAACACTGTAGCACTTTAAAGACTAACTGCTATATTTTTATTGTTGTCCTTCAGACAAGGAGCGAAACTTACAGGCATGGTTTATATCCACCAAATGCAGGGGTTGAAGGGAGAAGGGTTTGCTCAAGCAGAATGACAGACAAGCAAGCATAACAATACAGCTTCCTACAGCTATCAGTAACAATAGATTATTCAAATCAGTTTTAAATGTCTCCCTTTCAATCTCAAAGGTGTGGAGAAAACCCATTTCTGGTTCCTGATTAACCTCTTACTTGCATGTCAGAAAACCAACAAAAACACTTTACTTGGTTTACTTCCTGTTTTGCTAAAGATTTTTGCTAAAAAAAAATTGCTAACATTTTGCCAATTCTCTTTAGAAAAACAGGAAGTAACACTGATTATGCTTCAGAAATAACACAATCTTCAAGGAGGCTCTTTCTGTGTAACTGTGCTATGAAGACTGTCCTGAGAATATAATGCAGTGGCCTTTCATCTGTCTCTCGCATCGCAGCATGACACCCATAGTACCACTGACCCAGTTCCGTGAGTCACTTTCTGGTCCTGAGCCCTTTGGCACACAAAGTCCCCCTCAGCCCGAGGCCAGGATGGATGAAGCTGCTGCCCTCCATCAAGAGGGATTCAAGTGGAACTATTTAATCCACTTGGGGACCATCATCCTTCCCTGTGGATTTCACCACCCAACACTATTAGTCCTAAGAGTGGTCAGGTTAGTTAACTGCCACCTGACACTCAGCGTGGAGTCTCTGGCAGTAGGGTCTACTCTATTACCAATCACTGTCTGGCCAGACATCCTGCTATGGTAATGGAGTAGACCGTATAGCCAGTAACTCAACACCGTGTCAGGCGGCAGTTAACTTACCTGACTCCCTAAGACTATGGGTGGATGTGCCCCTTTAGGTGGGGTGATGGTCCCCCTCAGTGGAGGAAATGCCACTGGAAACCCATCATATCTGGCCCAAGGGCAAAATGTGTGGAGGAGGAACTCTCCCAATGGTCATGGAGGTGGAAGAAGCCAAGCCAGATGGACTGGCTGTGAAGGATACCTTCAGTGATGGGATGTAACAGGTTCTCACCAGTTCGCCAGAACCGGTAGTAACTTTTCCCAGTGTCCCGGAGAACCAGTAGCAGCTTTTGAGGGAATGGACTTACCTTTTCACTGGTTCCCCCACTGCACATGCACACCAAGCACTTGGTGTGCATGCACGCCTACAGTGCTTGGCGTGTATGCACAGCCTCCTTGCTGTCCTCCCAAGCGGGAAGGAGGAAGAGAAGCTGCTAGCCTGAAGCTCCCCAGGGTAAGTGACTCACCTTTGGATGTGGTGCGTCTGTGCGTGTTTTAATGTGTATTTAATACCTTTACCTGTATTGACGTACTACCACAGTTCCTAAAAAGGCCTGGCTTGGGGTCTTTGAGTTACCTCATCCATAAGCTACACCTGTGCTGTTCCAATTGCTGTTCCAATTGGAGAATCCTTAAGGAGGTACAGCTGTTTTACATTTACATTAAGGCATATTATTTTTCTTTGGCCCCGCCCATGACATCATGATGTTAGCTCCGCCCATACTGTGATGACATCATGGTGGGGTAGTAAAAATTTTGACGTCCCACCACTGGATACCTTGATAATATCCTCAAGGCTGCAGCAGTCCATTGCAGTCCCGGCGTTAAGTCCTGCATGTCTCATTTCATACGTGCTGCAGGAGATGCCTCCGAGATCACAGCGTGTGGGTCATTTCGTGGCAAGCTGGGATCCACCATAAACAAATTCCCACCAATGGCATTTTTCCTGCTTCAGTGGGAAAATGCATTCTTGGATATGAGTTGCAGTTGATGACGAATCCATACCCTGTTGATTACCCAGATGATCGCTTTCAGATTGATGGGTGAAATCTGAAAACAGGCAGCGCTTTTTTAGGGGCGTGTAAAACAAGTGCTCAACGCGATATATTACTGACTCGTCACATTGTAGTCATTAGCGAATATTCTATTTTCCATCAATAAACGGAATTTAAGCCCTTAGTAGCTAAGCTTCTTAAAATTCATAGCTGATGAGGGAGCAATTAGGAGGGGATTTTAATGAATACCCATAAACTCTTGACAGCTTCTCTGCCAGGAATAAAGCTTCAATCTTTTGCTCTCTTAGCCATCTCTCTCTCTCTCTCTCTCACTCTTTGTATTTTAATTTGGAATATTGTTCCGACAGATAAATAGCAATGAAACCCTATTAGAGAGAAAAACCTTATCTTCTGGGCTAATTATGTTAATCTTTTTTTTACCTATCGCCTCCCTTTATCAGCCTGCTGGCAAAGAGGGCATGCAGTGGAGTGGGAAGAAAATTGAACTAGGGGCAAGAGGAGGAGAAAGGGGCAAAATCCCACTCTTGGTTGAACCTCAACCAGAAGCGTAGCATGCCTTGGCGGGGCCCGGTATAAAAATTTGTTTGGGGGCCCTTAGGAAGGGTAAAGATTTCTCACAAAAGAAAAAAAAATTGCATAAAAATAAAACGCGTCAATAAACACTGCTCTCCGTCCGTGGTTTATCATCGTATCGTATGTACATCGATTATTGTGGGATTCCCCCGTTGAAGTAAATGACTTAAACGGGGAAATCCTGCAGCCCGCGATAACCGATGTAGGGTGTTGCCAACTTCTGAACGCACACTTTACGCGGGAAAAAAAGAAATTGCTTTTTTTTGACTTTTGTCATTTGTGAAATAAAAAAAAATTGGGAAGTTTTTATTAATTTTTGCTTATGCACGTTGGGGGCCCCCGTGGCCCGGGCCCCCCATATAATTGATACGGCAGATACGGCGTTAGCTACGCCCCTGACCTCAACTCACAGGTCTGTGAGATAAGGGACCATAAGTGTACCTCCTATATTTGAGGCAGTGGTGGGATGTCAAAAATTTTACTACCCCACCGTGATGTCATCACAGTGTGGGCAGAGCTAACATCATAATGTCATGATGTTGTGGGCTGAGCCAAAGAAAAATAAATAAATAAATAAATAAATAAATAATTTAAAAATAAAATAAAAATAAGCACACACACACACACACACCACTCAACCCACCCACCCACCCACCCACAACACAAACCCGTAAATAAATAAATAAAATAAAAAATATGTTAAAATATACCCACCCACCCACCCCAAACACAAATCAACCAGAGCTTTTAAACCAGAGCTTAAAGCTTATTCTGGCTAATCTTTCTCACACTAGGTTAGATGGAAGGAACTGCAGAATGAACTCACCACAAGATGGCTTCAATTTTGGCACTTTTCAACTTGTCAACAGTTAAAGAAGTTAGGTACTAAGTCTTTGCCTAACCAGTTCTCTAGGATAATATGCCTTAATGTGAATGTAAAACAGCTGCACTTCCTTAAGGGTTCTTCAATTGGAACAGCAATCGGAACAGCATAGGTGTAGCTTATTGATGAGGTAACTCCAAGACTTTGCTTAAAAACTCCAAGCCAGGCCTCCAGGCCTTTTGACGACCTGTGGTATTACGTCAATATAGGTAAAGGTATTAAATACACATTAAAATACACACAGACACACCACATCCAAAGGTGAGTCACTTACTCTGGGGAGCTTCAGGCTATAGGGAGCTTCTGGCTAGCAGCTTCTCTTCCTCCTCCCCGCTTGGGAGGACAGCAAGGAGGCCATGCATACGCACCAAGCACTGTAGGTGTGCATGCACACCAAGTGCTTGGCACACATGTGCAGTGGGGTAACCAGTGAAAAGGTAAGCCTCGAAGGTGGTTCCCCCCAAACGCTGCTACCAGTTCTCCAGGACACTGGGAAAAGTTACTACCGGTTCTGGAGAACTGGTGTGAACCTGTTACATCCCATCACTGGCCCCTGCCACAGTGCCCACTTTGGTGCCGAACCATCTCTGCTGCTACCGATCACTTTGACAGAGAACGCCGCAGGCATGAAAAGGCTAAGCAACAAGCACAGAAGCGTCATCAAACTCAACCATGCCCTCCACTACCTATTCAGTGTAACGTGTGTGGTCGCATGTTTCACGCCAGGATTGGTCTATTGAGTCACCAGAGAAACATCCATCAATGGAGAAAACAATGACTTTCAGGGGGAAATGTATGCTCTGACACCAGTAGCTGCTGACGATGATTCAGAACCAGTTTTGGGACACAGATAATCCAGAGGCCATGACACATACCCCTTCCTCACACTTGTCCTTCTACCTTGAGAAGGCATCTCATGGAACCTTCTGCTGTCAGGTGCCTTTCATGCACGGAGAGCAATGCCTCATCTTCACCTTTGGGCAGAAGAAAACCATCCCCCTGAATTCAGAAGCCACACCTGGATGTCTCTGATGCCATGTTTTGAGGCAAGCATCCGACACGGCCCCGGCGCACCTCCCTCTCTGCGTCCCCTGCCAGGGTGCGTCAAGACTGAGCCAGATGTTCCCGAGGTCTCCAAGTGTCCCTGGGTGGGTCCCCAAGACTTCTGCCCATCACACTGTAAATTCAGGCGGGGGACCTGATTCAAATGGACAACTGACTTTTTGCTTTGCGCCTGCTTTCAAAGTGGCAGAACAGAGGGAAGCCCGGCGCTGGTACGGTCTGAAGCCATCTGGGGGTTTGGCTGACCTTTTGCTGGCCTTGATTTGTAATCAACAATTTTGTGAATTTCAAATCACATCAGAGTCACCGTGTGTAAAAATACTGTCAGCTTACCGACCATTAAACATGTGGCAAATGGCCCTCAGGGGGTCCGGGAAATTATGATACTCCCCTTTCCAGACTGTGTTTCCTGCACGCAGCAAAGACAGAAATCTTGGGAGGAGATGCTCAGAAATATTCAACGGTATCAGTTCTCGCTTGGATTATATTTCCCGAGCAGGATAGGAGACACGGAAGGAAGGCGTGTAATGGCTTTTAAAAGGACTGTCTTCAGCCCCAACGTGGTCTATGTAACATAGAGATTATTTCCTACAATTTAGGTCTCCCTTGCTCGAAAGCCAGTCCTATCTGGATCTAGGGTGTGTTGCTTGTCTCCATTTCCACCCAAAGAGCCAGAGCAGGCTGCACCTGCAAATGTCAAGACACCAAAGCACGCAGAACACGGTTACCTTTCCTTCCCAAATGGTACCTGTTTGTCTACTTGCAATTTCTTGCTTCCGTGTTGGTAGGTTTCCAGGAACCGGGAACTCACTCCATCGTGCAGCACTTGGGTCTTGAACTGCCAACCTGCCGACCTTCCAGTGGTCAAGCTCAATGTCTTAACCACTAAGCCACCGCAGTCATTTCAGGGATAACGGGTAATTTTAATTTAACCCTCCAAGTTTTAAATTGCAACTTATATAATTAAGATTTCTCTCTCTCTCTCTTTTAATGGGTGGGGTATGTGGAATGAATTATTTCACTTTTTAATGGATTTTAAAGGGTTTTTATTTAGTTTTGTTATTGTTTTTAATTGTTGTTAGCCGCCCAGAGTCGTTGCCGAGTTGGGTGGCAACAGAAATTCAATTAAATAAATAAACAAATATAGTAATACCTCGGATAACGCTAAGACTTGGTTCCACAAGTCTTGGTGTTATCCGATTTTTAGTGTTATCTGATGGATGTTAAAATCCTATGGGATGCATCGGATAACATTAAAGCTCCATAGAGATACATTGTAACAGCACAGGTTTTAGCGGTTGTTATCCGATCCATCCCATAGGACCTTAACGTTATTCGATCCAATTCTCCTCCCCAGATTACTTAACGTTATGCGATTTTAGCGTTATCTGAGGTAAACGTTATCCAGGGTATTACTGTAATAAA
This sequence comes from Furcifer pardalis, assembly GCA_030440675.1. Taxonomy (NCBI): domain Eukaryota; kingdom Metazoa; phylum Chordata; class Lepidosauria; order Squamata; family Chamaeleonidae; genus Furcifer; species Furcifer pardalis. The sequence continues at coordinate 32,759,423 of CP126899.1, read as the reverse complement.
TAAAGTGGAAAGATAAAGTGATGTTGTGCTATCACAAGTATTATAAAAGGTAAGAGTTAGATTTTGCATAAAAATGTCCCAGATATCATTGTACATCTTGCATTCCACATCCAGTTGACTTTGTTGTTTGCAATTATCTATTTTAGATCCACAAGGGCATACATGGAGATACCTCTGCCCACGAAGACGTCAATAAATTGGGCTACGATCTACCAAACATTATGCAACAATAAATCTGTTAGTTGCCAAGGTTTCGTAAGATTCATTCTGGTTTTCATCACAACCAACCTTGGGGGAATTGCAAGGAGGTTGAAACCGCGCCCTGGTCAAGAGATCCTTGATTAAAAATGGACAGAGAAGCTGCGTTAATTGCCGGCCAATTTCCTTTGGAAAGAAAAATCAATTTGCTTACTCTTGGCCCGGGTCTCTCAGGACTCCAGCGATCTCCCGAAGCTGTTGAAATATTGACTTACTGGTTGTTGAGATTCTTGCGACTTTTATAGTTAGGTTGGATTGGCAAACCATAGGTGGGAAGCAAAAACGTCTTTGTTCTGTTTGCACGTTTCTCAAGAGAACAGACAACAAATAAAATATTTGTGTTTTATTTTTTTTAAAAAAGAGACTTCCCATAAGTAAGGTAAAGGTCGCCCTTGCTCGAAAGCCAGTTGCATCCAACTCTAGGGTTCAGTGCTCATTGCTGTTTCCAGCCAAAGAGCCAGCACTGTCTGTGTCTGTTGGCATTTCTGGGGACATGTGGCAGGCAAGGCTAGACACCAAAGCACACGTAACACGGTTAAGAAGCTCACCTTGTTAGCTGGAAGGCTGGTAAGCTGCCAGTTCAAGACCCAGGTACTGCATGACGGATTGAGTGCCCCTTTCTGTCCCGGTTCTTGGGGACATAAAAGGAGCATCATTCGGACATCCCTTGAGCAGAATTTCTTCCACACAAAATCCTTTCAGCACAGAATAATTTCACACATGAAAATCACCATCACCATCACCATCACCATCACCATCACCATCACCATCACCATCACCATCACCATCACCATCACCATCACCATCACCATCACCCAAGTGGTATCTAGTTATCTTCAGACCTGTAGCAAATGTCCCCTTTTTGGGGAAGGTCATTGAGAGGATAGTGGCGAATCAGCTGCAGGTGTTCTTGGATGAAACCAATGGCTTGGGCCCATCCCAGTTGGGTTTGAGGCCTCATCATGACACCAAGACCAAATTGGTTGCCCTTCAAGGTGACCTTCTCCAGGAAGCAGACAGAGAAGCTTCATCCCTTCTGGTGCTCCTGGATCTCTCAGTGGCTTTTGACACCGTCGACAAGTCAGCAGTTCAAGATCCGGGTACTGCATGATGGATTGAGCACCCGTCTCTGTCCCAGCAAAATCCTTTCAATCCAGAATACTTTCTGACATGAAATGATTATCATTATATTTCCAGTTGTCAAAAGCCATATGGATTTGTATACTTATCTGTTATGCTAACCAGCTCCCCTAAAGGTTTTCTCCTGCGTTTGGAGAACGGAAGTGGTGAGGTCTGAACCATGGATTTCTTGATTCTCAGCTCACTCTCCAGGGCCCTGTACAAAACAATATTAATATAATCCAACAGGAATAAGATGCTGGCTGGAAGGCGGCAGGTCAGCAGTTCGATTCCCGAGTACTGCAGGACGGAATGAGCTCCCGTTTCTGTCCCAGCGCCTGCCAGCCTAGCAGTTCGAAAGCAAGAAATTGCAAGTAGATAAACAGGAACCACTTGGGTGGGACAGTGAGTGGCGTTCCGTGATGAGGCATGGCTGCCACATGTCTGTAGAAATGTCTGCAGGTGCATACAGCGTTGGCTCTTTGGCTATGAAACAGAGATGAGTACTGAACCCTAGAGTCGGATATGACTGGCTTTCGAGCAAGTGATCCCTTTACTACTAATACTAATACTAATACTAATACTAATACTAATACTAATACTAATACTAATACTAATACTAATACTAATACTAATAATGCCACTGCCGCCGATGTACAAGTCTTTTCATTTTTTCCCCTTCCTCCTGGAACCTGCCCCCCTTTTCCTCCTCTGTAGACACTGAGAAAACAAAATAAGGAAAAGAAAAAAAAAAGTTTTGTCAGCAGTCCTGTTCCTTTTGTTCTTTCCTTTTTCTCAGAAGTCCTTTGGTGCTTTTATCCTAATCCCAGCCATGCATGAGGGAGCGGTTAGGCTCCTGTTGTTTGCCTGTTCTGCTGGTTTTGAATTGGCGGGGGGGCTCCCCCCCTTTGTTCCCTTTACTTTTGGAGCACAGAAAAAGGTAAAAGAGTAGGAACAGCCGATTGAAACTCTTAAGAAGAGTAACCTTCTCCAGTTATTTAGATGGCATTCGTTTTTTGCCGATGTTGGTAATTATGAAGGGGGCCATGGCAATTATAAAAGAAAGACAACTGGGAGGGAGAGGGGGAGAGAGAGAGAAGAGTTGGCTGGAAACTTTGGAGAAACTTTGTAGGTGACAAGAAAGAAGGGGAATGTTAGAGTTTAGGAAACAAACACATCAATGAATGTCTGAGGAGATGCAAAAATGGCACATTGCCCTGGCCCAATATTTCTCATTTCATCCTGGCTGCGGCTTTGTAGTTGTTTTACGACTCACGCTTTGTTGCAGTGATTAGGCAGCTTGTCTAGAAAGGTTCTCCTTCTTTCCGGTCCAGATCAGGCACTGAACTGCCAAAATGAAACCACCTTCTTGGCCTTTATCATTGGCCAAAATAAAAACAATAGAAAGGTGTTGTTGATAAGCTAGCATCCTCCTCCTCCTCCTCCTAATTAATCTGTTTGCCTTAAGCGCTCTGATGTTCCAAAGGGGACAGGAAGGGAAGACGGGAAAGCTGGCAGGTCCCAAACAAGCGGTGGGCAGTGTGGTGGCGAGGCTCAGAGTATGTGCTAAAAGAATGATGGTGAGACAGAAGGAACCCGACAGCAGCGATGGGATGTAACAGGTTCTCACCAGTTCTCCAGAACCGGTAGTAACTTTTCCCAGTGTCCTGGAGAACCGGTTGCAGCTTTTGGGGGGAACCACCTTTGGGGCTTACCTTTTCACTGGTTCCTCCACTGCGCATGTGCGCCAGAAGGAACCCGACAGGTACAAATGGTGGCAGTGGTTGGCAGAAAGAAATTTGGGAATCACTCAGAATATTAAAAGTTAAGTTTCATGTAAATGACAACATAATTGTAAATATTAGTCTTCTTTTGGTATTGTATATACAGTAATACCTCGGATAACGCTAAAATTGCATAACGTTAAGTAATCTGGGGAGGAGAATTGGATCGAATAACGTTAAGGTCCTATGGGATGGATCGGATAACAACCGCTAAAGCCTGTGCGGTTACAATCTATCTCTATGGAGCTTTAACGTTATCCGATCCATCCCATAGGATTTTAACGTTATTCGATCCATTTCTCCTCCCCAGATTACTTAACGTTATGTGATTTTAACATGCATCGGATAACACTAAAAATCGGATACCACCAAGACTTGTGGAACCAAGTCTTAGTGTTATCCGAGGTATTACTGTACTGTATATCCCCTGACTCACCCAAGCACTATATATGTAACTATGTTTACTGAGCTATGTAACTATATTTTTTTCAGGTTTTTGAAAGTGATAACAAGTTTATGTAGTTCACCTCGACAGATGGTACTGTAGTAAGAATTTTATCAATAAAAAAAGTTTCCTTCAAAAAAATTTTTCCCCTCCTCCTCCTTTTTTTCCTCCTCCTCTGTTCAATTTTGGTGCAACTTCTCACCAGTGATGGTAAGCTAACAACTTTGTGACTTGGAAGCCAGTTGGTTTTCATGACACCCCTTGGAGGCTGTTCAGGAAGGTGCCTGACAAACACCGAAGCATTTAACAAATTAATGCACAATTATGTCCAGCGATAACATCTGTCTACATCCTCCTGGAAGCATGGATGGGTGGGAAGTGACCCACCAAGCCAAATTTTTTTTAATTTATGATTTTGGTATTTTCCCTCCACTGTTGTTATCCTACACTCTTACAATGCCATGAGTGTGCTCCCTTGTTGCCATGGAGATACTACAGACCAGAAATTTTTCACAGGCCATTAACTATGAAGTTCCCCCCCCCCCACATCCCTTTCACTCCTTTTAGAAGGAGGGGATCAGAAACAGTGTTTTGATTAATTTCGGTCCTCCTTTTTCTACTTACTCTCTCTTTCGCCTTCTTTCTCACTTAAATTGTGTTCCGTTAGCGCACTCAACTCCAACTTGATTTATGATACGTCGCTCTGGTATTAAATAATAGGTGTGGGTTTTGTTACGTTACTCTGAATTTACACCCCCCACCCTCCACCCTTGCCTCTCATTCAAAGAAGGGGGGATGAAGAAGGAGAGAAAGAAAGATTCTCTAAAACCCTATAAGTCAAGCTCAAAGACTCGGTTATTGTTGCCTGCCGTATTTCTGCTCTCTGTGGTTGTCAGGGCCTAATGCAAAGCAATTCAGGCCACGCAGTGAGGGGCAGCGCTGGGCGCCACAGGAAATTATGATAGCAAAAGTCTTCCTGTAGTGCGGCCAGCCGGGGACTACAAAGTGTTTTTGGGCTGCGGTTACCTGAATGGGGTTGAATTAGACCAGACAACCACATCATCCTATTGCTGAATCTATTAGAGCCATATACAAGTGCCAATTGTTGATGGCCAAAGTAGGATTAGGGAACTTCTTCCAGTGAATTGATTTTCTTGTGAGAACAAAAAACAGGGGGGGAAGGAGGGTGGAAGGCGGGCGGGTCGGGGTGGGAAGAGAGAAAGAGAAGAAACCAGCGGTTCAGCCGGCGCACCCGGCAAAAAAAAAAAATTTCATGAATGAGTCCGACTTTTGAGCCTTAGAATTGAAGCAATCATCAGAACGGATTTCTTAAAAATGGATCTATGGGACCAGAAGAGTAGCGTGCTTTGGCGGGGCCCCGTATAAAAATTTGTTTGGGGGCCCTTAGGAAGGGTAAAGATTTGTTTTGCTTATGCACGTTGGGGGCCCCCGTGGCCTGGGGCCCCCGTATAATAGATACGGCAGATACGGCGGTAGCTACGCCTCTGCAGGTGAAAGGCAGGGGGAGACAGAGAGAATAAATAGCTGGAAAAGGCGTCAATTAAAAAGAAGACACACAGGGTTTCTTAGGACTTTGAAGATGGGCTTTCTCCATCCAGATTCAATTTTGTTTTACATGGCAGCAGCGAGTAGGGCCTTCTTCCTGTTTTTATTTTCAATTTACAAGACTTGTTTACCCTGGACATGCTGAGTACTTTGGTTTCCCATCCCCAAAGTTGGGCCCCCAAGTCATGCTCCCTCAGAGAGTTAAGGAGGACGGATTGGCGTCAGCCACCGTCAACGCTGCTGTAAACATGCGGCAGCGGTGGCATTAGTAGCAGTTGGACCGAGGGCGGGGGGCAGATTATTTGGCGCCCCGGGCCAGATTCAGCCCATGGGCCTTAGGTTGCTGACCCCATCCAAAGAAAGTCCCAAATCCCCATAAATCCTTGACTTTTGGCTCTTCACACAGTTCACAAATCACTCTGGACTTGAATTGGGTCTGGACACAGCAGTTAGTCTTTAAAGTGCTACATCGTTGTTGTTTTGTTTATTCTCTGACTGTCTTTTAGTGACTCCAACAAACCCAGTGTTACAATTTACTCCAATGTTGTCACTTCTAGATTTCAGGCAGAATTTGTTCCTAGTCCTCTCTGGGGAATTCCTGTAATACTAGACAGGTCTCAAGCTGTCCAGGGGTCAAGGTTAACTCAGCCTCCTGCTTCTGAGGTCAGTAAAATGAGTACCCAGCTTGTTGGGGAAAAATGCTAGTTAGTGGTGGTATAAAAGTGTGATTGCTTTGCTTTTGAGGCTGTTGGATTTGAAATCAAATGAGATTGGGTGTGCTTGGAGTAGTATGAATTGGATTGCTTTCTGATACTGTTGTATAGGGTTACCCCTCCCTCTTAATCCGTCTGTCCATCCATCCATCCATCCATCCATCCAAAAGGGGTAGGTATTGATCTGGTCTCACCCTCAGGGTGTCAGCAGACTCAGTGAGAATGGGATGGGGAAAATTGGCAAACCATATTGACTGACCCAGAGAAACAGTCATTGCCGTTTCTCAGAAAAAAAAACACAGGCTGTTTCTGTAATAAATGATTCAGTAATGTATTTATTGATTGCATCAATTAATCAGATCAAAAAGGTTTTGAGTGCAGTGCAAAACAAAACAAGATGTCGTTCTTGCTTAATTGGGTGTTGAGTCATTTAAAAACACATATGTCAATCTACTGGCTGATTTTTTGCTTGATTTATCGTCCTTCCTTCCTTCCTGTAAATTTGATGGTTAGCCAACTAAATAGCTTTAATTCATGCTCTGGACAGTTCAGAGTATGCATTTGAGCTCGCTCCTTCCTTTCCTTTCCTTCCTTCCTTCCTTCCTTCCTTCCTTCCTTCCTTCCTCTTTCCTTCCTTCCTTCCTTCCTTCCTTCCTTCCTTCCTTCCTTCCTTCCTTCCTTCCTTCCTTCCTTAGGATCTCATTTAATGCAATTCCTTAACATATTTTGGCAATATATCTCAGAAGAGTATCCCTTTTTTATTTTTCACATGGGAAAGGAATGCTTTTTCTGAAATGTTTCCTGTTGTGATATAAAGGCTTACCTTCAGAGAGAGAGAGAGAGAGAGAAGGCTACCCTCAAAAGGATTAGTCTTGCTTGTCCATGCTTATGACTTATTAATTGATCCATCACTTATTAATTCACTTATTATTTGATCTATCAGTCAAGCTCTCCTTTTTAACTGATTAACTTACATCAATTAAACCATGGTATTTTTGTTTTCTTTTAAAAGACCAGCTAAAGGCCAGCGTAATGTAGTGGACAGAATGTCAAACCTGGACGTGGAAGACCTGGGTTCAAACTCCTGTTCCGCCTTGGAAACTCGCCAGGGGCTGGTAATGCTAAAACCATTAAATGTCTCGCAAGCCTCCATCGTACACGGCTCAGAATATTCCAGTGGAACATGTGAGCTTTCAAACTTTCTATCGCTTTTTGTTTTATCAAGGTAGCTGCTTTAAAACAAGAAGAGGACAAAACATGGAAATAACAGGAAAACTATCCGGATGTTGCAGCTACAAGGTATGCAGTATAAACAGAGTTCTTAGGTGGGATTTACAAGGTCTCTAGGACAGGGGGTCATGCGCTCTCAGTCAGCTTCGAGGGCCGGACAACCATTTTGCCCTGCCTGCACGATGGGGGTGGGGGTGGCCATTTTGCCCAACGGCTTCAAAGAGGTAGCCATTTTGTTTATCAAATGCCCTTGCAGAGGGGGTGGGGGCCATATGAAATGGTACTATGGGCAGGATCCGGCCCATGGGCCTTAGGTTGGGAACCCCTTCTCTAGAAGGCACAGAGGTATCAGATAATGCTTAGGGATCCTTGGAGACTCTGGAAACGTAAAGCAGACGACACAACAGCACTCCTTCTCAGATCGACAACTCAAACAATCCTATCCAGCTTTATAGTAATGCAGTAAAACCTCAGATAACGTTAAAACCTGGTTCCACAAGTCTTGGTGTTATCCGATTTTTAGTGTTATCCGATTCATGTTAAAATCCTATGGGATCCATAGAGATACATTGTAACCACACAGGCTTTAGCGGTTGTTATCCGATGCATCCCATAGGATCTTAATGTTATCCGATGCAATTCTCCCCCCCAGATTGCTTAATGTTATGTGATTTTAGTGTTATCCGATACTAATGTTATCCGAGGTATTACTGTGTTTGTATTTTAGGAGCAAAGAGAGAAAATCTTATTCCAGCTCAGCATTGAGTCTGAAAGCCTTTAAGGCAGGGATTATCATCCTGCGGCCCATGGGGACAAATACAGCCCATAGCACCATTTCATGTGCCCCCTCCCACTGCCTGCACCACACCAGGAAGTGCCATGTGGTGGAGAAAGGGCAAAATGGCCGTCCAGCCCCCGAAGCTGTCTGAGGAAACGTGACCTGGCCCCTGGCTTTAAAAGGTTAAGAACTCCTGCTTTAAGGAATGCATACCATGAACTGTCTTGGTGGGCATTCATGACAAAAGTTATTCTGGTTCTTCCAGAGTATTGGCAGAGCATTAGGTGGAAAAGAACAACAACACAGATATGTGGAGGTCAGTCTCATTGGCACTCTCTTTGTTGTTGTTTTCGACCTAAATACTAGCCTTTGATAAAAATCACTCTAGAAGCATTTAAAGTAGAAAAAGGTATGTCTACTAACAGTTACCATCTGTAGTTGCAGTCATAAAAAAGGGGCAGCGGAGGGAAATGGAGTCTCAAGAATGTTTTTTTTTTTTGCTTGGAGGAAGGTCAGAGGAAGAGTTTATCAACAAAATCAATGGAAACAAGAAAACAAACAAAATGAAGTACTGTATAGTATTCCATTTCACTCATTTGGGTTATACATGCTCCTAGGTAGCAATGGGGGGCTGTCTTTACACCTATTGAAATCCTGGCCTAGAGACATAGGGCTTTTTTCTTTCTCTTCACCTGCCAAGATTTGTAGAAGCCTCCTACAGAGAGCTACTTGAGGTCTGGATCTCAGTACCGCACTCTGTCCTTGCCAGACGGAGAGGCATTTCTCCTTCAAAAACTACCCCAAAGTGAACCCAGCTTCAAGCAGAAGCATTCATTCTCTATTCCGTTGAGTCACTAACCTGACTGTGAGAAGCTGAAGTTGGTAAAGTCACCCGCAAGGTCCTCAGCGCATCCTCGTAGTGTTGCCAGTCAGGGCTTTTGGGGGGCAACATCTCCCAGAACGACCTCCTCCTTTATGACTGCCAGTTGTGCATGCTAAAACTTTCTGGGAGTCCTAGTCCACAGAGCTGCTGTCTTCTAACCTGTCACTGCTTACTCCAAGCAAGGAGAAACGGAGACTGAGATATATCTGTAGTGGTGGGACAGTAGGTTTATTCCTCTTAATTTTGAAGGACTTCGTCCAATAGATGTCCCCAGGAAGCCCTCACATGGGGCATGATAACAACAGCCTGCTCTACCTCATTGCACAGTTGAGTCTGACCCTTTGCGACTCCATGGACCATCACGCGAGTGCTACATGAAGGAGTGAGCTCCCGTCTTCTGTCCCAGCTCCTGCCAATCTAGCAGTTCAAAAGAAAGAAATTGCAAGTAGGTAAGTAGGTACCACTTCGATGGGAAGGCAACCGGCGTTCCGTGGACTCTGGTGCCTAGTCATGCCTGCCACAGGTCCACGGAAACCTCTGCAAATGCAGACAGCACTGGCTCTTTGGCTGTAAATAGAGATGAGCACTGAACTGTAGAGTTGATTATGACTGGCTTTCAAGCAAGGGTGACCTTTAACTTAATGTTATTGGACTCCAATTTCCATCTTACTGATGGGAGATGAGGTTTAAGGGCTTCCTCAAGGGTCACAACTTCCTCACATTACACCAGCCCTTTGCCTCCAAGACGTTGGGTTTGATGCTCTGAGCATTTCTTCCTTTCAAGTTTACCATTTTACATCTTATAGCTCCAAATCTCATCATTTGCAAAGCAGTATTTCTTTATTTTATTTTTAACTACTCCAAGCCAAGAATTGATTTGGGAAGTGAGGCATCCCGGTGAATCCCCTGCCCTATTGCAAGATCTTTCAGAGAGATGGAGTGGGGGAAAAAGATATTTTAAGACCCAAGATGCTACAGCTAGGAAGAAGAAGAAGAAGGGAAAGCTTCTTCTTTAAGACATAGCAACATCTTTGAAGGCCCGGGGAAATGAGATTGTTTTCTAAGCTGTTGGACTCATTGTTGGTGATAGAGCTTGAAATTAGCTTCATGGGGTTTTTAGTTTCACACAGAGTTGGTACGGCAGGTAGGCTGCTATTAGGCGCCTCATCACACACAACACTGCGTAATTCATCCGCACTAGGAACTGCGTCAACCCGGCTTTCTGGCCGAACGTCCCTTCCGCCGTAGCTACAGGGGTTTCCGAGAACCTCCAGCCTCCTTCTCCTTTGGTCACAGCATGGGCTGAAATGGCAGGCCTGGACAATCACGTGCAATGCCAGGGAGAGCAATGGAGGGTCGTTGGGTGCCACCCGGTTTTCGCCTGAAATTCATTGACCCAAACGCCCGGCATCGAGACTTTGAAATGAATGGACAGTTCCCAGGAGCCCAGGGCCACAGCCAGGAGTCTAGATTTGGGGCACATGAATTTTTTTTCTGGAGGGGCAAAATGTTTTCTGGAGGGGCAACAACGTCACACTCACATATATAACATTGGCATCCCAGGCAGTGGTGGGATGTCAAAAAATTTACTACCCCACCGTGATGTCATCAGTGTGGGCGGAGCTAACATCATGATGTCATGATATCATGGGTGGAGCTAAAGAAAAATAATAAAAAATAAAATAAAATTAAGCGCGCGGACACACACGCACACACACACGCACACACGCACACACACACACAGACACCTCAACCCATCCACCTACTCACAACACAAACCCGTAAATTAAATAAATAAATAAATAATATATTAAAATACACCCAAACACCCACCCACCCCAAACACAAATCAACCAGAGCTTTTAAACTAGAGCTTAAAGCTTATTCTGGCTAATCTTTCTCACACTAGGCCAGATGGAAGGAACTACAGAATGAACTCACCACAAGATGGCTTCAATTTTGGCACTTTTCAACTTTTCAACAGTTAAAGAAGTTAGGTACTGTACTAAGTCTTTGTCTAACCAGTTCTGTAGGTTAATATGCCTTAATGTAAATGTAAAGCAGCTGTAGCTCCTTTAGGGTTCTCCAATTGTAGCTTATTGATGAGGTAACTCCAAGACTTTGCTTAAAAACCCCCAAGCCAGGCCTCCAGGCCTTTTTAGGAACTGTGGTAGTACATCAATATAGGTAAAGGTATTAAATACACATTAAAATACATACAGACACACCACATCCAAAGGTGAGTCACTTACCCTGGGGAGCTTCAGGCTATAGGGAGCTTCAGGCTAGCAGCTTCTCTTCCTCCTCCCCACTTGGGAGGACAGTAAGGACACCGTGCGTATGCGCCAAGCACTGTAGGCATGCATGCACACTAAGTGCTTGGAACACATGCGCAGTGGGGGAACCAGTGAAAAGGTAAGCGCCGAAGGTAGTTCCCCCCAAAAGCTGCTACCAGTTCTCCGGGACACTGGGAAAGGTTACTACTGGTTCTAGTGAACTGGTGAGAACCTGTTACATCCCATCTCTGATCCCGGGGCAGGGCGGGGGAGGGTTTCCTACCTTAGGCCATCAGGAGATCCCATATCTCCATTGCTAATAGACAAAAAAAAAATCCTATATTCCACCTGATTCCAAAAATATTGTGCCAGATGTTCATAAACAGATGTGAAATGGAGCCACTTGCTTGAAAGCCAGTTGTGTCTAACTAGGGCGTGGTGCTCATCTCCGTTTATACCCCAAGAACCAGAGCTGCCTGCATCTGCAGATGCATCTGCAGATGTTTCCATGGTCTTGTGGCAGACATGATTAGACACCGGTGCGGATGGAACACTGTTACCTTTCCCATCGAAGCAGTACCTGTTTATCTACTTGCAATTTCTTGTTTTCGAACTGCTCGGTTGGCAGGAGCTGGGACAGAAGATGGGAGCTCACTCTGCCGTACAGCACTTGGGTCTTGAACTGCTGACCTGCCAACCTTCCAGTTGTCAAGTTCAGCATCGTCAACTTCAGCATGTACTCCATGACTAAAACTCTTTGGATGTAAACAGAGATGAGCACCAAATTGGCTTTCAAGCCAGCACAACCTTTACTTTTACCTAAGAGTACATTACCTTACCCATATCACTTGAATTGAAAATCATATACAGTAATACTTCGGATAACGCTAAGACTTGGTTCCACAAGTCTTGGTGTTATCCGATTTTTAGCGTTATCCAATGCATGTTAAAATCCTATGGGATGGATCAGATAACATTAAAGCTCCCTAGAGATACATTGTAACCGCACAGGCTTTAGCGGTTGTTATCCGATCCATCCCATAGGACCTTAACGTTATTCGATCCAATTCTCCTCCCCAGATTACTTAACGTTATGCGATTTTAGCGTTATCCGAGGTAAACGTTATCCGATGTATTACTGTACATCAGTAATACACCATGATCACATAGCCTGCAATTTGCTTCTATAATGAGATATTCTGGTCCCGTCTGCTGGATGTAGCACTCCATTGTACTCCGGTTCAAGGGCAACCAGTAACCAGCTAAGAGGACTTCCGTCACCCCAAACACACACTCCGTGGCATATGAGTTTGAAAACTAAGCTAGGTAGGGCTTGGTCTGTGGTCAGGGGGAGATCAATAAATGGCAGGGCTCTCCATCTTGAAACCTGTGAGAGCCGTTCTTGGATTAGAAAGTCCGAGAAGGACAGAAAGCAGGTTCTTGAGTTCCTCTGAGGAAGAGAAGAGTTGGGTTTTTGACCCGATTGGGCCCAGAGTTGGGTTTTTGACCCGATTGGGCGGGATAAGTCGAAGGAAATAAATAAATAAATAAATAAGAGAAGAAAACTACACCATCTATTTTAAACATTTTTTAAAAAAAGAAAAAGGCAGCCCATAAGAATCATGTCAGGGGAAAAAAATACTTCTTCTTACATGGCTCCTAATGTGCCCATTTCTTTTGGGATGGAGGTGAGGGAAACCAGCCGTGTTTCCTTTTGCTTTGAAGCCCAAGTTTGACTCCCATGCTAATGTCATTGATTGATTAATTGACTCATATAATTCGCTGACAACCAGCTTTCTCTAATCGGGTGACAACCCCAGTTTTCACCTTTTAGGACGCCACCGAAAGTCCTTAAGGGTAGAGGCGGATAAGAAAGGAAGTTTCCCCTCTTCCGAGTGTTGATTGAAAACGGGGCGAAGAAAAGAAGCAAACTTGGTTCTTTTGCAATCTCTTTCAAAAGGACCATTTCTTTTTCTTTCCTGTTCTTCCCCTGTCCTTAGAGAACAATTGGGGGTGTGTGGGGGAGCCTGAAAACACCCCTTGAAAGAAACAAGGCCCATTGGTTTGAGCACATGACAACCTCCGCCACCGTTTCCTCTAGCACCGGGCCCGCAAAGATATTTATATATAATTTATCTTTCCAAAGTTGTCATCTGCCCAAAGGGGACCCCCTGCCGGGTTGCAAGACTCTATTGCTACTTAAGGGAGAATTACGTGATTAAATTGAGACCTGAAAAGTTTCAAACAAGGGCCCCCCCTTCCCCCCGAGAAGAAAAGGGTTTCCCCTTAAGGGCCTTAATGAAGTGGGTTTAGGACTCCTACAACATCAACTTAGTCTTGTGTCTTTTGTTTTCTCTCTGGTTAATCACCGTCCAAAGCCGCAGTGCGGACCACCAGTTCCCAATAAAACCATAAAAGGCAGATCGGAACGCATTGTTCCCCCTTTGCAAGGCTTAGCAGACAAGCGGCTGAATGAAACCTGTTCAAAGTCAGGCCAGTCAAGGAGTGGTGGGGTCGGTGGTGGGCCGGGTGGAGGGGCCGGACGCGGAGGGCAGAAATCCTGAAGAGTAAATTAACATCCTATATACAAGTGGTGCCTCGCTTAAAGAGCATAATGCGTTCCACAGGATTGCTCTTTAAGCGAGTTTGCTCTTTAAGCGAAACGCCATTGGAAGTGACCAAATGTGGGTGGGATTGCGAACCCCGATTTATTTGTTAAGCGAGTTTTTGGTTGGTTTTATTTGTTAAGCGAAGCAAACATTCAGAGAAAATCCTGCTCTTTAAGCGAGTTACTTTTTAAGCGAAACGTTCTTTATGCGAGGTTTGACCTTATATCTATCTATCTATCTATCTATCTATCTATCTATCTATCTATCTATCTATCTATCTATCTATATCTATATCTATATCTATATCTATATCTATATCTATATCGATATCTATATACAGTAATACCTCGGATAACGTTTACCTCGGATAACGCTAAAATCGCATAACGTTAAGTAATCTGGGGAGGAGAATTGGATCGAATAACGTTAAGGTCCTATGGGATGGATCGGATAACAACCGCTAAAGCCTGTGCGGTAACAATGTATCTCTATGGAGCTTTAACGTTATCCGATCCATCCCATAGGATTTTAACATGGATCGGATAACACTAAAAAATCGATAACACCAAGACTTGTGGAACCAAGTCTTAGCGTTATCCGAGGTATTACTGTATATATAGACTTAGCAGACAGACTATATATATATATATATATATATATATATATATAGACACTTGATAGTACATCTATAATGTGCACTATCTACCATGGGACATTGTTCTCTTATCCATGCTTCTCTAAACAAAACCTGCTGATCAACACGCATGCTGATCAGGACCTTTTGAGAATTGAAGTCCAAGCACATTTGGGGACCCAATGTTGAAAAACACTATGTAAATAGAAAGGCACAGGTGATAATGTAACACTTTCCCTTCTGGCACACAGTTTCTTCAAAGCTCCATGCTTAAGCCATCAGACTTGTAAACGAAGTCCGTGTTTACCTCCTGATGTCCAATCACAAAGGAAAAGTGAGCCAATTCACAACATGCAGATCAAGGAAAGCCCATTTTAGGATAAAGACAAGTATTTTACTTTTTAATGATGCCCCGCTTCGAATTGTGCGCTTAAGGCAGTGGGCCGGTCATTTGGTTCAGTGGGCCACTCATGTGGTTCATCAGGCCAGTCACGTGGTTCAGTGGACTGGTCATGTGGTTCCTCCCACCGGAAGCAGAAGTAAAACGTGCCTTACAATCTGTTTTGCAACAGGATGAGATAGATTTTAAGCTGCCATTCGGGCACGTTTTACTTCCCTTCCAGGAGCGACAAGGGGAGCGTGGGCCAGATGTGTTGGTGTTGGGGCCCGGATCTGGCCTATGGGCCATAGTTTGGGCGCCCCTGGCTTAAGGGTGTGCATGTGGTTCTTGCTGGCATAGAAGACAGGAACCAAAGCCAAAGGAATCCAAAATCGCAATGGAACACAAATTAACCCTGGCAGAGAGTCTTTTGGCATCTGAAAGATGTATTTCAAGAACATTCCCACTAAATCAAACATATTAATAAGATGCCTGAAGACTCTAGTTGGTTGTATTTATTTTTGAGAGACTATCACAGCTCCCAACCTGAATAATATTTTCTGAACATCTGCGTTATATGAGGTACTTTGAAACCTTGCCTGGAAGCTAACAACGCAAAGACAACGATGAATACACATTGCCTGGTACATATGCCTGGTATAGTAACCTAATGAATGACTAGATGAATGAATGTGCAGGCCCTAATATATTTCTGCCACCCCAGAGCCCGTCATAAAACCCACATCCACCACAAGCAGGAGAATTTTGCCTTCCAAAACGCAATGTGCAAAACCATTCCCTGAAATAAAGCATCTGTTGGTCTTCCTTATTCGAAAGCCAGTCGTGTCTGACTCTAGAGTGGCTGCGCTCATCTCCATTTACAGCCCAAGAGCCTGTGTCTGCAGATGTTTCCAGGGTCATGTGGCAGGCAGTACTAGACTGTACAGAATGTTGTTACCTTTCCTTCCGAAGCGGTACCTCTTTATCTGCTTAGCAATTTCTTGCCGTCGAACTGGTAGGTTGGCAGGAGCTGGGACAGATGGTGGGAACTCACTCTGTCATGCAGCACTCGGGTCTCAAACTGCTGACCTGCCAACCTTCTGGTTGTCAAACGCAGCGTCTTAATCACTAACCTTTGTCTGGACTTTATTTTGCTCAATGCACTCCTTGTGAAAACTTAATGCATGGGAGTATAAAGTGAAGTTGAGGTTGTCCTACTTTGGCCACATCATGAGAACGCAAGACAGTAATGGTGGGAAAGACAGAAAGAAGCAGGAAAAGCGGAAGGCCAAATATGAAATGGATCGACTCCCTAAGCCACAGGGTTACATTTGCAAGATTTGAGCAGGGCTATTTAGGACAAGAGATTTGGGAGAGGTCTCCTGCGTAGGGTTTGCTACCAATGTGAGATGACTTGATGGGACAACAATACAGAAAACGCCTGGTTCCTTCGTTGTTTTGACAGGAAGACCTGCTGTAGCTTATGGTGGAACCCGGAGGGTGGAAAATGCCCCACAGATCCTCCAAAATTGCCCACTCAGGATCTAAATAAACCAGAAAACCTATCTGTTCCTTCTCCAGTCTACTCGTTGACCAAGAGGGTTGAGTGCAGAAGGCAATCCCAGATCAATGCTAAGACTTCAATCCCTCCCTATCCAGACCATTCCACCCCAAGATGCTTATATTCTACATGTTCTGAAGAAGACAAGTCAATTAAAAAGTCATATCGCCCAAGTCGTGTGTGTGTGTGTGTGTAGTAACGTGGCAAATGGGAAGTGTAATGTAAAGGTAATATTTGATGTAAAATGTTTCTCCAGATGCTTATGTCTTATAACTGGGCACTCCAATTTGTCCTCCTTTGATGCTGGGTTTGGAGTAAAAGAGTCTAATTCAGATACTCCTTATCTTTCCCTTCAACTCCATCCTTTATCTCTCTGTGCCTGGCACCTCGTTCATAAATAAGGAGGTCTCTACACACTTTTATAATGTGTTGGGGGTACACAGAAAGAGCTTCCTTGAAGACTGGGATACAGTTGAGTGTACTCCAGGCACCAACCTTGCTGGTTAATCCAAAGGAACTGAAGAACAAATCTATCAAAAAGGTCTTTGTTAAGACCAACCTTAACAATGATCTCAATAAACATTGAGGGACTTTCCAATATTAAGAGTACTCTACTGGCAGACATGTGCAGTATAATGTGCTTTTGAGAATACTGTTCTCAACTTGTGGCTTGGCTGGCCTTCCTTCTTTCCTTCCATTTGCAAACAAAGTTTACTTTTCCTTTGCATGTTTTATAGTTGACTTTGCAGACAACAACCAGCCACCCCACTCCAACCCCCCAGAAAACATGGAGATTCGCTGGGGGCTGTCGTCCCTCTCCCCGTTCTCAAAATAAAATAAAATAAATCAAAGGTGGAATTTCTTTATGAATGGAGGATAAACTCAGCAGCCAAGCTCAAGAATCTCCTCTCTGCCACAAATTTTGGCTCGGCTGTTTCTATAGAGACCAAAAGGAAGCTTTTGGTCAGCTTCTCTGCTATTAAAGTGTAGCGCATTGAGAACTTTCTTCACGCTGTGATACCCATTCAAGGGGCAGAATAGAGTCTGAACTAATCCATGAACATTGTCATGCTTTAAGCCACCTAGCCAACCCTTTCTCTTTCAATCTAACCTAAAAACTATACTGTACTTCACAGTTGATTGGCCCTTCAGAGACCAAGGCTCAATATCTCCGCAGGAAATACCTCTGTTTCTCGGAACAGTGGTGTTGAACGTGGAAAGACCTTGTTACACTCCTCAGACGTAATTACTGGCTCTTAATAAATTAAAAAAAAAAACCAAATACACACCCAAGCTTCAAGTTTAGGGGAGATTCCAATGTTCCACCTCTCAAAATTGATTCCCCCCCCCCACCCCTTCCTTCCTCTTTAATTCTCTAAATCAGGACAGGGGGGTGGGGAGAGAGATTAATCTGAAGGTTTACTTGGCCAAGTTTCAGTGTTTGTGGCAAGTCCTGGCTTTGACCATTAAGACTGCCTTTACCTTTTGAAAATTCCCCCTTCCCAACCTTTTACATGTAGACGGCCAAATAGCTGACCAGAAGGAACTTGAGTGACCCTCCTGAAGCCACTGAGTAGCTATAAGGTAAAAAGTGGAGATGGGTTTTTTTTTTTGGGGGGGGGGGGCTTTCCTTTATGTGACATGTGGTGGTCTTACTCATGGAAAGAACCATGTTTTTCCATGCAGTTTTATTCAGGATCTCCCTCCTCCCCAATGAGAAAATGGGAGGCTTTCTTTTGAAGGTCAAAGGCATAGCTTTGTTTAATGTAAGCAAGATCAATCCTGGTTTAAGATCGCCAGTGAACAATGGACGGAAAAGTCAGCAACAGCCTAAATTAAGACTTCACCAGTTCAATGCTACTGTATGTTATTGTATATTTTAGAACAAATGTCTTGAACTTTATAGACCAAAAGGGGGCACCAGGGGATTAACAAAAAAGTTAAGGTGGTTGGAGTCATTAACTTGTGAAATTAAAGTTTGACTTTTTTTCTTTGATTTCCTTTTCTTGGCTAGCCAAAGATGTAGTTTAAAAAAATCGCAACACAAGAGAGAGTTAAGAGAGATCTCTTCAACGTCTCTGTTTTGCTTTCTTGGTTTTCTTGGTATGGGAGAACAGTTCTCCGATTGACAGCGGCTATATATTTTTAAGTAAGTGTTTTACGAAGTTGTTTTATGAAGTTCTTGCAAGCTCATAAATCGCAAAGTCTGAGTTTAACTTTGTGGAACGTGAAACGTGAGAATATTTTCAGCAGGCTTCTTTGAAAAGTTTTATTAACTTTTGTGCAATTGTTGTCATTGTCCATATTGTGCCCCCCCCCAGTAGTATCCTTTCCCTTGTTTTCCTTGTTACATTTCTTGTGCTCTATTTTTTAAAAAAAGGCAATTTAGTGACTACAGAGGGAAATCTGTGGTGTGTTTAAAATTGTGTTTCTAGGTACAGATAGAGCAGTTGTGACACTCTACAGTTCAAAGTGATTATCTCTGTTAAGCAAAACACCAACCATTTTTTGGTGTCTTTTCTTTCATTTTCAAGTAGACAGGCAGGCTTATGGATTTCTTGGTATAAGGTGGCCTCTTTGTGAATTGATAGGAAATCTATAGACCTTGAGCTGTTCTTCAACTGATACAGAGATCTGACCACATTAATCAAAGGCAACATTTCGTTCTTGCTTGTTATAAGTAGTCAAATTTTGAGTCAATTTTCTTAAATGCAACCAGATTTCTAGCCAATTTTATGATCCCTCCACAACTAGTTAGAAACGGAGGCCTTTTCTTAACGGATTGGGTTTTTTTTTTGTCATTGTGTTGGCCTTCTGTGCTGTCAGACGCACAAAGCATTAACAATCGGATTGCACGCCGAACGTTTTGATGTTGCTTTTTCTTTTTAAAAAGATGACACCTGTATTTGTGCTTCGAAATGTGACACGTGACGAATAACGTTATCATGGGCTAGTGAACACTAGAACCCTCGCCACAAACCCCTTTCATCCCCTCTGTGCATAAATAAACCCTTCTCTAATATGATAGCTAAAGAAAGGCATGGAAGTAAGATGTTAGTACCCCGAGATGGATCTAATGACTTTTTGGGTCCCCCACCTCCCTGCAAAAAAAAAAAAATGTGTTCTGAAATCTAGTGTTGGGACTATACTGGGTGTGTATCAGTTATGTGCTTCAAATGGGTTCATTAACAATTAATAATTGTGATGTTGAAAAGTTGCCCATTTTATTTTTTAAAAGATGATTAAATCATTCCATCCAGCTGCATTCCAATGATTATCTCTTAGTTCCCTTTATTAAGAGAAAACCCTTCATTCACTTTCTGAAATATCTATAATATTTTTTCCTGGTTTCTTAGAAATGCCGGCACTACCTTCCATTTTGCGTTCATCCTCCGATTCCGGCTTTTGTCCATTTCAAGTTTATCCAGGGTCCTTTGCTGACTCTGGAACGGCTAAAAATTATCTTTTATTTGGGACAAGTGCAAATTTCTTCTTGGGGAGGGAAAAAAAAAATCAACGGCGAGCCTAAATATTTGCCGAAACAGCTTTAATAGTTATCTCAGCTGTACTCGTGTTCTTGTTAAGCACTTCCGGGTTCAACTTGTATTACAAAGAACTGACAGCAAAGGCCAGGGAAATCAATTGCTAGAAAATTCAAAATAAAGGAGAGGATGTGAAGCCCTTGAATGTTTAATGCCCAGACATGAAAGTCCTTATTCTTCCAATACACAGAGCCATTTCATTATGATAAATGACTGGGATGAAATTAAGCATAACCGTAAGAAGAAATAATGTGTGTGTGGGGAATTGGAGAGGGAAATTAAATTGTTTTTTTCCCCATGAGTGCTTGGGGGGAAAGTAGAAATTTAGATAGTCATATTTGTTAAAAACTATTTATTTAAGATACTAGGCTTTTTAGCCAGGATGTTTGTTATATACTAATTCTACGACTGTCACTTCACAATTTGACACTCTAAATTACAGCTCTTCTTGACAGCCACTTAGAATTAATGGATGTTGTGCTCCGCATAAGCCTATATTAAATTCAACCATTCTCGTCTAACCGGCAAAGCTATTTTCCTTTTTGAGATACATAGGCACCTATATCTAGCTTTCTCCTCCCCTCCTCTATACACAGATGAATATCTGTGTACAGCAATTTATTGGATGGAAATTGGCACCTTTGATATATATTTTGGATTAATTTCAAGGAACTGTTCCCTCCATCAACCAAGTTAGCCAAATGTTTCGCTGATTGATTTCGGACACTATGTAAACATCAATTTCTCTAGACTCATCTCCGGGTTGAATGAGGGCATCTCAGTAACTATCATGAGGATGACGCGTCTCTGTCTTCTGTTATCCTATATAGTAATCTTTTTGTATTCTGGTTATGATACGCCAGAAACATTCATGTGCAGAAGCCCTGCCGAAATGAACCATTAAAAAAAATCCCTCCCCAAAAGTCCAATTACCATTTGCTACAGATGAGGATCCTTCGCCAATGTATCCTGGAGTGGGTTGTGTCCTTCACATGAGCTGTGGTTTGATTTTGGTCTTTCAAGGTGGCAAAATCTTTTTATTTGTTAATTTAATCCTAAATTGTGAGGGGGGGGGAGTCAAATAAAAACGAGGCCAATGAAATAACTTCTGCTCTTCATCAACAAAACTGAAGTATAAAATAAAACCCTCTGCTCACCCCCAAAGAGTCCAATACATTTTAAAGAAGAGATGATTCAAGGTTTCTACTCTTATGCAGGACTTCTGGATCTCATGACCGCAGTACTTAAAGCTGTAATTTGGCTTCATGTCGGATGCTCTTGAGTTAACCTTCACTAGAAGGGTTTTCTCAGGGACGCTTTCCTTGGCCTACTGGTCAAAAATTCACTTCTCCTTAAGCTTCCCCTAAAACTGGCGGGCAGTGGTCCATGGGGTCGCAGAGGGTCAGAATCAACTATGCGACTGAACAACAACAACAAAACTCAAGACCATTTTATGTTTAGCCAAGACATTTTTTTAAATTCTAATGTGTATTTCCAGGTGGATGCTGCCTCTTTCCTTTTTCTTGATAGATATCCTTTTCAAATAGCCTTGGACCAAATCCGTTGAACTGTGCTCTTTTTAACGCATCGTTGGGACGGATGCAAAGCAGGAGGGCTGCCTTTAGCCCCATAGGTGTTGTGTGATAGAACATCCAAGATTCTTGATCATGCTCTGGATGTGCTAGAGACAGATCTAGTCGTCGGGTCTTACTGATGAGTCATTGAAAAGGCATCCTACTCTAAGAAGCACAATGTGAGAATGATTCTTCCTAATTTTGGCAGAACAAACTTCCCGGTTAGGAGGGTACAACTCCTCTGTAGAATATGTCTATGATCGAAGTTTGACAGGTTATTTTTTAATGAACAGGGCAGGCTGCAAAAAAATATCTGGTTACATGTGAAGCAGGCCATAGGAGAGAAAAATCAGGATTGATTCTTATTACTGTTTCTGAAATGCAATATGGTTCTTCTAAGTTAAAGGCCAGAAATTTGGAATGGGCTGTTAATGTAAACAGCTAAGGCTTCCGTCAACTCTTGAAGCTCTATTATTAAATAGTCTATCAGGTGCCTGGTTACTTATAAATCTCCTTTTCCCTTCCCTTCCTCGATGTCTTTGTACTCTGCGTAATTACAACCGAGTTTCCATTGAAGGGAGTAAATTAAGGTGGAGAACTGGATGTACAAAATGTGGATATTTGTAGCAATCCAGAGACCTAACAGCAATGACTAAAAATAAGAACCATTCTTTTGAAGGGAGGGGAAAAAAGGGATATTTTCGAAGTGGTAGAAAGATGAAATCTGTTTTATTTTACTGTGTTGCTCCTCCATCACAAATGTAGGGTCAAATACTTTCTGTGTATAACATTTGTTAGTTTAACTTCTATATTCATCCTTCTCCTAAATATCTTGGCGATTGCTAAAAATGGTTAAAGCTTGGGTGGAAAAGCCATTGCAAAAATTCAGTTTTTCAAAACATCTCCACAAAAATTATTCTACTAATTACAAAATAAATAAATAAATCACAGTTGAACTGCCAAATGAAATATAGGAAGGCGTGTGGACGATTTTTATTTCTGCAGCGATTAAAATGTGTATGTATATCACAGGGGGGGCTGAACTTACATTAAGCAAGAAAAATCGTGAACGCCTTATAAAAACAAAGACTAGCTTGTTTAAACAATATCTAAAATCTATATTGGCAAGGCACTTTTGTAGGCGAACTAAAAAGGTACGAAACTGTTGAAGGATCTATAAATGGGTCTCCCGCGAATTAGAAGTTGTGTTAGGAGCTGAGTTGGAAAAAGAAGCCGCTACGGCGATGCAACACAAGACGCAAAACACTTTGTTTCCTTCTTGATGAAATTAGCTTAAATGTAGCCACAGTCTAGGGCTTCTTTTCAAAGTTACTGTTAATTAGGATGCCCAGTGTCATTTTCCAATGGTATAATTTGCTGAAAAGGAAAAAAAATTGTGCATGAACCAGTAGATGTATTTTTAATGCTTCTCCGAAATTATTGAACATTTGGCATATGCTCTGTAATTTTGTATCGCGAGCGATTGGAGATGTTTTTGGTCCCCCCCCCAACTAGAAAAGAGGTTTTTAGTTGCAACCTCTAATTAAGTCCAGCGAGAAGTATTTCCTGAACCTTCTTCTACCTAATTCTTTACAGGTGATTCTCCGGTGCTTGTAGCCATAGCAAAAAAATGTTTACTTTACCCTATGATTCCTTCTTTTATCGAGCAGCAAACAGAAGTGTGAAACTGCAGAGTTAAGCAAAGAGAGAGAGAGAGAAACCACACACCCAAGAATAGAGAACAAGGCATATTTACTGGTTACATATGACAGCCAGAATAGATTTATTATATTTACAAGGGAAATGACATACTTATTTCTGTAAAAACGAGATAACGCATTCTCTTCTTGCATGAAATTTCTGGAGGCTGTGCAATATGCGTTAGTGGGTTTTAATTTTTGCTTTTTACATGAGTTGAAATGTTTCATTTTTAAAATATAACAGTGAAACCTCACATAAAGAGTGTTTCGCTTAAAGAGTGACTCGCTTAAAGAGCAGAATTTTCTCTGAATGTTCGCTTCACTTAACAAATAAAACCAACCAAAACTCGCTTAACAAATAAATCGGGGTTCACAATCCCCCCCCCCATTAGTCATTTACAATGGTGTTTCGCTTAAAGAGCAAACTCGCTTAAAGAGCAATTCTGTGGAACACATTATGCTCTTTAAGCAAGGTACAACTCTAAAGGCCAAATTGAGGAGTTTCCCCTCCCATGTCTATGTTAACAAGAGCCCAATATTGATGGATTATGATGGAGGGGAAAAGAAGAGTTTTCATTTCTTAGGTAGGTAGGTAGGTAGGAAGGAAGGAAGGAAGGAAGGAAGGAAGGAAGGAAGGAAGGAAGGAAGGAAGGAAGGAAGTTGTTAAGTTAGATTATATATCTCTTTATTTTGACCACTGATCAGATAATAGGTTAAAATTACTCACAATCAAACCAGACACACAGCAAAAGGAATTTCAACATTGAAAAAAGAGATAATTATTAGCATCCAGATGGATGGGCAATGAGCTACATAGATATGCAAACAAAGCTTAATTCATGATTTTATTTGTGTCCGTTCTATTTGGAATTGCTTTTTGCCATCACGTTGGCCCCAACGTCTCTTAGAGAGATGGTTGGCATGTCTACTTCAGGGGGAATCCTATAGGAAGGACAGTTATGGGCCGCAATCTGTCATCTTGAACTCTGGTGATCTCGCTGTCCATTTTGCGTTTGCTTTTGTTGCGTCCCTTTCATATTGCAAAAATGACTTGAGTATTGCAGGAGAAGTTTCCGCGGTAGATGTTTCCTGAGTGCAAATGCTCCCACCATGCTAACAACTTTAAAAATGTGTAAGAAATGTAAACAAAACACTCAGTGGTAATTTCCCTCCTTCTCACTGCATTACAATCTACCTTTCTGTTGTTGGCATAAATGCCTGATCAGATGCACTGACAGCCAGCTGTGAATTTAAGGGTGATAACCCCCCCTCCCAGTTAACTAGCCAGCTGCCTAGGATTAGATACATGAGCTCTGTCTATCTCCCTGCTCAGATCTACAGTTTAAATCAGATCCCACTTTTTTCCATTTGGCTCCTCAAAACTTCTTTCTATTTAATAAGGCATCTCTTTAACAGATAGCACCTTGGCCAACAAATTTGAACCATATTTCTCGCACAACTGGTGAATGGTCTTTCGAACCGAGCATGTAGCCAGTGTCTCCTGGAGGAGTCTATAGAGACAAAAGTCAAAATGAAGAAGATTTGGATATTTTAAGGGATGCAAATGTGCTTTTTCAGCTCGTGCTAATGGTCCCTCCCCCAATAAGGTCAGCCAGCAATCTGCTGGTGACACCCAATCTTCTGACCAAGTAAGATTGGTCCAGGCAATGATCTTCTGTTTTAGTGTTTTAAGCTCCAAACAGGGACCATCTGGTGTGAGTACGTATGCTGTTCTTCTTCTTCTTTCATGTCCCGATCAAACCCTGGGCTGCCAAAAACAAAGCCACTTTCTTCACTTTGCTGTTGCCCAAACCCAAGTCCTCATCAGTGAATGCCTCTGGCAGCAATCGGCAGGCCAGTAAATGAGCTGGATTCTGTATCCCTCCATATTCACACCATGTGTTGTTGTCTGCCAGCAGCCTCACACTTGACCCTGTTGGTCTTGCATTTAGGGATTCCAACCCTATTCATCCTATTCAGGGTCCTCCAAATGACATAGGGGAGGTTGAGTTCCTCAACCATTTCCTCCTTTAATGTTCCTTGTCCAGTGAGCTCCTTCCTCCATCTTCTGATTTGGTTTTGCTCTTGCGTTCCCTCAAGAATGTTTGTTCTTGCCATAAAGCTCTTCTTGGATCTGAGCTGGTGGACTTGAGGCTCATCTCCGTTCAGAGGGTGTCAATGGTCATTCTCTTGCTTAGGTCTCTCAGCGTCTGCTGCTTCTTCTCTCCTGATCTTAGGTGGAGCAATACCAACAAGGGTGTATAACTTCTCAACTGGTATAGGTTTGAGATTTCACTACTACCATCACTTATTGTTACATGCCATCAAATCATCACCGACTTGTGGCAACCCTATAAATGAGATCTCTCCAAAATGTTCTGTCCTCAACAGCTCTGCTCAGCTCTTGCAAACACAAACTTGTGGGTTTCTTTAGGGCAGGGGTTCCCAACCTAATGCCTGTTGGCCAGATCTAGCCCCCAGTGCCCTCAAAGAAACAAAATGGCTAGACTTGGCTTTGCAAAAGCTGAGAAGGGCTGCTGATAGGACATTTTGGAGAGTTCTCATTCTTAAGGTTGCCATGAGTTGGAGATAACTTGATAATAATGTTCTATTGCAGGGGTTCCCAACCTGAGGCCCATGGGTCAGATCTGGCCCACAGCAACAGTTCATATGCCCCCACCCTTCCAAGGGCATTTGAGAAACAAAATGGCTTCCCCATTTGAATCTGTTGGGGCAAAATGGCCACCCCCATCGTGCAGGCAGGGCAAAATGGCCATCTGGCCCTCAAAGCTGACTGAGAGAGCATGACCCCAGCTTGAAAAGGTTGCATTCAGGAACCAATCCATCTTTCTTTTAAGCCTTCCTCAATTCTCAGGTTGTTAATTGACTGAATGACATTCAGAGATGAGACTAATTTCCTTACACCCAGGCAGAGCCCCAGTAAAATTGGAAGGTATCTCTTCTGAAGACCTCAGAAGATCATCCAGACCTACCACAGTTCTTGAGGGAGGATGGTCTCAGTGGGGTCATTCACCTTCGACTTGGGTAACCCTAGAATCTTTCTTTGATGTCAAGAAAGAGGAAATTATCTTCTACTGTACTTGAACGCATCTACCTAGCCTGGCTTGTGGGGGAGTAGCTCCATCCACCCAGTGGTGGGATGCCAAAAATTTTACTACCCCACCATGATGTCATCACAGTATGGGCGGAGCTAACATCATGACATCATGATGTCATGGGCAGGGCCAAAGAAAAATAATATGCCTTAATGTAAATGTAAAACAGCTGTACCTCCTTAAGGATTCTCCAATTGGAACAGCAATTGGAACAGCACAGGTGTAGCCTATTGCTGAGGTAACTCCAAGACCCCAAGCCAGGCCTTTTTAGGAACTGTGGTAGTACGTCAATATAGGTAAAGGTATTAAATACACATTAAAACACACACAGACGCACCACATCCAAAGGTGAGTCACTTACCCTGGGGAGCAGGCTATAGGGAGCTTCAGGCTAGCAGCTTCTCTTCCTCCTCCTTGCTTGGGAGGACAGGAAGGAGGCTGTGCATACACGCCAAGCACTGTAGGCGTGCATGCACACCAAGTGGTTGGTGTGCATGTGCAGTGGGGGAACCAGTGAAAAGGTAAGTCCCGAAGGTGATTCCCTCAAAAGCTGCTACTGGTTCTCCGGGACACTGGGAAAAGTTACTACCGGTTCTGGCGAACTGGTGTAAACCTGTTACATCCCATCACTGCATCCACCTCTACCTGGTGCTGCCTCTCGAGTTCTTCTACCTGAGGTGGACTACTTTATTTGGTCAACCTAGGCAGTAGGGCCTTATAAGCAGCCAGAAAAACCTCTGCATCTCCAAAAGGCCCAGTGTGTGATCAAAAGTGATGACCAGTAGCCTCTTCCAGCCTGAAAGGACCAAATCCAGATTCAGAGAAGCTATAGGGGCTCCATTCATGGGGGTGGACAGGACTACAGGCAGAAGAGTGGGCCCAGGAGTACCATCTGAAGCAAGTTTTAGTTTCAAACAGCTGAACTGCCAACAAGCAAGATGTCCTTCTTTCCAGCAGTTTTTATCGAATTAATCCTGGTAGTGCTCTATATGGTACTGCGGTGGCTTAGTGGTTACGACGCTGAACCTGACGACTAGACGGTCGGCAGGTCAGCAGTTCGAGACCAAGCAGCGCACGACAGAGCGAGCTACCGTCATTCGTCCCAGCTCCTGCCAACCTAGCAAGTTCGAAAGCAAGAAATTGCAAGTAGATAAATAGGTGTCGCTTCAGTGGGAGGGTAAACAGCATTCTATGCACTCTGGTGTCTAGTTATGCCTGGCAGATGTCTATGGAAACACCTGCCGATGCAGACAGCACTGGCTCTTTGGCTGTAAATGGGGATGAGCACCAAACCATAGAGTTGGATTCAACTGGCTTTTGAGCAAGGGGGACCTTTACCTTTTACCTGTACTGAACTGCTCCTATTGTTAATGCCTTTCTCACTGTCTTGGTTTCAGCTAATATGCAAAACGCATATATTATTTTTAAACTGTTGGGGGGGGGAGGGATATGTTTTTCATACTATCCTATGATTTCCCTGTTATACGGTGAGGAGTTTTGTGGCTTCTACACACTGCAAGCTGTATTAGAAGTACTTTTGGGGTTATTCTGCTCTACTGCACAAGATCAATAGAGAAGCTTCTCGCCGAGAAAACAAGACTTGTTTAGACAACAGAGAATACGCTGCTGTTCATGTCCAGGCCACCACCCAAGAAACAATCGCACGATTCCCATTTCGGAGCAGCCATTTTGTGTTTCCATGGCAATTCATATTTCCGCAGGACTATGGCTGCCAATGGACGTACCACAGGCATTAAATAAACATGTGCCTATGTCCTCACACTAAAAATGGAGTTGAAAATGATCAGAATGTAGCATTAATGGACCCAAACTATTTTCAATGATATTTATTTCTGCTCCTTATGCTCAGCATTACTGCAGTCCTGTACACAAGTGAGCTGGAACAGAGCTCACCGACATTTTTGTGCTTCTTGTCAAGGTCTGGCTGGGGTATGTTCAATTTCTAAAGTGTACCAAAGTTTAACGACAGGTTTCCTTCAGCCACCTTCTTCTTCTTTCATGTGCCAGTCAAACCCTGGACTGCCAAAATGGAGCCACTTTGTTGTTGCCTGGACCCAAGTCCTCCTCATCAGATGTCTCTGGAAGCAATTGGCAGACCAGTAAATGAGCAGGATTCTGTGTCTCTCCACATTCACACAGCATATTGTTGTCCAACACTTGAGCATGTCGGTCTTATATTTAGGGACTCTGACCCTCAGCCTATTCAGGGTCCTCCAAGTGACTTAGGGGAAGGTTGAGTTCCTAAGCCATCTCCTCCTTTAATGCCATGCCATGTTCTGTGAGCTCCTTCCTCCATCTTCTAAATTGATATTTGCTCTTGTGTACCCTCAAGAGTATTTGTTCTTGACATAAAGCTCTTCCAGGATCTGAACCGGCAGACTTGAGGCTCGCAATGATTCAGTGGATGTCCTTCTCTTGCTTAGTTCTCTTGGCATCTGTTGCTTCTTCTCTCCTCATCTTAGGTGGAACTAAACCAACAAGAGGATATATTTTCTTAACTGGCATAAGTGTGAAGCATCCTGTCACTCTACACATGGCTTAATTAGCAGTGTTGTCAACTTGTTTTGCGTGTGCGGTCGCGTACCATATGGGAGCAGCATACCCTGCTGCGGAGATGGTCAGGGTCAAAATTGATGTACGCAGCATAGATGGTTGAAAAGGCGATAGTTTTTACCACCCACCACCGTTACCTGAAGATTATTTGAGTCTTCCCTAGTTGAACCTCCCCATGGACAACCCTTGGTTGGCTTAAGAATCTATAGCTTGAGTTGGCCATTAAAGCAGCAACTGGTTCCATTTCATCAGAAGGGGAACCCCACTTTGGAGGCCTCATAGGTCTGTATCCACACACATACCCCTCCCCAGAAACCTCCAAGGATCATAGTTTAAGTTTTGACCTAAACGTTAAAGGAACTATCCAGAGTGCTGAACCTACAGTATTTCAGAGATGAGGTCTAGCACCTTCAATTGCTCCTCTAAATTTCTGATTAAAGCCCAAAGTGGATTCCCCACCCTCGTGAAATTCACCATCCCCATATGAGGGGTAACTTTTATTCAGTTCCACCTCCCCCCCCCCCGGGTCCCTTTCCTTAGTCTGTTGGATTAGATAGAGTTGCAGGACTCTGATTTTGGGGCATCACATTTCCCTTCAGCCTAGTGCCCTTGAGGGCACACTGGATAGCATCTCTCACCCTCTGCACACTGGCTGGGGAAGATGGGCTTTGTGGTTCTGTGTGCCCTGGAGAAGCCCAGTTTGGAAGGAGACTCTCTTGCGGCCTTATGGTCTACAGTTCAGCGGTTCGAAAGCCGAATGCTGCATAATGGACTCAACTCCCAAAACGCCTGCAGATGTAGACACCGCTGTAAACGGAGATGAGCACCAAACCCTAGAGTTGGATGTGACAGTCTTTCGACCCAGAGTGACCTTTACCTTTACACAGTTGTGTGGGCAGTGAAGACTTATTTCTCTGCATCTCCTGACCGTGTGTACATACAAAGGAAAAAAAAAATAAGAACAGGGAATGAACTAGGAAAGGGGCAAAGGGGAAAAAAATCTTATGATGTGGAAAGCTGAGACTAGTCCACCCCCCGTTTGGGAATAGAACAGCCACCAAGGCTTGCTCGGATAATAAAATTACACCATCTTAACCAACTGCTTAATTTTTCCCTTGAACAGACTCCAGCTGTGTAGATTGATCAAAAGCTTTTTCAATCATTTTGTCGGCTCTTCCAAACCCGCCTCCCTCCCTTATCTGCTTGTTCTTCAGTGGAAAGAGCTTGCTAAATGGATAGACCAGTCCAGGAATATATATATATTTATTTATTACATTGATATTCCACCCAGCTGGGATATTCTCCCACCCTGGGTGGTGAACAAGAGATTAATCCCCACCCCCAATACCAACACAAAATTAAACGCAAACAATAAACCCAACCAGATAAAATGATAAATGATTACCCAAAACAATAACATTCCCCACAAAACAGCACATATTGGCGATAGAATAAGATAGTTAAACCTATTGCTTGGTAGTTGGTAAGGTAAAGGTCACCCTTGCTTGAAAGCCAGTCGTATCCAACTCAAAGGTTCAGTGCTCATCTCTGTTTACAGCCAAAGAGCCAGCGCCATCTGCAGGCGTTTCCATTGACAGGCATGACTAGACACCGGAGTGCTCGGAACACTGCTTACTTTTCGACTGAAATGGTACCTATTTATCTACTTGCAACTTCTTAGCTGTGAGGATAGCAGGAGCTGTCTTCAAAAGCCTCTTTAAATAGAAAGGATCTTAATTGTTTCATTAAAATAGGTATGTTCCGCTAGAGGAGAAAAATCACCAGCTTTGTTCAACAGCAGCAGCATTCACAAGCTCAAGGCTGCATTTGGGAAAATCGGGATTTAGAACCTACAACTCCCAGCCTTCATGAGTTCTGCCAGCTGTGGATATTAGAGCTGAAAGAGGAAGAAGAATTTGGTCCAGTGGGTTGTGTTTTAATGACAGGGGGCCAGAAACCAGAGAGGTTCCCCCATGAGAACGTCCAATTCTGGCCGTCACATTTTAGGAAAGATATGAACAAACTAGAGTGGGTACAGAAAGGGGCAAGAAGGATGATCAGATGACTGGAAGCCAAACCCTAGGAGGAAAGTCTGAAGGGAACTGGGCATGTTTAGCCTTGAGAAAAGGAGACTAAGAGGGGATAGGATGATGACAGCACTCTTCAAATACCTGGAAGGTCATAATAAAGAGGAAAGGAAGGACCGGTTCTCCGTCATCCCAGAGTGCAGGATGTGTAATAACAGGCTCAAACTACAGGAAGCCAGATCTAGGCTGAATGTTAGCAAAAACTTCTTAACTGTTAGAGCAGTACGACAGTGGACCCAGTTGCCTTGAGAAGTGGTGATCGCTCCAGTACTGGAACTGTTCAAGAGAGAATTGGACCACCTTCTGTCAGATCCACTTTGATTTGGATTCCTGAGCAGGGGGATAGACTCGATGGCCTCAAAAAGCCCCTTCCAACCCAGTGATGCTGTGAGTCGGTTCTGTGATGGCCAACCTTGGCACTCCAGCTGTTTTTGGACTTCCAATTCCCAGAAGCACAAGTCAGCAGTCCTGCTGAGCAGGGCTTCTGGGAACTGATGTTCAAGAACAGCTGGAGTGTCAAGGTTCACCAAACCTGCCTGTCTTGTTTCTCTTTCTTTCTGTTCCCAGGTAGCTGAATCTGAGGTTTAATCTTCCTTCCTCACCTTTTCTCTGTCCTTTCCTGGAGTGCAAAAATTGACTCTGGATTAAACGGCAGCAGGACAAAAAGGAAGATCTCTCTTGTGTGCCCTTTTGCCTATCCGAGTGAGCCTCCTCAGTGGGACTTACTCCCAAGAAAACCTATCTAGAAAAGAGCTGGAAGGAAAGGGTGGTTAGCACCAACTACCAGCACCAGCACGTTGAATATGCGATTTCTCCAACCCCTTCCTGGTTACCGCAGAAGGAAGACGTCTTAAATCAACAACTCTGTAAGCCCCATTGTTTCAATGGGCCTACTCTGGCCGGAACTAAAAATTGGGGACTTTATTGGGGGAGAAAAGAGCTGCCTGCTGCCTCTAGACTAAGGTCCATCCTGTTTAGTCACCTTCCTCTTTGTTCTTGCTCTTTGATATGCAGGTACTTGCCTATGAAAGCACTGTTTGAGATTGTGGTTAGAATATCACCTCACCCTAATGAAGGTCAAATCTGCTATCCTGGAACCAAAAGGTTGTCAGTTCGAATCTGACCAGGCCTCAAAGTTGACTCAGCCTTCTATCTTTCTGAGGTCGGTAAAAATGAAGACCCAGCGTGTTGGGGGCAAAATGCTAATTAACTTGTGAACTGCCCAGAGAGTGCATTAAGCGCTATGGGGTGGTATAGAAGTGTGATTGTTTTTGGTTTGCTTTCTCATCCAGGTGGATTGGTTTGGGGAGCTTTAAAGATTAAAGGGAGACAAAATTTGTAACATGTAACTACATCATGGATTTTAAAATATCCTTCCCAGTCTTTTTTTAACCTCTTGTTTGAAACAAAACAAACAAACACAACCCCTTAGGTTTCTCTTCCATTTCTAATAGTTCTTTATGTCCCTGAATCATTTCCCTCCGATCTGCTGTAATATTAAGGGATGTTCCTCATTTGATTGGCAATATAACCTAGCGGTTCTCAAAGCAAGACATTTGAAGTAGATAAATAGGTACCACTTCCTCTGAAAGGTAAACAGCCTTCCGTGCACTCAGGTGTTGAGGGATGTCCACGGAAACGTTTGTGAACATAGACAGAGCTTGGCTCTTTGGCTAGAAACCGAAATGAGCACTGAGCCCTAGATTTAGATGCAGCTGGCTTTCGAGCTGGCTTTACCTTCATAACAAAATTTAATAGGAGGGTTTCATGAGCTGATTTCAGTGAGGATTCGAACCGAAATCCAGCCCAACATCTTAAAAGTTGAGCCAAATACCTCTTTCATAGCTCTTTTCAACACTTCCATAAATTCCCCTTGACGCTGTAGGTTCGATTCCCCCTGTCAACTTTTGCAAGAATGACTTCAATTATTATTTTTTAAATAAAGTTGATCGCTGAAGGTGCTTTATGATGAAAATGCTAAAGATAAAGGGGGGGGGGGAAGTAGACGTTTATTTAATCCAAGTTCTTTCCCCGTTTAAAACCATTTCACTTTCAAGGGCAAAACTCTGGAAATCCAGGAACGCAAAGGCTCCCCATTTTAGTTTTAAACCGGATTTCCCGTGGTTCGCCCAGGATAATCCGGGTAAATTTTCTGAGCGCTTACAACTCTGCTTCTCCAAAATCTTCTCCTTGTCGCACTCTCTCCAAAATGTTCCCTGGGGGAAGTTTTGAGATAATCCAAAGGACACTTTTAAAAAGGGAAAGTGCAATTTAGGGACTCGATTTTGATTAATTGCTCTGATTTCGAGAGAGTCGGAGAGGGACGGTTTTAAGTGAGGGGTTTAAGGAGGCTTGGCAGGAAAAAGCGGTGATAGTTTGGACTCTTGAATATATGAAGCGCGGCTGGAAAAACCAGAGGAAGGGATCAGGAAATAGACAAAAGCTGGCGAGGAACCCAGAATCCAATGAGTTCCTCTGCCCTGGGAAAAAGGATCGATCTATTTCATCTCCTTAATGAGGGCTAGCAACTTGTGATGCCCACATATTTATTTCTTGCTTGCCGGGAAATAAACCGAGTTCAGTTCAAAGCGAGAAACGCCGAAGATTCTTGTGGCATCTTGAAGACAGAATGCTTTTTATTTTTAACCTTAAGCTTCACATTCGGAGGATGTAGTTTCTGCCAACCAAAAAACTGATCGTCTTTAAGATGTCACAAGAATCTTCGATTTTCTTCCTTCCTTCCTTCCTTCCTTCCTTCCTTTCCTTTCCTTTCCTTTCCCTTCCTTCCTTCCTTCCTTCCTTCCTTCCTTCCTTTCTTTCTTTCTTTCTTTCTTTCTTTCTTTCTTTCTTTCTTTCTTTCTTTCTTTCTTTCTTTCCTTCCTTCCTTCCTTCCTTCCTTCCTTCCTTCCTTTTTTCTTCCTTCCTTTTTTCTTTCTTTCTTTCTTTCTTTCTTTCTTTCTTTCTTTCTTTCTTTCCTTTCCTTTCCTTTCCTTTCCTTTCCTTTCCTTTCCTTTCCTTCCTTCCTTCCTTCCTTCCTTCCTTCCTTCCTTCCTTCCTTCCTTCTTTCTTTCTTTCTTTCTTTCTTTCGGAGTGGCAACAGATGAACAAGTCTCTCGTAAAATTCAGCCGAACCTAGAATTTGGGCCCTGAAACACGGGCGCCCATAAAGAACAGAGGGAAACGGGAACGGAAAAAAAAAGATATATCAGTTTTATTTGGTCGTTTTCCCCTCCTATAGCCGGTGGAACCGTGTCTTTATTACAGATTCCCTACTGCAGATACCTAGCTGGGGATGGTGGCCTTTGTAGGCAAGCGCCAGTTGAGGCACACGTTCCAACTACTTTGGGGAAAGCTGCTTTAACGTCGAACATAGGCGACAGAACAAGAAAGTTAATTAAAGTTTTAAAAATAGAAAAACATTTTTTGTTTGTGGCTTGCTGACTAAGAACGGTTTTACTCTCTGCGTTTTAACGCATGGACCAGCGTCTTTTGCTCGTCTGTGTTTTGGTTTCCGAGCCGGTTTCCCAAGGAAAACCAGGACGCTACAAAAATTTTATTTTTAAAAAATTGCTTCCATTTCAAGACATTCCTATGTTTCTCATTCACCGTTTCCCTGTCACCATATCTGGACGGGCAAATAAAGGAAAACAGCATATGTAGTTCCTATGTATATCCTGATGATATATCCTTTATTAGATGTCTTATAGTGGTTCTTCTAAATCTAAAGCTTTTTTAAACGTACTGAACTATGTTTATATGCCATAACATATATGGTATTAACTATAGATCAACACGTTTAACGTAGTTTTAGAAGAACCTCTCTCTCTCTCTCTCTCTCTCTCTCTCTCTCTCTCTCTTTATATATATATATATATATATATATATATATATATATATATATATATATATATATATATATATATATATATATATATATATATATACAGTATATAGAACTACAGTACTATCTATCTATCTATCTATCTATCTATCTATCTATCTATCTATCTATCCAGCTGCCTGCCTATCTATCTATCTATCTATCTATCTATCTATCTATCTATCTATCTATCTATCTAATCTATCTATCTATCCTTTCTGTGTCTGCCTATCTGCCTGCTTATCTGCCTGTCTGCCTGCCTATCTATCTATCTATCTATCTATCTATCTATCTATCTATCTATGGGAATTGGCTCCTTCAGCGCGTAATGTAGGTACAGTACATCGTTTGGTTTGAAGATGGACCTTTTATTTCTTCTCACATATAAAACTGCTTTGTCCATTTTCAAGGGGTGGGGACTGCTAGAATTGGGGTTCAAGTCTGTAAGGCTTTTGGAGGCGATTATCTACTCTGTCCTTGGGGAACCCGCTTCCAAAACGCTCTCCCATGCGAGTTCTACTGGGAGGAAAAAGGTAAAAGTTAAAATACATTTATCAAAACAGAATCCAGGAAAGAAAATACGAACAAACACAAGAAAACAAAGCGAGAATTTGTACTGGGTTTATTTATAAATCTGCTGTCAGAAGAAGTGGATTTAATCCGTGAAGGTAAAGGTCGCCCTTGATCGAAACCCCGTCGTATCCGACTCTAGGGTTCAGTGCTCAACTCTGTTTATAGCCGAAGAGCCATCGCTGACGTTTCCGTGGCCACGTGGCAGGCATGAGTAGACCCCGGAGTGCACGGAACGCTGTTAACTTTCCCACCGAAAGTGGTCCCTATTTATCTGCTTGCGATGTCTTGCTTTATGGCTAGGTTGGCAGGAGCTGGGACAGAGACGGGAGCTCACCCCGTCGTGCAGTACTCGGGTCTCGAACTGCTGACCCGCTGACCTTCCAGTCGTCAAGTCCAACGTTTTAGCCACGAAGCCACCGCAGTCCATGAAACCTCACACCGAATTACAGCAGGCTTAAAGGTGCCACAACGTTTTTTTGTCTCCATTAGTTTTTCTTTGCGAAAGCGAGCCATTGCAGCTATACAGTATTTTTTAATTTTTTTATCTCACTCCACCCCAAGCAAAAGAGGGTTCAAAAACGCGTCTTTAATTTCTCTCCTCTGAAGATAAACCATCTCTTTAAAAAAAATCCTATGCATGTATACCTGAAAAAATAAAGTTCCATCTCCCCCCCCCCCCACCACCACCACCACCACAAAATTAAATGTATTGTACAGGCTTCCTGTGCAAGCCTTCCTAAGTTTTTTAAAATATATATATACCAGTAGGGTTTTGTTGCTGTTGTTGGACTACAATTCCCGCTACTTGTTCAATCTGCCAGAGGATAATGGGATTTGGAGTTTAAGAACTTTTCAGGATCCCAGGTTGAGAAAGAGTTACTCTGGAATAATGTGTGTGTGTTTGTGTTTATGGGAAAGGAAATTAAAGAAGGGGGGGAGGAAATCCCACCAGGAAACCGGAGTTACTCCGGATCAGAGTAAAAGTCCTGTCTATCCAGCTCAAGAATATATTGGGTCACAATTCAGACCGCTGGGGCGAACAAAGGAGAGGTTTGTAGGGGAAAGGACCGAAGGGAGGTTTTGGCCTTTGTAACACCATCCAGAGGGACTACAGTGGTTTAGTGGTTTAAGACATTGAACTTGATGACCGGAAGGTGGGCAAGTCAGCGGTTCGGAACCCGGACCCGGGACGATGGAGCTCCCGTCTCTGTCTCAGCTCCTTGCCAATTTAACAGTGCACTCCTGGGTCACCGGCTTAAAAATCCCACTTTCCCAGGATCACACGCAGGAAGGCTGCTAAATCCCTCCATCTCGACGTGTTGGCTTTGGAAAGAAGCCTTTCAAAGTTTTGAACAGAAGCAAAGAGGATCATAAAAGAGCAAGAAATTGCGTGTCGGCTTTGGGTTGCAGAGGACAGCAGACTGATTTTCTTTAGGGGGAGGTGATAGTCAAAGTTAGCCACCCCAGTCTCAAACAGTGCTTCCATAGGCAAGGGCAGGGTACCTGCATGACAAAGAGCAAGGTTACTAAACAGGATGGACCTCAGGCGGCTCAATGTCTAGAGGCAGCAGGCAGCGCTTTTCTTCCCCAATAAAGTCCCCACCACTATCCTATCGGATACAACTCGATTTCGGCACGGGGGATTTTTACCTTTAACAGGCGGGTGATGCAGCCTATGATAGGCCTTCACCCCACAATTGAGACTCAGGGCGCTTTGCAGTAACTGAGTGCAACCCCTTAGAAAGGAACTTACTCTGTTACTTATGGGTCAAAGTAAAGAGAAAGGAGGAGAAATTATGAAGGAGGAAGCAGGCAGATCCTGTAAGAAAATGTTGCAGTCATTCCCATCTCTATTCTATTCTATTCTGTAACCAGATACAGTACTTAAACTCTCCTATATGTGGATCATGTACAAGGGTATACTGCCACAGAGACTGGAGATCATAAATGTGCATCCTGACCAGTAGCTAACCACTGATGACCTTAACCCAGTGGTTCCCAATGTGGGGCTCAGGCCCCACAAGGGGACTTCAGTCCCCAGAAACCTAAGTCAGTCCATTGGCGAATTGACTTAGGCTTCTGGGAACTGAAGTCCCAAAACCCAAGGATGGGAAACGCTGTCCTGACCTCTATGAGTTTATCCACCTCTCCTTTTACCATCACTACATCTTGTGGCACTAAGTTCCGCCACTTTCAACAAGGTGCTGTGGGAAAGGACAGCATCTTTTTTCATCTCTCTTTAACTGATTGGGGGAAAGCTAAAACTGTTTAAAAAAAGCAGAATTAGGACATAACCCCGGTGGAGGAAAGGTGAGTTCTATTTCTCTGCCAAGATGATTCCCTGGGGAAATGATACCCCAATGACAGAGAATTCCGGAGTAATTACGTTGTTATTGTTGTGTACCTTCATGTCACAACAAATTAAGAGTGAACCTAACAGTGTGTTGGTCTAACATTTAAGGACTCCGACCCTCAGCCTATTCATGGTCCTCCAGGTGAGTGAGGCATTTAAGGAGGAGATTTCCAATTTTTCTACCTCTAGTGTGTCTGGCCAGGTTATCCTGCTATGGGAATAAAGTAGACCCTACTACCAGTGACTCAACGCTGAGCGTCAGGCGGTGGTTAACTAACCTGACAACCCTAAGGACTAGTGGCCTTGGCGAAGTCCACAGGGAAAGGTGATGTTCCCCAAGTGGATTAAATCCCACTTGAATCCATCTTGATGGAGGGCGACAGCTTCATCAGGCCTGGTGCTGATGAAGACTTTGTGTGCCAAAAGGGCTCAGGACCAGAAAGTGACTCGTGGAGCTGGATCAGTGTTATGATGGGTGTCAGGCTGTGATGTGAAAGGCAGAGGAAAGGCCATTGCACTATATTCTCAGGACAGTCTTCATGGCTGATCGCCATGATGACCACCAATGTTCAGAATCAGATACGGCACAAGAAGAAGAAGTGTGTCTCCATGGCGGAGTGGGGATTCAAACCTGAGCCTCCGTTTGTGTCTTCAGCCATTACACCACACTGGGTATCTGGAGCAAAAACATGTCTTGGGAACTAACCTAAAAGATGAACATCAAGAAGTTCAATAGGAAACCTTCTCCCTGACCATCCACTGATATAGGTAAAGGTCTCCCTTGCTCAAAAGCCACTCATGTCTGACTCTAGGGGGCAGCATTCATCTCCGTTTGCAGCCAAAGAGCCAGTGCTGCCTGCATTTGCAGCCAGTCACGTGGCAGGCATGATTAGTCACTGGAATGCACAGGATTCTATTTACCTTCCCACCAAAGAGGTACCCATTTATCTGCTTGCAAATCCTTGCTTTCAAGGTTGGCAGGAGCTGGGACAGTGATGGGAGCTCACGCCGTCATGCAGTACTTGGGTCTCGAACCGCTGACCTTCTGGTCTTCAAATTTAGCATATTAACTACTAAACCACCACAGCTCCATCCACCACTATACCCAACCTCAGATGTAGTTCTTAACATTTGTTCTTCAGAGTTATGGGACTATGAGCAAGAATTGCCTGTCTTCGTTTCATATTTTATATTTCATATTTTAAATCAGGAGTGCCCAAACCTTTTGGGCTAAGGGCCAGTCACGTGGTTCAGGGGGCTGGTCACTCTGGCTTGGGGGCCGAATCTGGCCCCTGACACCAATTCATCTGGCCTGTGAAGCCCTCGTTTCTCCCGGAAGCAGAAGTAAAACACGCCCATGCAGTCACTTTTTACTCCCGCTTCCAGGAGTGACAACAGCTTCGCAGGGCAGATGAATTGGTGTCAGGGGCCATATCTGGCCCCCGGCTTTAGTTTGGGCCACCCCTGTTTTAAATGATTGATCTGAATATGAAGAAACAGAGGGTGAAAATTCAAGAAAGCAGAGGGAAATCTCTTCCATTCCTGGAGGGGTGGGTGGGAGCCTAAGTTGATAAAATGCTGTGGCAATATATTTTCTTCCTTTATTTTTAAAACAAGCATTCCTGTAATTTCCCCTCCAGTAGTCATTGAATTCTTTCGGATACAGAAATCAGTTTGGTGGGTGGAGGAGAGGAAGGAGAGACCTTTGAAACACAAAAGCAACACGGATGCTATAGCTTCTAATTGTATTAGCGATTTATGTGCTGAGTTAGTGAGATACCATATGGCAGACTGACAATACAATATGCTGTTTTGCTAACTGGCCGTGTAAGCCGCTAACAGTGTACAAGCTCATAAATGTGCCTTTTATTAATGCTTTTATTTTTAGTTTTCTTTCTCCTTCTGTATACGCATACAGTCAAACCTCGCATAAAGAGCGTTTCACTTAAAGAGTAACTCGCTTAAAGAGCAGAATTTTCTCCGAATGTTCGCTTCGCTTAACAAATAAAACCAACCAAAAACTCGCTTAACAAATAAATCGGGGTTTGCAATTCCCCCCCACAATTGGTCACTTCCAATGGTGTTTCGCTTGAAGAGCAAACTCGCTTAAAGAGCAATCCTGTGGAACGCATTATGCTCTTTAAGCGAGGTACAACTGTATCTATCTTCCTGCCTCTACAATTTCCAAACCAAATTGTAGACATCTTCATGTGCTATTTTGACTCTAGGACAGGGGGTCCCAATCTTTTTATGCCACGGGCCTGATCACACACATCCCAGACAGCTGAGCGGGCCGTACTATGTCCCAGAAGTGGAAGTAAATGCACCCATTTCCAGGTTTATGACAACTGCGGGTGTATCTAAGGCCGACATTAACCATATTTACACAGGTGTGTTTTACGGCTGTCGTAAATGTGCTTGCTTCTACGTCTGAGGGCGGCGGCGGCAGTGGGCCAGATGGAATGGTGTTGCAGGCCGGGTCCGACCCATGGGCCATAGGTTGGGAACCCCTGCTCTAGGATATATCTGGTAGAAGGAGAAAAAGCAAGATGTCTTGTGGTACCTTTAGGAGTAACACATTTATTTCACCGTGAGATTATGTTGGATCACAGTCTGCTTCTTTAAATGTGCAACTTCTTCAGAGGTAGTTAAATCTGCAACTTCTTCAGATGTAGTTAAATCTGCAACTTCTTCAGAGATAGTTAAATCTGCAACTTCTTCAGAGGTAGTTAAATCTGCAACTTCTTCAGAGGTAGTTGAATCTGCAACTTCTTCAGAGGTAGTTAAATCTGCAACTTCTTCAGAGATAGTTAAATCTGCAACTTCTTTAGAGATAGTTAAATCTGCAACTTCTTTAGAGATAGTTAAATCTGCAACTTCTTCAGAGGTAGTTAAATCTGCAACTTCTTTAGAGATAGTTAATCTGCAACTTCTTCAGAGATAGTTAATCTGCAACTTCTTCAGAGATAGTTAAATCTGCAACTTCTTCAGAGATAGTTAATCTGCAACTTCTTCAGAGATAGTTAATCTGCAACTTCTTCAAAGGTAGTTAAATCTGCAACTTCTTCAAAGGTAGTTAAATCTGCAACTTCTTCAGAGATAGTTAAATCTGCAACTTCTTCAGAGATAGTTAAATCTGCAACTTCTTCAGAGGTAGTTAAATCTGCAACTTCTTCAGAGGTAGTTAAATCTGCAACTTCTTTAGAGATAGTTAAATCTGCAACTTCTTTAGAGATAGTTAAATCTGCAACTTCTTCAGAGGTAGTTAAATCTGCAACTTCTTCAGAGATAGTTAATCTGCAACTTCTTCAGAGATAGTTAAATCTGCAACTTCTTCAGAGATAGTTAAATCTGCAACTTCTTTAGAGATAGTTAATCTGCAACTTCTTCAGAGATAGTTAATCTGCAACTTCTTCAGAGGTAGTTAAATCTGCAACTTCTTCAGAGGTAGTTAAATCTGCAACTTCTTCAGAGGTAGTTAAATCTGCAACTTCTTCAGAGATAGTTAAATCTGCAACTTCTTCAGAGATAGTTAAATCTGCAACTTCTTCAGAGATAGTTAAATCTGCAACTTCTTCAGAGATAGTTAAATCTGCAACTTCTTTAGAGATAGTTAATCTGCAACTTCTTCAGAGATAGTTAATCTGCAACTTCTTCAAAGGTAGTTAAATCTGCAACTTCTTCAGAGATAGTTAAATCTGCAACTTCTTCAGAGGTAGTTAAATCTGCAACTTCTTCAGAGATAGTTAAATCTGCAACTTCTTCAGAGGTAGTTAAATCTGCAACTTCTTCAGAGGTAGTTAAATCTGCAACTTCTTTAGAGATAGTTAAATCTGCAACTTCTTCAGAGGTAGTTAAATCTGCAACTTCTTCAGAGGTAGTTAAATCTGCAACTTCTTCAGAGATAGTTAAATCTGCAACTTCTTCAGAGGTAGTTAAATCTGCAACTTCTTCAGAGGTAGTTAAATCTGCAACTTCTTTAGAGATAGGAGATTGTCAGAAAAAATTCTGTTCAACTTTTTTTTTTTTGCTTCATAGCCAATCAGGCTGCATTCATACACAGAAAATAAAATCACTCATACGAGATGATAATGAGCATCTAACAGGAACACATAGAAACAATCAGAAACGCATAGGATGATAAAAATAATAACACAAGCATTCTCAAGCAAGGACCAAGTTGGAAGGTTAATTTGTAATCTTGAGCTCTGTTTTTCCATGGCTCATTTAATAAATCCGGCGGTCCAGTGAGAAACAGTTGTCTGTTCCAAGCAAGGAGAAATAAAACTATATAGAAAGGAGGTTGTTCTTGATTCCAGTGGTTTAATCGATTGAAACCTCTTAATCCACATACAAAGGGCATTCTGTTAGACAACATAGTATGTTCTCCATCTTAGATCACCCTGATGGGCAACATCTACGTTGGCCTATAAAGTGTCCTTGAATCTCTTTCAACTGTTAGGGAGTTCGATCTGCCTTTTGTTAGCAGTTGTCTTCGCTCACGTGATCTGATGAGGAAAAGCCTTTATATATATCCTATTGGTGTGGCAGCTAGCTACAAAGGTTGTGATAGTCTGCTTGTCTGTGTTCTCATAGTCGTTTGATAATACGTTCTCAGACAGCCTCGTGTCCCCGTTTGTGGAGGTAGTGTG
The DNA here is from genome assembly GCA_030440675.1 of Furcifer pardalis. Classification (NCBI taxonomy): domain Eukaryota; kingdom Metazoa; phylum Chordata; class Lepidosauria; order Squamata; family Chamaeleonidae; genus Furcifer; species Furcifer pardalis. The sequence goes on along the minus strand of CP126899.1, from coordinate 32,717,137 downwards.
AGGAATATCCCAGTTTAGATATAACCGTGGATATCATCAGTGCCAAAGGACCCCTTCCCTCCTGAGCCAAATACTGTAAACCACAGATGAGTCCATTTGGTAAACTACCTTGAGCCAAGACAAAATGACCGGTTCCATAGTGAGAACAGCAGCATGATGTTTTAGTTTGGACTATGACCTTGGAGATTGAATTTGGTAGCCCCGCAGCTTTCGTTAGAAATTTACACTTGGCAGATTTCAGTATTGTGACATTTGAAAGAGGTCTCCTTGAGATCATCTGAGGACAGTGATGGGATGTAACAGGTTCACACCAGTTCACCAGAACTGGTAGTAACTTTTCACAGTGTCCCGGAGAACCGGTAGCAGCTTTTGGGGGGAACCACTTTTGGGGCTTACCTTATCACTGGTTCTCCCACTGCGCATGCATGCCAAGCACTTGGTGTGCATGCACACCTACAGTGCTTGGCGCGTATGCACGGCCTCCTTGCTGTCCTCCCAAGCGGGGAGGAGGAAGAGAAGCTGCTAGCCTGAAGCTCCCAATAGCCTGAGGCTCCCCAGGGTAAGTGACTCACCTTTGGATGTGGTGTGTCTGTGAGTATTTAATACCTTTACCTATATTGACGTACTACCACAGTTCCTAAAAAGGCATGGTGGCCTGGCTTGGGGTTTTTAAGCAAAGTCTTGGGGTTACCTCATCAATAAACTACACCTGTGCTGTTCCAATTGCTGTTCCAATTGGAGAACCCTTAAGGAGGTTCAGCTGTTTTACATTTACATTAAGGCATATTATTATCCTAGAGAACTGGTTAGGCAAAGACTTAGTACCTAACTTCTTTAACTGTTGAAAAGTGCCAAAATGAAGCCATCTTGTGGTGAGTTCATTCTGTAGTTCCTCCCATTTGACCTAGTGTGAGAAAGATTAACCAGAATAAGCTTTAAGCTCTGGTTTAAAAGCTCTGGTTGATTTGTGTGTGGGGTGTGTGTGCGGGTGTGTGGGTGTATCTTAATGTATTTTTATTTATTTAATTAATTAATTAAATTTATTTACAGGTTTGTGTCGTGGGTGGGTGGGTGGGATGAGGGGTGTGTGCTTATTTTTATTTTATTTTATTATTATTTCTTTGGCTCCGCCCATGACATCATGATGTCATGACGTTAGCTCCGCCCACACTGTGATGACCTCACAGTAGGGTAGTAAAATTTTTGACATCCCACTACTGTCTGAGGAAGCAATTTATCCTCACTTGAAAGGGGCCATTATTTCCCCACCTAGTCCAGAAGAGAAGAATTGGTAGATACCTCACCTGAATGACCTACACATTCTAAGCCATCTGGCCATGTTAATGAACTTTCAAGTTAAACAATTAAACAATTTGGTCTGTTCAAGCAATTTCCTGGTCTGCCACTGTCTGTGTTTCTTCCTCCCCCCCCAAACCCCAAAATTTTTGGTTTCTGTGCCATTTTTCTGGACACAGTACCTTGACAAAGTAAAAGCTTAAGACCTTAATAGTTTTCATATCTCCCCCTGAGAATAGCCACCGAGGCCACTTACCATTGGCAAGAATCCCTAATGGTGGGGTCATCATTTGGCATGTGGGAATGGCATCCCAAGGGTGGCAATTCCATTTCAGAATTTAGTCCAGTGATGGCCAACCTTGGCGCTCCAGGTGCTCTTAGATTTCAATTATCAGAAGCCCAAGTCATCATTCCTCCTGATCAGAGCTTCTGGGAAATGAAGTTCAAGAACACCTGGAGTGCCAAGGTCAGCTATCACTGATTTAGTCTAACCTTCACAGGAGCTATCCGGAGTGCTGAAGTTCATCTTAAACAGCTGCGGCTTTGAATCCATGGACCTTATCTAAGAGTTAACTCGTTGCACCCCCATTGATTCAACAGTTCTTTTCTCATGTGATTTACTATGCTAAGGAACATGATTTTGGCCACTGACAAAATTCCCGATGTTGAGTCTGGCCTTTGAGTTGAGAGGGTTTCCTTCTTTTGGTTGCTCTCCTTCACTCTCCTTTTGGTGCAGGTGGAGGGGAAAGTATGGATCTCCAGATGTTTTTCAGGATGTAATTCCCACTAACCAAGATTGCTTTCATCCTTTTGTCTTTGGGATGAATCCTCAATGCATCCACAACATACTCAACAAAGGTGGGTAACTGGGGACAGGGGTTTCTTGTGTAAGGTCAAGGTCACCCTTGCTCAAAAGCTAATCATATCTGACTCTAGGGTTCAGTGCTTGTCTCCATTTACAGCCAAAGACCAGCACTGTAAACATTTTCATGGACATGTGGCTAGTTTCTCGCTTTAATGTACTTTGCTGCAATGTCAGCTTGCTTGCAAGGAACATGGAAAAGCCGTCCTTCCTCAGTAATCAGGCTTGTTTGTGAGGAGACTAGCCAAGAAAACAAAGCAAATTTTTAACAGGCTTACGTTTCCACAGGCAGCACAGCGCAAGCATGTTTCTCGTTGTACCTGTCACGGCACGGAGAACATCTTAGCTGTTCTGCCTCGGCTTCATGTGCGTGGGTGGAAGTCTTAACACTGTAAGAAGATGCAAGTGGAAGTGACTTGTTAACATGTAATGACAACAACTCACACATCACAACACAAGGTTAGAAAGGGGTGTGTGTGAGGCGAGATCACATAGAGGTTAAAACAGCTTCTCCTCAACGTGATGTTGCTGAAATGTTCTGGAATACAGTCTCCATCATTCCCTAGGCCAGGGTTCTTTAAAACTGGCTCTCCAGGTGTTCTTGGACTTCAACTCCCAGAAGCCCAAATCAGTACACCTGCTGATCAGGGCTTCTGGGAATTGAAGTCCGAGAACATCTGGAGAGCCAAGTTTGAGGGACCCTGCCCAAGACGGTTCCATCATTCATGCAGGCTGGGTTTGACAATGGAGCACCTGAGTCAATGGGTGTGGGGATCACACCTGGGAAAGAGTGATTCTTTGACTTGAAGCTCAAGACTCCTTTTCAGCTATGATTGTTCCCAGGGTACTTTGGGCACGTCCTGGTCTTTTTGGCTGATCTACCTTGCAAGGGGACTGTGAAGGTATGATGGGATAAGGCAGAGGGAACTAGGGACAGAGTCCCTTGAAGGAAATGCAGAAGTAGTCATGCAGTAAGGAAATAAAGCTTAGAGGGGCTGTGGTGACTTATTGGTGAGATGCTGAATTTGAAGACTGGGAGGTCAGTAGGTTACAAGTTCTAGACACGAGTTCTGTGTGACAAAGTGAGCTCCCATCTCAGTCCCAGTTCCTGCCAACCTAGCAGTTTGAAAGCAAGAAATTGCAAGTAGATAAATAGGTAGCACTTTGGTGGGAAGATAACAGCATTTCGGTGACTAGTCATGCCTGCCACATGGCCACGGAAATGTCTGCAGACACAGACAGCACTGGCTCTGTGGCTCTAAATGGAGATGAGCACCGAATCCTGGAGTTGGATCTGACTGGTTTTCAAGCAAGGGCAGCCTTGCCCCTTACCCTAAGGAAATAAGATCTCCTAGCAAGTTTCCTCACCCAGGGAGAATTGGAACCTGTATTTCCCATGTTTTCCCACTACCACATGTTATGTCTTATCTTGGCGGAAAGCCCACCAGCTAGAGATGTGGGTCCATCCATATTGCATGACATTTTTGCTTCTTTTAAAACCAGCCTGTCAAAAATCATCAGACTTTGGGTCTCGCCTCTTCTTCCCATGACGAAGGCTGCTTTTGCTGAACGCCCATCCTAAAAGTGGAACTCTAGACAAATCACAAGCTCGCTCCCTACTCTGTGGCATTTACGTTAGTCCCATTAATGGCAGGACCCTACTGTGCCTTTTGAGTTCCCATTGCTGAAAAGACAGGTTAACAACCCATTCCCTTCGTCTCATTTGGCCACATTAATTCAGAAAGTCTGCCCAGGTTACCCTGCTATTGTAATGGAGTAGACCCTACTGGCAGCGACTCAATGCCAAGTGTCAGGCAGCAGTTAACTAACCTGGCCACCCTGAGGACTAGTGACCTTGGCGGTCCACAGGGTAAAGGGTGATGGTCCCCAAGTGGATTAAATCCCACTTGAATCCATTTTGATGGAGGACAGCAGCTTCATCGACACTGGCCTGGTGCTGAGGAGGACTTTGCGTGCCCAAAGGGCTCAGGATCAGAAAGTGACTCATGGAACTCAATCAGTGGTACTATGGGGGTCACACTGCAATGCAGAAGGTAGATGAAAGGCCATTGCATTATATTCTCAGGACAGTGTTCATGGCTGATTGCCATGATGATTGCCAATATTTGGAATTGGATACAGAAGAAGAAGACAAAGATGAAGCTGAAGAATTGAGGTAATAAGATTAGCAACCCATGTCGGAGCAGGACAGATACTTTATCTCTCTGTTGAGCATTGCATCTCTTCTTTCTTTCTCTTCCTCATCACTCAGTCGGACTTCAGGCGTCTCTGTAACGCCCCCCCCCCACTCATGCTCCTGAGCATGTGCTCATTTCTGGAACATATTTAACCCTTACCTTCCAACTTTGAGAGACCTCAGCCGTGTTTAAAACATAGTGAGCTCTAGCAGTACAGAAGAACAAGGGAGGCTTCTTCTTCAGGTAGCATGCAGCCGAGTTGCCTTGTGTGTGTGTGATAAGAAAAACAACAATCTTCAAAGAGAAACAACTGTTTTATTCTCCAGGTTCATTGATAGTAAAGTCCATAGAAAAATGCAGATTAGAGGGTCATAACCATGAGTTCAGTCCAATAAAAACAGTCCAAGTTCGTTAGGTAATCATAGTGAGAAAAAGACAAATAACAGATCCATAAGCCAGACCAGGTTTTAATCCATGGAGAGACAAAAAAGAACTAACTCACTTCTCTGCAAAATGGAGAATTTCTGATCAGGTGATTTACTCTTAGCCAATCAGGTAACGGAGAAGAACTTTCTCAAAACAATAGTTGTTTTGTACACGTGTGTAATCAGTGTTCTGGCCTATAGACCAAACATGGATCTCAGCTACCTAGAAAGATAAGAAATACAACAAAACAGACAGTCTTGTGACAGTCTTGTGGGACATACACAGAGGACAAAGGATTTTTATGAGGCCTAGCTGAATACTACAATTTCAAGCCTTGTGAAGCATGAGAAAATAGGTCTTTTCCTGACACAGATGATGCTTGGGAGCAGACCAAAGCGTCTAGCCCAGTGATCCCCAACCTTTGGTCATGCCCCACCCAGTGGTGGAATGTCAAAAATTTTACTACCCCACCGTGATGTCATCACAGTGTGGGTGGAGCTAACATCATGACATCATGATGTGGGCGGGGCCAAAGAAAAATGTAAAATAAAATAAAATAAAAATAAGCACACACACACAGACACAGTACCACTATACATCAATGTAAGTAAAGGTATTAAATACACATTAAAATACACACAGACACACCACATCCAAAGGTGAGTCACTTACCCTGGGGAACAGGCTATAGGGAGCTTCAGGCTAGCAGCTTCTCTTCCTCCTCCTTGCTTGGGAGGACAGCAAGGAGGCCGTGCATATAGACCAAGCACTGTAGGCGTGCATGCAGACCAAGTGCTTGGCACGCATGCACAGTGGGGGAAACCAGTGGAAAGGTAAGCCCCGAAGGTGGTTCCCCCCAAAAGCTGCTACCGGTTCTCCGGGACACTGGGAAAAGTTACTACAGGTTCTGGCGAACTGGTGAGAACCTGTTACATCCCATCACTGGCCCCACCTAAGAATCTCTAAAGTCCTGCCCCTCCCCCTCTCCCTGCTGCCTATAATTCTTGTTGTTCAAAAAGTAAACTCCTATCCATGTGGAGGAAGCCTCAAAGGCCATTAACTTGGTCTAAATATTCTTGAATTGCCCACCTTAAAAATCAGCCCACTCACCCAGTGGGGTGTCTGCCCCATGGAAGGAACCATGAGTCTAGCCTGGAAGATTTGAGAGCAAGATGACCTGGTTTTTAAATTTATTTATTTATTATTCAAATTTATATGTTGCTGCCCAAATCGAACGAGCGACTCTGGGTGGCATAACAACTGTGAAAAGATTACAATCATAAAACATTAAAAAAACCCTTAAATAGACCTTAAAGATTATCCTCCCCATCAATTATTTAAAAATTATGGTTAAAAGAACGACTAAAAGAAGGGTAACCAGTGGAGCTCCTGGAGCAGTGGCGAGGTACGGGTGTAACGCCCACACCCCATCGCCACCCAGGCAGCCGCATTCCGGATCCTGGGTACCATGACTGAGTAAAGGTCTCCCTTGCTCAAAAGCCAGAAGGGCAGTCCTGTCATTGTCGTTGTAACTGTCTTCTGCCGGAACCAGACGTGAACCCTCCATCTGGCAAGAAGCTTGCAACTCACCCAAACATGTGGATTCACAGACGTCTCAAAGAAGAATAATGGGTTACTTACCTGTAACTTTGGTCAACAAGAGTCAACGCGGTCTGCATCTGCAGACATTTCTGTGACCATGCGGCAGGAATGACTGGATGCCAGAGTGCATGGAACGCTCTTACCTTTCCCGCCGAAGTAGTACTGGTTTATCGACTTGCAAATTATTGCATTTCATGTGCACGGAGGCCCATTGATTGTGGTCACTTAATTGAAAGGAATCGAAACATGCTTCCAGTTTAGTTGCAAAGTAGCAGTGACCTTGGGGTGCTATGGGGACACTTCTCCTCCTCCTCCTCCTTCCAGTAGCTTCTGATAAATTTTCTATTTGAGGACTGCAACGGCTGAAAATTTGCCAACCCAACGTCTCCTCTCTCACCCGGCCTGTGGCATCCATTAAGTGTGAACAGGAACAGTTTGTTACCAGCTATGACGAGAATGTGCTTCTCCTGGCAGAAGATGTATCTCTCACAGCTGCATTAACACCAGCACATTTGTTACCGTCCATCTTTCGCTCTGAGTAAATGAAGAAGCAGAGAGAACACCACAGCCTTAGAGTCAGAGAACATAATATTTTGCAGTGAGGGTTCAATGGGGAAGGAACGTGAGACATATTGCCCCCATCTTTTCTTTTCAGTGGCTGGCTTTGTCAGGGCAGATCCATCATCTTGACACCTTCTGCCACTGGTGTTTTGCGCTGAATGGAATTATTCCCCAGTGCACCGTTCATTCTGAGTTATCCGGAACACAGCAACTGTTCCTATCTCCATCTCCACCATATGATATGAAAGTAAAATAAGGCATTTAGATAAAAAAACCCAATAGGCTATTGTTTTGAGCCTTGGCAATGGTTGAGCCAAAGCCCAAGTACTTTGGCCACCAAATGAGAAGAGAGGACTCCCTAGAGAAGGCCCTGATGCTAGGAAAGATTGAAGGCAAACAGAGAAGGGGGTGGCAGAGGATGAGATGGCATCATTGATGCAATGGGTGTAGATCTGGGCAGACTCCAGAGGAGGGTGGATGACCAAGGAGCCTGGAGTGTCGAGGTCCATGCGGTTCCAAAGGGTCGGACGCAACTATGCGCCTTAACAACAACAATAATGGTTCGTAATGTAATCTAGGCTTTGTTTTGAATTGAGTCTCCAATGGTGGACTTTAGGAATGTGCTTGGGGCAGAACTTTTAGTTTGACTTCATTTGGGGGTCTTTTTGCGTGTATGGCACCATGTTGGGTCTCTGGCAGATAAACCATAAATAAAGCCCTTCAGAAAACTCCAACCACTTCAAAGAAACAACAGCAAGGCCAGTAACAATCTGGCAGTCATCAGGTAAAACAGCCATAGTGCCTGGGAATCCTATACTATCTATCATTAGTCCTGTGCACCAGGTGCATACATTCATCATCATCAAGAGTTTCATACCAAGTCATGTTCTTAGCAGCAGCATTTGCTTAAGTTACAATTGTTTCATACATCATCATCTGTCACCATCCCCTCACCACCACTACCAGCTATGAACAAGATAGGCGAGGAAACAGAAGCACCAACTGCCAGATAGCCAGAGGTTGGGAATTTGATTCCTCCACCATGACTCCTTAATAGGGCTGGACTCAACAATCCCTAGGGCTTCTTCCAGATGATGATAAGATGACCCACCCATCCCCACAAAAGACCCACCCAACTCTGCCATGCAGACACATAGCATAAGCTGAAACAACTTCTTGTTCTTGTTCTTGTTCTTGCTCTTGTTCTTGTTCTTGCTCTTGCTCTTGCTCTTGCTCTTGCTCTTGCTCTTGCTCTTGCTCTTGCTCTTGCTCTTGCTCTTGCTCTTGCTCTTGTTCACCATGACCATGACCATGACCATGACCATGACCATGACCATGACCATGACCATGACCATGACCATGACCATGACCATGACCATGACCATGACCATTCACTACAGATACATTGTCTCCACTACTTTATATGACCACCTTATCAATTGTCACCAATCGTCAACAATATCATACTCGCCAACATAATGTGAAATTACCTGGCCTCAGAAATGGGTGGTGGTTCAGGGTGATGATGGCCAGTATCTTTCTTCCATCTCTGCATGTGGGTTGCCCCAGTGCTCCTCTACTTGGCACACACTGGATCCATCACTGGCCCTGCTTCTCTTTCACCCACTTAGAGTCATCACCAACCACTGGCATCTAAGGAAAAGACCCACCCAGCTATGTAGACCTACTACATAGGCTGCACATTATTACACAACTGTGCCAGTTTCCCAGCCACAATTCTGGACAAGTGAGGACAAAACAGCAGTTAGCACCTTCTTGAAATATTACTGTATGTTCCCATCCATCTTAGGTTTTGCCTGTGGTCTCTCTCTAACATTTCACACTCTCCATCTTTCAGTTTAATCCTGCTGGTGACAAAATGTTCTGCCTACATCTGCCATCAAAAGAAGCAAGCACGTTCCCCCCACATCTCATAGTGTAAGATACTGTTTGCTAGCCAAGCAGCAATGAAAGTGTACAACCCCACATATGTGACCCTCTCCTGGCTATGAATTACATCCACACCATTCAACCCAACCCCTTGCCTCAACAGTTTTTGGCTGATGCATGTTCACATACGCACTCTTGCTAGATCTCTGACCAGTGTTAATTTGTGGGGACTTTATTATGCCAGAACTCTTGAAATGATGGAAGAAAGGCAGGGAAGGGTTTAGATCCAGTTGATCCAGAATATTGAGCAAGAATTCAAAGGTTTAGCTATGACACAGAACTGTATACATTCAACTGGAAAGGGGTCCTTCATAAACTGGCTGCCCAGTTAATTTCAAAGGGAGGGAGGGACCTTTACTGTTCTCTGGCAGTAATAAATAAATAAATCTGAGCCCTTTCTGGATTCCCCCTGCCAACATTTTGGTTGGGTGAAGATTACAGAATGCGATTCACCAGGGCTCTGACAAGTTACTTTTTAGGACCATCGTTTCTGGAACCCACCAGCTAGTAGCTGACTGCAGCTGAAGGTCAATAAAAGTAATTTTTTAAGTTCTCACATTTGGTAAACCCATTGGCCAGATGGCTATAGCAGTTTGTGTAGCTGGCAGGTGCTAATTGCTGCTAATTGGTGAGGTGTCTTGATTGCACAATTGAGCATTAGGTGTAATTCTTGGACTTCGTACCTCAGAATTTGCCCTTTGTACTCTCTGTGCATTAGTCTGTGCTCAGGGTATCTTCTTCTTCCCCTTTCTCCCCCCAAAAACAAACAATGACAAACATATACAAACAAACCTCCACACACACCCCTCCCAGGTCAAGGTCAAGGTCTACCTTGCTCGAAATCCAGTTGTATCCGACTCTAGGGTTCGGGGCTCATCTCCGTTTACATCCAAAGAGCCAGTGATGTCTGCATCTGCAGATGTTTCCATGGTCATGTGGCAGTCATGACTAGATGCACAGAATGATGCTACCTTTCCTGCCAAAAAGTGGTACCTCTTTATTGACTTGCAGTTCCTGGCTTTCAAATGGCTGGCAGGAGTGGAGACAGACAACGGGCACTCACTCTGTAGTGCAGCACACGGGTCTTCAACTGCTGGCGAGTGTTCCCTACACTCTCAGGCGTCTCGTCATGCCTGCCACGTAACCATGGAGATGTCTGCAAATGTAGATGGTGCCGGCTCTTTGGCTAGAAACAGAGGTGTGCACTGCGCCCTAGATTTGGGCACCTCTGGGCGACCTTGGCCTTGACCCAAAAAGAGGTTTTGGTTCTCATGGTCTCTCCATGAGCCCGAAGAGAATTAGAAATCCCGACCTTCCCACAGGCCTTGTGAACTGAAGGAAGGTCTCCTCTGCTTCTCTCCAACCTCTTGAAACAAGGTTATTTCTAGTTTTCCCCCATCTCTCTCCTCCTCATCCCGCCTTCATCTCCTGCAATCGTGTGTCTTTATCGCAGCAAAAGAGTCCCTGGATAACTATTTAGTATAAACAAATCATGCAGCTTTAATGGAATTACCTCAGCCTTGGTAGTAAATAATTTATAGGTGGCAGTAAATAAAATATGTTTCTTCATCTCTCCCTCTCTTTTAAAGAGGAGATGGAGGGAGCCGAAATCGTCGGGCAGGAAAACACCCACCGGAGGAACCATTAACCGAGAATGCTTGTAAAAGAGAAGGCTCTGAAAGGAAAGGGGAATAAAAAGGGGGAAAAACCAAACACAATGTGTTTTGACTTCTCCGAAATGAGCGGCTAGAGGTCTATTGAGGGATCTCGGGGTGAAATAACCAAACCCGAAGGGGAACGAAGGGGTGATTAAGGAAGAGACACTCGCATGGGTTTAAGGGTTTCTCTTGGTGTAAAGTTTTAGCCTTATGAGCAAAAGCCAAAGGTAAAAATTGCCCTTGCCCGAAAGCCAGACATATCCGATTCTAGGGTTTGGTGCTCATCTCCGTTTATAGCCAAAGAGCCAGTTCTGTCTGCATCTGCAGATGTTTCCATGGATATGTGGCAGGCATGACTAGACACCGGAGCACATGCAATGCTGTTACCTTTCCCACTGAAAAGTTACCTATTTATCTACTTGCAATTTCTGCTAGGTTGGCAGGAACCAGGGCAGACGATGGTAGCTCACTTTGTTGTGCACTCATCAAATTCAGCATCCAGCTGAAGCCCTAACTTTTGAGCAAGGGAGATCATTACCTTTACTGCAATCTAAGTTTGGGAAAATAAGATTCATGGAGTCCTATAACTTTCTTCTTCTTCTTCTTCTTCTTCTTCTTCTTCTTCTTCTTCTTCTTCTTCTTCTTCTTCTTCTTCTTCTTCTTCTTCTTCTTCTTCTTCTTCTTCTTCTTCTTCTTCTTCTTCTTCTTCTTCTTCTTCTTCTTCTTCTTCTTCTTCTTCTTCTTCAATATCATTGTTCTTTTGGTATTGTATATAATGTATATTTCCTTCCACAATCACTATGTATGTAACTATGTTTACTGAGCTAAGTATTTGAAAGTGATGACAAGTTTATGTAGTTCACCTCGACAGATGGCTCTGTAGTAAGAATTTTATCAATAAAAAATTTCCTTCTAAAAATTTCTTCTTCTTCTTCTTCTTCTTCTTCTTCTTCTTCTTCTTCTTCTTCTTCTTCTTCTTCTTCTTCTTCTTCTTCTTCTTCTTCTTCTTCTTCTTCTTCTTCAGGTGTCATATTCATTCTGGATATTGGCTATCATCATGGCGATAGTCATCCTGTTCTTAACTCCTTGGAACAGTTCTTTTGAGGACCTTCCACACCACTCTCTCAGGTTCTTCAGCCATAAAGTCCGTCTACGTCCAGGACTTCTTCTCTTCCCAGGGATCTTCCCTTGCAGAGCGAGTTGGAGTATTCTATACTTTATGTTGTTCCTCATGATATGGCCAAGGTATTGGAGTTTTCTTTGCTTGATGGTCTTAAACAGGTCTTTTTCTTTATTTATCCGGCGCAATACTTCTACATTAGTCACATGGTCAACCCATGATACTCTTAGCAACCATTTGTAGATCCACATTTCAAAAGCTCCGATCCTCTATTCAGATCCTTTAGTCAATCTCCAAGCTTCAACTCCATACAGCAACACTATATGTTGTTGATAGACACCAGAATCATTAAACCTACAGGAATTTTCACTAGAACTAGATGTCCCAGGGACAATTATTTCACAGAACTGGCTCTATGTTTTCTTTGTTTTTCCACTTAATCCTTTTTAAAAAGTTTTTTTTTAAAAAAATGGTAGTGGTTAAATTAAAATAAATGTGTATTTTGTTCTTGATCAGATCCTGTTTTGCTTAAATGCTGTATGTTGTTTCCCCACCATCCCATGCTTTGCCCATGAATTTCAGCCTCTAAAGAAGTTTTCATGCTGTTTTCTAGCAGTTTTGGATGCTGCCTCCTGGAATAGCCTTGACCGTGAAACCAGAGCCCCAGATTCTTGACCTCAATTTCTAAGGGCATCTGTTGTGAGCTATAATTGCTTTATTGGTAACTTGAAACTTTGGCTTTAATAGTATTAACAGGAGCCGTAGGTTCATGTGAAGAAGAAGAAGTCCCATGGCTCCTTGTTAACCAAATAGTCAACAACATGTCAAACCAGGACATAAACAGCTTTTATTAAAGTTTGGCAGTCTCTGCTTTGGGTAGTTCTTGCTGGATTCTCACCTTGTAGAAATGGAAGAGAGAATTAGATGAGTTTCCATTGCATGAGTTGTACAAGGCGGGGACCTTTCAGCTGCCAATAAGAGTTTGGTAGCTTTATTTTAGAAGTGAAATATTTAGCAGCTGATACAGCAAAGTCAGTGGTTCCAGGCAATGCTCAAGAAAACAGTTCAATCAGCTTGCAATATAAATCTACTCTATATAAATCAGGAGTTCTCAACCTTTTTAAGCTATGGGCCGGGTCACGCTCCCTCAGACAGCTTCAGGGGCCAGACGGCCATTTTGCCCAGATGGCAAGGAACACTGTTACCTTTCCAGCCAAGGAGGTACCTATTTATCTACTTGCAATTTATTGCTTTCAAACTGCCTGGTTGGCAGATGAGCATTGGGTGTCACACTTGGAAGATGAGCGCTGGTTATGACACTTCCACCACTGCCGCTGTGCAATTACCATGGTCATTACCTTGAACTGTCCACATATATCTGTGCAACAGGATTTTGGCCACTGCTTAGCATTGCAAGAGGGCAGTGGTGGGATGTCAAAATTTTTACTACCCTACCGTGATGTCATCACAGCGTGGGCAGAGCTAATGTCATGATGTCATGGCCGGAGCCAACATCATGATGTCATGATGTTGGGGGCTGGGCCAAATAAAAATAAAAATAAATTAAAAATAAGCACACACGCACACACCCCTCAACCCACCCACCCACCCACAACACAAACCTGTAAATAAATTAAATAAATTAAATAAAAATACATTAAAATACATCCACCTACCCACCCCAAACACAAATCAATCAGAGCTTTTAAACCAGAGCTTGAAGCTTATTCTGGCTAATCTTTCTCACACTAGGTCAGATGGAAGGAACTACAGAATGAACTCACCACAAGATGGCTTCATTTTGGCACTTTTCAACTTTTCAACAATTAAAGAAGTTAGGTACTAAGTCTTTGCCTAACCAGTTCTCTAGGATAATATGCCTTAATGTCAATGTAAAACAGCTGCACCTCCTTAAGGGTTCTCCAATGGGAACAGCAATTGGAACAGCACAGATGTTGCTTTGATGAGGCAATTCCAAGACTTTGCTTAAAAACCCCAAGCCAGGCTGCCAGGCCTTTTTAGGAACTGTGGTAGTACATCAATATAGGTAAAGGTATTAAATACACATTAAAATATACACAGACACACCACATCCAAAGGTGAGTCACTTACCTTGGGGAGTAGGCTATAGGGAGCTTCAGGCTAGCAGCTTCTCTTCCTGCTCCCCGCTTGGGAGGACAGCAAGGAGGCCGTGCATACGCACCAAACACTGTAGGGGGGCATGCACACCAAGTACTTGGTGCACATGTGCAGTGGGGGAACCAGTGAAAAGGTAAGCCCCGAAGGTGGTTTCCCACAAAAGCTGCTACCGGTTCTCTGGGACACTGGGAATAGTTACTACCGGTTCTGGCGAAGTGGTGCAGACCTGTTACATCCCATCACTGTAAGAGGGATACTTCCCAAGCTCCAGTGTATCTTCTGACTGAGAGATTTGTTTCAGTAGGCTACCAGACAGCTTCCATGTTCTTCACACAGCAACATTCACAGGCTAATTCACTTGTGAGCTGCCCAGAAAGTGCATTAAGCACTTATATGGGGTGATGCATAGAAGTCCAATTGCTTTGCTAGTTAAGTAAAGGTAAAAAGGGACTGCAGTGGCTCAAGTGGCTAAGATGCTGGCTGGAAGGCTGGAGGTCAGCAGTTCAATTCCCGAGTACTGCTGGATGGAATGAGCTCCCGTTTTTGTCCCAGCTCCTGCCAACCTAGCAGTTCAAAAGCAAGAAATTGCAAATAGATAAATAGGGACCACTTCTGTGGGAAGGTGAACAGTGTTCCGTGCGCTCCGGTGCCTAGTCATTCTTGCCACGTGACCACAGAAACGTCTGCAGAAGCAGACAGCGCTGGCCGTTCGGCTTTGAAACAGAGATGAGCACTGAACCCTAGAGTTGGCTATGACTGGCTTTCGAGCAAGGGGAACCTTTACCTTACCAGCTGAGCTTATCATGGACTCTTCTAGAAGTTGTTTTGTGTGCTGACTAAAATCCAAAAGTGGTGCAGAAGAGCTTCACTTATATGTCAAAGCAGTCGTGTCAACTGTGGATATTCCCCTTTACTTTTCTTTTGAGTGTTGGAAGACTTTCATCATAACCAATACCATTCCCCCCCCCCCCAAATACCTCCAGAAAAATCATCCAGGCGGTATAAATCAGGTACTGTAAGGCTTACCTCGCTTCTCATGCTTGTAAGCTTTGAAGTTGAAGTGGCCTCCTACCTTCTCAACTCAGCGGCCGAAATGAATATGCGAGCCGAGATAGATCCGTCTAGAGTTGTATCTGCTCCATTATATTAAACAAAGTGAAGTATTTTGATACTAATTGCAGTGAGAAGGTGATGGGCTTACCCTGTAATTGATTTAATGAAGTTCCTATGAAACTTCCAGGAGAGGTCCAGTAATGGGCTCCCTATGGTTGTGTGGGTAGGAAGGAAGAAAGAGGGAAATGGTTGTGTTCAGTGGTGGGTTGTCAATTTTTTTGCCACCACACCGTGACGTCATCGCAGTGTGGGTGGAGCCAACATCATGATGCCATGATGTTGTGGGTGGGGCCAAAGATTTTTTTAAAATAATAAAATAAAATAACTACACACACACACACACACACACACACACACACGCACACACACACACACACACACACACACACACACCTCAGTCCACCCATGGTTGCATCACTGTGGTTGGGGGGTAGCTTCGGGTAGGTAAGACAGTGAGAAGGTGGGATCCAATACAGATAACATTGAATGACAAGCAACTTTCTATTGAATTCACATTAGAAAGGTTTTGCTTATGTGCACATATACCCACTTGTATGTATGAAGGGACTATGGTGGCTTAGTGGTTAAGAACTTGATGACTGGAAGGTCAGCAGGTCAGCAGTTCAAGACCTGAGTGCTGCATGACGGAGGGAGCTCCCATCTCTGTCCCAGCTCCTGCCAACCTAGCAGTTCGAAAGCAAGAAATTTCAACTAGATAAATAGGGACCACTTCGGTGGGAAGGTAAACAGCATTCTGTGCACTACAGTGTCTAGTCATGCCAGCCACATGACCACATAAATGTCTGCAGATGCAGATGGCGCTTCCTCTTTGGCTATAAACAGAGCTGAGCACTGGACCCTGGCCTAGAGTCAGATATGACTGGCTTTTGAGCAAGGGTGACCTGTGTATCTTCACCGTATTGGCTCTGTGA
This sequence comes from Furcifer pardalis, assembly GCA_030440675.1. Taxonomy (NCBI): domain Eukaryota; kingdom Metazoa; phylum Chordata; class Lepidosauria; order Squamata; family Chamaeleonidae; genus Furcifer; species Furcifer pardalis. Next base: position 32,701,280 of record CP126899.1, on the reverse strand, counting down.
AGCAAAGTGACATTACTCAACCAGCGTCATTTTGACTAAAGACATGCTAGAAAGACGTGTTGCCATGAATATGTTCTAGAAAAACAACAACCATGTTCGAGATGTATCTTAGCAGCAGCAGTGTGTGAGACGGCTGACTGGTGGCCACATTTCTGTCCAGAGAAAAGTCCTCAGTTTGAACAGCAGATGGTCCTCACTCAGAAGTGGTCCTTGTTTTGAAAGGCCTTCTGCTCCAAGTGTAAGTTGGGGAACCTCAAAAGAGGAGAACGGCCTGGCCATTGAAGTCACCCATCTCCAGTGAGCAGCTGGACTTATTTTCTAAGTTGGCAGCCATGCTCATAAAATTGTGATGTGCAAACTTTAGGCAGGTCTGTACTTTGTTTTGTCCTTAGTTGTGCTGCCCAGTAAGTAATCTTCTGGACAGGAAGATGGCCAGGCTTTCTTTCTTTATTCGTGTCAGATGCACCACCAGCATATAATAACATACAAAGCTAAAATTAACACATCTAAAAACAAAATACGGTGGAACCCCAGTTAACAAATGGCCCGGTTAACATAAAAACCACAGAGCAAAAGGAAATCCATAGGCTGGTGGTGTGCCCAAAATGCTAAATTTCCTTTTTTAAGGGAACAGCAACACCTTGATTAAAACATCAGTTTGTACACTTCATGAGACTTAGCATGTGTGGGTATTTGTGTGCATGGAGACAAGAGAATATCCATCCATCCATCCATCCATCCATCCATCCATCCATCCATCTATCCATCTATCTATCTATCTATCTATCTATCTATCTATCTATCTATCTATCTATCTATCTATCTATCTATCTATGGTTAACAAATGGCTCAGTTAACATAAAAATTGCATAACAAAAGAAAATCTGTAAAAAATAGTGGCTCGGTTTAGGGAATTTTTTTTGAATGGATTAATTGGTTTTCAATGCATTCTGAGGAGAAATTCAATTAAAGTCATATTCGCTGGAAGGGCACGTCCTGGAGAACGCATTAATTATGTTAACTGAGGTTCCACTGTCCTGTATTTGGAAAATGTTGTCAAGATGCAATATCAGAATTAGACACTAGGAGGAACCAGAAAGTACGTCCCTCCCCCCACCCTCCCTGAATGACCAAACAACAAAGCATTAATAAGACACAACATGCAGTGAATTGCCACTGTGAGTGGAGCAATAACCATCCAGTTACCTCAAAGTAATGATTAATGTAAAGAGTTCCTTAAAAAAAAGGTACCTGAGGAAACAGAAGACTCTAACTCCAGGAGAAGTCAGCTGCAGAAAACAATATTAAGCCATGTATAGAGGCATTTGCCAAACATCATGATGTAAACTTCTTGTCAAGCTGGTTTTCTACATTTGGTTGAAATAAAATAAGAACTAGTCAGCCGTTTTGAACAGTTTTCTAATTTCCACTGTTTCCTTTAGGTTCACTGCCTCTGGGAATAGTTGGAAAGTAACAGAACAGAGCGTTCCATGCGCTCCGGTCTCTAGTCATCCCTGCCACATGACCATGGAAACGTCTGCAGAAGCAGACAGCGCTGGCTCTTCGGCTTAGAAACAGTGATGAGCACTGACCCCTAGAGTCGGATACGACTGGCTTTCGAGCAAGGGAAACCTTTACCTTTACTAACAGAACAGAAAAAGGAATCCATGTCTTTTTAAATAAAAATATACATAATTGATGCAAATATAACCTTGATCTTCTTGATGGAAAACTTCACTGTTCTTGAGGGCAGCCTACAAAGCTGTGGATTTTAAAATAAATAAATCAACACACGCACAATGAGTGGTTGATTGATAGCCTGAGCCAAAAATTCAGTCTTTCCCTTCCTCTTTTCTCCCTCCTCTTGTCTACCATGAGAATCTCTACAAAACCAAGGGAATGTCTTAAATGTTAACGACTGTAATCCTAGATAACCCAGTTTTTTTTACTACATCTCTGTCAAAGATTATAAGGCATCATTTAGCTGATGTCTTGAAAACCTCTGGTGAACCAAAACAAAAAATGGCCACAAACACAAGATAGAAGGCAGCAACTGCAAAGAGGAGGAAGAATAAAAAGAATAAAAAGGGACATTATGCTGGCAAACCAGAATGGCAATAATCTCTCCCATTCACATACATAAACTTCAGTCTGAACAACTTTGCCAAAGTCAATTTTAAAATTCATTCTTTTAATAGGACACGGTACACATCCTTGAAACCTATGCTTCAAAATTTTGAGATCTGATGGAAGGAACAGCTAATGGTGTCTATTTTTAAAGTATTTTATGTGATTAAGTCAATTTTTAAAATATTTTAATATTTTCTTAGTAGAATATTAGAACTGCCCACTGGGGTCACCAGCTAACACTGCATCACTAATAATAATAATAATAATAATAATAATAATAATAATAATAATAATAATAATAATAATAATAATAATAATAATAATGATGATGATGATGATGATGATGATGATGATGATGATGATGATGATGATGATGATGATGATGATGATGATGATGATGATGATGATGATGATGATGTCTGCTACTTGGTCTAATCCATGTGTCCTATACTGAATCAAGAGCACTGAATTCAAATCTGAAGTCCAATTCTGCCTAGGACATCAGGATCTCAAGTTAATTATGTGTATAGACGCAATTAGCTACATTCTCTCATTCCCTAATCTTACTCATCTTTAGCAACAACAACAACAAAAAAACTCACTGTGGCCTAGCTGTACTATCCAATAAGATGGTTTCACACTAGAGACAAGCCCTTGGTCTATCTCTCTTTATATACCTATTTCTGATGTCAGCTCACTGACTGGCTCAGACATGCCTAGCCGCTGCTGGAACATGCATGCCACCAGGAGACGTGATTTAGCTGAGGCAGCAGCAGGCATAAGTGGTAGCTGCAACTGTTATAATGTTCCCATGTAAATATACATTACCCAATACCTGACCACTTGAACAGCTATAGCATGCCTATAACTTAAAATCTGTACGTGATAGGCAAGTTCTGAGTTCAGCAAACTTGATATCATGTAAATCACATGTGCCATTCCCATTAGTAAAACCATTGTTGTGCAGTGGAATCATTTACAAATGTGTCGCACCAGTATAGCAGGTTGTGGAGCTTTGCATCCTGCCCACCTACCAGTTTGAAAGCAAGGGATTACAAGTCAGTAAACAGCCACTGCTTGGGTGGGAAAAGTGACAGTGTTCTGTGTGCTCCTGTGTCTAGCCATACCCACCATGGAAACACAGATAGTTTGGCCATAAATGAAGATGTCACCAACCCCTAGAGCTGGACACTTTTGAACATGGGAGATCTTTACTTAGTACAGTCAAACCTCGCATAAAGAGCGCTTCGCTTAAAGAGCAGAATTTTCTCTGAATGTTTGCTTCGCTTAACAAATAAAACCAACCAAAAACTCGCTTAACAAATAAATTGGGGTTTGCAATCCCCCCCACATTTGGTCACTTCCAATGGTGTTTCGCTTAAAGAGCAAACTTGCTTAAAGAGCAATCCTGTGGAACGCATTATGCTCTTTAAGCGAGGTACAACTGTATAATATGTTTTTAGCAGAGTAAGAAACAACCCTCCTCCTGTCTCAATTCCTCTCCATTTCCCTTTGTTTGCATTTATTCTTGCCATTGCAAGATGCAATGACTAAGTTTAAAGCCAATACTGTATCCTATTTTTTTCTGAATTAAAGTGAACAATAATGGTGTTAACTAACACAAGCACTCTTCCAGAAGTCAAATGATGGATGATGGCAGTGGAATCTAGACAAAATATTAATTAAAAACATCAGAAAGGAGGTATTTGGAAGGGGAAAAAAAAGAGATTACAGTGGAAATCTTTGGTTATACAGGCCTGGGTCTGGTGTATGGTGACACTTTAAGGTTGACTGGACCTTTACAAAGTTCATCCTAGCTGTGTCATACAAGATCGGAGGTAAAAGGCATGAAATGTCTGGTCAGGATGGAGTCTTGCTGCTGAGGTTAGGTAGGTGGTTGCCGAAGGTGAGGGGACCCACGAGCGAAACAGGGCAGGGGGTTTATAATGTGTGTGTGAAAGTCTAAAGCCAAAGTATGCATCGAAGAATATTTGCTACCTAGCCGAGGGGAGAAGCAACCGTAGAAAAACCAACCCAGGGCGGCTGTTTCAGCCAGATGGGTGGAGGATAAATATACTGTACACCGTAAAGGTAACAGATCTCCCTTTTTTGAAAGTTAGTTGTGTCTGACTCTAGGGACTGGCGCTGTCTGTGTTGGCAGACATTTCCATAGTCACGTGGCAGGCGTAACGGGATGTGGAAGTGCACAGAACACTGTTACCTTTCCTGCTGACATAGTACCTGTTTATCTACCTACAATTTCTTGCTTTCAAATTGCTAGGCTGGCAGGAGCTGGGGGAGATGATGGGAGGGTGTCACGCAGCACTCAGGTCCCAAAACTGCTAAGCTGCCAACCTTGCATTCATCAAACTCAGCATCTTTATCTGCTGAGCCACCCACGGCAAACAAACAGACAGACAGACACTTTTTTTTTACAACTGGTAACACCTGTTATTCAGATTAGTCATGGAGCTTCTGCCTTTTGAATTGCAAAGGTTAGTGTCACGTACCAGCTGGGCCCCTCACTTCTGGAAAACCTCCTGTAAACCAAAACAAACACAGGGCGGGCTGGACGGCAAAATAGAGAACAACTCTCAGCTGCTTATCAGCTACAAGGAGGTTTAATTGGGTAGCGTGTTCAAAGTTGTGTGTGAAATGCAATGCTTCTCTTACCCTTTTAGTCCAATGAAGACAAGTTGTTCAGAAAAATGATGAAGATTTATTGATCAGGTTCATAAAGAATAAAAGTCAGTAGCATAGGTCAGTCCAATACAGTCCACAGGTAATCTAGGTAACCATTTTTAAGGAGCAAAAATGCATAGCTCCTAGGCTAAAGAATGTTAGCCCATAGAGATCCAGAAACAAAAGCTCTCTAATCAAAAACAGGTCTTAACTCATGGAGAAGCAGAGACGAACTCCTTCGTCTCTCCAAAATGGAGAATTTGCAGTCAGGTGGGATAGCTTTAGCCAATCAAGTAACAGAGAGCAACAGAGAATAACTTTCTCAAAACAATAGTTGTTTACACACGTGCACCGAGAATGAACAGAGAATGTTCTCTGTTTAGTCAAAACATCCAGGAGCTTAGCTAGCTAGGAAAAGATAACACGGGTACACTGACACTGAAAAACATGCTGTCTATGACACAGCCTTGAGGCTCAGAGAAGACAAAAGATTTGTTCTGAGGCCTATATGAAACTACTATTTAACCAAGCTTTGAGAGCATTAGGAAAAAGATGTCGTTTTCTGATGTCGTTAGTAAATGGGTGCAAGACAGATATTGTGGCATTACACATCAGATTCTCCTGTACCTGGTGTGTATAAATTGATTCCAGGAAGCTTCACTCTTCTGTCTGACGATGTGAACTTGATCCACAAAAGTTAACATTAAAATACAGCAGTCTTTAATGTGCCACAATGTTTGTTTGTTTTCTTTCTTTCTTTCTTTCTTTCTTTCTGTTTAATCTCCGATATCCTTGAAACACAGACTAACATTGCTATCATTTTAAAAAATTCAGGGGGGGGAAAAAAAAAAGAATTTGCTAACAGTTAGCGCAGTACAGTAAAACCTCGGATAACGTTAAAACCTGGTTCCACAAGTCTTGGTGTTAACCGATTTTTAGTGTTATCTGATGCATGTTAAAATCCTATGGGATCCATAGAGATACATTGTAACCACACAGGCTTTAGCGGTTGTTATCCGATGCATCCCATAGGATCTTAATGTTATCCGATGCAATTCTCCCCCCCCCAGATTGCTTAATGTTATGCGATTTTAGTGTTATCCGATACTAATGTTATCTGAGGTATTACTGTACTACATATTACTTACCCACTGCGGTAAGTGCTCCAACACTGGAAGAATTGGACAACCAGATCTGCTTTGCTTTGGATTCCTTTATCGAGGACAGGGTTGGACCCAATGACTTAAAACATACGTCCTCAAACGTGGCCCTCCACCTGTTCTTGGGCTTCAATTCCCAGAAGCCCTGACCAGCAGGAGTGCTGTCTTGGGCTTCTGGGAACTGAAGTCCAAGAACCCCTGGAGGCCCCTTCCAACTCAGCGATCTTATGATTCTATAGGCTGAATATTAGGAAAGACTTCTTAACTGTTAGAGCAGTATGACAGTGGAACCCAATGCCTCGAGAGGTGGTTATTTCTCCAACACTGGAAGCATTTAAGAGAGAATTGGACAGTCATCTGTCAGATCTGCTTTGATTCGGATTCCTCCACTGAGCAGTGGGCTGGATTTGATGGTTTTGAAGGCCCCTTCCAACTCAGTGATTCTATGATTCTATTGCGATCCTGTTCAAGTTACAACCGACATTTTCTAATTTTGCACCTGTACATAAAAATTAGCAATTACATTTTATGCCAGTCAGTGTCAATGAGACACTGGGCATGAAGACCCAGGTCAGGTGCGTTGATGCCACCACACACACACACACTCAACCTGGAAGAAGGGGATTTCCTCCCTCCCTCCTTTGTTACTGGAGTCTTTCCCCCTTTTCTCAGTTTTCATGTCTCTCTCGCTCACCTCCGTTCTTGTCTCTGCCTCTCTTCTCCCCCTTTGGCCCTTCTTTCTTGGGCTTCTGGGAATTGAAGTCCCCCTGTGGGGCATGAGCCCCATATTGGGAAACACTAGTCTACACAGATGTGTAGGGTAAAGACCAGCTGCATTTCTCTAGCTCTTGAGGTCCGTTCGGCCTCTCTTTTTGGAATGGTTGGGTCATAATCTCATTACAATAGAGCAGGGGTTCGCAACCCAAGGCCTGTGGGCCGGATTGGGCCCATAGCACAATTTCAGGTGGCCGCCCACCTCTCCGAGGGCATTCAAGAAACAAAATGGCCATCCTCTTTCAAGCTGTTGGGACAAAATGGCTGCCCCCATTGTGCAGGCAGGGCAAAATGGCCATCCGGCCCTTGAAGCTGACTGAGAGAGTGCGACACGGTTCCCGGATTGAAAGAGTTGGGGGTCCCTTCAATAGATGTTGTGAATTCCAGCTCACCTTATTCCTTGGGCTTGAGATACGAAGTAAGCTGGGTCCAAATCTCAGAGACAGGAAAAATAAAGTATTGCAAAACAAACAAACAAACACCAGTGTGCTAAAAAATATTATCGTTTCTTCTTTTAATTTATGTGTAAGCCGCCCAGAGTCGGGTTTACCTGATTGGGGCGGGATAATAAATATGAGTAAATAAATAAATAAATAAATCAGTTTGACTAGGAACTAGCTCTGCTGCTTTGGTTGAGACTGATGTGAAGATTTTTCTTTTGCCGACTGCTTGCGCTTTTTTTCTAGATGGTTGTAAAGTGTCACAAATAGAGACGCAAAACATATTTCAAGTATCGTCAGCGAAATGCACGCAAACACTTACATCGGAATTAGTTAAATACAACCATGTAAGAACAGTTTCTTATTCCAACATAAAGATAGCATGCTGAATCAATGGGATTAAAACCACTGATTTAACAGGTATGTTCTTTGGCTAGCACATGTATGTTGGCCACATTCATGGCATTACTGAGTTGGAAGGAACTCTAGAAGTTATCTAGTCCACTTGTCTTCTGGGTAAGCAGTGATCAAGAGCATCTATTTGTGGATACAGTAGTTGTGTTCTATTAATCCATCCATCCATCTATCCATCCATCTATCTATCCATCTATCTCTCTATCTCAGGGGTTTGCAACCTGTGGCCCTTGGCCCAGCCCCGGCCCGCAGCATCATTTCATGTCACTGCCGCTACCACCAGAAACAGAAGGGGATACATTTTTATAATTTGCGTAATTTATGTAATTTATGGCAGCATAAATGGACCCGTGGCTGTCATAAACACATTTACAACAGCCACAGACACATTTTATGGCAGCGTTTATGACGGGGGGAACCATCAGTTCGGCCCACTCAGCTGTCTAAAGGGGCGTGGTCCGGCCCACAGCATGAAAAGGTTGAGAATCGCTGACCGACCGACCGACCGACCGACCAACCGACCGACCGACTGACCTACCTACCTACCTACCTATCAACCCACCCCAACTGGTGCAAGCACCACTCTGGATGGTTTACAACAATAAAATAAACACCCCACAAAACAATATTATCAAACAGAACAATCCAAACAAGATTGGGGAAGGTTGTCGAGAAAGTGGTGGTATGGTAGTTCCAGGGGGCCTGGAGGAAGCGGATTATCTGGACCCTTTCCGGTCAGGCTTTATCTTGATCTTGACCTTGACCACCACCACCACCACCACCTCCTCCTCCTCCTCCTCCTCCTCCTCCTCCTCCTCCTCCTCCTCCTCCTCCTCCTCCTCCTCCTCCTCCTCCTCCTCCTCCTCCTCCTCCTCCTCCTTCTTCTTCTTCTTCTTCTTCTTCTTCTTCTTCTTCTTCTTCTTCTTCTTCTTCTTCTTCAGGTACTGTATCCAATCCGGATATTGGCTATTGTATATACTGTATATTTCCTTCCACAATCACTATATATGTAACTATGTTTACTGAGCTGAGTTTTTGAAAGTGATGACAAGTTTATGTAGTTCACCTCGACAGATGGTTCTGTAGTAAGAATTTTATCAATAAAAAATTTCCTTCTAAAAAAAAAATTTCTTTCTAGACCAGCTATAAAACTGCCAAAATGAAGTGAGTCCATTCTGCAGTGTCTTTCACCTGATCTAGTGTGAGAAAGATGAGTCGGCAACACAAGGTGGTTGTTTGCCCAGGATATACCTGATTTCCATGTACCCCATCACATGCAACTGACGAGGTGGGGTGTAGTCCACGAAAACCTGTGCCCAACAAAACTGATTCCTTCTGAAAATGCTATATCATATTCTTTGTAGGTTTGGCTGCAGTTGTCTTCCTGGGAATTGCCCAGTACAGCGTCCATTTGGGGTCCAGCCATCACAGTCCATGGGTCGGCAGGGGTTTCCTCTGCCTAGACTTTCTGTTCACCTCTCCTTTAGCCCAGCCAAAATTGCTTCATTCTTAATCCATGGCCTCCCTGGAGGCCAGGCTCCAGGCTGCTGTTGGGAACTGCCATGCTCAGTTGAGCATGAAGGAGGAACCCTCCAGCTGTTCTAAAAGGAACAAGGAAGTGGTGTGTGTGGGGGGGAGATGATCTTCTTTGTCTGGGAAAAGCAAAACAGAGTGAGATGAGAACATTAAAAAGAAAAGGCCCTGCCATCTTCGAAATAGTAGACGGTGCTCCTTATTGACCGGGGCTCTGTTGCTTATGAGGAAATGGCAGAAGCAGACGGCGCTGGCTCTTCGGCTTTGAAACAGAGATGAGCACTGAACCCTAGAGTTGGATGCAACTGGCTTTCGAGCAAAGGAGACCTTTACCTTTACATAGTTGCTGAGCTCGACAACTGGGGGGTTGGTAGGTCCTAAGTTTGAGTAGGTCATAAGTTGGTAGGTCATAAGTTTGAGACTCCTGCATGATGGAGTGAGCTCCCATTGTTTGTCCCAGCGCCTGCCAACCTAGCAGTTTGAAAGCAAGAAATTGCAAGTAGAAAAATAGGTAGTGTTTTGGCAGGAAATGTAACAGCATTCCATGTGCTCCAGCATCTAGCCATGCCTGCCACATGACCCATGGAAATGTCTGCAGACTCAGATGGTGCTGCCTCTTTGATTGATTTGATTTGATTTGCTGGGCTTGTATGCCACCCAATTGAACTACGACTCAGGGCGGCTAACGATAATCACAATACCATCTAGTCACAATACATCTCATAATTACAATATTACAGTACAACAGAATACAGTGGAATCAAACAATATCATATCATTATTACAAATCACAGTATCAAAAAAGCATTATAAAAGAGAAAAACAGCCAATTGAAAAGTCCCATAGCAACGATACAAAAGTCACCTCACAAATACGTCACGGCACCCCAACCAAAACCACAGGTGGAAGGGCCATGGAGGACATGTCGGCGCTTCGGCACGTCACCGTCATCAGCCTCCCGTGACCACAGGGCCTTTTTTTATCCTCCTGGCCAGAGGGAGGGCCGAGGAGGGTGCGTCGTTGTCTTTAGTCTCTTCAGCTGTAAACGGAGATGAGTACCCCCCCTTTAGAATGGGACTTGACTGGCTTTCAAGCAATGGAGACCTTTACCTATTATTATAATTTGAGGGTACTTATGCACAGATATCACATGGGTGTTCCATTGAAAGAACATGGGTTTGGTTTCCTTTTGAGGCTACCTTGGGGTGCCATTCAAGACAAGCCCTGGCCATTTCCCCACCTGAAGTACAAAAACCACAGTCCTGTTCCCAGGAAAGATGCAATTTGGTCGGGAATGCTCACCTTACAGTATATTGATGCCCAAAGTAGAAATGGTACCAACAGTAGGAAAAATGCAATTGTCGTCACCAGCACCACCACCATCTTGCATATAGCAACGAAGACCTTTCTATCTGAGGAAGCTAACGTTGCAGAGATGTAAGACCAACCAACATGCTCAAGTTGGGGGGCTGCTGGCAGACAACAACAGTCTATGTGAATGTGGAGAGGTACCGAATCCGTCTCATTTACTGATCTGCTGATTACTGTCAGAAACATGCATGGATGTCGGCAGTGTTACAAGTGTTACAGTGTTACAAGTGTTGTCGGCAGACAACGAAGTGAAGAAGATGGCTTCAATTTGGCAGTTTAAAGTCCGACCTGGACATGAAAGAAGAAAAACCACAGTTAGACATTTTCTGTGGTTTTTTCTCACTTCCCTTGATAGGTTATTTCCCTGCTCCTTCTCTTCCCAGTCCATCTTTTGGTTCTTCTAGAGTTAAAGTTCAAGATTGGCTATAGTAATAGAGTAGACCCTACTGCCAGTGACTGATCGTCTGGTGGCAGCTAACTAACCTGACCACCCTGAGGACTAATGGGTGCCTAAGTCCACAAGGAAGGGTAATAGATAATAGTCTCCAAGTGGATTAAATCCCACTTGAGTCTGTCTTGAGGAGGGCAGCAGCTTCATCCATACTTTATGTGCCCAAAGGGCTCAGGACCAGAAAGTGACTTGTGGAACTGGGTCAGTGGTCCTATGGGTACCTGCGATGCAGAAGGCAAATGGAAGCCAACTGTATTGTATTGTCCCCAGGACAATCTTCATGGTCGATTGCCATGATGGTCACCAATATTTGGAATTGGATTCGGCACTCAAGGAAGAAGAGTTAAAGTCTTGCTATCTTGTGTGCCATGCATTTTGCCCACTGAAACAGCTGGCATCCCTTATGTGGCTAGTGATACATCTTAGATTTTCTATCTCCATCCTCCAGATTCAAGCCATAAATCTAGAGGCTCCTCAAGTTAAGGGCTGACATCTCCCCACCTTCCCTCAGGTGGCAAAAAAAAAAAATGGCAATCTCAACATGAGCAGATGAAGAAGAGAGATGGATCAGGTGGATGCTGAAACCTGGAGACCCTGTTGTGCGGATTTCCATGGCAACATGGAGAACATACAATTAACACCCCATGGTAACTGAACACTGTTCCTGCTTGGTAAATGAGTTCGGTCGTGATTCCATATTGGGAATCCTAATTTCTTTCCGAGCCGCCCTCTCCCCCCACCCTTTCAGGTTTCTGACCGAAGTCTTTATCTTCCACACACCCTTGGTGCTATTTGTTAGGTTTTGTTTGATGGCTGTAGGTCTCCATCTATCAAGAAATAATTACTGTATAACAGCACATTGAAGAGTTCTTTAATAAGTGTGCACGGAATAAGACACTAAACTTATAATTCTTCCACCCTGAGTGCCTGTTCCCATTTACAGTGCTGCGAGAAAGTCCTGCTCCAAAATTATATGGAGTCATATTGTGATGTCTACTCTGCCCACACAAGAGATAGCTGTTGACACTAGGAGTTGGATAAAATGTTTGCATTTTAGTGGATACACCAGTTCAGAAAATATATCCTCTTGTTGGTGTTGCTCCACCTAAAATCAGGAGAGAAGTAGCAGTGGATGCTGAGAGAACTAAGCAAGAGAAGGACCTTCGACATCTTCTGAATGGAGATGAGACTCAAGTCCACTGACACAGATCCAGGAAGAGCTTTATGGCAAGAACAAACATTCTTGAGGGTACACAAGAGCAAAACCAAATCAGAAGATGGAGGAAGGAGCTCATTGGACAAGGAGCAACATTAAAGGAAGAGATGGCTGAGGGACTCAATCTCCCCTATGTCACTTGGAAGACCCTGAATAGGCTGAGGGTCGGAGTGCCTAAATGCAAGACCAACGTGCTCAAGTGGGGGCTGGTGGTGGACGACAACACACTGTATGAATGTGAAGAGACACAGAATCCGGCTCATTTGCTAGTCGGCCAATTGCTACCAGAAACATGCACCAACGAGGACTTTAAGTTTGGTCAACATCAAAGCACTCACCACCTCTTGAGGCAGTTGATTCCACTGTCATACTGCTCTAACCATTAAGACATTTTTCCTGGTATTCAGCCTATCTGGCATCCTATTGTAACAGCCCGTTATTAGCTTCCTGCACTCTGGGATTATGGAGAATAGATCTCTCCCTTCTTCTTTAGAAGTATACAACAGGTATTTGAAGAGTGCTAGCATCATATAACCTCTCAGTCGCCTGTTTCTCAAGGCTAAACGTGTCCAGTTCTTTCAGTCTTTTTTCATATGACTTGGTTCAGATTCTACTGTCCCTAGTTAATAATAATAATTCCTTGCCGTCAAGTCAATTCTGACTTGTGGTGACCCTTTCTCGGGTTTTCTAGGTAGAAAATACCCAGAAGTGTCCTGTGATTGTACAGCTTGCTCAGGGCTAAACAGGCTGGCTTTTATCCTGGGAAGCACATCAGGGAATCAAAATCCCAACTTCTGGCTTAAACCACCAAGCTATCCAGAGAACTCTTATCTCTTAAGCCAGGGACGGGCAACCTTGGCACTCCAGGTGTTCTTGGACTTCAATGACCAGAAGCCCAAGTCAGCACATCTGCTGATCAGGGCTTCTGGGAGGTGAAGTTCAAGAACAGCTGGAGCGCCGAGTTTGGTCTTAGGCAAAAGAAACTACGGTACAATCCAAAGTCTTTGGCGCATGATTATTTTGAACCCTATTCCATGATTAATGCACATGGTAATGTGGAGATTAATCTCCAGCAGCTTTTTAAAAATACATGTTTGTTATTCGTTTGCCTAACAGAGAACTGTTGGGTTCCCCTTGAGAATTGCCTTGATAAAGTGAACTAGGCAAACAAGAGAGATGAAACTGAAATGCATATGCTTAATCAATTAAGGCCAAATCAGTTTTGTCCTTTGTAAATTTCATTTAGTAAAAGGAAAACCAAGTGTTTCATTAACAGACTCCTAAATAAAAGAAGTGCTCATTAAATGCATTTATTATCCTTCTGAGAAGCAGTGACTATGCATTGGAATAACATTTGTGCAGTGTCTGACGACTTTAACGAAGTGTAATATTTTAGCCTTTTTATAAATAAACATCAATGTTAACAGGGAGCTGTTTATTACCTTTTCTCTTCCACTTCCCTTTTTCTCCCTCTTCTAGCTGATTAAAAGACTGTATCAAATTTCTAAACATGATCTCCAATTTCCCAAAACCAGTTCAACTATTGCAGAGATAATTGGTAATATTTTCAGATCAGCCTTTTATCATGCATGCAACCAGCCTTCATAGTTCACGGATCTTTATGAATGATTCAGACGTGGTCGTTCTCCTTTCCTAACTTTTTTCTTATTTATTTGTTTCTTTATTAAGAAATTTTGCCCAGAAAAAACAGGTCTCAGGGCAAGGTGCAGACAATATTAGATAAGTTGAAACAATTTAAAACAATGTGCATTCAATTAGAATTCTCTTTAAAACGGTTTGTTTGTTTGTTTGTTTGTTTGTTTACTTACTTACTTACTTACTTACTTACTTACTTACAGTATTTAGACTTGTATAGCTGCCCCAAAACCAAAGCGACTCCATTCTGGACCAGCTGCAGCCTCCGAATGGTCATCAAGGGCAGCTCCATGTGGAGCGCATTACAATAATCCAACTGGGAGGTGACCAGTGTGTGAGTGACCGTGAGTCCCGGTGCAGCAATGGCTTCAACTGGCAAATCACATGAACCTGAGTGAATGTGGAAGGGTTTTCAAGCCAGGGCCCTGGTCATGCTCTCTCAGTCAGCTTTGAGGGTCCAACAGCTATTTTGCCCTGCTTGAACGATGGGGGTGGCCATTTTGTCCCAACAGCTTCAAGGGGGCAGCCATTATGTTTCTTGAAGGCCCTTGGAGGGGTGAGGGGCCACGTGAAATGGCACCAGGGGGCTGGATCTAGCCCATGGGCCTTAGGTTGGGAACCCTTGCTTTAAAACAATGTACAGTCAAACCTCGCATAAAGAGCGCCTCGCTTAAAGAGTAACTCGCTTAAAAAGCAGAATTTTCTCTGAATGGTCGCTTCGCTTAACAAATAAAACCAACCAAAAACTTGCTTAACAAATAAATTGGGGTTTGCAATCTCTCCCCCCCCAAGTCACAATTGGTCACTTACAATGGTGTATCGCTTAAAGAGCAAACTCGCTTAAAGTGCAATCTTGCAGAACGCATTATGCTCTTTAAGCGAGGTACAACTGTACATTCATTTAGAACTCTCTTTAAAACAATGTGCATTCAGTTCATACACTGCTCCATCAAATGATTTCTTATTTCCACCGTTTGCTTTTACCTCTGAAACATCTGCAGCCCCAACCTGCATTTTGCCCCATACACTCATGTTCTTAGTACTCTCTGCCTTAGCCTCTTCACTGTAAAATGGGTGCCAAAGGGTCATCGTCCAAAAGTGTCGACCAAGGGATAGTCAGTAGGAAAAGCAAGATGAAATAGTTGTGGAGGGTTCTGTAATTCTTATCATAAGAAGTAGTTGGCCTGACAACCCTCAAGAGAGATGACTCTAGAATGATATCCTAGTGTTTCCCAATGTGGGGCCCAGTCCCCACAGGGGACTTCAATTAGTGGTGGGATGTCAAACCTTTTACTACCCCACCGTGATGTCATCACAGTGTGGGCGGAGCTAACATCATGACTTCATGATGTTATGGGCAAGGCCAAATAAAAAAATAAATAAAAATAAGCACACACACACAACATAAACCCATAAATAAATTAATTAATTAAAATAAAATAAAAAATACATTGAAATACACCCACCCACCCAAACAGCCACCCACCCACACCAATCACAAATCAACCAGAGCTTTTGTCCCAGAGCTTAAAGCTTATTCTGGCTAATCTTTCTCACACTAGGTCAGATGGAAGGAACTACAGAATGAACTCACCGCAAGATGGCTTCATTTTAGCACTTTTCAACTTTTCAACAGTTAAAGAAGTTGGGTACTAAGTCTTTGCCTAACCAGTTCTCTAGGATAATATGCCTTAATGTAAATGTAAAAACAGCTGTACCTCCTTAAGGGTTCTCCAATTGGAACAGCAATTGGAACAGCATAGGTGTAGCTTATTGATGAGGTAACTCCAGACCCAAAAAATGAAACACAAAAGGCACACAAGATACTTGTAAAAGCCATGACATCTCAGTTTCCTTGGTTTTCTTTCAATAGGCAAGGAAGGAGCCACATTATTTTGACTCTTCAAGATGCAATGATCTTTTGGTACATTTCTTCTACACAAGCGTAGACTAATTCAAAAACCGGATAAAGTCAAGTCTATGGAAAATCTGTATGGCCCCACTTTTCTTTCCCTTGCAGAATAGCTAGATGTTCTGAGAACCCACGAGCAGGCAGTGAGATTGTAAAGTTACAACTATCCTGAAGGCTTCTCAGCAACTGCTTTTGAGTTTGAAGCAGGGAGTGTTGATACCGGGGAAAGTTCCTTTGGTCATACCACTGGAAGGATGGAGACTCTGGGAGTTGTCGTGCAAGAAGTAACATTTCCAAAGTCTAGGATACATATAGACATCATGGGTAGTGGCAGAACTATCTTCAGGAACTCATAAGCTGGGTGGTTACGAAGAAAAACGTTAACTAAAATATATTTTGCACCCATATTTAAACCCCCATCAACAGACTGATGTGGCTGCAAAACGGTTACTCGGAATTGCTGCCAAATGGCCATTACAAAAGACGAATAGAGTGAAACTAGTTGAGTGAGGATATTGAACTTCATGACCGGCAGATCAGCAGGTTGGCAATTTGAGACCTGACTGACATTTCCACGACAGAGTGAGCTCCCATCTCTGTCCCAGCTCCTGCCAACCTAGCAGTTCAAAAGCAAGAAATTGCAAGTACAGTCAAAACTCGCATTAAGAGCGCCTCGCTTAAAGAGTGACTCGCTTAAAGAGCAGAATTTTCTCTGAATGTTCACTTCGCTTAACAAATAAAACCAACCAAAAACTCGCTTAACAAATAAATCGGGGTTCGCAATCCCTCCCACAATTGGTCACTTCCAATGATGTTTCGCTTAAAGAGCAAACTCGCTTAAAGAGCAATCCTGTGGAACGCATTATGCTCTTTAAGTGAGGTACAACAGTAGATCAATAGGTACCACTTTGGTGGGAAAGTAAACAGCATTCCATGTCTAGTCATGACTGGCACATGTCCACAGAAATGTCTGCAGATGGAGACAGCATTAGCTCTTTGGCTGTAAATGGAGATGAGCACTGAACCCTAGAGTCAGATATGAATGCGTTTGAAGCAAGGGTGACTTTTACCTAGTTAAAGGTGATGGTTGCCAAGTGGATTAAATCCAACTTGAATCCATCCAGCTTCATCAATACTAGCCTGAGGCTGAGGAGGACTTTGCGTGCCAAAGGGCTTAGGACCAGACAGTAATTCAGGGATCATGCTGCGATGCAGAAGGCAGATGTAAGGCCACTGCATTATATTCTCAGGACAGTCTTCATGGCTGATCCCCATGATGATCACCCAATATTCAGAGTCAGATATGGCAGAAGAAAAATATTAACCAGAGCAAAACCCTTCAGGATTTGCAGATTTGGAAATAAATGTTCTAATTACATTCAACATGACCTAATTTCAGGTGAATTTGTCATGCATTTAACCACTGGCGGGGAAGAACCCCACACACACACCTCCAGTTATAATGTTTGTATATGTACTGAAACAAAAATAATGAAGCCTGGGAATACAGATAATAATATTAAAAACATACTACAAGCTGTTACAAGGTTGTCCTAAATCCTTTCCACGGCAGTTCAAATTTGGAGGCATCTAATTATTTGAAACAGATCTTAAAGGTAAGCAATGTACGGTGGAAGGCATAACCATCCTTTCGCTTGCAGTTACAATTCTGGGACTATGATCGTGCCATAAAATAAAAATCAGCATATTAAATATTCAACAACACAAAAGAAAAACACAGTCAGAACTGCCGAAACATGTATTTTTGCATATTTCAGAAACCCTCACTTCTCCTTCACTCCCTGCTTGCTACAAAATATGTCAGCATATCTTTAATGCTGCTGAATATGAAAAATAGTGGCTTAGTGGTTAAGACACTGAACTTCACGACCAGAAGATGGGCAGGTCAGCTGTGCGATACCCGGGCGCTGCATGACAGAGTGAGCTTCTGTCTCTGTCCCAGCTCCTGCCAACCTAGCATATAAATGGAGATGAGCACTGAATCATAGATATGGATGACTTTTGAGCTAGGGCGAACTTTATTTTTTCCCAAGAAACATAATCAAGACTGTATGATTCAGAAACCACTTAAGGGAAAGGTGTGGAGACTACCCATGTTCAGGGGGCTCTTCTATAGCTCATCAGCCACACTACCTTGCTTTTCCGTGTATGTGTGTGTGCATCTGTGCATGTGTGCATGTGTGCATGCACATGTGGGTGCGCACTGCACACACAAAAGTACAGTAAAACCTCATATAACACTAAAACCTGGTTCCACAAGTCTTGGTGTTATATGATTTTTAGTGTTATCTGATGCATGTTAAAATCCTATGGGATCCATAGAGATACATTGTAACCACACAGGCTTTAGCGGTTGTTATCTGAAGCATCCCATAGGATCTTAATGTTATCTGATGCAATTCTTCCCCCCAGATTCCTTAATGTTATGCGATTTTAGTGTTATTTGATACTAATGTTATATGAGGTATTACTGGTACTAACATTTTTTGTATAGGGTCAATGGTTTGGAATTGTCAGCACATAGTCTCTGAGTAAGAAACACAAGCAGATGATTGGAGATGCTTTTTTCTATTTTATTAAAGAGAGTTTTAAAAAAGGCAAAAAAGATTCAAAAGGTTTCAAAAAGCATTTGGAGCAAAAGTACAGCTGAGATGGAACTAATGCAATCCAAAGAACACACCAGAAAACAGTAAAGCTAAACCGTTCTAGCCAATACTCACATACTACTATAGAAATGGGTCTGTGTTTCCTTGAATGGTCAAAAAGGCCAGAGCACTTTCTACCCCTTCCCTCCTCTTGCAGCAGAAATTGTCTTACATTTAGTGCTGAATCGTGGAACCAGCCAATTTCTTGGCAGTGGCCCTGTCTCTGTGGAACAAACCTCCACTGGAGGCATAGCAGACCTCATCCATCCAAATATTTTTTAAAATAGTAAAGGCAGAGCTTTTCAATGTGGCTTTTAAGAAAAGTATCCCAGAGGTAGTGAAGTGGTAACCTATACCTTCAGGCATTTGAGTCTCTGGACATTGCCATATGGTTGTAATATTGTTATATCTCTGTCTGTGGATTTGGGTGGAAGGATTTCTTCTTCTTCTTCTTCTTCTTCTTCTTCTTCTTCTTCTTCTTCTTCTTCTTCTTCTTCTTCTTCTTCTTCTTCTTCTTCTTCTTCTTCTTCTTCTTCTTCTTCTTCTTCTTCTTCTTCTTCTTCTTCTTCTTCTTCTTCTTCTTCTTCTTCTTCTTCTTCTTCTTCTTCTTCTTCTTCTTCTTCTTCTTCTTCTTCTTCTTCTTGTGCTGTATCCGATTCTGAATATTGGCAATCATCATGGCAATCAGCCATGAAGACTGTCCTGTGAATATAATGCAATGACCTTCCATCTGCCTTCCGCATCGCAGCATTGAAGAGGGTAACCCAGCTCAGAGATGAGAACAGACCACAGGCATCAGGTGAAAAACAACAACAGCAAAACCGTTTATTCACTGCATGCAGGTTGACTCAGATGGAATTAGGTTTCCAAAGATCTGAGCCACAGTTCACAGTGTGCATTAGACGTTTGTTCCCCTCTGGAAGGGTTTGGATCTCTTTAGCCATAGATGGCACCAAGCCAGACTATTGGATAGACAGCAGATTACAAAAGCAAAGACGTAACTGGTTAATTAGTATAGACCATACCTTCAAGTCATTCTATATTCTGCATGGCATTGCAATTTCTAATAATGTCTAATCTTATAGGATTGTCAGCACTGACCTATGTCTTAGAGCTGAACTTCTCAACTCTCAACTCATGACAGAATGAACATGATGTCTGGAGACTAAATTTATAACTAGTCAAGCTGTCTAATAATTAAGCAACATCAGCAAAGCTCAAAGTCTGCTTATGTGAGCAAAGACAGCTTTCCTTGTATGTGGCCATGTAGAAGATACTGAAGCATACATTATTATAATTTATATATCACATTTAGTATTTAATAACTCTTATAAGCCTACACCTGTCTCAGCATGATCCCTATACCACCGATCCAGATCCGTGAGTTACTTTCTGGTCCTGAGCCCTTTTGGCATGCAAAGTCCTCCTCGGCCCCAGGCCAGGATGGATGAAGCTGCTGCCCTCCATCAAGAAGGATTCAAGTGGAATTTAATTCACTCGGGGATCATCGCCCTTCCCTGTGGACTTCGCCAAGGCCGCTAGTCCTCAGGGTTGTCAGGTTAGCGAATATAGTGATTTTATTATGCAGATCTCCCAGTGTAGTGGGTTTCAACCAGGTGGGGAAGTACAGAATTTAAACATATAAGCAAGCAAACAAATGAAACTTGGTCTTGAAAGTCACTTCACTTTGAAAGATGTGATGCTGTATTTGGTTGAGGAGTGTGTGTTTAGGGCAGGGGTCTGCAAACTTTGCTCTCCAGGTGTTCTTGGACTTCAATTCCCAGAAGCCCAAGTCAGCACTCCTGCTGATCAAGGCTTCTGGGAACTGAAGTCCAAGAACACCTGGAGAGCCAAGTTTGAGGAACCCTGGTTTAGGGGAATATAAGGTTTCTGAAATATACTTAAGCAGTTCTGAGAAGGGTAACATGGAAGGTTTACCTCCTTCCTTGTTATCAAGCAGACACTGACTTTTATAATTCTCAGCCAACTTTACCTGGGACATACCGAGAAGCCTAAATTTCCATAGTAGATTCCATGTCTACCACAAAAAGATCTAAGACAGTTCTCAACCTTTTCAAGCCAAAGGCCGGGTCATGCTCCCTCAGAAAGCTTCGGGGGCCAGACAGCCATTTTGACTTGTCTGCCACACACGGCACCTTCTGGTGTGGTGGAGGCAGTGAGGGCCCCACATCAAATGGCACTGTGGACCACATCCAGCCCCTGGGCTGTAGGTGAGAACCCCTGATCTAAGATAAAAGGAGAATTAAATTTAACATGAGAGGGGAGGGAAAGATTAGCAAATGATTGAGCCTTTTCCCCATGTCGTGGGTTGATGCCAATAATGTGAAGATGTAAGAACATGTGCTGGCCTTTGGAAAACACTTCACAATAATCAGTGTTGGACAGATGAAAACTGAGATCTTCTTGGACCAAATCCTGTTCTGATACCAAGAATTGCCATCATCAGAACCCACCACCATCATCCATCCACTCCCTATCACACATTGCTTTAACGCTGTGCAACTCTGAACATACTCAAATGTTTCCAATTGTGGAAGCCAAGTAGGGCCAGGTTTGGTTTGTATTTCGATAGATGACTACCAGGGAATATTAGAGACCTCCAGGTAAGGTTAGGAGGGAATCCTATATGTGACTTTGGAATGCCATTGTTGCCAGACAGAATTTGTCCTACTGGACCTGAAGGATAAAGGATGTGACTTAGAATAAGTCTACTCTACTGCTTTTCTTTGGTGTTCCATTCATAGGAATGCTAGACAAGCAAGGAAACAGCCATTGGTCTCAGAATTCCTGTGTGTGGATTTGGATGCATGAACATGGAAGATTCACTCACTGCATGTTATACCTGGAGAAGAAGGCAATAATAAAGGCTTGGATCTCTTCTCTGAAGTAGACCCACCCATCTTTGCTCCAGATATTTCCCCTCATTAGACTCTCAGCAAGAGGGAGATGAATACGGAAGAGCAATTGATTTACAAAGTCACAGAAACAATACTCAGTCTTGGTATTAACTGAAACAAAATCATCCTAATTCTCTTTTTTACATTGACTTCCCCCTCTGTCTCCTCAATGACAGGCACCATTTTGTATCTGGTCTTTCTAATAATCTCTTCCGAAATGGAGACGCGATCGATGCGTTCTTGCATTGTCCCAGAACTTGGCTGCAGCATAAACGTTACTGTTGGGTGTTGCCGCGTTTCTTGTTTTCCGTGTATCTCTGTTTTGTTGTTTTTATTTTACCCCCCAACAAATCAAATATTAACACAATTAACCATTCAGATTGATGTCTCTGGCAGAGCAGAGCTGTAGGAGGTGACAGCCGGCAGACGATGTGTGTTTGATCAGGCAGCATTTCATCTGCGCCACCATCTTCTCCTGGACGGCGGGTGGGAAAACAATATGGCAGGTTCTCCTCCGGAGCCACTGGCACTAAAATGGAAATATTTGGTTTAGAAGGAGGGAAATGGAAGGAAGAGCCTGGCTAACATGAAGGGGAAAGATTGGAATAAGGGATCAATTACTGCCTTACACGTAGTAGCTTCTTATATATATAACACATATATATATTCACAGATGAAAGCATTTGTATTTTGCTTCAGGTTGAAGTATTTTAACCTTGAAAATCTGAGAAAAGAATAACGTAGGGCTGGAGATGGATACTGAAGGGTGTAGTGCCTTCTCGGGTTTCTGAAAGAGAGGAGGGGTAGAAAAATACTGCAGAGGAAAATAGGATATGAGGTTACAAAATTATATGCAATATGGAGGGAGGCAACGGAGAGACGTCTTTCATCTCTCCTTATATTAGCATTTGACTAGATTTGTCTGTTTGACTGAAAGCTGCGTGCCTGAAGGTAAAGGTAAAAAAGGTCTTTTCTTACTTGAAAGCCCGTTATGTCCATCTCTAGGGTGTGATGCTCATCTCCATTTCTGCATCTGCAGACATTTATGTGGTTCACATGGCAGGTAGGACTAGACTCCGGGGGCACTCAGAACACTGTCACCTTTCCCACCAAAGCAGTACCTATTTATCTACAGTACTGGTAATTTATTGCTTTCAGATGGCTAGGTTGAAGAAGAAGATGCGAAGGCCTAGCAGTGGCTGGGGACCTTGCCCACTCCTCTGGGCCCACAACAATGGCCTGATGGGAGTTAGTTTGTGTCCTGGTTTGGTTGTTTTATGTGGTTGCATTTTATAATTTTTATTGTACTGTTGTTGTTTTGACTGTAAGCCACCCTGAGTCGCCTTGGCGAGTGGGCGGCAATACAAATCTAAATAAAATAAATAAATAAATAAATAGGTTGGCAGGAGCTGGGATGGAGCTGGGAGCTTGCTCTGTCACGCAGAACTCACTTCTCGACCTACCGACCTTCCAGCTGTGGAGCCAGAAGCTGGGTGTTTGATTCCCCACACTGTCCCTTGGGAGTAACGCCGGCCTAGGTAGCCTTGGGTAAGCTGCACAGCCCCAGGGCAACCTAGAAGCAGAGGGTGGTTATCTGCTTCTATGTATTGTTTATCTAGAAAACCTTGAAAAGGTTCACCATAAGTTAGTATTGACTTGATGGTCCACAAGTATTGCTATTATTCTTATTAAGATTCTTGAGCATAGGGTTTAAAGAGATACATTCCCCCAAGAATGCATTCCATGAAAGATTCCGTGTTCTGATTCCAGCAAGGCCACTGTAAGTTTTTGTAGCGGAAGAAATGTGATCTCAAGCGAAGAAACTTGGTCTTCCTTGTGCAGAAGTGGACGAATGAGTCTCAATTCCTACTCCATGACTCCTCTTCCGACAAACATGCCCTCTTTGAACCGAACTGCTGTAATTATGTAGATAATGATCCTTTGAAACATTCTTGGTGGTGACATGGGTAGGCTTTTGTGACCTAGCGGCCAGCAACTAACACCCGGGGAGGCAGCGCATCAGATAATGAAACATGTTGACCCAGATAGCCGGGGCTGTTGGTGGCGAGCTCTTTGAACTTTACAGGGAACACGAAGACCCAAGGGAGCTGGTGACTCGGGGGATGTGTAATGGGATACACAACCTTTCACCTCGACGTTGTGGGCATCCTCTCATAGTTGAGTTGGGGGTGATTAAGTAGACAGGGCTCCCGCACAGTGTCAAAAGGACTTCGGAAGAGACGAGTTAAAGGACCGCTCCGGGAGGCAGAAAGCAACTTCAGAGTGATACGGGGGATTTGGGGAGCTGTAATCCAGAGCCCCATAACTTCTCTGCACAAAACATAAGGGAGGGAAGCGCATCAAAGGATAGTGGTAAATCTGTATCAGTTATACACCAAACCAGCAAGTAAAACTGAAACCCTACAAAATTGGTGAAATTATTTAGTCCTGTATGAGAAGGTCAACAGATGTCAACTTGATGATACACCACCACCTCCACCGCCACCACCATCACCATCATCATTTAACTAGAACTGAACACCAGAGCAGACAGAATGCTGTTACCTTTCCCACCAAAGTGGTACCTATTTATCTACTTGCAATTTCTTGCTTTCAAATTGCTAGGTTGGCAGAAGCTGGGACAGAGACAGGAGCTCGCCATATCATGCAGAACTCGGGTCATGAACTGTTGACCTGTGGGAGTTCCAGTCATCAAGTCCAGCATCTTAACCACCAAACCACCACAGTTCCCCTTTGATGGTAGGTAAAAGTAAAGGTAGCCCTTGCTTGAAAGCCATATCTGACTCTAGGGTTCAGTGCTCATCTCTGTTCGTAGCCAAAGAGCCAGTGCTGTCTGTGTCTGCAGATGTTTCTGTGGACATGTGGCAGGCAGGTTGTGGTGGCCCAGCAGTTAAGAAGCTCACCTTGTTAGCTGTAAGGTTGGCAAGTCAGCAGTTTGAGAACCGGGTACTGAGTGACAGATTGAGTCCCCATCTCTGTCCCAGCTCTTGGGGGAAATGAAAGGAGACTCATTCGGGCGTCCCCTGAGCGGAGTTTCTTCTGCAAAAATCCTTTCAACCCAGAGTGATTTCTGACACAAAATTATTATTACTGGGAAGAGTGAAGGCAACCACAGCATCCGTAGATTAAAAAAAAAAGCACGAGTGAAATAAACTCAAAACCTGTAATGAAGGGAACATGGTGAGGGTAATCAATTTACATAAATTTCCCTTGTCAAGAAGGCAGGCAGGCTGAAAAAGTTCTGATGGAGACAGTGACCCTCTGCCACCTTGATTTACATTTTACACTTAGGACTCGCTCATTACCCTTGATGTCTCATGATCATCATAACCTCATGATCACAATGTGTCTGAAAATGGCCCCAGTGGGTCCCCAGGCAATTAGTCTCTTCTTGCCGTTATCGTTATCGCAGATGATTGTTTCACAACCCTTGTGATATGACAGATGCAGGCTGGGCTTGGAGATGAGGTGTGTGTGTGTGTGAGAAATGTGAGCAGATAACAAGAGAATATAACCACAAAGAAAAACATAGGTTCCTTTCCTTATTAGTATGGCGTACTTCTATGTTCACACACCGTGGCAATTCATCGGCTCAACGAAGCGTGCCTTGCTTAGCCTTCAACTACCGGTAAATGCCAGAAGTGGCAAAAATGTACAAATGAGGAAGAGATGAAGTGCATAATTGTCAGGGATGGGATGTAACAGGTTCTCACTAGTTCGCCAGAACCGGTAGTAACGTTCCCCAATGTCCCGGAGAACCGGTAGCAGCTTTTTTTTTTTTTTTGGGGGGGGGAACCACCTTCGGGGTTTACCTTTTCACTGGTTCCCCCACTGTGCATGCGCGCCAAGCACTTGGTGTGCATGCATGCCTACAGTGCTTGGTGCGTATGCACGGCCTCCTTACTATCCTTGTGTTGTGGGTGGGTTGAGGTGTGTGTGTGCTTATTTTTATTTTATTCTATTTTATTTTATTTGGCTCTGCCCACAATGTCATGATATCCTGACATTGGCTCCACCCACACTGTGATGACATCACGGTGGGGTAGTAAAAAATTTGACATCCCACCACTGATTCCGACCCTTTGCGACCCCATGAACCACTGTCCACCAGGCCCTTCCGTCCTCCACCATCCTCCTCAACTGACTCAGCTCTGTGCCCATTGTGTCCACAATACCATCTAGCCATCTCATTTTTGGCCACCCCCTTCCTTCTTCTTTTGCCCTCCACCTTTCCCAGCATCAAAGCTTTCTCAAGTGAATCCTCTCTTCTCATTTGATGTCCAAAGTACTTTAGCCTCATCTTTATTATTTGACCTTCCAAGGAACAGTCAGGGATAATTTCTTCTAAGATTGACCTATTTGTTCTCCTCGCTGTCCAGGGGACTCTCAAAACTCTCCTCCAACACCACATCTCAAAGGCATCTATTCTTCTGCACTCAGCTTTCCTAATGGTCCAGCTCTCACAACCATACATTGCCACAGGGAATACCATTGCTTTGACTATACGAATTTTTGTTTGCAAGGTAATGTCTCTGCTTTTCACTATGCTCCCCATGTTTCTCATCACTTGCCTCCCAAGAATCAGTCGCCTTTTTATTTCATGCCTGCAATCACCATCTGCAGTGAGCTTTGATCCTAGGAAAGTAAAATCTGTCACTGCTCCTACTTCATCCCCATTTATTTTCCAGGGACTGAGAGGGCCTGTTGCCATGATCTTGGTTTTCTTGATATTGAGTCTCAAGCCAGCTTTTGCACTTTCTTCTTTCAACCTAATCAGGAGCTTCTTTAAGTCCTCCTCACTTTCTGACATTAGGGTGGTATCATCTGCATATCTCAAGTTGTTGATGTTTCTCCCAGCAATTTTGATCCAAAATTGTGATTCCTCCATTCCTGCATTGCATATTATGTGCTCTGTGTATAAGTTGAATAAGCAGGGTGACAAAATGCAGCCTTGTCTTACTCTGTTTCCTATTCCAAACCACTCTGTCATTCCGTATTCTGTCCTAACTGTTGCTTCTTGATTCATGTACAGATTTCTCATGAGGTATATAAGGTGTTCTGGTATTCCCATCTCTTTAATTACTTGCCACATTTTGTTGTGGTCAACACAGTCAAAAGCCTTAGTGTAATCAATGAAACAGAATTAGACTTGTTTCTGATATTTCTTTGTTTTTTTCCATGATCCAACGTATGTTGGCAATGTGGTCTCTAGTCCCCCTGCCTCTTCTGAACCCCGCCTGCACTTCTGGTAATTCTCCTTCCACATGCTGTTGCAGTCTATCCTGTATTATCTTGAGCATCACCTTGCTAGAGTGTGGGATGAGCGCAATTGTTCGATAATTTGAACATTCTTTGGCATTTCCCTTTTTGGGGATTGGAACATATACTGATCTTTTCCAATCTTGTGGCCATTTTTGTGTTTTCCAAATCTGCTGGCATATAGAATGCAATAATTTGATTCCATCATCTTTTAGGGCTTTGAAAAGTTCAACCTGGATACCATCATCTCTGCTGGCTTTGTTGTTTGCAGTTTTTTCAGGTCCTTTCTGACTTCACTCTCTACGATGTCTGGCTCATGTTCAATGTTCTCATCATTGTGATTATCAGGAGTGTTGCGGTCCTTTTTGTAGAGTTCCTCTGTGTACTCTTTCCATCTTTTCTTAATCTCATCTGCATCAGCTAAATCCTGGCCTTTTTTGTCCCTAATAATAATAATAATAATCTCCTTCTCCTTCTCCTTCTCCTTCTCCTTCTCCTTCTCCTTCTCCTTCTCCTTCTCCTTCTCCTTCTCCTTCTCCTTCTCCTTCTCCTTCTCCTTATTATTATTATTATTATTATTATTATTATTATTATTATTATTATTATTATTATTATTATTATTATTATTATTATTATTATTATTATTATTATTATTATACGTCAGAAATTATTCTGGGTTGAAAGCATTTCCGCAGGAGTAACTCTGATCAGGGGATGCCTGAATAAATCTCCGTTCATGTCCCCAGGAGCTGTGATGGAGACAGATGCTCAATCTATCTTGCAGTACCTGGGTCTCGAACTGCTGACTTGCTGGACTTCCAGCTAACAAGGCGAGCTTCTTAGCCACTGAGTCACCACAGCCCCGTAGCTATTTATATTGAATAGTATGTACCTTTTCCCTCCTCCTCTCATGATGCTTTGAACATATTAGCAAAAGCTTGGAAGAGTTAAAACGCAGTAGAGATTGTCGCCCTGAAGCCATGCCGTTATGTCATCCACCCAATCCTTCAAGTAGCCAAATATCTGTGGGAAGGAAGGTGACACGTCAGAGGTTTCATCAGTTGCTGGGATTAGCACGTCTCCTTTACCATTTCATAAAAAGAAATGATGATGTAGCCAGAATAATGATGTTCCTTCCTCCCCTTTGGGGAATTACTTATTTTATGTTGCTGTAAAATAATTTTAATTGGGTGTATTTTATTGTATTATTATTATTTTAAAGTGAAACCAAACAATGCTTACAAGCCCCCACAGTTCCCCAAGGCTTCAATAAGCCCACAAAACAACATTAGGGGGAATTATAACTGGATTAATGAAAGGCATGTAACAAAATTATCATCACGAAGAGAAATCCTATTGGGAACTTCAAATGGGAGGGGGGGGATGAGTAGCAAATGTAAAGGGGGTGTGGGAAACCTCGCAGCCTGGTGGTCCTAACTGTCTTCTTTTGATATCTACAGTAGTAACATTTCTTCTTCTTCTTCTTCTTCTTCTTCTTCTTCTTCTTCTTCTTCTTCTTCTTCTTCTTCTTCTTCTTCTTCTTCTTCTTCTTCTTCTTCTTCTTCTTCTTCTTCTTCTTCTTCTTCTTCTTCTTCTTCTACTACTACTACTACTACTACTACTACTACTACTACTATTATGTCCAGGTCAGGCTCTAAACCACCACAATGAAACCGCCTTCTTAGCTTTGTCTTTGGCTAAACTTAAATCCTGATTGATACAAGTTTCTGGTAGTAATCGGAAGACCAGCAGATGATCTGGATTCTGTATCTCTGCACATTCAAGGTCCTCCAAGTGATGTAAGAGAGATTGAGATATTCAGCCATCTCCTCCTTTACTGTCATTCTTTGTCCATTGAGCTCCTTCCTTCATCTTCTAATTTTGTTTTGCTATTGCAAGAATTTTTTTTTTTGCCATAAAGCTCTCCCTGGATCTGAGCTGGTGGACTTGAGGCTCATCTCCATTCAGACGATGTGGAGGGTCCTTCCCTTGCTTAGTTCTCTTGGCATCCACTGCTCCTTCTCTACTTACCTTTGGTGGAGCGACACCAAGAAGAGGCTATATTTTCTAAACTGGTGTAGGTTTGAGGCATCCTATCTCTATATGCACTGTTTCATTAACAGCAATGTCGACATCTTTTGTGTGTGCAGATGCGCTCTGCCATAGAGCAGCATACTTGGCTGATCTCAACAACTTGGGTATCTGGAGTCAGAAGGTGCGATTTCAACTGTCAATTTTGCCTCCCAGGAGTAAGGCAAACTATGTAGGCTTCAGCAAGCTTCACTATCCCAGGGGACCCTTAGAAAGAAGTGATTGGTAGACCACATCTGAGCACTTTCTATGGAAGAGACCTTGGAAGGGACCACCAAGAGTTGGAATTGACCTGATGGAACTGATGGGAGCTGTCTGGTTTAAGAAGAGTGCCTAAGCCAGTCATACCCTACTCTAGGATTCAGTGCTCATAGCCAAAGAGCCAGCACTGTCTGTGTCTGCAGACATTTCCGTGGACATGTGGCAGGCACGGAAGGCTGTTTACCTTTCCCACCAAAGCGGCACCTATTTATCTAATTGCGATTTCTTGCTTTCAAACTGGCAGGTTGGCAGGAGCTGGGACAGGAGGAGTTCACCCTGTCATGCAACAATCGGGTCTCGAACTGCTGACCTTCCAGCCATCACGTTCAATGTCTTTGCCACTAAGCCACTGCTTGTATTTAGGCTCATATTCATGCACAGACACTGATGGTGCATTTGCTCACTTCCATAGTGGTGAAACCTTGTGCACACTGCAAGTTTTAAATGTATTTGCAAAAGACTTACAGAAAGCCTCTCCTTTTCTTTGCTAATTATATTGAGCTGGGCTTTTCTGCCAGGCCACAGATCTTTCAGTCAACCCATATTTTAATCCCTTGTTTGTCTATGCCAGTGTGAAACTGATGTCCTTCAAGCATTGCTGGTCTTTTGACCGTGTTATTCATCCTCTGTGTTGGATGAGAAGAAGACTCCAGTTTCTCTCCCACTGCTAGCTTAAACCTGTAATAAATGGAGGATGCTGCTGCCCAACCTGTATTGAAAGAAGATTCTCAACTACCTATCCATTCAGCTTTAATTCAAGAAAGAGATATGAGGTCCCATCTTCTCCTTTGCCTCAGGCTGCAAGAAGTATTGGGTAGGCAATGTACCAAAGTTTTCTTTTCTCTTCTTTATACTTAACTCCTTACTTTCACCCCGTACTGTAATTCACCTAAGTCTGGCCAACTTTGGTAACATATTTGATAAAATCTAAAGTTTGGAACAAAGGGGACTGTGGTGGCTCAGTGGTTAAGACGCTTAACTTGATGATGGGAAGGTTGGCAGGTCAGCATTTGGAGACGCGAGTACTGGGTGAGGTGCCACCTCTGTTCCAGTGCCTGCCATCTAAGCGGTTCAAAAGCAAGAAATTGCAAGAAGATAAATAGGGACCA
This sequence comes from Furcifer pardalis, assembly GCA_030440675.1. Taxonomy (NCBI): domain Eukaryota; kingdom Metazoa; phylum Chordata; class Lepidosauria; order Squamata; family Chamaeleonidae; genus Furcifer; species Furcifer pardalis. The sequence goes on along the minus strand of CP126899.1, from coordinate 32,671,216 downwards.
CTTCGGCAGGAAGGTCGAGAGTGTTCCGTGCGCTCTGGTCATGCCTGCCACATGACCACAGAAACGTCTGGAGAAGCAGACAGTGCTGGCTCTTCGGCTTTGAAACTGAGATGAGCACTGAACTCTAGCGTCAGATATGACTGGCTTTCAAGCAAGGGTAACCTTTACCTTTTGCTAAATATGTACCACTTCAGTAAACAGTGTTCTGTGCACTCTGGTATGTTCCATGGATGTTTCCACGGAAACATCTGCAGACACAGACAGTGTTGGCTCTTTGGCTATAAACGGAGATGAGCACCGAACCCAAGAGTCAGACACGACTGGCTTTTGAGCAAGGGCAACCTTTACTAAAGTTTGGTATAAAGGTGTTTTGTTTTTTGTCTACTTTTTAGAAATAAATTCTTCACTCATTTCTTAAAGGGTTATACATTTGTAAACATTTACCACTGGAAGGCTTCATTAGGAACATGTCCTACAGTTTGTTTTTCTAAAAAATAAAAGAGTGCCTCCCCCAGTGTTATCCCACATCTTTGTAGGAAACTCTAATATGTGACAGAAAGAACAATGGAGAGAACTGACCGTGAAAGAGAGAGAGAAAGAAAGAGGGAACATGAGAGAGATTATTATGAATAATTTATCCAAACAGTGTCACCCTAGGTCTTGTCCACAGTTTGACTGCAAACAGAGCAGGATTGTCTTAAAGCGAATGATCTGAAAACAGGAGTCCAAGTTTTCTATTGGTTGGGTTCTACAAAGAGGGCCTTCTCTCTCTCTCTCACACACACACACAGAGACAGACAGACAGACAGACACAGACACAGACACAGACACACACACACACACACACACACATGCAAACAAAGAAAGCCAACCAAACAATATGGCATGACCGGGAACTTCCATTAGGCGGAAGCAAAATTGTGCAGAATCGGACCCAGAGTCTATCTACTCCTACATCCTGGTTCCAGGTGTTCTCACAGACAAAGGCATCTGGTTATGGGCCCAACAATCATATCTTATCCTCCAGGAGTAGAGCATGAAACGTTTTGCTTTGGTAGATGGCACAACTCCTGCAGCCAGCTTGGTCACCTAGAATGGCGCTTTCCCAATCTGCAGATATGTACCTATGCATATACCTGACGCTCTGAGATTGTTCTCTGTTGTGCATTTAAGAGGCAGTGGGCTAGAGTGCTGTGTTCAGTTCTGGGCACTACACTTTAAGAAAGATGCAAACGAACTAGAGCAGGTACAGAGAAAGGCCAGAAGGATGATCAGATTCCTGGAATCCAAGCCATAGGAGGAAAGACTAGAGGAACGGAGCATGTTTAGCCTTGAGAAAAGGAGACGAAGAGTGGATAGGATGATAGCACTCTTCAAATATCTGAAAGATAATTGAAAAAAGAGGAAAGGAAGGGTCTGTTCTCTATCACCCCAGAGTGCAGAACAAGTAACAATGGGCTCAAGCTACAGGAAGCCAGATATAGGCTGAATATTAGGAAACACTTCTTAATGGTTAGAGTAGTACGACAAGGGAACCAACTGCATGGAGAGGGTGGTGAGCACTCCAACACTTGAAGCATTCAAGAGAGAATTGGACAACCATTTGTCATGTTTGCTTTGATTCAGATCCCTGCATTGAACAGGGGTTTGGACTCGATGAGCTCAAAGACCCCTCTTCCAACCCATTTATTCTAGGAGTCTGTGATTCTATAGTTCTGAGCAACTGGTCTCTGGTGGCACAAGGAACCACTTAACTGTCATGGTGTTTGCAGTGATGGGGAACCTTGGCACTCCAGTTGCTCTTGAACTTCAATTCCCATGAGTGCTGACGTGGGCTTCTGGTAATTGAAGTCCAAGAACACCTGGAGTGCCAAGGTTGGCCATCATGGCTTTAGAGGCTAATGTTCAATTTTACCTAGAGACAAATGTATAGTCCCATGATGGTGAACCTTGGCACTCCAGCTGTTCTTGGATTTCAATTCCCAGAAGCCTAAGTCTCTGTGAATCCACACAAAATGGTTTTACTGCATGTATGCACAGTAAACCCATTCATGTGGATTCACAGAGACTTGGGCTTCTGGGAATTGAAGTCCAAGAACAGCTGGAGTGCCAAAGTTCACCATCACATAGTCAAACAATATGAGATCAAGATCTAGAAAAACATACTCGCCATGGCAAGTAGGGTGGAATAGAAATTCAGATAGATAGACAGACAGACAGACAGACAGACAGATAGATAGATAGATAGATAGATAGATAGATAGATAGATAGATAGATAGATAGATAGATAGATAGATAGATAGATAGATAAGAAGCTACTTTACACTCTCAGCTTCCTGCCTCCCTAGCTTGGCCTTATTTGTTATCAAGAAGGAGTCTTTAGAAATGCTGCGAATTGGCCCCTGGACCACTTTTATAAAAAAAACCTGAGCTTTTTTCCTTCCTATGGATCCCCCCCCCCCCCCAATGGCATCAACTCCATCAAGATCTCCTTCTGCAAAGCAAAGTGCAAGGTTACACATAGAAACGATAACATAAAAATATACAATATTTGTTTTTAGCATCTTTATACCATCTCATGGAATTATCATCTGTTCTGATAGTTTGTTGAGAGCAAGCAGAGAGGACAAATTTATTAGTTAAGGATCTGCACCATCCAGGGATGAGATCAGACAGAAAATAAGGCTGCATTGGAATTAAGTTTCATGTGTACACAGTACAAGGCGGCAAGTGATAACATTTTCCCTGGCTTGTTAGCAAATTGGATTCAGGGTAAAATCAGTGTGCTTCAGCAATGTTGAGGTGGACAGGATTAAGAGATTGATAAAACCAAAGAGATAAGGTAAATACTGTGACCATGGGAAAAAATGGTCCATAGCCCAAGATGTGCATCTTATTACATGCAATCTTCTCAGGAGTGCATATTTCTCAGTGTGAATGTATTCACATGTTTGTAAGTACATGTAGACATGTGTGAATAGATATAGGTGCATGGATGTATATGTACACAACCAAAAGAACTGTGTGTGTATAGATGAATTTAAATAAGCATATTTTGGTTGGTTGGTTGGTTGGTTGGTTGGTTGGTTGGTTGGTTGGTTGGTTGGCTGGTTGGTTGGCTGGCTGGCTGGTTGGCTGGCTGGCTGGCTGGTTGGTTGGTTGGTTGGCTGGCTGGCTGGCTGGCTGGCTGGCTGGCTGGCTGGCTGGCTGGCTGGCTGGCTGGCTGGCTGGTTGGTTGGTTGGTTGGTTGGTTGGAAAATATGTGATTGCAATGTGTTTGCAAATATCTGTAATTATTTTGTCCGTGTGTGACAAAGTTATTAATATAGATGTGAATGTATAGAGAGATATACGCAGGTGTACAAATGTGTACAAATGCCTTCCTGTGTACGTCTAAGCCTGTTGAGAATGTCTCTATATGCATCTTGTATGCTTGTAAATATCTCTCTGTATTTATGTGTACAAAGAATATACAGTTGTACCTCGCTTAAAGAGCACAATGCGTTCCACAGGATTGTTCTTTAAGCGAGTTTGCTCTTCAAGTGAAACACCATAGGAAGTGACCAATTGTGTGTGTGTGTGTGTGGGGGGGTTGTGAACCCTGATTTATTTGTTAAGCGAGTTTTTGGTTGGTTTTATTTGTTAAGTGAAGCGACCATTCAGAGAAAATTCTGCTCTTTAAGCGAGTTACTCTTTAAGCGAAACACTCTTTATGCGAGGTTTGACTGTACAAGGACATACAGGGTGTCCTGAAAGTTGCCATACATGGGCAAAATTCCACAACAACAGATATCTTGGCATGTGTTTGCCATGAGTTTGGGAGAAGACTCTGCGTGTGTGTAGAAAGAGGTGGCCAATATGTAGAGAATATCTTGTAAATATTTTGTAATGGTGCCTATGCATCTCTATACCTATGGCTATGCACATATACTCACTGGTGTGTTGTGTTCAAATCAGTTAAAACCAATAATGAAAAGGGGCATGGCTTGGATGGCATAGAGAGAGCAACGGTTTCCTTTCGCTCCGCCAAACAATGTGGTATCAATGGGATTCTTATATATATAAAGTGACTTTTAAGACCAATAATGAAAAAAGGACCAAGGAAGGACCAGGTTCTAATCCATAACCAGCCAGTTTAATAAAAGCAACATCATTGCTGCAGGTCAAGGTGGCCACCATGTAAAGTATCTATCAATCCAACAAGCTCCGATTTATACAACCAGGTGTGTGGTTGAAAGGGATCGGGGACCCCCTTCTAGTTTGCCTGCTGAAGCCCACATTCCTGTATCATGCTTTTCTCTTGGAAAGGTTTCTTCAGACAACCAGGCCTTTGAATACAGAAAGGCTGTAAAGGGTGGTGGTGGTGGTGGGGGTGCTATTGATGGTTCCCAGTGGCATGAATTTAAGATGCACATTTTATTTGGTTAATGCACCAGTTAATTAATTAATCCTCCCCATTAATCAGTAATCTTTTTTTTTGTCTGGGAACCTGCCAGTCTTATACCTCTTCATTTCCATACACAATCCTGTTAGCCCTTCTTTATATCTGGTCCTCCACTGGTGATATTATAGCTATAAAACCAGGATTAGATGCTTCTTCTCCACCCCTGCATCTTTCTCTTACCCACCATCCATCTTTCCTTCCTTCTTGAGAAACCTCTTCTCCATCACCTTGGATGAAAATGTTTCCCATCTCTTTCCAATGTCAGCCAAGCAGAGAGAAACTGGAGAGCACCCAACCATCCGTTCTTCTCTGAAGGCTTGGATGTGTTGCCTATTCTTGCTCTTGCTCCCAGTTCATAAAGGACAGGAAATGCATCTGAAGGAAATCTGGGTTTCACCATTCTCCTCCTCCTCCAGATCTCTGATCTATTGCTGGCTCTTCCCACCAAAGAGCAACTATCATTTCTTGGCTGAATTCAATTCAGGTTACACCCCTGTTTGGGTATTCCTTCCAGGCACAGCTGTCCCACTGTAGGTGCCAGGAGAGTCACCCTGTGAAATTTTAGGCAAACTTCACAGAAGTCCCAGGGTGCTCCCAAAGGAAGGGAATGGTAAAACCACTTCTGAGTAACTCTCTACCTTGAAAACCAAGAAAAGGGGCTCATGAATCAGAATTTATTTGACAGCACACAGATATTACGCTGATTAATTCTGACTTGGACTAGATGTCTCTTGAGGTTCCTCAGCAACTGGAAGGTTCTACAATTCTTTGGTGAGGGGGTCGGTAGGATGAACTGGTGAACTGGTATGTGGTGTGTGTGTGTGTGTGTGTGTGTGTATGAGAGAGAGAGAGAGAGAGAGAATGAAAAGAAGGAGAAAAAGAATATGCGATCCAAGTTCAGTGGAAGATACATTTGAGGGCGAACCCTACTCTTCTCTTTTATGGGTCATCATAAAAGAGCGACGACGACGACGACGACGATGATGATGTGTTTTCTGGTGGAGGGGTGAAAATGGCAAGAAGGTGATGATCTCCTCCATCCACCTCCCTTTTGTTGGATCGCGGCAACCCACGATCTTCTGAGGGCAGCCACGAACTTTGCTGGGGGTGAGAAGCACCTCTTCCGAGCTAGAGCCCCTCCCCTCTCCTCCTTCCCCCAAAAAACGCAGCGTTTTGTGCTACTGTAAATACGCCAACCTAGCAGTTCGAAAGCAAGACATTGCAAGTAGATAAACAGGGACCACTTCGGTGGGAAGGTAAACAGCGTTCCGTGCGCTCCGGTGTCTAGTCATGCCTGCCACATGACCATGGAAACGTCTGCAGAGGCAGACAGCGCTGGCTCTTCGGCTTAGAAACAGAGATGAGCACTGACCCCTAGAGTCGGATACGACTGGCTTTCGAGCAAGGGAAACCTTTACCTTTACCTTAAATACGCCCAGTTCTTACTGGCCATCAGCCTTCCTGGGGGGGGGGGGTCGCCCGCCAGCTGCCTCGGAGGCAACAGAGGAAACGGGCTACCCCTGGATAAGGGCAGATCATGCCAGTGAATCGTCCCTCCATCGACCCTTTGGCTCTGTTTCCAAAAGCCTAACACGATGCGTCAAAGGCTCTCCTTTTGGAGGAGTCTCCCTCTGATCAGTCCCGGATAGCAAGCAATCGCAAACCGGATCTCCATCCGGATTAAGGCCAAAAGGTGGCGGCGGCCTGAACGTCTTCTCAAGCCTTTTGGTTTTCTGAATCCTCGTTCAGATCAAGTGAACAGTTTCCAACCGAGACTTGTTAATCTCCTCCCGTTGCAAACTTTCCGGCCTCTCCTTCAAGCACAGCGGAAAATGATTTCTTGACTGTCAAGAAGGAAGGCTCAAACTCTCCAATTCGCCCCCTTCGTCCAGTGGGGAAACAGTTCACTTTACAGCATTATTTTATTTTCTTCCTTCCTTCCTTCTTTTTCTTGACTGAAATCCGATTCTGCCTCTCTTTAACTGGAAGCCAGTTTCACTAAACCTAACCTAGCACTACATCAAACTTACAAAAGATACAAGCCTTTCTTGATGGGAAACGACTGCACAATCGGTTTGGATCCAGTCTCAAAGTTGAATCTGTGAGATCAATAGGATTTAAGTCAGCTAACTCATATCCCCGGCTATTTGCTAGCTGAGTGCGCTAAGAAACCACTAAGTGAACTAAGAAGCCATCAGTTGAAACCTTAGGAAATTAATAGTATTGATGTATGTGGTAAGTTTGTTGCAGGAAAACAAACAATACAAAGAATCTAAAAACTGATCTTGGAAAGTAACATGTTTTAATTTTATTTTTAATTTACAAGTTTATTTAGGAAACTAATGTGTTGTGTGGTGTTTAAGAAGAGGACAAAAGGAGCTCAAATTCCCACCCCTGCTCTACCTCATAGGGTTTGTGGGAAGAAGAAAGAAGAGAGACAGGTTAATAGAAGAAATAAGGTTGCTCTTGCTCAAAAGCCAGTCGTATTTGACTCTAGGGTGCAGTGCTCATCTCCATTCACAGCCAAAGAGCAACTGCAGACATTACCATGATCATGTGGCAGGCATGAGTGCACAGAACATGGTTATCTTTACTGCCAAATTGGTTCCTATTTATCTACTTGCAATTTTTTTGCTTTCAAACTGCTAGGTTGACTGGAGCCAGGATAGAGCCAGGAGCTCACTCTGTCATGCAGCACTCAGGTCTCGACCTGCTGACCTGCCGACCTTCCAGTCATCAAGTCCAATCATCTTAACCACTAAGCCATCACAGTCCCATCAAAGTAGAAGAAATCACAGGATTCAAGTGAAGGATGGAAGACATACATATAGGCTGAGCATGGTGAAATCTGGAAAGCCAGTAAGCACTTTATGAGTAGTTGGGTCTGTTATCTTCTTTGCTTGGAAGAAACCTATGTTAGGGACCCTACAGAGGGAATAGTGTTGTTCTAAAGAAAACATGTTGAGAACTTGGATGCGAATGTCAGGCTCTATTTTAAATGAGCGAAGGGGGTTTGGTGGTCACTGTGAATTTTGGAGCAGAGGGCCAGGGTTCCAGTTGCAGCCTATGGAACAGAAGAGTGCATTAAAGGATGCTATATTTTAGGAACACGACCATTACTATGGAAAGAGGCCTTCTTCATAGGCCTTCCTTGAAGACTACATGCCACTTATTTGGATTTCTCTTTCTCTGTCCCTGTTTCATAAAGATTTTGAACCCCTCAAAACTTTGTGAATCAGGGTGAACATAACATAGTTGTCTTAGTCTCTATTTCATTTCCTTCTCGAAGTCCCTAAATGCAAGACCAACATAGATGACGAAGCCAAGAAAGTACAGTAATACCTCGGATAACGCTAAGACTTGGTTCCACAAGTCTTGGTGTTATCCGATTTTTAGTGTTATCCGATGCATGTTAAAATCCTATGGGACGGATTGGATAACGTTAAAGCTCCATAGAAATACATTGTAACCTCACAGGCTTTAGCGGTTGTTATCCGATCCATCCCTTAATGTTATTCAATCCAATTCTCCTCCCCAGATTACTCAACGTTAAGCGATTTTAGCGTTATCCGAGGTATTACTGTAATTTTGTTTTGGAAGTCCGGTTTTGATTTGTACATTGGCGCATTTGAAGACATACATTTTTTTAATCCCAGAATATTAGTGCAAAAATATTATCAGTCTTCAAATTGCCTCCAAGTTTCATTTTCTTTTCATTCTGTGATGACCCCAAGAAGTTGGGCCTTATGGAGCTGGATAAGAGGTGAAGCTACATTTGCCTGCTGTCCCAGAAACCTTTCATGGGTCTGAAAAGAACTTTGTTTTCTCACATAAGCTTGTGTGGTGGTCAAGCCTGGCTGGTTTAAGTGAGCTCCGTCGCTTTACAGTGCTGCAAGATTCTTGGAAAATAAGAATACAGTATCCTGGTTTACAAGAGGAAGAATCCAAGAGCATTGTGAACAATAATGGAGTATTTAAAAAGTTTTTTAAAAATGCAAATTCCCTCCCTTTCAATCCGAATTTCCATCTCAGTTTCTCTCTTCCCTCTACCCCCCTCACACCTTTAGCACACACATACATATACACACACACACCTCCCCCTCCCCACTGATTGCAAATGAAGTTATGTACCTCTTTGGTCACTCTCCAAACTTTACAACTCGCCCCAAACTTTCCAGCATAATTCATGGAGGAGAGAGAGATAAGATTTATATGCCGCACACACACACACACACACACACACTTCATGTTAATGCAGATACATACCTGCTTGGCTTTGGAAGACGTCTACCCTCTAAGACTGTCTTCCTAGCCTTGTTCCTGCTGGAGGCATCTTTAGAAGAAAGCAAACCTTGGTGGAGAGTTCATCTCCTATTCCTGGTCTTGGCTTGATCTTCTCTTCTTGATCTTCCCTTCTTGCTGGTGGTGAGTTTCCATGGGATATCACCAAATCTTCAAAGAAGACCTCCTGGGGTAAAACCAAAGAGGTACCATAATTAAGTTCTGGATCCTTTGCTTGGGTCATTTCCAGCGCCTCCCAGCTCCTAGGCTTAGATGGTTCAAGTTCTTCAACTCCTGATCCCCAGATGGCTTGGGTTTCCCTCCAACTTCTTGTCTTGGCATTTTTCCCATCCTTCTTGGTCTCACTCTTTTGCCTCAGCCATTTCCCAATGTCTGGTCACCCTTTTCGGGCATTTTGATGGCCAACAAAGAACATTCTAGCGGTTGACCAAGAGAGGACAATGAGAAGAACCCCTGCTGTCTCTTCCAGTGCAAAACCCAAGTTTTGCCATTTTACTCTGTGCTTGAGGTAGGTGTGTTTGCAAAGAGGGGTCTTTGGCTTCTCCCTTCTCCTGTTAGTGGCTTGGGTGAGAAAGGTAGTTTATGGGGGTGGGGGTAGGGACGTGTGATCCTGGCATTTCCCAAACTCTTCAAGGATCTGTGAATGACTGTCCCAATGAACTGGGCTTTCCCAGAATACAGCGCAGGGGAGGCCTTTCTGATTTTTACCTCTCATGAGAAAAAAATGGCAGTCCTCCCAACCCCCCCCAACCCCTGCCTGGAGGGTTTTAAAGCTACTGGAAGCAGAGGAAGAAGGGGGGAATAGACCCCCCAGGCCTATCTGATTTCCTGATCTGAGTTGGGAAAGCTAGTGAATTCATTCCCCACTTCCCCGGCTTTCATTCTATCCTTTCACCTACAATAAGCTAATACTGTACATTGGTTTCGTTTAATTCTACCGCTCACATGTAATGTACCTGATAGTGTGGGCTTGATGTGTGTTCTTTGTTGTCTTGTGTCACTGTTTTCATAAACTGCCCTGGGGGAAGCATTTTTATGTTGGGTGGGAGGTCTAGATATTGAAACGAACCCAACAAACGTAGGGGTCTTGGCATTGGGGTAGCACACACAGAAGGGCCACCTATCCAATTGGCCGAGTGTGTGTGTGTGTGTGTGTGTGTGTGTGTGTGTGTGTGTGAGAGAGAGAGAGAGAGAGAGAGAGAGGAACCCCACATGATTTTTCTAGCACCTTTCAATGAACTTGGGTAAGAACAATCAGATTGGAAGCATGGAGCTGAGAGAAGAGGGCTGGAAGGATGGGGGCTGGGTTTTTTTCTGTGCACCTGCATGCACACATAGCTGCCTGTATGCCTGCATGCATATCCTTGTCCACGTGCATGCATGGATGTCTGTATGTCAATGTGTGCATGCATGCATGTCCATATGCCTGCACACATATCTGCATGTACATTCGCAGGTCACTTTTTGTGCATGCACGCATGCCCATAGGCCTGCATGCACATCTGCGCGCACACTTTCAATGCGTGCATGCTGCGTGTCCATAGGTCTGCATGCGCTTGGATGCCAGCATGTTGCTATGCATGCATGTCCATAGGTCTGCACGCTGACTTGGGCTTCTGGGAATTGAAGTCCAAGAACACCTGGAGATCTACAGTTGGCCACCCCTGGTATACATGGATGGATGGATGCCTGCGTCTGTACATGGGTCCATGTCTGTCAGTATGCATGCATGCTGTATGCAATCATTTATGAACGCGTGCATTTATGTATGCACTCATGCATGTATACAAGTATAAATAAATACAAACAAACCCACCCCAGTTTTTTTTAGCCCTGCCTTCCTAGCTGAAGCCCTTGGAAAGGTGAGGTTTGCAAAATGGGGAGGGGTGGGGGTGGGTGGGAGAAGGTTGCTGGAGGAGATCCGGGAAGGCAAGGGGAGCAGTTTTCCCCTCCCTCCCTCTCCAGCCCCCTCCCCACATCCCATAAAAGCACAGCAGGGGGGGGGTGGCCAGCCAGAGTGGGCGGCGCGGATTGGCGGAGGCGCCCCTTGATGGACAGGGGCTTAGTCGGGCAAAGGAGCCGCGGCAGGATCGAACCCAGCGGGGCCTCCGCGGGCCAAGCCGTCCCCGGCGGTGGCCTTTGAAAAAGCGCCGCGCCTTCCAGGAAAAGAGGGACCGCGAAAGGAAAGGCGGGAGGGGGGGGGATGATGGTTGCGATGATGGAGAGAGAGAGAGAGGGAAAACCAGAAAGCCGGAGCAAGGAGAGGAGGCAGAAGAGAGAGGGAAGGAAGGAGGGAGAGACTTTTCCCTTCTTTCCCTCCGCAATGGCTTTCTAGCGGGATGACATTTCTTTAAAACACTAGGAAGATCAAATGGGGGGAAGAGAGAGAGAGAGAGAGAGAGAGAGAGAAGCCCAATGTGGCCCGACACAAGGTTTTAATTAGTTTATTCTGAGCCTTCGCCTTTTATCCCGCGTCTGTATCACCCATCTACTTGTCTCCCTCCCTCCTCTTTCTTTCTTTCTTTCTTTCTTTCTTTCTTTCTCTCCCTGATTTCCCTTCTTTCTTTCTTTCTTTCTTTCTTTCTTTCTTTCTTTCTTTCTTTCCCTCCCTGATTTCCCTTCTTTCTTTCTTTCTTTCTTTCTTTCTTTCTTTCTTTCTTTCTTTCTTTCCCTCCCTGATTTCCCTTCTTTCTTTCTTTCTTTCTTTCTTTCTTTCTTTCTTTCTTTCTTTCCCTCCCTGATTTCCCTTCTTTCTTTCTTTCTTTCTTTCTTTCTTTCCCTCCCTGATTTCCCTTCTTTCTTTCTTTCTTTCTTTCCCTCCCTGATTTCCCTTCTTTCTTTCTTTCTTTCCCTCCCTGATTTCCCTTCTTTCTTTCTTTCTTTCTTTCCCTCCCTGATTTCCCTTCTTTCTTTCTTTCTTTCTTTCTTTCTTTCTTTCCCTCCCTGATTTCCCTTCTTTCTTTCTTTCTTTCTTTCTTTCTTTCTTTCCCTCCCTGATTTCCCTTCTTTCTTTCTTTCTTTCTCCCTCTCCTCCGCTTCAACCTTTGAATTAGACCAACGGGGCTTTCCCTTTAGGTTTGAAAGGGCGAGGCTTGGGCGTTTTAGCCTCCCCGCTTATTTTTATTTATTTATTTTAGTTCTGGGCTGGGCAGGAAGAAACCGGGGGAAGCGGCAGCTTATTTTTCCCTTAAGAGGAAAGTTAAGATCGTTCCCAAGGACGGGGAAAGGGAAGGTTTAGTTACCCTGTTTTAAACAAAAAAAAAAGTGATCCGAAGGAGTAGTATGACGATTTTAGTGGAAGAAAGCCAAATGGGATAAAGAAAGAAGAATAAAAAGAAAAAGGGATTTTTTTTAAAAAAGAGGAGTTTCTTATATTTTGCCTTTTTTTATTTTTACCTTCCGTGGAATGGCATCACGACCCGGTTTTTCTGCCGCTCCACGGTGCGAACTGTAGCAAATAATAATAATTCCGTGTCAGAAATCATTCTGGGTGGACAGGATTTTTGCGGAAGAAACTCCGCTCAGGGGACGCCCGAACGAGGCTCCTTTCATGTCCCCAAGAACTGGGACAGAGGCGGGCGCTCAATCCGTCATGCAGTACCCGGGTCTCGAAGTGCCGACTTGCCAGCCTTCCAGCTAGCAAGGCGAGCTTCTTAACCACTGACCCACCGCAGCCCCCTACATAGCAAATAATATAGCATATTATTTAATAATAATAATATGTTGTATTCGATTGTATGTTGTGAGCCGCCCTGAGTTGGTTTCACCAAGTAGGGCGGCATATAAATCAAATAAATAAAAAAATCAAATCAATCAATCAAATAATATAGCAACCCAGATCGAAAGGGGGGGGGGTGTTGAACCTCTGTTCTCTTGCCTTCTCTGTATGTTTATTCTGATATATCAGAGAGTAAACAATACAAAAAGAGAAAAGCAAACAACTTTAAAGACTTAACTCCTGTGTTTTAATGTGAGCTTTCGTGGACCAAGTCCACTTCGTCAGACCGAAGAGTGAGACTTCATGGCACCAATTTAGACATATCAGGTACAGAGGTTACACGAGGGCTGGTATAACGGATCAGTTTGCAAACCCATGGGGCTTTTGACAACCAATAATCACAAAAGATCCATGAATGAGGTTCAGATTTATTACTGCAAAGTTTGGTTCTGTTGAGTTGTAAATGGTTAGCAGATGCAAAGTAAACCATTCCGGCATATTACAGGGCTGATCTAGGGTTTTGCTGTTGTTTTTACGGGGACTTAGCAGGATAGGTTAGTTGAACGTGAGTAGTTTTTGGTTTCCATCCCCCTCTTCTAGATGTCTGGGAATTAATATAATATTGAAGCAGGATCAAGCCTTGAAAATCAGTAGATAACCGATAAATAAATAAACAGACAGCTGTTCTCAACTATGCTAATCTTCCAGATGTATCTTTCCTTAGACTGCGATTCCCTTTTGAGTGTAATTGTTTGTTTCTTTACCTGAAAGCTCTTTTTTGTTTTATTAATTTCCCCCTCTAGAAATGGCCCCGCCCTTTTTAAAATTATTTCTCTCCCCCCCCCCAAACCACTTTCCAAGTTCTTTCTAACCCATGTCTAGTAATGAAAATCGTATGGGGCGAGGCAGGGTTCCCAGGAGGAGAGTCTTGCATTTTATCGCTGGGGGAGGAACCCTTCCCCACGAATAAAATGGGGTACAGGGGCCGAGGAGGAGGGAGATGGAGTAATACCTCATATAACATTAGTCTCGAATAACACTAAAATCGCATAACATTAAGGAATCTGGGGGGGAAGAATTGCATCAGATAACATTAAGATCCGATGGGATGCTTCAGATAACAACCGCTAAAGCCTGTGTGGTTACAATGTATCTCTATGGATCCCATAGGATTTTAACATGCATCAGATAACACTAAAAATCATATAACACCAAGACTTGTGGAACCAGGTTTTAGTGTTATATGAGGTTTTACTGTGCTTCGGTTGCCACTCGTTCTTGCCGTACCCGATGAAGTGGCCTGTAGGTCTCGGAAACCTGCATCATAACAAAATACATTAAAGGTTCCACAGGAGACAGAAATGGCAACTGTTCCTGTTCTTCTGTTTACGATTAAAAATACCTTTCGGGTTACACAGGAGTCCTCGTCGTGGAAAAAGCGGTTAAGGGCATGTTGTTGAAAGGAAGGAAGGAAGGAAGGAAAGAAAGAAAGGAAGGAAGGAAGGAAGGAAGGAGGGATGAAAGAGAGAAAGGAAAGAGAGAGGGAGGGGGAGGGAAGGAAAGAGGAAAGAAAGAGAAACAGATGTAGCACAACATTTCTCTCTGCTCCATAGTTTGAAAGAGGCCAGATTCAAAGGGGATAATATTTGTCTGCCAGTCTAAGCATATGAATTTTGCTTCGGAAGAAGATGATAGTATAAAGAGGACAGTGGAAATTCAGTATCCAGAGCAGGAAAGAAGAAAAGATCCCTCCCCCTTCAGTTTAATGGTATCCTCAGATTTGATCCCCTAAAGCGGGCAGCTTGGTCCCATTGCCCAAGGACAGGGCTCCCCGCTTTGAAGCACCAGACAATCGTTGGTCTCAAAGTGAAGCGGAACATCTCTCTGAGGGTCTTTCTAGACCCCACTAGATCCTAAAACTTGTGATTTGGACTGGGTTTCATTTCAGCCATTTTCATTTCAAGGGCCAAGGTTTGTGTGTGTGTGTGTGTGGAGCCAGGATTGAAGATGGTTTGATACTTTTGAGAGAGAAACCAGGCCGTTTCTCCAACATCACCAGGCCAAACTGAAGGAAGTGTGTCCTGTTGAAGAATTTTTTGGGAATAGTAGCCGTGTTAGTCGGTTGGAGAAAACTGGTCGGTTGGTCTGTCCATGAAAGGAAGAAAGCAAGGAAGAAAGCTCAGCCAGAACGATGAAATAACTACTAGAATGCGTTTGTCTGATCCGTTCTGTAAATTTAAAAATATATGGAAGGCCAAATGGAAGGCCAATTGTAAGGTCCATTCCCGCATGTTCAAGTTTTAGATGCAAAAGGTATTCGAAATAAAAATTAAATCTGGGTGAAGGAAGGACCCTAAAACAGCCCCAGAGGCCAGAGACGGAATTTTTTTGAGATCTCTAAAAATAAAAGAGAGATTATTACTAAACGGAAGTAAAGCAACGAAGAGGAACAATCAACCTGTTAATGGAGAAGATCGGGAAATTGTCTTCTACGAGGAATATTGCCTTTATTTTATTTATTTTAAAAAGGCAAAATTCAGGTTCTTTAACCAGCTTTCAAGAAAGAAATTCAAGAATGTTTACCGAGGTGGCATTCAAAATATCAGCCTCGGATCTCTACAGGGGAAAGGCTTGAAACAAAGGAAAGGTTCACTCCCTTTCAACTACAGAATTGTAATTACAAACCCAGTCCAGTTGATTTTTGGCATCAAAAGGACGAACCCCCCCCCCTTCCCAGTTTGATTTGACTCCGGGAAATCCAGAAATCTGACACTGTTTTTTAAAAAGTCTCTTAACATTTGAAGTTTGTTTACCTCTCTTTTATCTATCCTTTTGTTATATATATTTTTATCCACTATATATTTATCAGAAGAAGGGCGTGGTAAACCCTGAAAAGGTTCTCCGTAAATCAGAATTAATATATGGCACAAGATTATTCCTATCTATCTATCTATCTATCTATCTATCTATCTATCTATCTATCTATCTATCCATCCATCCATCCATCCATCCATCATCTATCTATCTATCTATCTATTCTCTCGTTTCTCCGCCCACTTCTCTCTCTCTCTCTCTAATTACAGGGCAATTCTGTGCAAATATACTCATAAGTAA
Organism: Furcifer pardalis; assembly: GCA_030440675.1. Lineage (NCBI taxonomy): Eukaryota > Metazoa > Chordata > Lepidosauria > Squamata > Chamaeleonidae > Furcifer > Furcifer pardalis. The sequence continues at coordinate 32,655,637 of CP126899.1, read as the reverse complement.
GTCCATTTCGAATTCAAGGGCTCTGTTTGAGGGAAGCCTAGGTAGAATTTCACCCTTAATATTTCAGTTACGTAACTCAGGTGCCCAAATGTTATTTTGCGTCCTTACCCAAACAAACAAACAACACACATCCCGCCCAAGCCCAAATATTCAATATAAACTTAGTCAAGTATATATTGGAGGCATGAAAAATCTAGCTCAGAAAAAGCAATTTTTTAAAATAAAATAAAATAGAAAAAATACTTTATTTTGATTTTAGGACTAATTTTATTCTTGTTTACTCAGAAAGATCTCGATTGCGAGGGGTGCTTTTTAAAAAAGTTGCATGAAAAGAGAAGAGCTAGTGGACATGGGATCAAATGGTGAACTGGTGTAGTTGCCTAGTTTGTGAACCTAAAGGTTGGGAGTTCGATTCCCAGGGCAGCTTCTTCTTCTTCTTCTTCTTCTTCAAATCTCCTTTTAAAATAGTGCTTTGTTTGGTCGGGTAAGCAATCTGAACAAATTAGAGAAAAGTGTGCGTGTGTATGTGTGTGTGTGACACCAGTTCCCTTTAATGCTTGAAATCATCCACCCCTTGTTTCAAAGGCTTTCTCTCCTGCTGACACATTGAGAAGCCGCCTTGCCTTCCCGAAGGGCGTGTGCTCGTGTGTCTTCCTGGCTTATTTTTTCTTGCAGGTATTTCAGTAGGATGATGGAAACAAGAGGAGGAGGAGGAGGAGGGGAAAACCCCCACCGACACACCTTCTTAGACTTCCCTTAGCCTCGTTCTTCGAGGTAAAGACGCTAAAGCAGACACGAGCGGAGTTAATCTTTTGTCATGTTTTATCTCTATGTTACACAAATAATGCATCAGAAGCGAAATCGCATGTACAGAAGAAGGCGAAACCTGTGTTGCTTTTTTAATAAAACAGCTGCTGTTGAGAAAGGCGGCGAAGGCACCCAGATTTTTCAATGCAAACTGCGCCCCTAAAAAACCACTCCCAGTACCTGAGTTTAAGGTGATCAATGTGTCTAAAATCTCATTTGTAGGGGAGGAAAAAGCCACATTTCCCCCCTACAAGTGTGAGTATTCACGTGTGTGTGTGTGAAACAACCAACACGGATCTTCGCCTGCCTCCACCCCCCTGCCCGGATTGTCCTTCTGCATTAGCGACAGGCATCTGGGATATTTCCCAACCAGCTCTCCATCCTCAACCCCATGGAGACGTTCACACGTTCGGCTGCGAGTCAGGGATGCGCAAAAGGTCCCCCTAGGTGAGAACTCCCTCGATTCGCTTCTGCACGTGTGAATCGTTTTATTTTTCCACGCAGGAAAAGTTAACACGTTTTCTTCTTCGGGGAAATGCTCCTAGGATCCCACCGGGAAACGCACGGACGGACCCACCTTTACCGGTTAACTAGTGACAGTTTTGGAAGATGAGTGTGGGGACACAGCAATGTAGGTTCCCATTCAGGATGGCTAATTTAAGAGCAGCCACCACCCCCATCTGATATTTGTATCAGTTATTATCTGTTTATTTGCTTTTATTGTTGAATGTTTTAAATTTTTTATGAATTTTATGAATTTTTAAGGCCTTTATATTATGATTCGGGATGTAGGCCGCCCAGAGTCGGGTTTACCCGATTGGGGCGGGATATCAAGTATGAACAATGAATGAATGAATGAATGAATGAATGAATGAATGAAGATGCCGACCTAAACTTGGCAAAGCCCTTGAAATTCCGGATTCTCCCCAGAGAAAGTGGAGAGGGGAAATAAATGTGGAAGTGACTTGGATTTAGTAAAACCCACCCCAAACCGGCAAAACGATCCCTCTAAATCGGATGACACAGAGGGGGAAAAAGGGACTTAAAAGATGGAAAGGAAGGAGGTTTCCTAGGTGAAGCCCATTTGAAGATAAGACACACGGGTTTTCAGCTTTTTGTAAGGGACGGTTCAAAAAAAAATAAATCTGTGGTTTCTAAGTAGAAACAGAACCAAACAAAAGTTAAAAAGAAATATACGGAAAAAGACAAAAATGTTGTGGAACAGGTAGGACTAAAGTGATTGTAAGCAGTCCTGAGTCTCCACTGCGAGTGAGTAGGTGGCGAGATAAATCCGAACAAATAAATAAATAAATTTTAACGTGAGCTTTCTTGGACCAAGCCCACTTTTACTTTTCAATTCTGTAATTTCCGCGGTGGCTTAGTGGTTGAGACATTGAATTTGACACTCCAGGTGTTCTTGGACTTCAGTTCCTAGAATCTCAAGTCTGCACTCCTGCTGATCAGGGCTTCTGGGAAATCGAAGTTCAAGAACAGCTGGAGTGCCAGAGTTCGCCATCACTGTTCTATAGGGAGGCTTAGTGGTTAAGATGCTGAACTGGACGACTGGATGGTCGGCAGGTCTAGACCTGAGTGCTGTACAATGGAGTGAGCACCTGTCGTCTGTCCCAGCTCCTGCCAACCTAGCAGTTCGACAACAAGAAATTGCAATCTGATAAATAAGTACCGCTTGCGGGTGGTGGTGATGGGGAGTAACAACATTCCATGTCCAGTCATGCCTGCTACATGAGCACAGAAACGCAAGCAGGTGCAGGCAGAGCTGGCTCTTCGGCTGGAAATGGAGATGAGCACCGCACACTAGAGTTGGATATGACTGGCTTTCGAGCAAGGGAGACCTTGACCTTTGCCTAGCGGTTGTATTATTGAGTCAGACCCTTAAAGTTCACCCGGCTGTCTATTTCCTACCAGCATCTCCTTAGGATTTGGAGCAGGGATTTCATTTATTTATTTATTTATTTATTTATTTATTTATCATATTTCTATGCCACCCTCCTGAATTGAACACTTGTATGACTTCTTAAAGCTCAATACGTCAACTTTGGCCTCCAGATGTTCTTGGACTTCAATTCCCAGAAGTCCAAGAACCCCTGGAGAGCCAAGTTCGAGGAACCCTGATCTAGTCCAGTCCATGGTAAGGAGGCACCACACAGCGTGGGAATCGAACCCTCAGCCTCTGGCCAGGGAATCAAAACACTTTGATGACGGTGTAGGGCAGGCTTGGCCACCTTTGGTGCTCCAGATGTTCTTGAACTTTAATTCCCAGATGCCCTTCTCAGACCATCAGAGGGAGCAAGGGGGATGTATGACACACGTGAGGCCGGAGGGAATTAAAACCTAATCACGAACAAACAAATGTCATGCAGTGATAATTACCACCTCTGGACACACCAACTGTTCAAGGTATAGCTAGATGACTCCTGCTTTTGGGATGGAAAGAGGCAGAAAGAAAAATTCTGCTTTTAACATAATACCGCAAGGCTTTATTGATTTGGGGGGGTTGCCCCCTTTCCCACTCAGCTGTTGGGGTAGCTCAATGGTTTAGTTATCTAGCGGTGGAACCCGAGGTTGAGAGTTCGATTCTCCCCTGTGCCTCCTGGAAGACCAGCCTGCCCCAGGCTGTTGCAGGGGGAAGGGAATACACACAAAATTGCAACCTTTCCCAACTATACTCATCAAATAGTTTTATAGCTCAGGGGTTTAATTTTCTGGCAGTAGATCCAGAAAAGTGGTTGGGAGTTCGATTCCCCGCTGTGCCATTGAAGAGAAGAGCCAGCCTTTGTAGCATTGGGCAAGCTGCATGGTCCCAGGGCGCCCCCTACAGGAAAAGAAGGGTAAACCACTTCTATGTATTCTCTACCGTGAGTCAAATAACTCTTTCCAGCACCTGAGGGGAAGGAAGGTTGGGGTGTGGACGGGCACGTCATTGACTTGGATGTGATTACTTTACTCTCATTACTCCCAAGTAACTAGATTCTCATAAGAAGCTCCCAGTGTTTCCACAGACCAGTGGTGGCTGACTCCATAGAGGATTTCAGATACTAAAGCTACCTGGGGATTGAAGCCTGGAAATCTACCTGTTAAAACAGATTTTGGATATTGGGCCGGAAAATCTCCTCCCGCCCAGCAGTAACCACTGGGGATTCTGTAGGGTGGGATGTAAAGCCCTGTTTCCAATCCCTGGTGCAAATTTAACACCTACCTTTACGCCTACCCAAATCCATCCCATCAGAAAGAGAGTTAAATTCCCAGTTCTTTAAAAAATGAATCTGAACAAAGAAGCAGGTTTAAATAGGAATGTAGCTGCCAGTGGTGGCCTAGGGGTTAAGATGCTGAGTTTGATGACCGGACGGTCAGCAGTTCAAGGCCCGAGTGCTGCACAATGTCGTCTGCCCCAGCTCCTGCCAACCTAGCAGTTCAAAAGCAAGAAATTGCAAGTAGATAAACAGATACAGCTTCAGCAGGAAAGGTAACAGCATTCCGTGTCCAGGTATGCCTGCCACATGTCCATGGAAACATCTGCAGATGTTGTCATGGGAAGATCCCCATTTCCTAAACATGCCCAAAAGAAATGGAGGAAATTTAGTTTTCTCTGGCCTCCTAAAATCATTTCAGTTCTCGGGGCTTAGAGAGACTGCTATTCTCCCTTCTGTAAAATTCCATCAGCTGGCTGTTTTAGTAACAGGGCTATCTTTGGTTCAGCTGGTCCAGATAAGACACAGCTGTGTAGAGGTGGTCTAGATAAACCCCATTGTGGGAGTGAAGAAACTCAGTTTTCAGTTCAGTTTGGTTTGGTTTAGTTTTTGTTTCCGAATACCAAAGGAGCAGGATGCTATGGACTCTTTGTTTTGCTCACAATGATTATTGGACTAGGTTTTGTTTTGTGGACTATGTTTTGCTTCTGAAGGTTATTTATGCTTTTTATGCATGATTCTAATGGGACAATAAACTCTGTTTTGCTTCCATGAAGACTCTTAATTGAATAAGAGGTAAGACAACACACACACACACAAGCCTCGGAGACGCTATCTAAAACCTCCTTGTTATGAAGAGAAGCAGATAAGAAGTTTTTATTTTGCCGTCGAGTTTGCTCCCTGGGAGCTCTGGTTTAGTTCTGGGGTTTTGGTTTGCCATAAAGACCCCAACGTAAGGAACACTGAGGAGGGCTGGAGCAGAGGGGGCCGGCTGGAAGCATGACAGATGTAGACAGGGCAGGCTCTTTGGTTTGTACATGAAGATGAGCACCAACCCTGGGACCCGAAGATGTTCTTGGGCTTCATAGCCCAGATCGGCAGGTGTGCTGACTCAGGATTCTGGTAGCTAAGGTCTGAGAACGGGGGGGGGGGGGGGGGGCGGCGGCGGCAAAGTTTGGGAAACCCTGCTCTCTAGAGTCTGATAGGATTGGCTTTCAAGTAAGGCAGCCCTTGACCTTTACCTAGCAGTTGTATTATTGAGTCAGACCCTTAAAGTTCACCTGACTGTCTATTTCCTCTCAGCAGCTACTTAGGATTTTGGGCAGGGATTTTACTCAGTCCAACCATTACATGGACTATCCTATCAGCTTCAGCTGATAGATTCTTGAGACCTTTCCAATGCTCTATTGCCATATTTAGTTCCTTTTTCCTTTGTTCCCCTTTGTGGGGTCCCATGTTGGGTGGCTGATCTAATGGGACAGCCACCCTTCCTGCTTCTTGCTTTTCGTTGTTCTAATTTTTGTAATTTTTTAAAGTTTTAAATTCCTCTTAGTATTTTATTAATTACAGTCTCAATTTTTTAAACTGTTAAAGTAAATTTTAGTATGCGTAGGGTATGATGGGACTGTCTAGTCAGTTTTACAGTTATTTGGGAATTTATTGTTTAAGCTATGTTTCTTTTAATTTATGTTGTAAGCCGCCTAGAGTTGGGTTTACCTGATTCAGGCGTGATAATAAATTAGAAATTAGTTCCAATTCCTTCTCACCCAGCTCTGTTCTTTGATAGAAAAGGCAGGGTATACATTGCAAGGAGATAAACGGGGATGCTTCGACAGTAAGGGTAACAGCGTTCCATGTGCTTCAGCAGTCTAGTTATGTCTGCTGCAACTCTACAAGGAAGGCCCTCCCTCGAGGTCTCTGATGGAAGTCTAGCTTTGTCCTTTTGGAACAGATGATGGCAAGGCAGCTGAAATCAGACAGCTAAAATTTGAAAAGAATAAAATATAGGACCTGTTCTTACCAGATGAAATTCCGCAAAAACTGATTGTGAAGGAGATAAAGTACCTAGATATTTATGTTTAGCTACAGAATTGCAAATCTTGAGATAATTCCCATCATATATTTTTCTTACCTCATCTATGAATGTTAAAGGTACTTAGTGTCATTGGGCTGCTGGGCAGAGTGGCGAAATGAGCTCTGTGCTGGGGGGGAGGAAGGTAGCGCTCCCATTGGGTTGCTGGGCAGAGGGGTGGGGTGAACTCTGTGCTGGGGGAGGGAGGAAGCATTCCCATTGGGTTGCTGGGCAGAGGGTTGCTGCACCCCAAGGCAAGTCAGTTTAGCCAATCACTGCCTGATGATCATCATTGAGTCACTGGAAGTAGCATCTGCTCTATTACCATACCATAATAACCTGGACAGACTGGAGAAATTACTATATGATGGTGAAATAGAGACAGAGGTATGGGAAAATTCAAGAGGAACAGGGAAGGGCATTGCATTTAGGACCTCACCTTGGTCTGATCCAAGAGGTGGTTGTTCTTGTATTTTCAAGCATGTGTGGCTCTTTGATTGTTTTGATGGAGGTAGACAAGGGTTTACCATGGAACAATTACAGTGTGGACATCTTCTGAATGGATGTGAGCCTCATGCCTGCTGGCTCATATCCAGGAAGAGCTTTATGGCAAGAACAAACATTCTTGAGGAGAAGCAAGAGCAAAACCAAATTAGAAGATGGAGGGAGGAGCTCACTGGATATGAAACAAGATTAAAGGAGGATATAGCTGAGAAACTCAATCTTGCCTACATCACTTGCAGGAACCTGAATAGGCTGAAGGTCAGAGTCCCTAAAGGCAAGACCAACATACTCAAGTGGGGACTGGTGGCAGACCACAACACACTGTGAATGTGGAGAGACGCAGAATCCAGCTCATTTACTTGTCTGCCAGTTATTGCCAGAATCATGCACTGATGAGGACTTAAGTTTGGCCAACGACAAAGCCAACATTTATAGATTTTAAGAACTTTTAGAATGTATCCTATATTGTTCTGATGTTTTTAGGATGTGTTAAACCGTCCTAGGTCACCTTCCATGAGGAGGATGGTAGAGAAATTTAAATAAATAAATAAATAAAGTGGTTTCATTTTGGCAGTCCAGGGTTTGATCAATACACGAAAGAAGAAGTGTGGGGTTCTCAGAATGGGAACGCTTGGAATCTTTTGGGGTAACTTTGAAGTAGGTGGGTGATTTGGGGCTGTCCTTCCTGTCCCTCCCCAAATTCTCATGAGAAGTGTACCCTGTGCTACTATCCATGAGCTTCCCATGGATGCAGCAAAGGGAGCTACCAAAGATATTTCCCAAACTAGCCTGGTATCATCTCATGTACATCTCATGTACCTCAAAAACACCATGAAGGTCACAATAAGTGGGAAACAACTTCACAGTGCAGAACCACAAGAGTTTGTGAAGATCTTGGCCAAGTCCCTGCTGCCTCTTCTCTCTTCAATTCCCAGAAGCCCAACAAGCAGTAAACCCATCCGTGTGGATTCACAGGGACTTGGGCTTCTGGGAATTGGAGTGCCAAGGTTCTCCATCATGATTCCAGCTCTACTAGAGTATGGTTGAGGACTGTATTCGGGTGTGGGTGTTTGGGATACAAGGTGTTCCAGATCTTGATTTGGGATCAAGCAGTGGCCCTTGTGCATTCAAATGTGTCGCCAAGAAAATTATATACAGGCAAAATGGAGAATGAAAGATTTGCAGTTTGTGGCCCACCAGCGGAGGAAGCATTTTTTAATTTTGGAAGCATCCTTCGGTTTCCTTGGGCGGGGGCTTCTAAAGGAGCAGAATTACATACCCAGAAATGCGCCCAGAAATTTGGCAAGCCTGCAAAACAACAGCTGCCTTTGATTTCAGATCAGCCCAAAGACCCTTTAATGCTTCCAACGCCATATTCCTAAACTAGACCAGATGTTTAAATTTTAGCAGGAGAGGACTGGAACCTCCCGTTGGAACTAAAATAACTGGCTAGAGGTGTCTAAAATTGTGCTGTCAATTACACCCATGGAATCCTAAACAGTGGTTTAGTTGTTAAGACCCTGAGCTTGACAGCCAGAAGGTCGGCGTGTCAGCAGTTTAGAGACCCAAATGCTGCATAATGGAGTGAGTGCTTGTCTGTCCCAGCTCCTGCCAACCTAGCAGTTTAAAAGCAAGAAATTGCAAGCAGATAATCAACCCTGCAGTGGCTCAAGTGGCTAGAATGCTGACTGGAGGTCAGCAGTTCAATATCTGAGTAATGCAAGATGGAATGAGCTCCTGTCTCTGTCCCAGCTCCTGCCAACCTAGCAGTTCGAAAGCAAGAAATTGCAAGTAGATAAATAGGGACCACTTTGGTGGGAAGGTAAACAGCGTTCTGAACGCTCTGGTGTCTAGTCATGCCTGCCACATGACCATGGAAGCGTCTGCAGAAGTGGACAGCGCTGACTCTTCGGCTATGAAACAGAGATGAGCACTGAACCCTAGAGTCAGATACGACTGGCTTTCGAGCAAGGGTGACCTTTACCTTAAATAGGTACCTCATGGGTGGTAAGGTAACAACATTCCTTGCACTCCAGTGTCTAGTTGTGCCTGCCACATGACCATGGAAACATCTGCAGATGCAGTGCTGGTTCTTTGGCTGTAAATGAAGATGAACACCCCCCCCCCACCCCCCAGAGTTGGCTATGACTGGTTTTCTATCAGGGAATACCTTTACAAACAACACCAGATTGAAGACCAAAACCAGAGGTCGGCAACCTTTTAATGGCGGGGGGCTGAGTCATGCTCCTTAAGACAGTTGAGGGGGCCAGGCTGGTACGCCCCTGTAAATGCTACCATAAACACGTCCATGTCCACTTCCGCCAGCGGTGGTGCTTGGAGCAGGGGTGGGGGCTGGATAATTTGGCACCATGAGCCGGATTCAGCCTGCAGGCTGTAGGTTGCCGACCCTGACCTAAACACTCTGAATGATTGCAATATGCATCCTAGTAAACATTAAGAAACATTAAGGGGGGAAAACTTTAAGGAAACAAAAAATATTGCTAGAGAAGAACTTCACAGCTTGAAAGCCAACAACAAAGAAACTGAGATAATGAAAGACAAACAAGTCAGTCCTAGAGCAAATCAACCCTAACCTGTCTTTGGAGGCAAACGTGATGAAGCCGAGGCTCTCCTTCTTTGGGCACATCATGAGAAATCAAGACTCTCTTTAAAAAGAACCCCAATAATGCTGGGGAAAGTGGAAGGCAGCAGGAAAAGAGGAAGGTGAAACATGAGGTGGATTGACTCTGTGAGGAAACCACAGGCTTGAGTTTTCAAACGCTGAGCAGGATTGTTGAGGACATGACATTCTGGAAATCTCTTATTCTTAGGGTCTCCATGAGTCACAGACGACTTGGCAACCAACACTTGAGCCCCCACAGACTGCCGGCTGCAGCCCATATAGAGCCATTTCATGAGGCCCTCCACCCTCGTTCACACTGCCACTGCCGCCGCCTGGAAGCACAGAAAACACGCCAAAACCCGGCAAAAATGCATGTTTCTGTGTGAGAATTGCCCGGAACGACATGGCTGGCCCGCTCAACCTTCTGACAGGAGTGATCCGGCCCATGGCACAAAAAGATTGAGAAAGCCTGCCTTAGAACTATGGAAGGTGAGCAAGGAGCTACCAGATAACTGGGCAGACCCCACATGACTCTCTACCACCTGGCCAAAAACATCCATGCCTGTGTGGAAAGCTTTAAATAGACTGCGTGTTGGGGTAGGCTGATCTGAGAAAGTGGGGTTTTCGTGTAGACAACAGCCTGTGTGAATGCGGAGAAGTACAAACTACTCGTATCTCCCATAGGATACCCCTCAACATGAACTGAGGGGGACCTTATGTTGGCAAGAGGAAATGCTGCTGAAGTGGACCGATATTGGGCCGGTGTCATCTAGCCCTTTTAATTCTATTTTGTTTTAGATGTCTTAATTTTAGCTGGCTTTGTATGTTATTATATGCTGGTGGTGCACCTGACATGAAAGAAAGAAAGAAAGAAAGAAAGAAAGAAAGAAAGAAAGAAAGAAAGAAAGAAAGAAAGAAAGAAAGAAAGAAAGAAAGAAAGAAAGAAAGAAAGAAAGAAAGAAAGAAAGAAAGAAAGAAAGAAAGAGTGGATTAGAAAATTCAACACTTGGATTAGAGGTCAGGGGAGCTCAGTTCAAATCCCCATGTTGGCCATGGAACATCAGTGTGCAGGGGGCAGTCCTAGAGACTGCAATGGCTTAGTGGCTAAGATGTAGAACTTAATGACTGGAAGATCGGCAGGTCAGCAGTTTCAGACCCGAATACTGCATGATGCAGTGAACTCCTGTCTCTGTCCCAGCTCCTGCCAACCTAGCAGTTTGAAAGCAAGAAATTGCAAGTAGATAAACAGGGGAGGGATCACTTTGTTGGGAACGGTAACAGCATTCTGTGCACTCCGATGTCTAGTCATGTTTGCCACATGTCCATGGAAATGTCTGCAGACACAGACAGTGTGGGCTATTTGGCTGTAAACAGTGATGAGCACTGAACCCTAGAGTCAGATGCAATTGGCTTTTGAGCAAGGGTGACATTTACCTAGACATCTCCCATGACTTGAAAACCCTGTCAAGTTGCCATAAGTTTGAAGGGACTTGATGCAACAAAACAAAACAAAACTAAACTAAACTAGTATAAAATAAAATAAAATAAAATAAATACATACAACACCAAATGTATCTCGGAAAACAAAACAAAACAAAACAAAACAAAGTAGCACTTTAAAGACTAACTGCTATATTTTTATTGTTAGCTTTCGTGGAAGTCCACTTCATCAGACAAAAAATGAAACTTACAGGCATGTTCTTTATATACCAAATTCAGGGGCTCAAAGGGAGAAGGGGTGTGGTCAAGCAAGACGACAGACAAGCGAGCACAAGATTGCAGCTTCACCCAGCCATTAGCAACAATAGATTATTCAGATAAACTCTAAATGGCTCCCTTTCAATCTCAAGGTTGCTGAGTAAGCCCACTATGGTATCTGATCAATTTGTGACCTGCATGTCAGGGGGAAAAACAAACAAACACCTGTACCTGGTTTCTTTCTGTTTTACTAAATGTGGATTCCAGGATTTCAGGCTCTCCCATTTGTAGCCAGCATATTTTGCTCTTCCATTTCTTCTTATCATTACTGTATTTTGATTTATTCTGGGGTTTGGGGGAAGGGGATAGAGATTTGTAGGATTTGTGCAAACAGCTGTGAAAAGGCTTTGTCTAATCTAGGGTGCATTTTCTACTTTGTCTTGCAAACTGGATAGTTGACTTGCTGTGCTTCAGGCCACAACAAAATTTGGGTTCAACCTGTCCAATTGATACACCCCAGGTTGGTAAAATGGGGCAAAAATTTGTGAAATGGAGGGATATGCTTGCTGCACAAAATAGCCATGACACCTATACTTAGGTACTGTCCCATAGCACTTGTGCTCACTCTGGGTAGTTCATAACACTGCATCACAAAAATATATATTGTCTGATACTTGGTCTAATCCATGTGTCCTATATTAATCAAGTGTGCTGAATCCAAATCTGAAGTCTGATTCTGCCTAGTACATCAGGATCTTAAATTAGCAACTCTCACCCCCTTGGTTAGGTTCTTATGTTGATCACACAGGGTATATTTGAAACAAAATATAGCAAAAATTGTCTGGTTTATTAACACATCTGCTCCTACTTATCTTTAGCTCAAAACAGACTCACTATGGCCTAGCTGGTTTCTCATTAGAGACAAGCCCTTGGTCCATCTTGCCTTATATAACTATTTCTGACATCACTGACTTGCCCAGACATACCCGGCTGCTGCTGGAACATACATGCCACCAGGGGACATGATTCAGCTGAGGTGGCAGGCATAGCAGTAGCTGCAACTGTTATAATGTTCCCATGTAAACATACATTACCCAATGACCGACCATTTGAAAGCTATAGCATGCCTATAACTTAAAATGTTAGGCAAATTCGGAGTTCACATGTGTTATTCCCAGTAGCAAAATTGTTGTTGTGCAGTGTAATTAATTAACATTTTGCCCCCAGCAATCTGGGCACTTATTTTACTGATGTCAGATGGGTCTAAGGATGAGTCAAAACGTGGAGCCTGTCAGGAATGAACTCTGATTGTGAGCAGAGTTTTAACCACCGCAGCAGGGCCTCTTTTCTCAAAAATGCACCAGTTTTCCTGAGTTCATCATAAGTCAACCAGGTAAATCTGTACAGAGGATAGAGAGAGAAATGCAGCTTTGTATTTTTGGGCCACAACTCCCACAATTCTCCACATCTGCACATCTCTAATGGAGGGTGACTAAACAAATCTCCTTTAGACATGCTGTAGCCTTGTGTAAAGGTAGAGAGACCAGTAGCAACCAAAATCCCAAAGAGGTTGTGGCTTCCACTTTTAAAGTGAATCTTGAGGAATCCATATCTATAGGGATCACATTTTAAGGACTGAAAAATCAGTGGAAAGCTCAAAAGCCAGTCATATCTGACTCTATGGGGTGGTGCTCATCTCTGTTTACAGCAAAAGAGCCAACACTGTCTGTGTCTGCGGATGTTTCTACGGTCATGTGGAAGGCACGACTAGATATCAGAGCACACAGAACACTGTCACCTTTCCCGCCAAAGCAGTACCTATTTATCTACTTGCAATTTCTTGCTTCCGGACTGCTAGGTTGGCACTTCATCACTAGGATCCTGAACTGCTGACCTGCCAACCTTCCAGGCGTCAAGTTCAGTGTCTTAACCACGAAGTCACCACAGTCCGCCTTAATCATTAGCGTGATCCTTTTGGGGCTAGGGTTGCAGTTGGCAAAACCTAAACGAACCTCAGAAAATGGGGCTTTTGCAAAAGCGGAGAAGACTAGGCAACATCACACCTGACAGCTTCCCAAATGATATTGACCTTGCCTTTTATTGGGTGAAAACTCTATGATATATTTATTAGTTGCAACATGAAGAAAGAAACAAAGACACATTTTGGGGTGGGGTTATAAGATTTCTGATTGCTCTATAACTAGACACCCAGAAACTGCTCATTAGAAGTCAAGCTGAGTTCAAAGCATGCAATTACAGTATTATTTTATTCTGAGTAAACCTGGAGGTCCTGGTGAAATCCCCCCCCCCTTTCAAATTACATCACTCACAACCGCTAGGGTGGTTAATTCCTAGTTTTGACCTGTTGTTGTTCTGTGACCTCAATTTGGGACTGATTTATAGCGACCCGAATAGGGCTCTCAAGGTAAATAAGATATTTAGGGAGTGGTTTTTACTGATTCCACTACCCTAGTAAGTCTTACCCTAGTGAGTGCCAAAATGAAGCCACTTTCTGGGCTTTGGCCAAAATTAAACCTTCATCAGTTCATGTTTCTGGCAGTAGTTGGCAGACCAGCAAATGAGTTCCTTAGCCATATCGTCCTTTAATGCTGTCCCTGTGTCCTGTGAGCTCCTTCTTTCATCTTCTAATTTGGTCTTGCTCTCGTGTACCCTCAAGAATGTTTGTTCTTGCAATAAAGCTCTTCCTGGATCTGAGCTGGTGGACTTGAGGCTCATCTCCATTCAGAGGATGTCAAGGATCCTTCTCTTGCTTAGTTCTCTCGGCATCCGCTGCTACTTCTCTCCTGATCTTAGGCGGAGGGATACCAACAAAAGGATATATTTTCTCATCTGGTGTAGGTTTGAGGCCTCCTGTCACTATGCACATTGTTTCATTCACAGCAATATCAACATGTTTTGCGTGTGTCCGGGCCAAATCTGATGTACACCGCATGGATGGTTGAGTTCCCTGCCTATAGTTTGTGAGTTTCCTGGTGATATTGTTCCTTGTGCCAACTTTGCCTTTGGTATTTGGGCTGTGCTGCTTGAGAGTGTCCTGTTAAGCGCCACACGGAGGTGTTTTGGTGCTGAACAAGGCAGTTCCTGGTCTCTGTTGGTGTTCCTGCTTCCTGGTGATGTCGTTCCTCTGTACTAACTTTGGCTTTGGTATTCGGCCGTGCTGCTTAAAAGCAAGTACAGTAAAACTTCAGATAACACTAAAACCTGGTTCCACAAGTCTTGGTGTTATACGATTTTTAGTGTTATCTGATGCATGTTAAAATCCTATGGGATCCATAGAGATAGATTGTAACCACACAGGCTTTAGCGGTTGTTATCTGAAGCATCCCATAGGATCTTAATGTTATCCGATGCAATTCTTCCCCCCAGATTCCTTAATGTTATGCGATTTTAGTGTTATTCGATACTAATGTTATATGAGGTATTACTTGTACCCTGTTAAGTGCCATGCTGAGCCATTTCAGGTGCTCAACAATGTGGTTCCTGATGACGTTCCTCGTTCCTGACGTTGCCTTCCCTCGTTTGCTTAGACAAGTCGCCCTGTTCTTCAGGAACTCGCCTTCCTCAGTCGAAACGTAATAAGACAGCGAAAGTTCGAATGCCAGAAAGTGAAAGCTTCAAAGGAACAAAAGGCTTTGAAGAGATACACAACGTTCGAATTTGGAACGCCCGAGAGAGGGGCGTGAATGGGGTGGAGCAAAGGGCAGACCAGCCCTGGCTTATTGGGGGGGAGGCATTCTTCCAACCCCCCCCCTCATTATTATTTTTTAAGAAGGGTTAGAGGTAGGGAAGGAAACGCCTGCTTCCGGATGCTCCTCTTCCTCTCTCTTCTCTAACCCCAAAGAGTTTCAACCCACCCCACACCCAACCTCCGTTGACTCGGTCTTCCTCCCGCTTTGATGTCTTTCCCTACGTGCTACAAACGCGCAGGTTTTCCAGCAGACTTTTCCTTCCAAGGCAACCGGATCTTTCCGGGAAACTGCCTCTCTTTTTTTTTAAAGGAGGGGAAAGGGTGTGTTTGTGGAATCTGTTTGTGGAATCGCTTTCTCCCCCCCCCTTCCCCCCTTCCCAGCTGATCCGAGGCTGGAGACTTGGAAGGGGACACAAACCGACCCTCGCATGCCTCCGGAGGGTTTATTGACTCCGGTTGCCCCTGAGGGTTCAGTCAGGCAGAAAGGGTCAATACAGTGTATGTCCCACGCCAAAGGGAAAGGACAATGAAGCCACCCTCCGGGTCACAGGTCACCTCGTCTCTGATTGAGATATTCGCCACTTTCTCTCCTTCCTCCCCTTCATTTCATTCTTCTCTCCTTCCTCCTTTTCCCTCCAATTGAGCTCCCCCCCCCAAAAAAAAAAAAAAGGAAAGGAAACTGGTCGAATGCGCCTGGGAAGTTTTGGCTTTGGGCAGATTTGCAAAAATTAGGTCTAAATCAAATCCGTATTGAAGACATAAAGAAAAAGACTTCCTTTCCTCTTTGTGTTTCTCTCTCTCTCTTTTTCATGCACTCATCCCCCCCCCCCCAACTACTATAAAGCCTTTCGGGGTTGTTATTCTGAGGCAATTGCACCTGGACATAATGGGCCGATGCCTGACATAAAGGGTAGGTGCACGCTCCAGGTTAAGTTGACAAAATACACACCGAGGAGGAAAGTGGAAACCCGGTGTGTAAACACAGACATGTCATTCTATTTTGAAATAAGTATACAGACAGAGAGGCCGAATTGGTGGAAAATAGATGACTGATCGCTAACCCATTAGCTAGACAGGTTGCAAGCCTAGGGAATTATTCCAGACTTACTCCCAAGTAAACTTAAAACAGGCTAGGGGGCAGGGGGGGAAAGCCACCAAAATAAATAAATCACAATTTCTAATGGACGGGACCAAAGGATATCACAGAATGCAAGTCAATCGATTATTTCCAATATTAATTTGACAATGAGAATCCATCTTAAATTCTATGCTGACAAACAGAGGCAAGTGAGTTTAGGGGCTTGTCTATTTTGTCTATAAAACTGGTTCCTCCCCTCTCTCAAATTATTTCTATATTTTTATACCTTTTGCTTATATCTAGGATGGTTCAGAGGAAACTGGAGTGTCATTTCCAGACTGCCCTGAACTGGACCATTTCTGCTTCGCTCTCTTCCTTTGATTTAAAATTATGATCCAGGAAGATAAAAGTGGAGATATAATATGTAATTTAATAAAATTTCGCTTTTAAACCTGGTCAGGTTTAATGGACACAGAATACCGTACCTTCATGTTTTATGGGGGGGGGGGGGTAGGGCTTCCTCATGTAAGTAGGTTGGATTTAAATCTCTTTCCATGAAATTTCAAAACACTGGCAAGAGAAAAGACTATCTGATCACCCAAACCACTGGCAAAAATCAATCGGCGTATATATATATTTGCCACAC
Organism: Furcifer pardalis; assembly: GCA_030440675.1. Classification (NCBI taxonomy): domain Eukaryota; kingdom Metazoa; phylum Chordata; class Lepidosauria; order Squamata; family Chamaeleonidae; genus Furcifer; species Furcifer pardalis. Next base: position 32,639,292 of record CP126899.1, on the reverse strand, counting down.
AAACCAATCCAATTAAAATTCTTGTACTTCCTGGCTGAAACAGTATGCTAATAAATTGCCCTCCCCTTCTCGGAGATTGCTTACATTTCTGCACGATCGTGGTAATCAGCGATTATCAATCATCAGTATAAAATAAAACACCGTTTTCAAATCATTTTATTACCCCCATTAGGAAATCCTCGGTCCCAGGGGACGGTGAGACATCTTGAAAAGCGGTCAGGGCGTCTCTTTCCCTTTATGGGCTTTGACTTATTTTTACCCTGGCTCCTATTAAAATACCAAATTCAGCCTTATTTGCCCCGTGACGCTGGGTCTGCAGGGAAGTTCGCCCCTTAACTCCCTCCTCCCACGAACTTCTAAGCCAAGTCCCACCCTAAGTCAACAATTATATACGATCATCATTTCCACTGGCTGGATAGCTCGGTGGTCTCGCTATCTAGATGTGGAGCCAAAGTTTGGGGGCTCGATTCCTGGCTAGGAGTCCCCGGGACAAGAGCCAGCATGTGTAGCCTTTGAGGCAAAGTTATACAGTCCTCAGGGCGCCTCCAAAAGGAAGGTAAACCTCTAGAAAACCCTTCAAAAGAGTTGCCATAATTCAGAATTGACTTGATAGCGTGCCATGAGATTCATAGTCTAAGATTAGTATAAAATTAACAGTTTAAGCCTAAGGACCTAAGAACTGTTAAGGAAACATCTAAGTATATAGGGCAGTTCCTAGGAAAGTTTTTTTTGGGGGGTGTGGGGAGGCTAAAGTTAGAATATTCAAGTCCAATAAATTCAAAATATTCATGGAGCCCTTTTGGTATTGCTCCAAGGGCCCTGATCACTATGGGCACAAGAACAGATTTCTTTCCCATACATGCTCAACTTCAATTTGGAGATCACAATATTTTGTTATTTTTTCCTCGAGCTGTTTGCCTTCTTCTTATCCACAACGGTTATGTTAGGTGAGTCGTGAGCCAGGCATCTGTTTGGATTTTACAATCCCACAGGACCTTGACTCTCATTTTCTAAAACTTTAGTGCCCAACGATTTTTTACTGCATTCAAATCCAAACTTCTGGCAAAGTTTCTAATGAATAATTTTTGCAACCCTGTCATGGTGTTGCAAATAATCAGTCTGTGAGACTTTGCTGCATCTGCTGATCAGATGATCCATTATTATTATTATTATTATTATTATTATTATTATTATTATTATTATTATTATTATTATTATTATTATTATTATTATTATTATTATTATTATTATTATTATTATTATTATTATTATTATTATTGCATGGATTTTGGTTTGCTGGGTTGTAGTCTTCCACTATTCCAGAGGTCACAGACAAAACCACATGTGCTTGAAGCTCAATCATTCTGAAGCTACTGGAAAAGCTTTGAAGTCCTAGAACGTCTGAACTCTACCCTCTAGAAGTTGGGGTTGTGTCTCTTAGACATGTTTTGACTGCCAAAATGAGATTTATCCCCATGGTTCTTATTTTAAGGAAACCTCCCTTCCGAATGCATCACGTTGGCAAACAACACCAGGCTATTCAGACGCGTGGGTTAACAGAAGAAGGGGCGCAGGAAATAATAAATCATATATTAATTTTAAATTAATATACCCGCCCACCTGCTTGTCTATCCGCCTTGGACACTTTATAGCCATGCCCAGAATCTAAATTAAAGCCAAAAGACAGACGGAGTGCCTGCCTCTACTATCAAATCATTTAATTTGTAAACCTGATTTAAAATGTTATCCTTGGTGGTAGCATCTGTAATTGAGTATAATTCTGTGTCCGACCTAAACCAGCCAGCAATCGCTTGGGGAGCACGGTGCGTGGCAATAGTCTTGGCAGTCCCGTCGGGTAAATGTGTAAATGTGTTGTGTAAACGTGGCCTGCCATCGGTTTAAGTGTGAACAAGGTCGCGGGACTGGCCAACGGTCCCTGCATACTAGAGAGGGACAGAGAGCCCCAAAAAGATGCCGAGAAGTAAGATTTGTAATTTCATAACCAAGTTAGCGATCTTCTCATAGCGATGCCAAATCCTGCAGAGCGAACATCCCACAAACATCTGGAGGTTTATTAAACTTTATTAAAGCCAGTAGACAATTCTAAACACTCCCTAATCCTAGATCTAATCAAGCCTCTTTCGTCTCCTTTTCCCAACACGATTGAAAAGTTACACCCGGATTAACTCCTGGCAACTCTGGCTCCACACCCGCAAACCCCCCCCCCCCCAAGTTTAGTATCTGCCTTCCAGGTTTTCACTTGTACGGAGTCTTTTTATTTCGTCCCCCTAAATATATATTTCGTGCCCCATGACTGGGTCTAGAGGACATCTCACTTACACTCGATCCACATTAACTGTATCATCAATTTTTAATTATATATATATATAAATCTCCTGCTACAGGAGACCTGGGATCCACCCATTTCTACTGTTTTAAAAATAAAAATAGTCTGTTTTTGCCCCTTTCCTTACAGGTTCAAACGCTCTAAAGACTTTTGTAGCCCCCCCCCTTTGTTTACCCCGGGTGGGATCTCTGAGGTTCCTATGTACACGTGATTCTACGATCTTATTTTAAAAATGATGGACGAATAAACTCATCCCCCCCCCACCCCCTTCTTTGGGCAGCTCAGCGACAGACATTAGATGGGATTATTATTTTGGGTTTTATTTTTTATTTTTTGCAGCGGTCACCTTCCATTTAGCTTCCTAATGCCTCCCCGCAGTTGCAAAGCAACTTGTGGCTTGAGATGACTGTCCAGGGACTGAAAAAGTTCAGGGTTGGATCTTGAAGGAGAAAAACCTTCTAAAGTCAGGAGATGAAATTGATGAGAAGGCCTAAAACCCAGAAGGGAAATTAACCAGAACGGTCGAGTCCTTTCGACTTTGGTCCAATTTGAGGAGATAAGGGTTTATTATTACTCTTGTTTTGAACTACGTTTCAAATGCAATCGAATTACTCCACAGGTTTCCAATCGGCCTCTCTCGGGTATAGGGGTCGTGGGGGGTCGTTGATAGTTGATTCGCTTTGTTATGGAGGAAGGGAAGAGAATCCCAATATTAAAGCTGAAGCCCCCTTTTAGGGCTTGTCCAACGCGGGACTCGAGACCACGAGCCTCTCCTTGTTCCACCGTCTACATCTGGAATGCGTAATTTTCCCCCTTAAGGACCGTCCATTTCTTTTTTTTTGGGGGGGGGGGAAATACGTGATAGGTAAATAACAGATTATAAAACTGGGGCGATCAATGCCATTGTATTCAGAGACCCATGTTCTGTTCTCTGTTATCTAAGAGCAAAGGGCCATAGAACATCTTTTTAGGATGGTTTTCTGTTTAAATCTCGCCTTCCTCGGTGCAAACCAGAGCAAACCAGTAAGACCTCCTGACCTTTCCATTTTAAACATTTATTTTAAAAGTACGTTCCCCAACGATTTTAAAGTTTTTTTATTCTCTCTCTCTCTCTCTCTCTCTCTGTGTGTAAACAACACACTAATGGCACGGATCTTTCTCATGAAGAGCGGGGCACGAGGCAGGTAGGCCGAAAGTTCAACTCCAGCGAGTAAAAACAGGTGTCCATGCTTTCTCCACCGACTGCGGGGAGAAACTTCCAATTCTTCTCTACCAATCGCTGGCCCGAGGAAAAACTGCCAACAAGCGAGAGACAGAAATACACTAGGTTAAAGCTGGTTGTATCTTGTCCCGGATACTTAGGGGTATTAGTATTAAGACCAGGCGGAGGTTGCGAGGGAAAGATTTCCTCCTGCCTTCCAGGTTTCAGCTTTGCCAGTTAGGTTTTGGGGCTTAAACCCACCTGAATGCAGGCATTTTGACCAACTTATTCAAGCAGGGCTATGGCTGGCCAAGGGATGGAACAGCGCATCCGCCTAATAATGCAAAGTTCTCCTGACCTTTTCCCTCGGATCCCATATATTTACCCCTCCGACAGACGGTACAGAAGCCTCCGCAGAAACAACTTGGAGGAAATGTATAAAGAAGATTTATAGGTTAATTTATGCCGACTAATCTACAAGTTAGGCCTCACGATGTCAAGTTGGTCTCTCTCCCCGCTTCACGCCCCGCCTCCCTCTTCTTCCCCAAACCATAAAACAGTTCGAAGCCAAGGCGATCCTCGGGTTTTAAAGCTGACAATTTATTTCCGCCACTTCTTCCTCGCCCTTGCGATTTAAAACGACAATAAAACAACTCGACACCCTAAACTCGGGAGGGATCGCCTTCGCCTCCCTAAAAACAAGCTGTTCTTTCTTTGCATTCTCTCCAGTACGGTGTATTTACGGATTGAGGGGAGTTTTCCTTAAGTTGAAAATACTTTTTTCATTTCTCCTGATCGTTTTAATTCCACTTTTTTTAAAAAATCAAGAAAAACTCCGACCTCACAACCATAATATTTGTCTTCGCTTCACGCCAGAGGGGTTCTTCTCTCTGTTTCACATAAAGTTTGGTTATCAACAATGCTGGGATACCTCCAAAATTGGGATTTTTTTTTTTGAGGAGAGCTTTTTAGATTGAAGGATGGGGTTTGTGCCCCGGGAACGACGAAGGAATATCTCTTTTAGGTTTCTTCCCTTCTCTCCGTACGTCTAGAGAAGACGGAGGCTAGTATTCGAGCTTGAGTCTGTTTGGGGTCTCAGAAAGGCGGCGATTGTGGGCCGTTTGTGGCCAAACGTCAGTCAATACGTGCGGATGTACAGATTCATGTACATTATCCCACGGGGGCATTGATGGACACGCGTGTTTCTGAGGGCACGAGTGGAGCACATAGGGCCATAGCTGGAAGAAAGCATGGGGAGGGAAGGGGGGGAGAGGAATAAATCACTTTTTCTCCCGTTGTTTGCGATTGTACAACCGCAAAGGTCGATTCTAGCTCCACGCCGGTCGACCCTCACCCCCAAAGGAAATGTGGGTGGGGGTGGAGAGAAAGATCTAGACATGAGGCCTTCGGCCCTTCCCAAAGGTCAGTCGCCCCAGCTTGCCCCAAATCGCCGCTTCACAGACGCCCCTTAACCCAAGGCTCCGTGGATGATCTAATTGAATTACGCCCTGCGCCCCCCCCATTCCCCCTTCCTCGTTGTTTTGTTACAGAGACAACGGAACGCGTGGTGGAGGGTAATTAGTGGTTTGGCCCGGAGACTTCGGGCGGCAGAACTCCAGGGCGAAGGGTCGCCAAGGGATGGCCTGGGCTGGAGGAAGGAAAGAAGGAAGGAAGAAAGAAAAAAGAGGAAGGAAGAAAAATAAGAGAAAGGAAGAAAAGAGAAAGGAAGAAAAATAAGGGAAAGAAAGAAAAAAGAGGAAGGAAAAATAAGAGAAAGAAAAGAGGAAAGAAGGAAAATAAGGGAAAGAAAGAAAAAAGAGGAAGGAAAAATAAGAGAGAGAAAGAAAAGAGGAAGGATGGAAAACTAAGGGAAAGAAAGAAAAGAGGAAAGAAAGACAGAAGGAAAACTAAAGGGAGGAAGGGAAGAATAGAGGAAATCTGGAGGAGGGAGGAAAGCAGAGCCTAGTTCAGGGGATCCTTTGAGGTTTGCCATTGTCTTCCACGACCGACCTTGAATAGCCCCGGAAGCTCTTCCCGAAGTGAATTCCCAAGGGGAACCCCGAAGGGACCCATTCATTTCGTCACAAACACCCCACCACCACCACCTACTGTATCTCCTTATCTTAGGGAAGTCCTACTCTTGTCCCTACGGCCTTCAGCCTTCTCCCTTGGAGACAGTTCCCCTCCTGCTTCCCTCGGGTCCAAACAAGGCATCCTATTCTAAATCCCTAAAGGACATTGGGGGGTGGGGGGTGGGGGGACACTCTGTAAAAATAAAACTAAAAGTATACGCGTGTCTGAGGTCCCTGGTTGAAATGCAGCCCACCCTCCTAACTCACCCCCCCCCAAAATCCCCTCCAACATAAAATATATATAAAAAACGGGTCCCATAATGCCGCAAGCCCCCCCAATCGACCTCCTATTTTGATTCTCTTTCCTACGGGAGGAAAAAGCAAGCGAGGGCGGGTTGAAAAAGAAGCGAATGGGTCGGTAGGAAAAGTCAGCCAAACAAGCAAGCAAACTCTTCACCTTCTCTCCCAAAGTTCGAGACTCACCTTTCGTGGGGAAACCGGGGTGGCTTTTGTGGCGCTGAATGTGTGTGTGTGTGTGATTTTGTCGGTAGCTAGGATGCTGGTACTACGTCCCCAGACCTTTCTCTGGACGTCTAGCTCCCCTAAGTACATACAGTATATATTTATATATTATGTGTGTCTTTTAAAACAAACCAATTCTTCCCTTTGTCTCTGCTTCTTTCTCCTTTTGGGGAGAAAAAAAACCCTAAAATACAGCACGTGAAGTCTATATTTTTCCTTCTGTGGAGGACTTGGGGGGGGGGGAGAGAAAGAGGCCTCGTTTTATTTTTCTCTCTCTTTTATTTTAAATAAAGCGCCGTTTGAAGCATTTTGCGCTTCTGAACCTGCTCAGACGGTCTGTTTCCTGCGGAGCGATGGCGGTAAATCCTGCGCGAAGCCATCAATGGGCAGCATTCCGGGGGCTCCGCGGAGATCCCAGGATATTACAATTAACTGGCATCTTTCTTTCGGAGCCTTTTTCTTTTCGACACCGACTCACCCCCCACCCCCACCCCCACGGCCTTTATATTTCTTGCAAAGGCTTCCCAGAAGGAGAAAATGAGTGGATTTATAGAGAGTTTGGCGGGGAGAGAGAGAAAGAATAAGAGAGAAAGAGCGAGGAAGAGGCCGCGACAGAGAAAGAAAAGGGGATTTAGGATTGCAGTGTAGGATCTTGATCCACCCAAGCATTAAACGATGTCACTTTAAAAAAAAAAGGGGGGGGAATATTCAATATACTGTACTGTACATCAGAACCAATGCCTTTGATCCTCGGACGGTGGAGAAATCTCTTTTTTTTAACTTCCACTCCCCGAAGGGTTTTACGAAAGCCTCGTTTCTCCGCGATCTCGGCTTTGGACAAATCATAAGTTCATGCACGTCGCTCCTCAAAAGTAAACCCGGCCGAGTTCAGCCAGGGGTGAACCACAGGTGATGCGGCTCAGAGAGAGAGTGCGAAATCGTGGGCAAGATTGCAACCCTACCAATCATACTCTCCTTCAAACTAGAGTAGGTTTACTTCCGAGTAGGCGGGCATAGGCAGGGATTTTCTCTCTCCTCTCGCTCGGGATCAGAGGTGCCCAAACTTTTTGGACCTCGGGCCAGCCACGTGGTTTAGTGGGTCCCCCCCGAAATGCCCCTTGCAATCTGTTTTGCAACAGAAAGAGATAGATTTTGAGCAGCCTTTTTTCTCTGCTTCAACCAGGGGTGACCAAACGATGGCTGGCGGGCCAGATCCAGCCTCCGACCCCAATTCGTCTGGCCCTCGTCACTCCCAGGAGAGGAAGTAAAATGTGCCCCGTATTCTGGGAGCGTGCGAGCCAGATGAAGAGGTGTCAGGGGCCGGATCTGGCCCGCCGGCCATAGCTTGGGCACCCCTTCTCAAGATAGACCGTGGAAAGGAGAGAGAGAGAGAGAGAGAGAGAGGACTGCGATTTTTTGCTTTTGCACACAAGCACGCACACAGAAGACCCCTTGATTTGTTTCTCTTTTGTGTGTGCGCACACACACACAGGAGAGAAGACCTTGCGATTATTTTTGCTTTTACACATTCACAGCGAGAGAAGATCCTGCGATTTATTTCTTTATTTTGCTTTTACACACGCACCAGCGAGAGAGAAGAGGCTGCGATGCATTGTTTCGATTTTTACAGAAATCCTGCGATGTACTTTTTTCCTTTTACACCCAAAGGCAGAGAAGAACCTGCGATTTCCTTTCTTTTTTTGCCTTTACACGCAAACACGCGCGCATAGGGACAGAGATAGGAAGGCCCTGCGGTTACTGTATTCTATTTATTTTGCTTTTACACACAAAAGCAAGCGCACACACACACACGCATCAAACTGGGACTTTTTGGCCGAAAGTTGAACCTATGCCAATTAAAAGAAGAGTTCTTTCTTCTCTAGCCGATCCTCCCCAAACCAAACCCCGTCGGGACGCAAGTTCAACTCCGTTTCGCCTAACCCAGGCGGCTTCCTCGCCTCTTTCTCGTTCCTCCCGCCGCCGTCGGGCCAACTCTGCTTGGCGTTTATTTTGACTGGGGGAGGCGAGGGGGGGGGCGCTTGGAAAAGGAGGGGAAGCAAGAAGAGGAGAAACTAAAATAATCCGGATGGGAGACGAAGGAAAGAAGGGGGCCATCATAGATTGGGGCGGGGGTGCTGTTGGGGGGGGGGAGGGAGGAGTAGGTGTAGGGCGAGTCTCAAGGTCTCGGGGAAGTTTTCTTCTGAAAACACCAGGGGGGGGGGCGGAATTGAAGTCTCCGCGCCCAGCATCCATCCATCCATCCATCTACGCATCCATCTATCTAAGATACAGTAAAACCTCATATAACACTAAAACCTGGTTCCACAAGTCTTGGTGTTATATGATTTTTAGTGTTATCTGATGCATGTTAAAATCCTATGGGATCCATAGAGATACATTGTAACCACACAGGCTTTAGCGGTTGTTATCTGAAGCATCCCATAGGATCTTAATGTTATCTGATGCAATTCCCCCCCCCCCCCAGATTCCTTAATGTTATGCGATTTTAGTGTTATTCGATACTAATGTTATATGAGGTATTACTTGTACTAGGGCTCTGCTGCCCTTTTAAGGTCCAGCCATCAGAACTTCCATCCATCCCTTTGAGCGAAGTAACAATTAATCCCCCCGAAAAAGTTGACCCCCTTCTAAAAACCACCCCTTAATAAGACCACGATCTGACCTTTGCCCCCTCCCCAATATTACGATGCCCCTCCCTCCCCCCTCTCCAGTAAACAAACCCTTTTTTGGGGGAGGGGGAGGGGCAGAGTAGGAGGGAGGGGTGGGCCGGGGTGGGTGGGTTTCTCGGACACCCTTTAACCTTACCTGCGCCTCACTAAACCCGTCCCGTCCAATCCGGGCGCGGGGCTTAAACGGACCTGCCAGAGTCAATGTGCAACGCTGTCAATCACCGCGGGCGCGGCCCAATGGGGAGGCGGGCGCGGGGGTCAGGTGACTGCTCGACGGTGGCTCCCCATTGGCTCGGGAGAGAGGCTGCCTCCAGGAGTCGGGCATCCTCACCCCCCCCCCGTCCAACCTCTCTCTCAACCTCCCTCCCCCTTTCCCGGGGTCTCTCCTCCCCCCCTCCCCTTCCCCACTCCGTCTGGGGGAGCCAAGCAAGCACCGGCGGGTTTCAGCCAGTGCAAGGACGCCGAGCGGAGGGAGCGGAGGGCAGCCGGAGGCAGCGGGGGACCGACGGGAGGGGGGTGGGCGCTTGGTGGGCTGCCTGCGCCTCTCTGCCCCTTTGCCCGCGGTTGGGGGGGGGCAGGGTGTGTTTGCCTCCATCCTCGGATCTCCGAGGGGTGGTTGTATTTTTTCCCCGCGGGGTGGGTGGGTTACCTTCTTCTTTGCTGCTTTTGCGCGCGCCCCCCGTCGATTGCGCTCTCTCCTTCCCCTCCCCTTCTTTCCCCGTGATTTCACCTTTCTTCCCTTCCTTGGGGGGGGGGGGCTTGGGGCAACCCTCCTGCCTGCCTCGCCATTGTGTGGGGCTGACCGGGAGACTCGACGGGGCGGGAGGGGGGGGGAGAGAGAGAGAGAAGCCAAGGGGGAGAGGAAGGGGGAAAAACTGGGGTGGGGGAGAGACGGTTTGTAGCTCGCCTGGCTGTCGCGGTGGTCGTTGGAAACCCGCGGTCGTTGTCGGGGGGTGGGTGGGAGGTGGGTCCCCCGCCCCCTGCGCTGCCCCGTCGTCCTTTCGCTCGTCCTTCTTCGCGGCGGGGCCATGACTATGTTGTTAGACGGCAGCCCGCAGTTCCCGGCGCTGGGCGTCGGCGGCTTCGGAGCGCCGGGCCACCATCCCCGCGACGTGGCGAACCGCGACGCGGCGGCCATGGGGCTCAACCACCCCTTCGGCGACGCGCCCTTCAAGCTCGGCCCCGCCGCGCACGAGCTGGGCCCCGGGCAAGGCTCGGCCTTCACCCCGCAAGCGCCGGCCTACCCGCACCATCACCACCCGCCCCACCTGCACCCGCATCATCCGCCTCACCCGGGCGCCCATCACCACCACCACCCCGCGACGGCCCACCCGGGCCAGGTGCCTTCGCCCTACGCCGCCGCCGCCGCCGCCTTCAACTCCACGCGGGACTTCCTCTTCCGCAACCGAGGAGACTCGACGGTCGCCGGCGGCCCCGGGAACTCGACGGCGGCCGCCCAACACGGGCTCTTTGGGGGCAGCTCGACGGGCGGCCTGCCCCCTCCGCCTCACCCTCCTCCTCCTCCTCCTGTGCCCCCGGGGATGGCTGACGGCTCGGGGTACCTGCTTTTCCCGGGGCTCCACGACCAGCCCCCCGGGCATCCTTCCCCGACGGCGGGCCACGTGGAGAACGCGCAGATGTCGCTGGGGCTCCGCGGGGACTTGTTCGGCCGGCCCGAGGCCTACCGTGGGGTCCCGAGCCCCCGCGCGGATCCTTACGTCGGGCCGCCCCAGTTCCACGGCTACAACCCCGTCAATGTCAACGTGGCCGCGGCGGCAGCGGCAGCGGCAGCTCACCACCACCATCACCACCACCACCACGGGGCGTTTTTCCGCTACATGCGGCAACCGATTAAGCAGGAGCTGTCGTGCAAGTGGATCGAGGAGCCCGGAGGGGTCCCACCGCCTCCGCCTCCGCCGTCCCCGAGCCCGTTGAGCCGGCCCCGGAAGAACTGCGACCGGACGTTCAGCTCCATGCACGAGTTGGTGACCCACCTGACCATGGAGCACGTCGGGGGCCCCGAGCAGAACAACCACATCTGCTTCTGGGAAGACTGCCCGCGGGGAGGGAAATCCTTCAAGGCCAAATACAAGCTGGTCAACCACATCCGCGTCCACACGGGCGAGAAGCCCTTCCCGTGTCCGTTCCCGGGTTGCGGGAAGATCTTCGCCCGCTCCGAGAACCTCAAGATCCACAAAAGGACGCACACAGGTAAGGCGGGGTCGGGGTGGGGCGGGTGCCCCTTCGGCTTCTCTTCCACCCCCTCGGACAAACCAAACCCCTTCCTTCCGGGGCTAAGAGCATCTTTCGTTTTAACACGCGGTCGGGTCGGAATAGACGCGGAAAAGGAGAAGGAAGAAGCGGATCAGCTAAAGGAGCTGAAAATGAAGGTGGGGGATAATAGGGATAATAATAAATGTTTTTTTTGTGGGGGGGGGGGAACTAGGAGAAAAGAGAGAGGCTGGAGAACGAGGAGGGAAAAAGCCCCGACGGGGAAAAAAGTCAAGAGAAAAGAAACAAACCACAAACCCGATTTAGTTTGGGTCTGTCTCGCATCTAAATTCGAATTCTGCCTATCCGGACACTTCTGTTGCTTCGGGCGTCAAAGGGCCTGGGGGGGGGAGGAGAAAGACTCGAAGTAACATCGCATGCCTCTTTTTTGGGGTGTGTGGGGGCTCCTGGCTTTGCACCGCTTCTCCAATTTACAACGAATTACAGTCAAACCTCATATAACACTAAAACCTGGTTCCACAAGTCTTGGTGTTATATGATTTTTAGTGTTATCCGATACATGTTAAAATCCTATGGGAGCCATAGAGATACATTGTAACCACACAGGCTTTAGCGGTTGTTATCTGAAGCATCCCATAGGATCTTAATGTTATCCGATGCAATTCTTCCCCCCAGATTCCTTAATGTTATGCGATTTTCGTGTTATTCGATACTAATGTTATATGAGGTATTACTTTCGTGAAATTCATCTCGAAAGAGAGGCGACCCAAGACTCTACCTTTCCTCTTCTTCTTCTTCCTCCCCCCTCCCCGTCGAGTTAACTCTTAAGGCACCCCTCCCCCTCCCCCCTGGGGTTACCCCCCCCCCTTAATATGGGGAAAACAGAACTGGCCTCTGGTCCCTTAGGTGTGTTTTATCGCATCTTGCAGCCAGGTTGAGCTTTCTGCAGACTTTCGGCTGGAGTATAGAGATGCTAATGACATCTAATTCTCAGTGGCTTCCGCTCTTTTTCTCCTTCCTTCTTTTTCAAATGTCTTGGTTGACACAACATTTATTTAAATCTGCGATATTTTTCGCCTATTCCCTCTTTCTTAAATGTGCAATCCAGTTCATCTGGAAAAAAAAAATCTTAACAAATAGCTCAGGGGAAACAGTAGATCAATTGCCTTAGATTGCTGGAATTTACCTTCAGGGAATTTATATCTCCTCTTAATTCTTCTTTTTCTTCCCCTCCTTTCCCCTCTGCCCAAATCAACTCAAAAAGTTCCTTTCTGTCACCCTCCCATGCTAAAATTCCTTTGCATTGGAGAGCCACGATCTATAAAGCTGCCAAGGAGGGACCTTTGGATGAAACTGTTAAAAGTAACAAGATGGAGAACGGTGCATATTTTTTCCTCATTTCCTATCCACCCTTGCCCATCTTTTGAAACCATTGCAGAAACATTTTGGATGTTTTGAAGGGACAGATCTTGGCCAGAGAGAGAGAGCACCTGGAAAGTTGCAATCAAGTCTGTAGACAGAAAAGTTTGTGTCTTGCAGGGAGAGAAGCAGGAGAATTATTCAGAAGAAATCTGAGTCCCTCCCTTGATAGTCTTTACTTCAAAGCCATCTCTGATTACATTCTATTTTATTTCCCTTGCAGGTGAGAAGCCCTTTAAGTGTGAATTTGAAGGCTGCGACCGGCGCTTTGCAAACAGCAGTGACAGGAAGAAGCACATGCATGTCCATACATCAGACAAGCCATATATTTGTAAAGTTTGTGATAAGTCTTACACCCACCCCAGTTCCTTAAGGAAACACATGAAGGTAAGCAAGCCAAATAAATAAATAAAAATAAAATTAAAAAGGGAAACCCTATGGTATTATTTGTGTTCCTCTCTCCGTCCTTGTGAGATCTGCCAATCTGTCCATGCTATGTGGAGACTTCTCATATATTTGGGAATGTACATCCATGCATCTTTAGATAAGCATGTGTGAATATATGTGACACACAAGGTTATACGCATTTGTGGAATTTCATAGGGTTCTAAACATATTGATTTAGTTTGGATGTGTTTGTACAAGCAATTGTGTATAATTAGGTGAGTTTGTACAGCTCTGCAATTCTTTGTATGTGCAGTCAAATAATGTGTGTAAAGGTCGCCATTGCTGGAAAGCCAGTCGTATCTGACTCTAGGGTTCAGTGTTCATCTCTGTTTATAGCCGAAGACCCAGCATGGACATGTATAATGAAGTGAAATATTGACATAGAGTTTTATTTTGATTATTTTTATGTGCTTTATATGCACATAATGTTTCACACTCAAACACATAGATATGTGTTTTAGTTCTGGTGAAATCATATTCTGTAATTTTTGGTTTGAACATATCGGAAGTAGGATATTCCTTGAATGAAATAGCTCATCTTGGTAAATTTTTGTCTTGGGGAGTTGGCATTTAAGAGACATCTATGCATTCAAGAAATAAAAAAAAAATACTATTTTCCAAATGTTTTTGGCCAACTACAAGACTGTTGAGAAACCAGCCCCACAAGACTTTGATTCAATCACAGCTGTTCAGCACAAGTCCCTGGCTTGTTCTTCCTTGTTAAATAAAATTTCCACTTGTGTTGTTGTCTGCTAAGTTCAGGAACCAGTGGATTCTGCCAGTTTCTGTTTAGAAACTGCATGTGTGCATCTACAGAGGTGCTACGTTATAGCAAAGCATTGATATGCATGGATACAAACAGAGTCTCTCCTCTAGAACTTTTGATTTTTAAAAAAACTTTCTAATTTTACAAATCACAGTTGGTGTTTATTTGGAATAAGGTTGATTTCAGAGCTGTTCTCTATCTGGTGCAAATATTATTCTGTTTCTTCTTTTCCTTAAAAATGAGGGGGTTTCTCTCCCAGATTAAAATAATGCCAGACTAGACTAATCTAGCACTTATTTGGTTGCATTAAAAAAAATTATTTCTAAAATTGTAGCTCTGTTAAGTCTGTTTTTCAAGCATAATCAGAACAAAAAGGCACAAAAATGTTGTGTCCCTTTTAAGATGAACTGTATTTTAATGTTAGCTTTCAAGTGGATTAAGTTCACTTCATCAGACCAGACAGTCTGGTCTGGACTTGATTCACGAAAGCAAACATTAAATTAACAGCAGTGAATTTTTAAAGGCCCACAACGTGTTTTGCCTTTTTGTTTTGTTTACACTCTGATGTGCTTATTATTTCTGGCTTCTGAGAAAAGGAACTAGGCAACAGAAATCCACACGAAACCTTCAGCTTGTGGGTGATTTTATGATCAGCTGCTCCCCCTTCCTGGATCCCCCCCCAAAAAATCAGCCCAAATTTTGGTCTTGACCCCCATGCTGATCTGTCTATCTTTCTCTGTTCTTTCTAGGTTCATGAAACGCAGGGGTCAGAATCCTCCCCTGCGGCCAGTTCTGGTTACGAATCCTCCACACCTCCTGCCGTCTCAGCGGCCACAAGCAAAGACTTGGCCAAACCAGCCCCTACTGCTGTTCAGACTGCAAACCCTAACCACAACCCTGGACTTCCCCCCAACTTTAATGAGTGGTATGTCTGACGAAGGCAAATCCCCCCCCTCTTCTCCTCCCCCAAGCCGGTTGGACCCAGACTGGACCAAAAAGACGCCCCAGGTGGCATTTGAAAGACACCAAGTGTACCGCCTTGCCTACGATGTGGAGTTTACAGGATACAATCTTGCAGGAGGAAGATAAGAGAAACCACACACAAGTGGTGTGGTTGTACATGAGGAGGGTTTTTCTTCTGTCCGTCACCCATCGTCTCCCCCATCCCCAAGAGCTGGAAAGCTGAACTTTATTTTGTCTATTTTTCTCAGGATTAGAAATATTTTTTATCCCTCCTTCCTTGCCTCGACAGTAATTCCCAGTTCCTGATTCTTTATTTCAAAGCCTCTTACAATTCACAACCCTTATTATTATTATTATTTTTATTATTGCGCTTTGTAATTTGACTTCAGTGGCTATTCTTTACCTCATCCCTCCTCCTCTTCTAATGGGATGTTTTTTTAAAAATCACATAAGAAAATGGACATTTCCCCTTGGCCTTAGTTGTAATTATTAAAAATAAGATAAACAAAAAAACCTGCAGTCTTAAAACTTGCCAAAGTCCTGTATTGTCTTGAAATCTTCTTTCTTTCTTTCTTTCTTTCTTTCTTTCTTTCTTTCTTTCTTTCTTTCTTTCTTTCTTTCTTTCTTTCTTTCTTTCTTTCTTTCTTTCTGTCTGTCTGTCTGTCTGTCTGTCTGTCTGTCTGTCTGTCTGTCTGTCTGTCTTTCTTTCTTTCTTTCTTTCTTTCTTTCTTTTTCTTTCTTTCTTTTTCTTTCTTTCTTTCTTTCTTTCCCTCTCTGCCTCTCTTCTTTCTTTCTCTAAAAATACCCATTACATTTGTGAATGTATTTTGTCTGATTGGGGAATGGGGAGGGAACGTCATTCATTATATTTTTTAAGGAAAGGGGGAAATGTGATATTAATCTGGCCTGGCTCCTGGCAGTTTAGTATAAACTGTTGCCTTTTTTTGTAATAACTTTCTTTTTTGTAAATACATATCCATGATGCCATATTTATCGTTTGTAATTTAATTATTGAGACAAGTGCCGGGAATTGAACAATATTTATGGAGGGGGGAGGGGAATGAAATGAAACCACAAAAAAAAATTTTTTTTTTGTTTTATAACAAAAAGGAAAAAAAATCAGACAAACTGTACAGCTTTTTGGTTATATAACTGCTTTAGCATTAAAAGTTTATTGTTTTGGAAAGAACACATCAGAATAGTTTTCTTTCCAAGCCTCTCCTACTTTCATTTCTCATTTCCTCCCACGACTGTATTTCTTTTGTAGTTTGGATGATATTTACAGTTGCCCCAGAACAAACGAAACAAACTGAAAGATGCAAAGGCCTCTCAAAAATGTCTTTTAATTTTTGTCCTTCCTTGGATTCAGCAGCCCAGTTCCCCCTCTTCTTTCTCCATTTAGAGGTTTAGAGTGTTTTGATATTTTATTCTGGGAAAGGACGCATCCTTCAATGTCTAGTGCTCCCATGTCTCTACTTTAGACATCTGCTTGTCTAAAGTAAACAGTTGGTTTCAGGATTGTGTGCCACTTTGCAATATGATTTCTCAATTCAAACAACAGCCTGGATAGCTTGAACATCAGGAGAACATGCGGCTGCGTGAGGAAACGCCGAAAAGGTAAATTGAACTTTTTTTTTTCCTGAATACAAAAGCTTGTGTAATTCCTGCTGAAAAGATTGCTCTCCATTGATGAAATATTCATTTTTATTTGTCTTGCTTTAACCTTGATCTCAAACATGAGTAATCAGCAGTTAGTGGAATTTACTCGATGGTGTTAATGGTTCCATAGTAACCATGTGGGCAATGCACATTTGTTTAAAAATAAAAGGTAGATAAAGCCAATGGTTTTTTTTAAAAAATAAATAGCACTGAAAATAATATACAGTGCTAAAAAGTGTGTGTGTGTGTGTGTGTGTGTGTGTGTGTGTGTGTGTGTGAGAGAGAGAGAGAGAGAGAGAGAGAGAGAGAGAGATTACTCCCTGGGATTGTTTCTATTGCTGGTGGCTGAATTCTTTGTGTCTATGCAGAGTGTAAGTGATAGAAAAAGATTAGGTTTGAAAAGCTAAGGAGGAAACTGTACTTGTATCTCTTTAGTGCTAAAATGTGTGTCACCGGAAAGAGTTGTTGTAATATAGAGCATGAAGACTGGGAAATGGGTATCAAACACACGGTGATCAATAACCAACCTGCCCTAGATTATTCTCCATCCACCCCATTTGTCTCCCTAGAGAGCTGCGGTTTAACGTGGCGTGTCTCGAAAATCCAAAATAATCTTGATGCCTACGAGAGTATTGGGTTAGAGATATTTGTAAACAGCCTCATCCTGTGTTTTTTTTAAAAAAGCGTTATTCCTTGGGCGGATGAACATACACCAAACAAGACCCTGTGTTTTTAAGAAAGCACGGGGGGAAAGGAAATTTTTGACATTTATAAGGAGGCCTGCAGACTTGAAGTGTTTTGTTGACCTTGAAGCCAAAGGCTTTAAAAGTTGCTTGACCTTCAGTCTTGACCCAGGAGTGAGCGAGCACTGCCAATGGGGGGGGGGGGAACCATGGGGATTCCTCTTGAGTAGGCCATGCATCCATCCACGACTGCAATACTGTTGACATTCACTGATCTATGTGAATTTATCTTATGCCACTTCCCCCTGCACAATTAACTTCTTATCCCAGGAGGGTCTTTTTTTTAAAGAAATCTTTTGAAAGTTAAAGTGTGCAGATGCTAAACCGATGTGGTTGGATCCCAGTTCTCCACCCTCCCCAAACGTAGCCCCTCCACCTTGGTATCTAAGCTAGCTCCCATTGGAAGAAATCGAGTTTAAAAAATACTGAGCCTAGAAACGGTATTCAGGCATCCAAATCCCACGTCCTTTGCATCAATCGTCCTTTGCATCCATTGGGATCTCTACCTTATGGGCTAGAAGAATAGAGTTCAGGAGAGGGAGTGGATGATTCCCCCTCTCATCCGAAAAGACATGGAAAGAGCTAATATTTTGATTTGGAAGTGGGGTTGTTTTTTTTGTTGTTTTGGGAGATTTCCCCCTCCCAATATGTTGAGAAATGGAAGTGCTCAAGAGAGAAGAAACCCCTCCACACCCACCCTTAAGCCCTTGGTGCCTTTCCTTTCTCTCTCTAGGCAAGCATGATGTCTCCCAACTTGTGTGATGTGTGTGTGTGTGTGTGTGTGTGTGTGTATGTGTGTGATTTTTGCTTTATTTTGTGATGGCGGTGGAAAGTGGCATCCAATCAGAGAATTCAAAAGTTTGGATAACCAGTTTGGGGAGTCCAGACCCTTCTTTCCCACATTCTCAGAAATTCCAGAGATAAAATTCAGGTTTTTAAAATCTCTCCACCCCCCCTTCACTTCTCTGATCAAGTTTTTTGTTTCCAGCTCCCCCCCCCAAAAAAAACAAAAAACAAAACAAAAAACCAAGCCAAGACAGCTGCAATTTGAACTTGACGCTGCGTCTCGGGTCTCCTGGCCTGCTCAATCCTGGCCTCTTCCCTTGGTCAAGTCCAGGAGAAAGAGAGAAAACGAAAAGATATATTAGCAGGCAAATCCCATCCCCAAGGGGCCAATGAATTACCAACCCAACCAGCAGAAAGTTGGAGTGTCATGGAGGTGGGGAGGCAGCGGTGTGTGTGTGTGAGTTTGCAAAAGCTTAGGCCAACTAAAGTTTGGTCATCTTCAAGGGTGCCACAAGATTGTTGGTCAGCTTCCCCTGTACAGGAGGTTTACTCAAAGGTAAGCCACACTTTGCCCCTCTGTATTGGGACTCTAATTTCCTCTTTGATCTTACTTGGGGAGTAAGTTGAGTGAAGCTCAAGAAAGACATATCCGTGGACTTACATTACAGGGTACCGAGCTCATTTTAATTGCGGTCATTAGTTTGGAAGAGATCCCGCTAAAACTTTGCTTTCTAAATCACTTGGGAGTTCGCAGTGCCAGCCAGGCACTGATGAATAATAATGAATAGGCTGGATCCAGATGGAAATGGGGAAATTTTGCTTTGCTTTCCTACTGTTTGCAGAATTTATCACCAATTCTTTTTCATCCTTTAAAAATAATAATCAAATATTAAAACACCATATTAGAAGATGAGACGAGTAAGTAAGTAAGTAAGTAAGTAAGTAAGTAAGTAAGTAAGTAAGTAAGTAAGTAAGTAAGTAAGTAAGTATTAAATTTCAGAGTTATTGTTATATTCTGCCTCTCCCCACCCCCTCAAATAAATATTTTCTTCACTTTTGTGCAGAAAAGCCACATTGGACGACAAAGATACTCCTGGCCTTGCACGGAAGTGTGGACTTTTTTTAAAAAATCCATGCAGGGATTTAGTATTTTTATAGGTCAGAAAGGAACATTTTTTTTTGCCCGGGAAATGTGGGAAATCACCTGGCAAATTTTCCTGGAGACATTGATTCAAGGTGTTTTATTGTTCAGGAAGAAGGTAAGTGGGCCAGAAATTAATGGACTGGTCACATTGGCTTGCTTTTTAATTTTAATTCACTTTGGATTCGTAGTGTTGTTTTGTTTACAATCACAAATTTTGCCTGCAGATTTTCTCTCCCCCCCCCCCGTGCAGAATTTGACCCTTGTATCAGAAAACATGGAAGAATATTTTTTCTTAAAAAGGAAAAATACCCTTATTTTCTAAATTATTTAACTTGTTAAGTACAGTCAAACCTCACATAAAGAGCACCTCGCTTAAAGAGTAACTCGCTTAAAGAGCAGGATTTTCTCTGAAAGTTCGCTTCGCTTGACAAATAAAACCAACCAAAAAAACTCGCTTAACAAATAAATCGGGGTTCGCAATCCCCCCCACAATTGGTCATTTACAATGGTGTTTCGCTTAAAGAGCAAACTCGCTTAAAGAGCAATCCTGTGGAACGCATTATGCTCTTTATGCGAGGTACAACTGTACACACTTTACAATGTTTTTTTTTTTTAAAAAATAGTAGCCTAGTTAGTCTGTGTTTCAGGCATATCAGGAAACAAAATAAAAACACTGTAGCAATTTAAAGACTAACTGCTATATTTTTATTGATAGCATCCGTGGATCAAGTCCATTTCTTCAGATAAGGAGTGAAACTTACAGGCATGGTTTATATTTGGTGCATGTAAACCATGCCTGTAAGTCCCACTCCTTGTCTGAAGAAGTGGACTTGATCCACGCAAGCTAACAATAAAAATATAGCAGTTAGTCTTTAAAGTGCTACAGTGTTTTGTTATTTCGTTTTCTGATATACTTTACAATGTATGCGTTTAGAGCAATGGTTCCCACAGGGAGGGCAATTTGATTTTTAAAAGGGGGGAGGGCAATTGGAGAATGCGTTATTAACAGTTAGTGGCCTTTTAGGCTTCCTCCACATGAATAGCAGTTTACTTTTTGAATAATAAGAATTATATGTCACGGCGAGGGGGCATCAGGATTTTAGAGATGCTTAGCTGGGGCATGGCTCCAAAAAAGTCGGGAACCACTGCTTTAGAGGTACAGTTGTACCTCGCTTAAAGAGCATGATGCGTTCCACAGGATTGCTCTTTAAGCGAGTTTGCTCTTTAAGCGAAACACCATTGTAAATGACCAATTGTGGGGGGGATTGCGAACCCCAATTTATTTGTTAAGCGAGGTTTTTTATTGGTTTTATTTGTTAAGCAAAGCGAACATTCAGAGAAAATTCTCTTTAAGCGAGTTACTCTTTAAGCGAAACACGCTTTATGCAAGGTTTGACTGTACTTAAAGTAGGATGCAATTGGAAAAGTTTGCCTCCATACTTTTATGCATTTATTTGTTGTTCATTCAATTTATATTACAACTTTCCTCCCAAGAATGGAGGCCGACCTTTTGGTTTCCACAGGACTCTCTGTTGTTTTTGCTCCGACACATATAACAACAGCTACGCCTCTGCAAATGGTAGCAAGAGTCGCCGTAAGATCAATAAAATTTAAAATATTTCGAGATGTTTTGATACTACACAACATTTCCCTGCCTCCTTATTGCTTCGATTGCAGTTGCTAGCATGGTCTACCTCACACCAAGCCGTTCTTGACAGAAGATCTCATTGTGGTCCTAAGCATGTTTGCGCAGAATTAATTGCATGTGGTGTAAGTCTTAACCCAGTTACCTGGGATAAACCCTATCGAACTCAATGGGGGTAAAGGTAAACGTAAAAGACACATTCGTGAGAAAGCCGGTTGTATCCAACTCTAGAGTACAGTGCTCATCTTTGTTTACAACCAAAGAGCCAGCGCTATCTCGGCTTGCAGATTTTCCCGTGATCATGTGGCAGGCATGACTAGACGCCAGAGCGAGCGGAACACTGCTACCTTTCCCACCAAAGAGCCAGCGCTATCTGTGCTTGCAGATTTTCCCGTGATCATGTGGCAGGCATGACTAGATGCCAGAGCGAGCGGAACACTGCTACCTTTCCCACCGTAGCGGTACCTATTCATCTACTTGCAATTTCTTGCTTTCAAAGTTTTAAGTAAAGTGTGTATGGAATTGTGTCACAAATGTGCTTGGAAATCCTTAAAACTGAGGTAGCTACCTTGATGGATAAAGAAAGTCCAAAACCCATCTTAAGATCATTATTTTTATTAGAGTTGTGGTGGCTCAGTGGCTAAGAAGCCTGCCTTGTTAGCTGGAAGGTGGCAAGTTGGCAGTTCAAGACCCGGGTACTGCATGACGGATTGAGCGCCTGTCACTGTCCCAGCTCTTGGGGACATGAAAGGAGCCTCATTCGGGCATTCCCTGAGCAGAGTTTCTTCTGCAAAAATCCTCTCAACCCAGAATAATCTCTGACACGAAATTATTATTAGGGCAGCTAGAAGAAAAAGAGAGACAGATAGAAAGACAGACAGAAACATAGTTTGGATCAGGTCTGGTGTTAAGAATAAAAAACCATAACTGGACTGTTGGATGTTATTAGGGTTGTTGATCTAATGTCTTCCATTAATTGTCATGTCTTGTTGTGAGTACACAGAAGGGAGCATAAAGAACAAACAGTTGTTTAGGAGATGTAATCCTAACAAAGGGACTGCGGTGGCTTAGTGGTTAAGACGCTGACCTTGATGGCTGGAAGGTTGGCAGGTCAGCAGTTCGAGACCCGAGTGCTGCCTGACGGATTGAGTTCCAATCCCTGTCCCAGCCCCTGCCAACCTAGCAGTTCGAAAGCAAGACATTGCAAGTAGATAAATAGGGGCCACTTTGGTGGGAAAAGTAAACAGCGTTCCGTGCACTCAGGTGTCTAGTCATGCCTGCCACATGTCCACAGAAACACCTGCAAATGTAGAAAACAGTTGGCTGGATGAGCACTGAACCCTAGAATCGGATATGGCTGGCTTTTGACCAAGGGCTACCTTTACCTAATCCTAGTGGGGGGAACGTCGTCCTTCCTCCAGTTTCAGTTCGATCCAATGCATGCTACTCGGAAGCATATTCCACTGTGTTCAATGGAACTTACTCCCAGTTACCAACTCCAATAACTCCCAGTTAAGCATGCAAAAGCTTGCAAGTTGACAGATTTTAAAAAAAAATCACCTGAGCTGGTCTCTTTATTCTA
Source organism: Furcifer pardalis (assembly GCA_030440675.1). NCBI lineage: Eukaryota > Metazoa > Chordata > Lepidosauria > Squamata > Chamaeleonidae > Furcifer > Furcifer pardalis. Next base: position 32,617,074 of record CP126899.1, on the reverse strand, counting down.
GGTGTGTTTACCTGATTCCTGCAAGGAGCTTGTTGATGTCTTTCCTCTAAAATGTTCCATTTCCTCCTCCTCCTTCCAAGTCCTGCCTGCAGGCTTAGCCACCTGTATCTAGAGATGGGAAGATCATTTTGTCTCAGCTGGGTTGCTTTGTATTGCAAATGGAAAGGGGGTAGTTAGATGTTGTCCTTGGCCCAAGACTGGGAGAGTGGATGGCCTTCACTTGCTGATATCTTTTGTGTGCTTTTGGCTTGAGGGGTTGTTTGGGGAGAGAAGAGTTGTATTCACGGGGAAACTGGGAAAAGCCAACTTCTTCTACAATCACTTATAACTGGAGCATTTTATTGTTTAAAAAAATATGGGTATTTTTGCTTGTTTGGAATTAGAGTTGTATATTCCTTCAAATGCTGGCAGACGCAGAGAGTGGGAAAGTAACTGGCCTACAACTCCCAGAGTGGATTAACCTGATTTTCTAAGCTCTGGATCAATGTGGGGGAAAAAATATGTCTGTCAAGCATATGTTGAAAGTTTACTTGAGAGATAGGCTGCAATTCTACACACTTGGCTTGAAAATCAGTTCATTTAAATCAAGGTGGCTTATGTTTATAGTGAACTGGTGGAGTATGGCACCTTTCAAAGTCACATTCTTGAGCGCTGGACAACAGGTGGTGAAAGCCAGCACATGTATGTTGGGCTTTTGCCATACTAGGCAGCCCAAGGTGGGATAAGGTGGATACAGTACTGTACTTCCCTGCCACAAAGAAAGTTACTAGGAGGAGGCAGTAGGGTTGTTAAAGAGTTCTACTTAAATCCTACTGTGATGGATAATAATTCTGTTCTGTGAAATGTTTTGGGGTGTGTGGTGGTCTCTCAGCTTCAGGGACTGCTGGAATAAGTAGGTTATCTAGATTCATTTCAGGCCTTGGTTATGGGACGCAGGTAGTTTTGGTCACCATGGTAGATGTTGAGAACCTGGATCATCACTCTGTGTTCCCTGTTGGTTTTACTAGACCTCTGAGTGACTTTTGATACCGTCAACCATGGTATCCTTCTGGGACATCCTTCCGGCATGAGTTTTGAAGGTGCAGTCTAACAGTGGTTCTAGTCATTCCAGGATGGCTGAACTGAGAAGGTGATGTTGGAAGAATCCTGTTTGACATCAGGCTCCCAGCTTGGTTGTGCTCCTGGACTCAACCTTGGGCTTGGATGCACAATTCTCAGTGGTGCCCAGGAAGGCTTCTGATGTGCTAGCTTCACCCATTCCTTGAGATGTGGCCAAAGTGACCCACACCTTAGTCATATCATGTCTGAATTATGGCCACACAGGTAGTATGTGGGACTACCTTTGAAAATCCTTGAAAACTTCAAAATGCTGCAGCTAGACTACTGGTAGGTCTTGGTCATAAGGAGCTTGCAACTCTACTATTATAACGGCACCGCTGGCTGTTGGTCTGTTGCTGGTCTCAATTCAGAGTGCTGGTTATGACCTACAAAGTCTTACAAGGCTTAGGTCTGAAGAACTGTGTCACTCCACGTGAACCTTCTCGGCTTTTAAGGTCCCCTGGTGAGACCTTTCTACAATCGATCCTGCAATCTTGCCAAGTTGTTTGGTGAGAAGGCAAGAGAAAGCTTTCTCAGTGCAACCTGTGCAACTAGGTTGGTCACCTCCCTTTGGTCCTTCCATTGACCATCCTTTTCAGGCAGGCTTTTAAGCAATAAGTCTCAGGAATGCTGGTTTTTTTTAAAACTGAATTTAAAGACTTTTTAATTTACAAAATTAAAATAATAATAATAGTGGTTTTAATATCGATAAACATTCTTTTTTACACATCATTTTTGTGTTTTTCATTATGATCTTTGTGTTGTTTGTGAGTCATCTTAGGTCCTCTATGAGGAGAAAGGAGACATTATCAATAACATAAGTAAATACGAAAATGCATAAATATCAAAACAGCCTTATCCATGTGTATTATGTGGCAACATGATTGGCCAATAGAGCTGGCACTGAAAAGAGGTGTATCCAGACACATCTGGGGGGCAACAGGTTGGGCGAAGACGGGTGTGTAAGACAGCAAATTAACCTGCCAAAAATAAATAAATTAAAAATTAGCAAATCAATAATGTATTAATATATATATGATGGGGACTTTGGAAATTAAAAATCTCTCTTTCTTGCTTTGGATTTAATAGCAATATTGTCAAGATGCAATTTATTTTGCAAGTCTTTCTTTCTTTCTTTCTTTCAGCAAACATTTGCACCCTTTGGCACGCTAGTCTAGCATATGTCTGCATTCTTCCTTCTCTGGAAATGTATAAAGATAAATAATAAGATCATTCTCATAGCGTTTATGGACAGTAACTCATTGAGTAGTACCAAGGAACTGGCCAGAAAACCTGTGTGATGATTTTTGAGGTGGCTGCTGTGTTAGTCTGTGCAAGCATATAAGAGAGTAAACAAAACAAAAAAAGACAAAAATGTTTTGGCACCTCAAACACTAAGACCTACATTTAAATGTGAGTGTTTGTGGATCAAGTCCACGAAAGTCCACCTTTCAATACAGGAGTTAGTCTTTAAGGTGACACAATGTTTTTTGCTTACTCTCTGATATGTCTGTGTGATAAATCTATGTTTGGTTACAATCTCAAAGCCCAGGCTGGATCCTGGTTCAAGATCAGGCACGCCAGGGTCCAGAATTGGAGTCTTAAAGGTTGTAGTTGTAGGCAGAGTTAAAATGCAAGCCATAAAGTGCTCCGCTGATTGGGGTTATTACAGGACATGTAGTCTGGAAAACTAATTTGTCTTGCTCTGAAAGCAACCGTTGGCCAACACAACAAGCTAGTTGCCAAGCAAGCAAGCAAGCAAGTAGGTAAGTAAGTAAGTAAATAAGTAAACAAACAATCTAATAAATAAATAAATAAATAAATAAATAAATAAATAAATAAATAAATAAATAAATAAATAAATAAATAAATAAATAAAAAAGCAAGCAAGCTCCCCTAGATGAGACTTGAAGATATCTGCCTTGATCAATCCTTTCTTCTCCAGTCCTCCTTGCTTTCAAGGGTTATCAACTGACCAGAGAGAGGACGCCAATCTCTAAACTTGTTCTGCTCTTCTGCATTTCTCAAGAACTCTGACACAGTCCAGATATCAGTAGGTAAGGTCATTTGGCATCATTTTTTCCTCTACTCTCTGTTCCTTGACATAGCCTGCAAAACAGAGAGAGAAATCCCCCCCCCCCCGACCCCGTCCTCCTCTTCCCTGGCCCTTTGCATCCATGATGGGATTGGCTTGGCTTTTCTTTTCCTTCCTGTACAGGTCCCCTTCAGGACTCCGCTTAAAACAGCTTATTTATAGACTGAGGGAGCTTAATGCCACCCATGGCCGACATAACTCACCTCTTTTGCACGCAAGAGGTAAACACCCGAGCTGAATGCAACAAGAGGGCATCAGCACGGCGTCCCCACTGGTAATAAACATCTCTGGAAGGAGCGGCCATTTCAGGCTATTTTGTCTTACTTAAGTCTCCGATGATCAGGAGATCATTCAGCGCAGGAAAGTACGGGGAGCTCAAGCGGGAATTTCAACATGGCCACAAGAAAGGATATTTTGAAGATCGCATCTTCTTGGCTGCTCTCGGGTCAGCCTACAAGTCTCTCATTTCTTGGACTAGAGAGCAAGAGAGAGATGGAGTGAGGACCGGTGTTTGCAAGCTCTGAAGCCAAATGGCGGGAGGGTTTTTTTCTTTTTGGATGCCCCGTGGAGCGAGGCTTTTGCCGTTGTCCCTGTAGCCTGCGTCTGGCCTCCTCTGAAGCAGCTGCTTTCCTCCTTTGGCAGTGAGCCAAGCGGGAGGGGGGGGACACCCAGCATGAGCCAGACTGATCAGCGACGCTGTGGGAATCAGATTGACTGATGGGGGGGGGGTTTGGCTTTCTGGATGTGTTTTGTGGGAGGAGATGGAGATTCGAATCAATGATGAGGTCTAGAATTTGCGATCTTGGGAAGGAGGGAGAGATGGAAGCCTGTGTACAACAAAGAGACCCTAGACATGGGCTGGTGTACTTTGCTTTCTTCTGTTGGATCATGGCTGCCCATATGGAGCATTGGTGGATAATAATAATTATGTGTCAGAAATTATTCTGGGTTGAAAGGATCTTTGCTGAAGGAACTCCACTCAGTTCTATTAATTCTGTGATTTAGATCCAGTAAAGGAGAGTGTCCTTGGGACTCAGTCGTAGGGGGGGGGGGGAATGCTTGCTGTTTGGACTACAGCTCCCAGAATCCCATAGTCATTGTCCAAATCTCCTATCTCTCCTCGCATTCGTTGGTAGCATGGGAGTTGTTTTCGCCCTTGTTCACGGGGGGCAAGACACAGGTCAACGATGGAATCCTTTGGCCAGCTTCAGAAGGAAAAAATTATTCCAGACGAATCAGCCCCCCAGGTTTAGTTCTGCAATGGATATCCTCTGTTGAGTTTTCCTCCATGTTGCGGCTGCGGAGGTTGTTAATAGAAAGAAATGCCCATGCTTGCATTTGTCAGAGTTGAGATAATCAATCAAATTAGGGATATATATTTTTTTGGAGGGAGGAGGAGGGAGCTGGGCTATTTGTTCCATAAGGATTTCAGTAGTTGTGAGGGTGTCTTCAAAGAACGAACTCTATAACATATTATGAAGGGATTTGGAAAGTATGTTGTTCAGTCGCACAGTCAGGTCCGACCCTTTGTGATCCCACGGACCACAGAATGCCAGGCTCCTGTCTCGCACATCATCTTCTGGAGTCTGCCCAGATCCATGCCCACTGCATCAATGATGCTGTCTAACCATCTCATCCTCTGCCACCTCTTTCTCCTTTTGCCTTTGATCCTTCCAAGCACCAGGGCCTTCTCATTTGGTGGCAAAGGACTTGAGCTTCAGGTTTAGTATTTGCCCTTCCAAGGAGCAGTCAGGGTTGATTTCCTTTAGGATGGACTGATTTGATCTCCTTCAAGTCCAGGGGACTCAAGGGTCTTTCTCTAGCACCACAGTTCGAAGGTGTCCATTCTTCTTCACTGGGCTGTATACTGAACAGATTTGTAGAAGCAACAGGGATTCTTCCTTAGTTCTCCTTACACATGTCTTCTTTCATGGGATACTACCTGCTTGACCTAGAAGGTTGCTATGTATGGTTTCATGGCATAGCACATTTTTTCCCTAGGCATCAACATATTTTCAAGGATTTTCTGTGAATCCTGTGATTCTCTTTGGGACCATGTGAAAATCTTGTTATGCTACTTTCTGGCTGGAGCGCTGGAGAAGACCCCTGAGAGTCCCCTGGACTGCAAGGAGATCAAATCAGTCCATCCTGAAGGAAATCAACCCTGGCTGCTCCTTGGAAGGACAAATACTGAAGCTGAAGTACTTTGGCCACCCAATGAGAAGCCCCCCCCCCCCATGCTGGGAAAGATTGAAGGGGAGAAGGGGGCGGCAGAGGATGAGATGGTTAGACAGCGTTGTTGATGCAGTGGGTGTGGATCTGGACAGACTCTGGAAGATCCTTCTTTCGTGTCCTGATCAATCTCTGGACTGGAAAAATGAAGCCACTTTCTTGGCTATGTTGTTGGCCAAACTTAAGTCCTCATTGGAACATGTTTCTGGCAGCAATCAACAGATCAGTAAATGAGCCAGGTTTGGTATCTCTCCACATTCACACAGCATGTTGTTGTCCGTCGGCAGCCCCTCCCCCCTCGAGCCTGTTGGTCTTACATTTGGGCACTCTGACCCTCAGCCTATTCAGGGCCCTCTGATGTAGGGGACGTTTAGTTCCTCAGCCATATCCTCCTTTATTGTCATTCATGTTCCCCGAGAGCTCCCTCCTCTGTCTCCTAATTTGGTTTCGCTTTTGTGTACTTTCAAGAGTTTTTATTCTGGCCATAAAGCTCTTCCTGGATCTGAGCCCGCGGACTTGAGGCCCATATCCATTCAGAGGATGTCGAGGGTCATTCTCCTGCTTAGTTTCCAGAAGATGATGGGTGAGAGAGAGAAGCCTGATGCCCTGTGTTCCACTGGGTCACAAAGGGTCGGACTCGACTGTGCGACTGAATAACAACAACTTGGGGAAGCTTGATCCTTCCATGCAGTGGTGGGCAGCAACAGGTTTGCACCCCCCCCACCCCAGTGTGTGTGTTAGCAAAATTGGGTGGCCTTCGGGTAGGGTGGTGGTGAAATTGGGTGGCCTTTGGGCAGGTTTTTTTTTTTTTTGTGAATTTGGGTTGCCTTCGGGGCGGGGGGGGGAGCGAAATTGGTTGGCCATGCCCACCTCCCTGCCCTGCCCAGACTACCACAGCCCCCATTTTGAAAGTTTTATTCTGTGCAAGCATATCAGAGAGTAAACAAAGCAAAAAAAGTTGTGGCACCTTAAAGACTAGCTGCTGTATTTTAATGTGAGCTTTTGTGGATCAGGTCCACTGGCTCTTTGGCTATAAACAGAGATGAGCACTGAACCCTAGAGTTAGTAATGACTGGCCTTCAAGCAAGGGCAACCTTTACCTAATAACAGAAGATCCCTGATTGGTATTCAAAGTTGACGTCAGGTTTTGTCCCTGCAAGTGGTTCAAGGTCTCACTTGCTCAAAAGCCAGTCGTATCTGACTCTAGGGTGCAGTGCTCATCTCCATTTACAGCACAACTAGATCGCCTATGATGTAGGCTCTGACCAAGATGTAGGCTCTGACCATGACATAGGCTCCACCCACAGTGTGGCAGCGATTGTTTTTTGCTGCCCACCACTGCTTCCATGCCTATGTTCCTCCCCTGCCTCCTGGGTGGGACTTACCATGAGCAAAAACCAGGACTAAAACATTAGCACTGATCAAGACTATTCTGAGCCAGGAGAGTATTTGCGTTTTCTGTAGGGCAGGCGAGTGCTCTCCCCACCTCCTGTGTCGAGCAGTCGTGATCCAAATCTCCCCCCCCCCCCAGCTCTGGATAAAATAGAAACGAAAACCAAGACTTCTCAGGATGCATTTAGCGTAACCTGTAGTTCAGATCCAAAGTCATTAAGAATTCCCCAGGAGAGTGTGCTGTTGAGGTCCTGAATATGTAATTCTTGCTTTATTTTAGTTTTCCCTGGAATGGCGTCGCCTCCATGAATAAACATTTAAGCTAGAGTAAATTGCTCACACTTTGCATGCCACTAGGGGTAAGGATGCATTGCTCTGGGAGAAGACACAGTTTGTTACCTTCATTTTGTACTCTTTTTTTGCTTTGTGTATATATATATATTTTGCCTTTTCTATTCCAGGGAGGGCTTTCTCTCTCTTTGCATGCATATGAACGCATGACCTGGAGATTATTCTGTTCATATCTTAATTAGATGCATGATATCAGCTGGAGAGGGGAATTTCATAGAATCCTTTTACGCTGGGAGGAAAGAATGAAAGAACATTGGTTTTCATTCACTGTTAGGTTTTGACAGGGCAACTTGAAGTTTCTGATCTGTGAAAATAGCGCACTGGAAGGTACTAAAGGTATTGCTTGGGTCACATCTAGGAAATGTCGCTTATCGACTACACTTCCCAGAATCCACCAGCCAACGTACAGGGCTGGGGGATTCTGGGAGCTATAATGCAAGAAATATTATTTCAAGGCTTTGACATGTTTGTAGTGAAATATCTCTTCTCCAAATTTTGATTACTTTTATTTTTAACCTTTTATTACCCTTGTCCAGTCTAGTTTAGGATGTGGTGTTTATGTTTTTGTGTGTTATGCTGGTCATGGACTGTAAATAAATTGAATTGAATTTTTAACCATGTTGGTTTATTCTAGAAGTGCTGGCAAATTTGCAAAAAATAGAAATTACGTTCTTTCTCTCCCCCCCCCCGCCCCAAAAGTAACTTTTTCCTCCAAAGTGATTTCCCTGCTTGCCTGTTGCAGCAAAAACAGCAAACAGACCTGTGATACCTTTTAAGATGGGCACGTTGCTAGGTTGGCAGGAGCTGGGACAGAGAGGGAAGCTCATTCCGTCATGCAGTACTTGGGTTTTGAATTGCTGACCTTCTGCCTCCCAGTCCGTGTCTTAACCAAATTGCACGAGAAACTGAAATTTAAGGGGTGGTGGAACCCCATGAAATATCCATTGAAGAGAACTTTCCTTACGGATTTATTCACAGCATTAATATACTGCTTTTGGACCCACCAGGGTGCCCGGAGTGATTGTGAAACAAAAACGAAGACACAATCCCAAAATATTATCGAGAAACGGGCCAAACAGTTTAAAAGTTGAAGGCATCCTTTCCACCGTTTGCCTAAGAAGGGATTGAGTTTTCCAGTAGACTTCTCTATTCTGACTGCTGCTCCGTAGTATGTTGATTTTGGCTGTCCATGGTGCCATTTGGGCTGTCTCACTTCAACTTCTGTGGCTTTAAAGTAGGGATACTCAACCTGCAGACCACAGGCTGGATGTGGCCCATGGTGACATTTCTTCTCTGTCATGTGCGCTCCTGAATTCCAGGTCGGTGAAAAATAAGCCCCACCATTTGGGAATTATTAACTGGCAAACAACCCAGCACCAAGGCAGGACCAAGGGCAGAGGTGGTGGGGTGGCCATCATTCACAAAGAGAACACCACCCTCAGCAGAACCTCTGCAGCTGCTATCCCAGGTTGAGAAGCTCTCCATGTGTTGTGGGCACCAAGGAGAAATTCAGCCTGGGCTTAGTCTACCGCACCCTCTCCGACATGTCCCTAGCTCTGGCAGGACGAGTGGACTTTATTTCCACCATAACTTTATTATTATCTCCTAGGATGTTAGTGGTGGGAGATTTTAATGTTCATGCGGAGGGGAAGTTATCAGGCGCAGCAGTGGAATTTATTGGGCAGCCACGATCCAACAGAAGAAAGCAAAGTACACCAGCCCATGTCTAGGCTCTCTTTGTTGTACACAGGCTTCCATCTCTCCCTCCTTCCCAAGATCGCAAATTCTAGACCTCATCATTGATTCAAATCTCCATCTCCTCCCACAAAACACATCCAGAAAGCCCCCCCCCCATCAGTCAATCTGATTCCCACAGCGTCGCTGATCACTCTGGCTCATGCTGGGTGCCCCCCTCCCGCTTATTGATGCCATGGCACTCGTGGGCCTTTCTCAAAGACTTGCATGGCCCACTCGTAGGGTGGGCCATACACTGGACTTACTTTTCCATGGGTCATGTGGTTTCTGCCCATTGAAAACAAAGTGTGGTACTACCATTTTAAAAAAAGTCACTTCTAATCTGTGGGTTTTCTGACTCCTGTATATTTGCCCAATCCTGGTCTCTTCCTGGTCTCCTCTCTTTCATGATGTGGAAGCTGTGGAAGCCTTGGTATGGAAGAGGAAGTCTTTATCTACTGAAAGTCATTGCTAAGGAATGAAACTACCAGCAGAGAGATATTTCGAATATTAAAGATTTCCTCCTTCCATCTCGCGTCTCTCACACATGCAACTTTTTGACCTAACTGCAGCATATGATATTGTCAATCATCGGATTCTGCTCCATAAAATAAATAAGCTTACCAAAGATAACAAACTTACTAGGGTCATCATCATCAGATTCCTTCGGAACCAGAGATTCTATGTGATGATGAATGGAAAGAACAGCAGGTGGAGGGTACAGAACAATGGTCTGCCCCAAGGAAGTGTATTGTCTCCAACACTGTATAATACATATACAAATGATTAGCCAGTTCCTGACAATACAAAACTGTTAATCTATGCAGACGACACAGCAATGGCCATTAAAGAGTCAAGCTTTGATGAAGTAGCTGGAAAACTTACTGGAGCTTTTGAAGAATTAGGACAGTATTACAACATTAACCATTCGAAGCCTAAGCCAAGCAAGACTCAAGTATGTGCTTTCTACTTTCGAAACGGAGAGGCAAGGATTAGGTTGAATGTTACTTGGCAAAGGAACTGATTATAGCACTGTTCAACAGCAAAATAATTTGATGTGAGGCTTGACTGGACACTCTCTTTTAAGCAGCACTGCCTGAATACTAAAGCCAAAGTTAGTACAAGGAACAACAGCATTAGGAAACTCACAAACTATAAATGGAGAACTCAACCATCCACACTGCGCACATCAGCTTTGGCCCTGAGTGTCTCCAGAGCATAGTATGCTGCTCCAATATGGAATGCCATCCACACTTGCAAAAGATGTTGACATTGCTGTTAATATAGCCATGCGGATAGTGACAGGATGCCTTAAACCTACACCAGTTGAGAAGATATACATCCTTGTTGACATTACTCCACCTAAGATCAGGAGAGAAGTAGCAGCAGATGCTTAGAGAACTAAGCAAGAGAATGGCCCTTGACACCCTTTGAACGGATATGAGCATCAAGTCCACCAGCTCAGATCCAGGAAGAGCTTTATGATAAGAACAAACATTCTTAAGGGAACACAAGAGCAAAACCAAGTTAGAAGATGGAGGAAAGGAGCTCACTGGGAAAGGAACATCATTGAAGGTGGATATAGCTGAAGAGCTCAATCTCCCACCTGGAGGACCCTGAATAGGCTGAGGGTTGGAGTCCCTAGATACAAGACCAACATGCTCAAATGGGGACTGCTGGTGGACAACGACACACGGCGTGAATGTGGAGAGACACAGAGTCCGGCCCATTTGCTGGTCTGCCAATTGCTGCCAGAGAAATGCACTGATGAGGACTTGGGCAATGACAAAGCGAAGAAAGTGTCTTCATTTTGACAGTCCATGATCTGATGAGGACATAAAAGGAAAATAAAAACACTTTCGACACCATGAAAGGGATACATAGAATCCAAAACCTCATGGGACAGAAATAGAAAATGTTTAATTGTCCAAAACTACCTTCTGTCCATGACATTATCAGCCTTCCACAGTCGTAAATTACAGTTGTATGTCACAGCTAGAGTAGAATAGCTAGTCAGCACATGAAACTTTTAAGAATATTTTGATACCTCATATCAGGAACAGCTTCCCCAGTGGCTTAGTGGTTAAGGTGCCAAGCTTGGAGACTGGAAATACGGGTTTGAGAGCTGAAAGGAACCTCATTCGGGCATCTTCTGCAAAAACCCTTTCAACCCAGAGTAATCTCTGACACAAAAAGGAACGAGCTGGACGAGGAGATAAAAATATGCTTTAGCCCCCTTTTAATACCTGCAATAAGTTTGTATTACGTGTTTGATCTAAGGTTGAAGCCATCCATTGGGACTTTCAGTCATTTAATGGGACAGTTAATCATGAAGAGCAATCCAAAGCATTGTCTTTGCTCCAATTGTATTGGATCGATTTCAACCTGTGGTGCCTGATAATGTGGACAAAATGCTTGCATGGTGGAAGGCCATGACCTCCTCACTTGACCTTTGCCCTTGAAGGGCTTCTGAAAGAGGCCAAGGAGATGACTATTGTCACAGATTATTAATGCATCCCTTCAGAAGGGCCATATGCTGTCAACCCTGAAGGAGACTTTAGTGCAGCTCATTCTTAAAGATTTGATAATCTGGCCATCATAGATCTTAGTAACTGTAGGCCACTTTCTAACATCCTGTATATGGGCATGCTGACAGAGAGAATGCTTGCAGACTAATTGCAGGTTTTGTTGGCAGATACCGATAGTCTGGATACATTTCTGTTAGGATTCAGGTCACACCGAGGGACGGAGACAGCACTGCTCACCCTGCTAGATTCTTCTTTCATGTCCAGGCCAATCTTTAAACTGCCCAAATGAAGCCACCTTCTTAGCTTTCTTGTTGGCCAAACTTAAATCCCCATTGGAACATGTTTCTGGTGATAATCAGCAGACCAGCAGAGGATCGGGATTCTATATATCCCCCAAATTCATACAGTGTGTTGTTGTCTGCCAGCAGCCCCCCATTTGAGCATGTTGGTCTTACATTTAGGGATTCTGACCCTCAGCCTATTCAGGGTCCTCCGAGTGACATAGGGGAGGTTGAGTTCCTCAGCCCTATCCGCCTTTAATGTTATTCCTTGTCTAGGGAGCTCCTTCCTCCATCTTCTGATTTGCTTTTGTGTAACCTCAAGAGCGTTTGTTCTTGCCATAAAGCTCTCCATGAATCTGAGCCAGTGGATTTGAGGCACATCTCAATTCAGAAGGTGTCAAGGGTCCTTCTCTTGCTTAGTTCTCTCGGGGTCCACTGTTACTTCTCTCCTGATCTTAGGTGGAGCGATACCAACAAGAGGATATATTTTCTCACCTGGTGTAGATTTGGGGCATCCTGTCACTACGTATGTCTTGATTGTTATTCTGTATTTTTATTTTTATGGGATTGGTTTTATGTGGTATTTTCTTTCTTATCTTGTTAATCACCCAGAGTGACTATTTAGTTAGATGGGTGGTATACTAATTGAATGAAGGAATAGACAGACCTGTTGAATAAGTTGAGATTTGATGTGTCATCTCCTCCATAAATCCCATTGATTTAATGGACTTACTCTAGTTGCAATTTACTGCTAGATTTTAGCCAATATATTTCTGGATATACAATCACTGATTTAGATATGCATGGAGTAGAGCAAGGATAATTTTATTTATTTATTTTATTACATTCATACCCCACCCATCTGGGATATTTCCCACAAACATCTATTTGAAGTTGGGTTGTCCTATATGACTGTGTTCCCCATTGGTTACAAAAATGGATTTCTCAAGAGTTTGGAAAAGTTACACTTTTTGGACTACAGTTTCCAGAATCTTACCGAGAAAAAGCTGATCAAGGAACATTAGGAGTATTTTTTTTAAAAATAACTTTTCTAAGCTTTGTAGGCCAACAACACAAAGACTAAAAAACCCCCCACAAAGTATATAGATCAGTGTTTCACAACCTTTGGTTTTTGGACTTGAATTCCCAGAAGCCTGTCAATTCCCCAAAGTACTGACTTGGGCTTCTGGGAATTGAAGTCCCACTGTGGGGCGTGGGCCCCATGTTGGGAACCACTGGTCTAGATAAACCGCTCCTGTGAAATCTGAAATCAAGGCTGCATTTGTTGAATAGTTTTATTGTTCTGAGGGGGTCGGGATTGTTCCTTCCCAACAGAGGTCTAGTGTTTTTCTGCTCTTCATCTTGACCAATCTTTTGTATGAAAAACGAAAGCTTTGGTGCTGAGGCAAATCAATTTTGCTCATACCCAAAGTGCCTGACATAATGAAGAGGCATGCAAGAAAAAAAAAAGACATTTCATGAACACAATTGCTAGAGCGTTAGCAGAGCAAACATGAAGCTTTATGAAGCAAGTTATGAATATTTAAACACACAAAATGAAACTGTTACTAAACATCTGCTTTTCATTATCTGTGATGAACATTTTTCCTTCCTAGGAATGTTAATAGCTGTCAGCAGGATGCAGTTATCCTGGTTTTAAGAGGGGATGGGTGGGGAACATGGAGAGAGAGAGAGAGAGAAAGAGATGGTGAAAGGAATGATGAAGCAAATAAACATGAATTGAAATGACACTTGGGGCAAATGGTTTCTCAACTGGCATCTCTCGTCTTGTCACTCAATGTACTTCAGGTCCCCTTTCAGATAGTCCTGATCCTCCAGTAAGCCTAAAACCTGACCTATAGGGCAAGGATGATGATAATAAGGTCTATGGATCATCTGGTGTTCAGGGACTCTCGGGAGAATATGGGGACGGTCTTTGGGTGATGGGGTGAGGACGAAATGAGAAGGAGTGGATAAGGTATGTCAGCTAGCCTGGGTCAAATCATGCGCCGTAAGTGTTTGGAGCCAGCGTGACAGTGACAGACGCAGACTTTACCTTCTTGGGATCTAAGATCACTGCAGACGGTGACTGGACTGGAGCCATGAAAAATAAAGACGCTTCCTTCTTGGGAGGCAAGCTATGGCAAACCTAGGCAGCGTAATAAAAAGGAGAGACATCACCCTGCCATCAAAAGTACACATAGTCAAAGCAATGGTCTTCCCAGTAGTCATGTATGGCTGTGAGAGCTGGACCCTAAGGAAGGCTGAGTGTAGAAGAATAGACACCATTGAACTGTAGTACTGGAGAAGACTCTTGAGAGTCCTCTGGACTGCAAGGAGATCAAATAAGTCAATCCCAAGGGGAATCAACCCTGACTGCTCCTTGGAAGGACAAATATTGAAGCTCAAGTACAGTAAAACACTGGATAACGATTGGATCGGATAATGCTAAAATAGCATAATGTTAAGTAATCTGGGGGAGAAGAATTGCATCAAATAACGTTAAGGTCCTATGGGATGGCTTGGATAACAACCGCTAAAGCCTGTGCAGTTACAATGTATCTCTATGGAGCTTTAACGTTATCCGATCCATCGCATAGGATTTTAACATGCATCGGATAACACGAAAAATTGGTTAACACCAAGACTTGTGGAACCAAGTTTTAGTGTTATCCGATGTTTTACTGTACTTTGGCGACCTAACGAGAAGAGGGGATTCACTGGAGAAGGCCCTGATGTTGGGGAAGATTGCAGCCAAAAGGAGAAGGAGTGGCAGAGGATAAGATGGCGAGATGGCATCGTTGACACATTGGGCATAGATCTAGGCAGTCTATGGAGGATGGCAGATGACAGTGGAGCCTGGGGGTGCAGTGGTCCATTTGGTCGCAAAGGGACTCCACGGTGTGACTGAACAACAAATAATATTGATCCACAAGGAAACTGAAGGCCTGCACACTCTATCTTCATTCTTAGCTTTGCAGGAACAACATTTGAGCTTTCTAAACCGTTTTCTTCTTCTTGTGCAAGACCCGGGGAGGAACAAAACAATTTTGTACCACCCCAGTTCCACCCAGTAGGACTGAGAGAGAGGAAATCTCCCTAGGGCATGCGGATTCATCTCCTGGTTAATCTCTGATCACTGATAATATTAAATATAAGATCTGCCAGTGAGTCGTATCACTCATTTTAATTGATCCATCACTTTCTATCACACAGACTCCCCACATTATCTTCTGCCGAACATCCCCGTTTCCCACATCTGATGCCAACCCAGGCAGCCCTTCAAACAAACGGCATGTTGGAGAGACACAACATCGTTTGATACATTAAAGACTCCCTTGTCTTTCTTTGCACCTACGGCAGCATCTGTTGCAGTGGTGTAACTTTCCTTGATCACAGCAGAGCAGCCATCGATGTCTGCTCATGGGCGCGCATGTGTAGCTTTGCCAGTGGCACGGGACATGAGGAATAATAATAAGTGAAACAGGCAGCTGGGCATGCCTAGAAATCAAAACTCCTGCAATGAACCCACACTTGGAATGGAAGCTGCTTTATTTTGCTGTTATTACAAAAAACAAGAGCTTTTCCATAGCTTTAATTTATCTTGTTTTTAAAGCATATTTTATTTGTACTAGAGTGCATTCATTTCTTATTCCTTATGCTTATGAGTCCTGGTGGGGCAGTGGTTAAACTGGTGGCCTGCAACCAAAAGGTTGTGAGTTCAGTCTTGATTAGGAATCAAGGTTGACTCAGCCTTCCATGGTTGGTAAAATGAGGACCCAGCAAGTTGGGGGGAAATGCTAATTTAGATATGAACTGCGCTATGGGGCAGGCATAGAAGGGTGATTGCTTTGCTTTTGCTTTGTTCAAAAGCCAGCCATGTCTGACTAGGGTGCAGTGCTCATCTCCGTTTTAAGCCAAAGAGGTAGTGCTGTCTGCATGTGCAGTCATTTCCATGGTCCATGTGGTAGACATGACTAGACACCAGACCACATGGAATGCTGTTACCTTTCCTGCTGAAGTGGTACCTATTTATCTGCTTGTAGTTTCTTGTTTTCAAACTGCTAGGTTGGCAGGAGTTGTGACAGATCTGGGCACTCGCTCCAACATGCAGCACTCAGGTCTCAACCTGCTGAATTTCCAGTCATCAATCTCAACATCTTAACCACCAAACCACCACAGTGCCTTCCTTATCTCCTGGAAACCTGCTATTTAACTTAGATCAAAGTTGTATGGATTGAGCCAATGTTGATGTTGGTGATCATAAGCTATGAAAACCATGCCTAAACCTCAGTTCTCGGTTTCTACCTCTAAAAATATGATTCACGCTTTTTACAATATCGGAGAGTAAACAAAACAAAAAGACAAAAAAGATTGTGACTCCTGTAAAACTGACTCCTGTATTTTAATATTATCTTTCATAGATCAAGTTCACCTCATCAAACATTGATTCATGAAAGACATTAAAATACAGGAGTTAGTCTTTCAGGTGCTACAATGCTTTTCGTCTTTTGGTTTTGTATATTCTCTGATATGCTTGCACAGACTAACACAGTTACCATTTGACAATACAATCTATGCTTATCGATTGATAAGCATTTCATGGAGTTGCTGTTATCATTATATCCTGCGACACCAAGCCAATAGACCACTCAGGGTGGTGAAAATACAAGAAGCATATGCAGATATAAAACAATAAAATTATGGTCGCTTCTAGAGAAGTGTGTCTTGGAGTGCACAGTTTTCCACTCTCGGTAGCTCAGATAAAGTTTGGACCCAAACCCGGAATGGCTTCATCAAAGTATCCAGCCTTCGCTGGTTGGTCTCACCATATGCTTTCATCTCTTCAGCATTTGACTGGTAAGTAGCAAAGAGGTTGACCTATTGATCCTTGGGAAGACAAACAAGATCACAGCCTCTGTTGGCCTTAGGATCCTGGTGTGGTTTAGAATTGTGCACTGCTGTTTATCAGACAATCAAAGAAATTCTGGACTTAGATCTGCTGGGCCCATAAGCAGAGTCAGGATCCAGGACCATGGAGAGCTCAAAGGGCTGTAGGGAAATACACTGTGTAGACAGATAGATGGATGGGTGGGCGAACAGACAGACAGACAGAAGTTCTGATGACTAAATCTTAAAAGCGCTGATACTGAAGTGTACTATCCATATTTCTAGTACAGTACCTGTATTTGTAAAAGCTCCATATCAGCTATTTTGGGGAAGTGTACAGCACACCAAAAACAAGCAAGTGTGGGGATTGCAGGAGAAACGAGGCCTTGTTTGAGTAGACTCATAGAAATGATGGGGTCTTGTCGGAGCTAAATTAAGTCCCTTTGATTTTGACACTGTTCTAGACAGGACTAATGGGGCATCTCACTCCAGAACGAGTATGTGTGAATTCATAGTTAATGTGGTTGGGTTCAAGGAGGACTTTTATTAATGAGTCATTCATGTGCTGTGGCACCAATCCATGCAGCCTAAATAATTGGAGGATTTTCCTCAGCTGTTCTAGCCAGCTGTTCTAACCAAATCATGGGGCTGCAGTGGTTCAAATTGTTAAAGTGCTGACTGGCAGGCCAGCAAGTCGAGACGAGTACTGCATGGCAGAATGAGCACCCGTCTCTGTCCCAGCTTCTGCCAAATGAGCAGATCGAAAGCAAGAAATTGCAAGTAGATAAATAGGTACTGTTTCGGCAGGAAAGGTGACAGTGTTCCATGCACTCTGGTGTCGAGGCATGTCTACCACATTGTCCACAATGTCTGCAACGAGTCAGATATGAGTGGCTTTCAAGCAAGGGCAACAGTTCTGAGCAATTTATCCACATCCCTGATTAGGTTGAAAGAAGAAAGTGCAAAAGCTGGCTTGAGACTCAATATCAAGAAAACCAAGATCATGGCAACAGGCCCTATCAGTCCCTGGGAAATAGGTGGGGAAGAAGTAGAAGCAGTGACAGATTTTACTTTCTTAGGATCAAAGCTCATTGCAGATGGTAATTGCAGCCATGAAATAAAAAGGCGACTGATTCTTGGGAGGCAAGCGATGAGAAACCTGGAGAGCATAGTGAAAAGTAGAGACATCACATTGAAAACAAAGATTCGCATAGTCAAAGCAATGGTATTCCCTGTGGCAATGTATGGTTGTGAGAGCTGGACCATTAGGAAAGCTGAGCGTAGAAGAATAGATGCCTTTGAGATGTGGTGTTGGAGGAGAGTTTTGAGAGTCCCCTGGACAGCAAGGAGAACAAATAGGTCAATCTTAGAAGAAATCAACCCTGACTGCTCCTTAGAAAGTCAAATTGTAAAGATGAAGCTAAGGTACTTTGGACATCAAATGAGAAGAGAGGATTCACTTGAGAAGGCCTTGATGCTGGGAAAGGTGGAGGGCAAAAGAAAAAGAGGGCGGCCAAAAATGAGATGGTTAGATGGTATTGTAGAGACAATGGGCACAGAACTGAGCGAGTTGAGGGGGATGGTGGAGGACAGGAGTGCCTGGCGGACTGTGGTCCATGGGGTCGCAGAGGGTCGGAATCGACTGTGCGACTGAACAACAACAACAACAAAAAACCAGGCAGGAAAGTGAAACCAAGAAGAAACCACCCAAACAGGAAGTCGTAGAAGAACAATAGCACAAGACAGTAATAATTCTATATGTGAATTGTCTCACAATGGTGTGACATGTCGCTTTAAAATCATAGCTGCGGCAACGTTTTCCCATTGGTATTTCCAAGTGCAGGATGGTTGGGAAATCTCAGCAGGGAAGGGGGAAAAACAGCAGGCTGAGGAAGGGCACCTGAAGTTGTGGCATAAGCATCATGCTAGCGTGATAATCCCCATGGCACTGAGAGTAAACTGCATGTCTATTTGCTGAGTGCTCCCCTGTGAATTGTTTTCTCTTCATAGATCATATGTGTGTCTTTTTTCTGATGATCCCTATATAACCAAACAAGAGAGACTAAGAAGCACTGGAAGCTGAGTTTGCTTTGGTCTGGTACCTCTGATTCCCATCTCCCGTACCTTATTTCTTCTCCTGCTGTATCTGAATCCGAATATAGGTGATCATCATGGTGATCAGCCATGAAGACTGTCCTGAGAATACAACGCAGCCTTACACATCGCAGCATGACGCCTCTACGTACCACCGATCCACTTCCACGAGTCACTTTCTGGTCCTGAGCCCTTTTGGCACACAAAGTTGTCCTCAGCCCCAGGCCAGGATGGATGAAGCCACTGCCCTCCATCAAGAAGGATTCAAGTGGTATTTAATCCCCTTGGGGACCATCACCCTTCCCTGTAGACTTCGCCACCCAAGGCCATTAGTCCTCTGGGTTGTCAGGTTAGTTCACCACTGCCTGTTGATCAGTATTGAGCTGCTGGCAGTATGGTCTACTCCAGTGATGGCGAACCTTTTAGAGACCCAGTGCCCACAGAGGAGACAGCTGCATGTGGGCAGGCATGTTCATGTGTGCGTATGCACCTACCGCACATGTGCACGCATCCACGTGACATCGCTGGAGGTGACGCTCAGCATCAAGTTGCTTTTTTGTTGTTGTTCAGTCGCACAGTCGATTCCGACCCTAGTTGCTGGCGGTATGGTTTACTCTAATAAACTGGCCAGACACGGTACCCTTACTACGGAGAGGGAAATGTGGCTCAACTATCACTTCACTTCAAGATGAGGTGTGTCAGGAACCCTATCAAGATATGGGGGAAACATTTAGCACATTTTGCCTCCAAGTTCAAAGCAAGTACCCCCCCTCTTCTTTCCCTGCAACTGCGTGTTTTCTGGCCTTTGACCTTTCTGTTGACTCAGGCCCCTTCCCTTTTGAGGTCAACATCAAAATAGAGTTGTACGCCTCTCAGAGCAGACCATGGCACCGATGAGAGAGATCAAGGATTTTAAGACCCATTTGTTTTCCATCTGTCAGCCGGCATGTGAAGCTCTGTTGCTCCTCTATTCTTTTGGACAAGTGTGAAAATGGGGAGGGTCTCTTTTCTGTTTTGGGGGAGGGTTTCAAGTCTTCTCAAAGTGTTTGGCTTCGGGTATGAAGAGCCTCTTGATGGCACCATGAATAGATCAAAAGAGAATGAGTCTCCTCTGAAACTTTAATTTGATCAGAGAGAACAGTTCTGGTTTGGGACAAGATGGGGGAGGCGGACTCTGGGTTTGGCTGCATGCTCTTCATAGAGAGTGAATCCAGGGACTTAAATAATGAAGGTAGTCCACAAAAGAGCCCCCCATTGCTACTTTTGTGACCCCCAGGTGGTTTCCTTCCCCAGGAGAGAGAGCGTGTTTGCTGCCCTAGAAGAAAATGGCAAGGAGTTTTCTTTTGTAGTCCATCTTCCTCCTTTTTAGCTTTTCAGATCCAAGAGGATGAATAGACCAAAATTTGCTTGTATGCATGGATTCTGGAGCTTCCCCCAAAACTTGGACTCAATGGTGGCTTACAAGGGTTAATTCATAAAGACTTTGGGTTAAAAACCACAATTAATTAATGGCCCAAATCTTATTACATTTATAGGTCACTCTTGCTCGAAAACCAGTCACATCCGACTCTAGGGTTTACCTTCCCACCAAAGTGGTACCTACAGTGGAACCTTGGTTAACAGACGGTTAATAGTGGTTGGGTTAACAGAATATTTTTCAGAACAGTTTAATTGGTTTTCAATGCCTTCCTATGGGAAATTGCATCTTGGTTAAAGTTTTTTGGTTTTCAATGCATTCCTATGGGAAATTGCATTTTGGTTAAAGTTTTTTTGTTTTCAATGCATTCCTGTGGGAAATTGCATTCAATGCATTCCTATGGGGAATTTGGTTGAAATAATTTTCGCTGTAAGAAATGTCCCAGAGAACGCATTAATTATGTTAACTGAGGTTCCACTGTATTTTTCTACTTGCAATTTCTTGCTTTCAAACTGCTATGTTGGCAGGAGCTTGGACAGAGACGGGAGCTCACTCCATACTTGGGTCTCAAACTGCTGATCTGCTGACCTTCCAGTCATCAAGTTCAGTGTCTTAACCACTAAGCCAGTGGCTTACAGCAAGGTTGAAATATAGGTAAAAGGTTAATCCATAAAGATGTCATGTTAAAACCCACAATTAATTAATGGCCCAAATCCTATTACAACTGTACTGGTGTCATATTAATGGTGTAACTTTTGATTGTGAATTTGCTCAAGTTAAGACATCAACATGGACACTGTTATGTATGGATTGGTAAAACAGAATATAACAGATAATAGCAATGATGACCTCTTAATTCAAGGGTAGAGGTAAAGGTTGCCCTTGCTTGAAAGCCAGTTGTATCTGACTCTATGGTTTAGTGCTCATCTCTGTTTATAGCCAAAGAGCCATTGCTCCGTAGACATGTGGCAGGCATGCCTCAACACAGGAGTGCATGGAATGCTTACCTTCCCACCAAAGTAGTCCCTATTTATCTAGTTGCAATTTCTTACTTTTGAACTGCTAGGTTGGCAGGAGCTGGGACAGAAACAGGAGCTCACTCTGTCATGCAGTGCCTGGGATCGAACTCCGACCTTCCACTCAGCAAGTTTAGCATCTTAACCACTTGAGCCACCGCAGTCCCCACAGTGCCTCTAAAAGTTATGGTCTTAACTATGTGAGAGTGCTTTGGCTTCATCTTCCGTGTCTAGGCCAGGTGTGAAGCTGACAAAATGAAGGCACCTTTTGGTGAGTTCCTTCCTCAGTTCCTTTCACCTGTCCTAGTGTGAGAAAGATTAGCTGGTACAATATTGCCTGCCCAATTGTGGTTCAAAATACCACAGTCTTTGAGGAGGCTCTTTCTGTGTACCCCAGTTTGTTGCTGAAAATGTACTCTTATAAGACAATTGAATTAATAAGTGTACAATGTGTCAGTTAAAAGTACAGTAAAAGCTAGGTTAGGAGTGCCTGCTTTATGTTGGCAAATTTAATTAAAATAATTCCCTGGTTTACAACCTTATTTAGGTTTACAACTAAAAATTGTGCTATTTTAAACTCTAAAATGGCTGCCACCACCATTTTAGAGTTTAAAATGGCACCCACTCTTCCATCTGAAGTTGCAATGCAGTGCTTACCACTGCTACTATTGTCGTCGGTGTTTCTGTTGGTATTTCCGGACTGTCCGCCGCTCCTGCAGGCACCGGGAGAGTCTGGGGACCTTATCTGCTCCCTCCGTGCTCCCTGGGCAGCGATACAGCTGGGAACATGCACCTTCCACAGGTGCACACCCGGGGTAGGTGTGTGTTTTTTGTTTTAGTGCTGTCCAGGGAGTTCGGAGGAAGATGGGAGCCAAACGGATAAAGTCCCCAGACTCTCCCAGTGGTGGTAGGGGTGGAAAATGGGCTCAATGCATGCTTCCCCCAGGTTGGAACCGAACGTATAAGGTCCCCAAATGGTAGGAAGATCACTTCGTCACTTTTGTGAGGTTGAGGGACAATCACATCTAGCATTTTTTGAATTTTTGGTGGCTTTTTGTTTTATTTTTTTGTCTGGTTGGGATTTTTTCCCGTTAGGAGTGGGTGTAATGATTGTGCCTGGCATTTTTTTTTGGAAGATTTTGTGGGGTTTTTAAAAATTTTCTTTGGATTATTTTTGGTCTGGTTGGGACTTATTTATTTATTTATTTCATTAGATTTGTATGCCACTCCCCTCACCGAAGCGACTCGGAGCGGCTGACAATGTTACTAATGTCGAAATATAAACACATGAAAATAAAAATATCATACAACCCAACAGACAGACCCACAATATCCCTGACAGAGCCCGGGCTCAATGTCCTTGATGGAGCCTGGGTCTTGATGCCCTTGACAGAGCCTGGGTCTTGACGTCCGCGATGGAGCCAGGGGTCAACGCCGTCCTCAGCCAGACCAGTGCATTCCTATGGGAAAACATGCTTCAGTTTATACATTACAATGGAGGCTGTTGGAACGGACCTCCACCGTATCCCAAGGTCTTACTGAACTTTGTTAAAAGCCTTGATGAAAATGGTTTATGTTTGCCTCCTACTACTTATTTATTATTCAGTTATTAATTTCATTTTATGCCACTCAACTGCCACTCTGAGCGGGGAACAAAGAAATAAAATAGAGTTTCAAAAGATATCAACCTTCAACCTAACTAAAACCAGTAACATAACATACAAGTCAACTATACGACATCATATATACCTGCTTTTGCTGAGTTAGGTGCATTTTCTCTGCAAAACAAGGTGCACAGAGAGTGTGCATCTTGTTTTAATAAAATAATTGCATTGTTAGAGACCTGTTATGGTTCTTTTTGAAAACAATGCTACTTGGCCACACTAACTTTAACTAACAACGTAAGGTCCTGCTGGCTAGATAGTTCAGTGAGGGAATGAGGATCTGGAGATTGGGAGTTCAAATCCCAAAAGGTTGAAAGTTCATTTCATCACTGAGCATTCCGGAAGAGCCAGCCTGTGTAGCCATGGGCAAGTTGCGCACTCCCAGGGCGCCCCCTAGAGGAGGAGGAATGGTAAACCACTTCTGTGCATTTGCTACCTTGAAATCCTTGAGAAGGGTCAACGTAAGTCAGAATTGACTTGATAGTATGCGATTCCGTTTCCCCAGACGTTGTCTTTGAAACCGACACTGAGTTCTTTGGATACGAACGGCGTCATCCTTCGTCTTCCCCCACCACTCAAACAAAGACAGGGCCGAAAAAAGGGAAACATATTTTTTTTCCGATGGACAGATTTCATCGTTTGCATAACATTTTGCATGTGTGGACTCTGTTTTTAAAATGCCCTAACTGAAACCACACGAACATTTGCCAGAGCTTAAACTATGAATTTTATTACACATGGCTTGCATTATAACCCCCTGTATAACTGAAGCATAATACGGCAAAACGCAGTGATAAAACCCAAGTGGTGCACAGTTTATTTTGAGATCTGATGATGACTGGTTTCAGTTCCTCGAGCTCATCAGATGAAAAAATCTCCTTGGTGGAATGAAGAGGGAGGAAATAATGAAGATACTGTCATTGTTTTGGACGGGATACTGAAACGTGATCCTTTGCCACTTGGGGGAATAAGAGGGGGGATCGGCCATTTGAGAGAGATGTAGCAAAAGATGTGTACCAAATATGGTGATGTATCTTCCATTGATGCTTGGACTGGTTATTCTGCTATGGTAATAGAGTAGAGCAGTGTCGGAGAACTTATGGTGCCACCGGCACCAATGGCAGCACTGCTTCACCAATGGGGAGGTGTGAGGGGAGGCTGAAATCCCACCAGGAAGGCAGGGGTAGGGATGAGGTAAGGTGACCAGGCACCCCCACCCCTCCTATGAGGTGGCAACGCACAGGCAGGCACCGTGCATGTGCATGCTCCCATGCGATGTTACTGCCACACCTCCAGCGATGTCACATGGGTGCATGCACATGTGTGGTAGATGCATACGCACAAATGCATGCACATGCCTGCCTACATGCCACAGCCTCCTCCGTGGGCACTCGGTCTATAAAAGGTTTGTTATCACTGGAGTAGACCGTACTGCCAGCGACTCAATACTGATCAACAGGCAGTGGTTAACTAACCTGACAACCCAGAGGACTAATGGCCTTGGGTGGTGAAGTCCACATGGATGGGTGATGGTCCCCAAGTGGATTAAATCCCACTTGAACCCATCTTGATGGAGGGCAGCAGCTTCATCCCTCCTGGGCTGGGGCTGAGGAGGACTTTGCGTGCCAAAAGGGCTCAGGACCAGAAAGTGACTCATGGAACTGGATCAGTGGTACAGGTTGTTATGCTGTGGTGAAGAAGGCAAATGGAAGGCCGCTGCATTATATTCTCAGGACAATCTTCATGGCTGATTACCATGATGATTGCCAATATTTGGAAATGGATATGACAAAAGAAGAATAATCTTTCATTATCTTTGCTTGCCAAAAATATTTTGAGTGTGTTCAGATTATTTTTTATCTATTCATCCTTTCTTAGGGTATGTTCACATGGGAAATGGATTCTGTTTTGGACTGCTTCAGGTATACATGAAAACTATCCCTTCTATATTACATTCCCTGCACCCTGTTTAGGATTCAATTCTGCTGGGGCATTTGTACTGAAACTGATCTTATTAAGAAAAGGTAGACCTATTCTTCTTTCATCTCGAGGTCAGACGTCGAACTGCCAAAATGAAGCTACTTTCTTGGCTTCATCGTTGGCCAAACTTAAATCCTCATCAGTACAAGTTCCGAATGGTTATCAGCAGACTAGCAAACGAGCCAGATGCTCTATCTCTCCACATTCACACAGCATGTGGTTGTCTGCCATAGGATAGACCTATGGAAAATAATACGGTTCCGTTGTGTCTGTCTTCCAGTTCACCAGGACTTCTCATGTGAATAGAGAAGGGATAACTTTCCAGATATGTCGCCAATTTAGCTGAATGTATGAGAAACAGATCGTTTAGCTCACAATCAGAGCTTTGGCTAAGTTACTTTTTGGGATAACTATCCTGATAAAGGAATTCTGTACATACTATTCTCCCAAAGGCGTTTAGTCCAGCTTGGCACACAATCCTAGAAGCTAGAAAAGATCACTTTCCGTCGTGAAAAGTTTCTTATTATTCAGCCTCTTTTCAAAACATTTGGCATATAATAGAGAGGAAGTTTACCTCTGTTGGGAACCCTCCCTCCAGTTGTAAATACGTCCTACTCAGCCTTTCCAGATTATAAGAAATTGCACCTTGAAAATTGACATTTTAGAGTTTTGAGGCAGACGATGACCCTAAGTAATTTGATGATATTTACATGCACAGAGAGGTGGCATTTGGCAGGCAAACGTAGCAATAGAAGCCCAAAACATCTATCAAAAGCAATTTCTTCTGATTACAACGTGGCCATTTGCAAACACAAGACAGCTGCCATTTAGTCTTGCTGAAATAAAATCACTTGGCCATTTTACTAGGCACAAGGTTTCCAAAAGGAAGATATGTTGGATAAGTGAGCAGAAGAGATTGGTTCAGCTCATTTACCTCTTTAATGGGGCTGTGGTGGCTCAGTGGTTAAGAAGCTCACCAAGTTAGCTGGAAATCAGCAGTTCCAGACTTGGGTACTTCAGGATGGATTGAGCACCCATCTCTGCCCCAGCTCTTGGGAACATGAAAGGAGCCTTTTTCTGGGCATCCCCTGAGCAGAGTTCATCCAACAAAAATCAACCCACAATAATTTATGACATGAAATTATTACTATGGCTTTTGTGGATCAAACCAGTGGACTTGATCCACAAAAGCTCACATTAAAATACAGCAGCCAGTCTTTAAGGTGCCACAACATTTTTGTCTTTTTGTTTTGTCTACTCTCTGATATGCATGCACAGAATTAAACTTTTTCTCCTCCTCCTCTCCCTCCCAGCATGGTGCGCAGCATGGCGTGCAGGGGGAATGGGACCTCAGGGGAGGCAGCCACACCAATGCTAGGCCACCGCCCCGGTCCATCGACTCTGCTCACGCAAGGCCGCCCAGACTTGGAAGTGGAGGAGGAGGTGGGCAGGGCAGGGAGGTGGGCATGGACACCCAATTTCACTACCCCTCCACCTGAAGGCCACCCAATTTCACTACCCCCCCCGGCCGGTGCGAACCGGTCACTGCCCGCCACTGGGGAGTTCCTCAGCTATATGATCCTCCTTTAATGTTTTTCCTTGTCTAGTGAGCTCCTTCCTTCATCTTTTAATTTGATTTTGCTCTTGTGTATCCTCAAGAATGTTTGTTCTTGCCATAAAACTCTTCTTGGATCTGAGCTGGTGGACTTGAGGCTCATATCTGTTCAGAGTGTGTTGAGGGTCCTTCTCTTGCATAGCACTCTGTGTCCACTGTTGCTTCTCTCCTGATCATAGGTGGGGTGATACCCACAAGAGGGTATCTTTTAGCTGACTTGCATCCTCTGGGAAAGGAGGAGAGGCGTTGACCTTCACCATCAGCCAGAGAACCAGAGCTTGAATTCCTCTTCCCTCTTCATTCCCTTTCCTCTTGCATCCTGTCTTTTTATTTATTTTTTGCACAGCTGTAGGCAGGGCTGTTTTTCCACTTTTTTTTGTGCTTCCCAGTTGAGCAGATGCTATCCCCAAAGAGATGACATCTTCACCAATTCAAGCCCTCTGGCTCATGGCGACCCATAACCAGTATTTCTGGCAAAAGAACAACCTGGATAAATTTGGGAGTTTAGTCAGTTTCCTTGCTGGAATCGGTTGCATTTTAGCTTTCCGATTGGAACAGCTCCACTTTCCTCCCAATCTGGTTCTCTTTAGCTGCTGTTATCATATATTGCTTTGCTGCTAGTTTGAGTCTGTTTCCATAGTAGGAGAAGATGAAAACAAAGAGAAAGCTTAGAAATTAGTCCCCCCCCTTGCTTTTAACAAGTCACAGGAGTTCCGATTTACTACACTGTATATTGTCCTGCTGTTCTTATAATAACTGTTACCCTCCTCTCCACTATCCCAAAGCACAAAAAGAAATGTTATGGTAAGATGAAGCCATATTAAAACCTAAAACAAACTGATAATTGGTTTAAAAAACCCTTTGATTGTTTGGAAACCCTAACAATAATTTCAACAGATGCCTACTGCAGCTCCCCTGGTAGCTTAGTGGTTAAGGCACAGAGCTTGGATACTGGAAGATCGGGCTTCAGTACCCTAGGGCTGCACTTGGGGACATGAAAGGAGCCTCGTTTGGGCTTCCCTTGAGTGGAGTTTCTCCAGCAAAAATCCTTTCCACCCAAAGTAATCTCTGACACGAAATTATTATTAACAGATGCCTACTAGGTTGTTCTGCAGGCGAGGCACAAGAAGGGAAATCCAACCCTATATGTGTCAAGTTGATCTTTGCATGGGATCTGTTACGTCCTTCACATGAGGTCCACTGATGAGATTGTAAGAAAGCTGAGTTTCGTGTAGCTGGCAATGCTTAGGCTGCTGAGTCAGCGGAGACCCAGAAACATGGATTTCACTTAATGTTGCTCTTGGGCGAATGCTTTCGTAAACCCTTCGAGGCTCAAGTGCCTGAGCCCTGCGAATGAATCCAGGCACCCCAAGTGGTTAAAAATACATGTTGGGTTTCAAGGCGTTATTCCTGGCATTGGAATTTATGGTTGAAGGAAGCACGTACGGAATGGACGATGCTTGGGCCTCACCCTGCCACGAGAGAGAGAGAGAGAGAGAGAGAGA
Organism: Furcifer pardalis; assembly: GCA_030440675.1. NCBI lineage: Eukaryota > Metazoa > Chordata > Lepidosauria > Squamata > Chamaeleonidae > Furcifer > Furcifer pardalis. Next base: position 32,589,182 of record CP126899.1, on the reverse strand, counting down.
GAGAGAGAGAGAGAGAGAGAGAGAGAGAGAGAGAGAGAGAGAGAGAGAGAGAGAGAGAGAGAGAGAAATGACAGGTGAGCCAAGATAATCAGATCACATCAAGGGGAGTGCAGAGGCCACGGGTGGATGGGGGGGGGGGAGAAGAGAGAAGCGTTATATTTGTGTGTACTGAGCTCACCACTGGAATTCACTGGCTTGATTCAGATCAGAAAGTGATTTCCAGGTTAGGTTCACAGCCCGTTATGCTGAGTAAAAGAACAGGATGGCCATTGGCTATCGCTGAGTGGTTATGTCATTTCCAATTTGAAGTTCTGCAGGTCGTGCCGAGTCACGCAGAGTTCACCGCCCTAGTGTTTCATTCGGGAGCCGCTTGGCTGACTGAACCTTTCCATCAGTATTAGCCATGGGGTGGAGGGAGAAATCTGGCTGGAGGAGGTAGAACACGGCATCTGCCTCGGCCGCAGCGATCCAGGTGTGAAGGGGAAGGCAACGTATGTGCGTGTGGAGAGGGATTAAAGGGGAAACAGAGGCAAACGAGCTAAATCCATGGCTTGGTAGGAAGGAACAATCTTGGCACGTACTGCACAGCTAAGTTTAGCTAACTCTCCCTTTCGGTCTTGCGTGTCTTAGTACCAAAAATGGAAAGCATCCTTTACATTCGGTGCTGTGTATAGGAAGCCATATTCTGTATTTGTAGCTGGATGGACATGTTGATGCAACTAAGCAAGAGAATGACCTTCGACATCCTCTGAATGGATATGAGCCTCAAGTCCACCGGCTCAGATCCAAGAAGAACTTTATGGCAAGGATAGACATTCTTGACAGTAAGGTAAAGGTAAATGTCACCCTTGCTCAAAAGCCAGTTATATCCGACTCTAGGGTTCAGTGTTCATCTCTGTTTCATAGCTGAAGAGCCAGCACTGTCTGCGTCTGCAGACATTTCCGTGACCATGCCTAGACACATAACGCTGTTTACCTTTCCACCCAAGTGGTCCCTATTTATCTGCTTGCAATTTCTTGCTATCGAACTATTAGGTTGGCAGGAGCTGGGACAAGAGCTGGGAGCTCACTCCACAGTGCAGTACTCGGGTATCAAACTACTGACCTGCTGCCTTCCAGTCGGCATCTTAACCACTTGAGCCACTGCAGTCCATTTCTTGAGAGTACATAAGAGGAAAACCAAATTAGAAGATGGAGGAAGGAGCTCACTGGACAAGGAACAAGTTTAAAGGAGGATACAGCTGATGAACTCAACCTCCCCTGCATCACTTGGAGGACCCTGAATAGGCTGAGGGTCGAAGTCCCTAAATGCAAGACCAACAGGCTCAAGTGGGGGCTACTGGCGGACAACAATGCACACCACGAATGTGGAGAGATGCAGAATCCAGCTCATTTACTGTTCAGCCAATTGCTGCCAGAAATATGCACCGATGAGGACTTGAGGTTGTCCAACAGCAAAGCCAAGAAAGTGGCTTCATTTTCACAGTTCAGGGTTTGATTGGGACACACACACACAAAGTTGGGTGGACATCTTATGACACCTCAAGCTCTTGGCTCAAATCAGTGGCCTGCCAAGGCCCACAATAAACATGTTATTAGTTATTCATCGCCCTCCTCACCTTTCTAGCCAAAGGGGCTCATTTCACATTACCTTGGGCTCCCAAGGTAATGTGAAATAGAGTAGATCAAACCAATTGGCAAGGATAGACTTAGCACAATTTTAAAGTCCATTTATATTGAATCATTGAATTGGAAGGAAACCTCATGGTTGACTTTTCTGAAGCAAGAAATCCACAGCTAAAGCTGTCATGATAGATAATTGCCTAGCTTCTCTTTGCAAAATGGGAGACTCCACTGCTTTCCAAGGAAGACCATTCCACTGTTGCTAGGAAGTTCATACGTGCCGCAGGAGATGGCTCCGTGATCACGGTATGTGGGTCACTTTGTGGCAAGCTCGGGTCCACCTTAAACAAATTCATGCCAATGGCATTTTCCCTGATTTTCTCTTACAATCTCACCAACGGAGGAAAGATCGACAGAAGGTGTTTCACTCCGAGACTTGAAGTCTGAGTCCAAGGGACCCTGAGTGGCTTCGGTCCTTTCCTGAGCAAAAGAAGTTTCTGTTTCTTTTTTTTAGCATGACCATAATGGGGGAAACTTGCAATTTTTTTTTAAATGTTTGGGTTAATGTATTTGTTTTTTTTACATTGAGCTTTAAGAAAGAAGAAAAATACTAGGAACATTTGGCTGAAGGCACTGAGGGAGGATATTGAAAGCAAACCCTCTTAAATGCCTGTGTCAGTGTTTGCCAATTTTGAAATAATCCATACCAGACAGAACAACAGAAGAATGACAGGACTGCAAAATAGTTCATGTGAGCATTTCTGAACATAGCCATTCCCAACGAGTGGAAATTAATATTTCTTTTTCAAAGGAAAAATGTCAAACCTTTCCCTGGTAGGAGTTTATCTATCTGGGAAACTTTGAAGGCCATCCATTTGAACTGGCCAAAGGGAAGCAGTTTCCTGTTGAAGGCAAAACAACCAAGATGGCAGGTCCATTTCTTCATGTGAAAAGTCAACTAGACTGGCAATTTAACTGTATCTTGATACCAGTGGCAAGGGAATTTAATCTCCTTCCTGAAGTAATTTGAGGGAGGCAAGTTAGTCATGTTAGCCCCTGGGATGTTACATATTTCCAGTGTTGCTATATGGAGTTGAAGCTTGGGCATTAACTAAAGCATCTGAAAATAGAATTGAAGCTTTTGAAATGTGGATCTACAGATAGCTGCTAAGGATATTATCGGTTGACCATGTAACTAATGTAGAAGTGTTGTGCCAGATGGATAAAGAACAAGAACTGTTTAAGACCTCTAACAAGGAAAGCTCCAATACCTTGGCCGTGTCATGAGGAATAACATAAAATATAGAATACTCCAACTGCTATACAAGATCCCTGGGATAGAGGCTGAAGAACCTGAGAGAGTGGTGTGGAAGGTCCTCAGAAGAAGTGTTCCAAGGAGGAAGACGATTGCCATGATGATAGCCAATATCCGGAATGGATACAGTACCTGAACAAGAACAAGAACAAGAACAAGAGCAAGAGCAAGAGCAAGAGCAAGAGCAAGAGCAAGAGCAAGAGCAAGAGCAAGAGCAAGAGCAAGAGCAAGAGCAAGAGCAAGAGCAAGAGCAAGAGCAAGAGCAAGAGCAAGAGCAAGAGCAAGAGCAAGAGCAAGAGCAAGAGCAAGAGCAAGAGCAAGAACAAGAACAAGAACAAGAACAAGAGCAAATTAGTCATGTAACAAAAAAGGGTCCATTAATTCCATCTCCCTCAATTCCCTTTCAGAAGGGTTACATTTTTGGACTTCGGCTATGAATATTCTTCAGCTCAAATAGCCATTGGATGGATCATCCTGTTCCATTCTAAAACAAGGTTGGGAAAGATGAACAGATAAACCAGTGTCTGTCTAGTGTTTTGTAGGTTGTCATTAGAGTAGGTTTAGAAGAAGCTGAAGCTGGTGGCTTTGGGAAATTGTGTCCCATTACATTTCCACACCCAGTAAATATGGTTACATAATTCATCCACAGTGCAAATATACACTACAGCCTTCATGCTTACACGTTGGCTTTGCTCAAAAGATGTTCACATCAACCTCTTCAAAATTGGGGAGTGGAGTATGAAAATTGTAATAAATTGCAACTCACCTTCACATTGGCTCAGAGAATATATGTCTAGTACAACGCTACACAATTCTTGGTTCTAGTCTAGACCAAGGAACTGTGAACCTTTAACATAGACAGGTATGAGAGAAAACGATGATAGAAACACAGATCTATCATAAACTGCTAAGCGTTTTCTGGATCAGGTGTGAGACCAACGAAGGAGCTCTAAGGTGAATGAATAAAAGCCAAGACACCTATAGTACTTTGGTCATGCCATGAGAAATGGAAAGTACAAATTGTTGCAGCTGATCATTCTGCGTAAAATAAACAGGAAAAGAAGTGCAGGAAGAGAGGAACATTTATTTTGGATAAGGAACCTGGGAACTTGGTTTGGACACAACCCAACACAATCATTTAGAGAGCTTCCTCATCCAAATTCAAGATAGCCCTCATAAGGTCCAAACTCTGGTAGATGAAGAATGAGAAGAATCAGCCCCCCCCCCCTTCCCAGCCTGGACATGTAAAAGTATTTCAGAAGATCATGACTGTGTTTTATCTTACGTGCAAACTCACACAGTTCTTTCAGCTCATAGACTCTGGGGGCTGCCTGTCAATTTTATTTTTTTTTGCAAATGTGAGTAGCTATCATGAATGTTAATGGAACGTACATGTGTATCAACATCGGCAGCATGGTCCCATGTGGTGTCTGGAGAGCAAGGGCTAATGTATCTGTGACACATAATTATTTGGGCCAGCAAAAAGTGGCGTGTGATGTCTCTCTTACTGCACTGCACCCGATACGACTGGCTTTTAAACAAGGGTGATCTACCTTTTCAAACTGGGTCATCCTATAACCAGTGGTAGGCTCCAACCGGTTTGGACCGGTTCAGGCAAACCTGTAGTAAAACCGGCTGGCCCCACCCACTACCTCCTCCTCCTCCAGGTCCAGGCGTGCAGGGAGTCGATCATAGCATGGCGCCTCCTGGCCCAGCAGTGGTGGTGGTGGGGGCCCAGCCATGGTGTGGCCGCCTCCCCCGGGGTTCTGGTCCCCCTGCACACTGCGCTGCCTTGGTCTCAGTTGTTGACTGCCTACCTGCACCCGCCTCCACCTGGCAGGTGCTGCTGCTGCTAGAAGTGGAGCACTGAACCCTAGAGTTGGATATGACTGGTTTTCGAGCAAGGGAAACCTTTACCTAATAATAGAAGATCCCTGATTGGTATTCAAATTTGTTGTGAAGTTTGGCCCCGTTTAGTTGCAAGTGGTTTCCCTTGCTCAAAAGTCATATCTGACTCTAGGGTGCCATGTTCATCTGCATCTACAGCCAGAGAGCCATCTACATTTACAGCCACATTTACAGTCTGTGCTTGCAGACGTTTTCATGGTCATGTGGCAGGCATCACTAGATCACCCACCCGGCCACATGGCCACACCCACAGAGTAGGCCACACTCACAGAGTGGTAGTAAAGTCATTCCTGATGCTGGGTGCAAGGGTTTTCTAGCATAAATTACTCAGAAGTTGACCAGTTTCTCTGCTTTCAGACGATGCACTTTGCCCATGTCTATTCAGGTCCAAGTGATTCCAGCTGACCCTTCTCCCAGGAGGCACCCATAGGAATCAAACTCCTGGCCTAAGGTTCTGCGGCCAGGTATTCCACTCTGCTAGCGATTGCCAGCAAAAGGACATCCTCTCATGGATAAATATAAGTTCAGTGGCATTTTCAGATTGGATCGTTCTCTATCAGCTTTTAGACTACATAAACAAGAATACAAGCAGCCCCTCAGCTTGACGCAATTATTCACCAGCAATAACCATGAGGAAGTCTGCGTTTGAATCTTGGGTTTGGGCTCCCCCCACCCTCCTCTTTTGTTGGGATAATAGATGGAGAAGTCTTTTAAAAATTTAATTTTTATAGAGTACAGACACAATTCTCTGTGGTTTGGGAAGAAGTTTATACTTTCTGAGAGATGGAAAGTATGCATATGACAATGTTTGAAACAGGCTTTGGTGAATAAAAGGTGGTGGGGGTGGGGGTCAAATTACAAGAGAGGAGATTCAAACTAAATGTTAAGAAGAACTTCTCATAACAAGAGCTGTCCAACCATGGCTGGGACTTCTTCAGAAGAGGTGACTCCTTTGTTATAGGATTTCAGACAATGGTCAGGTGGCCATATGATAGGGGTCCTTCAGCGGTGGTGTCCTGCAATGACAGTGGCTTGGACTTGATAACCTTTGGGATATCCTCCAAGTTTGTATTTCTCTAATTCTATGCAGAACCAGCAGAATCCACTCATAATGCATGGAAGAATGTGGTAATGTGACAGCATCAGCTTTTTCAGGAATCTGGTCTAGAGAAGAGAATGATTGAAGAACCCTTTTTTTTTTGCATCAGTGGATTGTTTAATGGGTTGTTCTGTGTTTTATTGTTTTTAATTTTTATGGGTGTTTTGGCTTTCTGTCTTACACTTGGAGTTGTGCACATGTTCTTACAATCCACTCAATAACAAAATACTCAAACAAAGAATAAAACAAACCAATAAACAATACATAAAAATACATTTAAAAAGGAAAAACTTATAATAATGTCCACATTTATACTCTATTACCTTCTAATTACACTTTTCCACATCATACACTATTAACCTTTTCTAAAGTTTCATCAATACTCAGTGTAATATCTAATATCATCTACAATGACTGACTTAAAATACACACCACAGTGATATATACAATGCCCGGAGGATTGCGGTATATCACAGCTAGCTTTCATTGTTTCCAAAAACTCATTTGATCTGGTGCTGGCTTTATTCCTTCATTCCTACATAGTGTAAATTCCACAAATACTTGCTAAATTTTCCAAAATCTATTTTCTTGAATTATGCTTTTTTAATATTTAATTCCCATGTTAACTTATTCTTTAAAGCAACTTCCCACATTTCTTTATACCAATCTTTAATTTTTAAAACAACATCATTTTTCCAATTTCTCGCAATACATTGTCTGCCTGACGTTAACTTTATAGATATTAACTCTTTTTAAAAATCTTCATCCACTTTTATATTGTCAACGTCAGTCAATAGAACTGTCCTTGGCCCCAGCTCAAGTTGTATTCCCATAATTCTTGTAATTTCCTCTTTAATTTCCACCCAAAAGGCTTTTACCACATTACAGCTCCACCACATATGTTCATATGTTCCCATTATTCGCTTACATCTCCAACACGTTGCTTATATTTTTATCTCTCTGATGTAACCTAACTGGGGTCAAGTACCATCTCCATAACAATTTATAATTATGTTCCTTTACTCTAACAGACATAGTTCTCATAATTCTTCTCTTCCACTCCCCCCCCCCCATTGATTCAAATCTTGTTCCCAAATATTTTTAAATGTTTCTTGTGGTCTACCATCTTTATTTAAATTTTTTACAGATCTTACTCACCAAACCCTTAATTCCCACTTCTCCCTTTCTTATCTTTAATATCAATTCTTCAAATTCCATTTTCCCCCTTTCCAGACTAGTTTCACTTTCCCTGACCAGCCCTCAATTTTCCACCAGCACAAGGATCTTCCTGTTTCCCATAAGTGTCCCATCTCCAGATTTCCCAGGTTGGCCCTGCAGATGCCACAGCAAATTGAAAGAACCCTACAAAAGGCAAATTCCCAAAGAAAGTCATGTTGGATATTTTTTTTGGTGAGGGGAGGGAGAAGAATGTTAAAAGGTCACATGCCCTTGAGGATTTTATTGTGACAGGCACTTAACCCTTTTCACTCCTGTTTATCTGCTTCAGCTGCCCCACTGGCTCATTAAGCTGAAATGTCATTTCCATCCAAGGAGAGTTGGCACTTGACGAGTAGAAAGATATCCTGCTCTTCCTAGGGCAGTGATGGCTAACCTTGGCACTCCAGGTGTTCTTGGACTTCCATTCCCAGAAGCTCAAGTCAGTATTCCTGCTGATCAGGCCTTCTAGGAATTGAAGTTCCAGAAAACATGGAATGCCAAGGTTCACCATCATTGTCCTAGGCAGGGCCACCTGTGCTGAAGGGTCCTTCTTTCATGTCTTGGTCACACTTTAAACTTCCAAAATTAAGCCACCTTTTGGGCTTTGTCATTGGCCAAACTTTGGTTTTTGGACTTCAGTTCCCAGAAGCTTAAGTCTATTTCCCAAAGCACTGATCGGCCATTTTTCTGACCTAGGCTTCTGTGAAATTGAAGTTTCTCTGTGGGGCCTGAGCTGTAATGTAAGAGAGATCAAGTTCCTCTGCCATATCGTTATTCCTTGTTGAGTGAGCTCCTTCCTGCATCTTCTAATTTGGTTTTGCTCTTGTGTACCAGCAATAATATTTGTTCTTGCCATAAAGCTCTTCCTGGATTTGAGTTGTTGGATTTGAGGCACATATTGCTTATTTCAGTAGAAGGGTGGTAGCTATGGGGAGTGGAGGAAGAGCAATTGGGGTCTGGGTACCCTCGTGGGAGATCAGAGAGCTGGGGCACAAAGCTTATGGTCTAAAGGGGACTTCCTATCCATGAGATACTGAAATGACACAAGAAATCTCAGACATCCTCTGTAGTTTAGAAGATAGGTGTGACATTTTATTGGATTACAATTTCCTTCCTCTAGGCTCTTTCTGGCTAGAGCTGAGGATAGTAGGCATCTTGAAAGTCCAAAAGAGAACTGAAGGTCCCCAGCACTGGTTGAGAAGAACATGTTGATTGCTACTTGGGCTTACAACTAGGGAGGCAGCAACTGACCAAATCATTTTGGCAGATGAAACAAAAAAGTTGCTCAAGTCCATATTCCCATCTTTAGGAGGCAGAAGAATAACAGCAAATTAAATCAGTCTAATGGTACAATCAGCTACTCTTCCATGCTGTGAGTGTTGACTTCTAAGCAGAAGAAGCAACCCATGTAACCTTGGGCAAGCGTCACAGTCCCAAAAGTGCTAGAATTAAACTGGGACCAGAATGTAGATTCTGGGTAACAATGTAGCCAAAGTTTATCCGTCCTCCTATAATATATGATTTGGGAAGTACAGTACGCCTGAAATGCAGCGGCAAGTAGCAACTAGAGTAGGCCCATTGAATCAGTTGAATTTATGGAGGAGTTGACTCATCAAATCTCCATTGATTCAATGGCCCAAGTTGGAACTTGGTACTGGATTCCAGCCAGTGTTTCACATTTGGGCAGGCCTGCTTTTGCTGTTCTCCCTTAAGATCTCCCACAAATTCCATAAACAATGCATTGTTCTGATAGGGTAAATCTGTTGCATGGCTAAAAGTAATGAAAAAGAAGGAACCAAGGTTAATTAGGATGGGATGCCAATAGCCAATTCAAAGCACTTGTTTACATTTTCTCTGGAGGCTCCTATTTTATATTCTGGAACTATATAAGCAGTAAGGGAAGGAAAACAAAACAAAGCAAAAAGAATCTTCTTTACAGCCATCTCGTGACTCCACCCCAGAAAGAGAGAAACTCATTTTGTGAATCTCTTGAACAGCTTAAAAAGACAACAATACCACAAAAACAGATTATAAACCCTGAAGGCACAATATGAACATTCAGTAAAACATGAAAGGGCCTTGCTGGTTTGTCATTGTGCATGTGTTGAAACACATGCTTTAAATCAGTCATTTGGATTTCTTTTCTTGCGTTATTTCTACAATGCAAAATCAACTTCTTCATTGCACATGGTATGGGGATCAGCAATTGAATCTATCTGTCCGTCTGTCCATCCAACTGAAAGAACTGGGCATGTTTAGCTTTGAGAAATGGAGACTGAGGGGGATAAGATAATAGCACTCTTCAAAAATCTGAAAGATAATAATAAAGAGTAAGGGCAGGATCTGTTCTCAATCAACCCAGAGTACAAGACATGGAATAACAGGATGAAACCACAGGAAGTCAGGTATAGGCTGAATATCAGGGGGAAATTCATGACAGTTAGAGCAGTACGGCAATGGAACCCATCATCTTGAGAGGTAGGGTGCACTCTAATGCTTGAGGCAGTCGAGAGAACATTGGACAATCACCTGTCAAATCTGCTTTGATTTGGATTTCTACATTGAGCAGGGGGTTGGACTCAATGGCGTCAAAGGTCCCCTTCAGTTTCTATGATTCCATTCTATGATTCTGTGAACAAGCCAATAATGCCTCAAAGGCCAACCCAAGCTTTGAATCTAGATGAAGATGGAGCAAAATAATCTACTATCGGAGAACCATGAGTTTAGTGAACAAAGGAATTTTGGATCAAGAGAAAGAACTAAACGTGGGTATGTTTCACTCTGGGGTTATTTCAAAAGAGATAGCCAGGTTGGACTTTGCAATTAGATCAATGAATAACCTTCTGCCTCCGTGGAGTTTAAGATATTAATTGTGGCATGAGCTTTCATGGACCACAGTCTACTTCCTTAGACATTGGCATCTAACTTGTCAGTAGTAAATACCAGTAACAAAACATTTCTGGAATTTACTCATTAGAACAAAGAGGACTAGATACATTATTCTCTTTAATGCCTAATATCGACCATTCTCTGCTTAATGGGCAACATTCTCCACTATATGGCTAAAGCACAGCTATATATGTATCCCAAAAGTCCTTGTCAATCGAAGTATTCTTCTCTACATAAGACTGTGGATGACTGTTCCTTAACCTTTGACCTTTTAATTATGAACAGTCAATTGATTTTATTGTCCAGCAGTCATCCAGAATTTAGCCTGTGTCTCTTGGACAGAATATACAGAATGACGGAGTGGTTCGGAATAGGAAAAGGAGTAAGGCAAGATTACATTTTGTCACCCTGCTTATTCAATTTATACACAGAGCACATAATGTGCAATGCAGGGATGGAGAAATCACAAACTGGGATCAAAATTGCTGGGAGAAACATTAACAACTTGAGATATGCAGATGATCCCACCCTAATGGCAGAAAGTGAGGAAGACCTAAAGAAGCTGCTGATTAGGTTGAAAGAAGAGAGTGCAAAAGCTGGCTTGAGATTCAACATCAAGAAAACCAAGATCATGGCAACAGGCCCTATCAGTCCCTGGAAAATAGATGGGGAAGAAGTAGAAGCAGTGACAGATTTTACTTTCTTAGGATCAATGCTTACTGCACACGGTGATTGCAGCCATGAAATAAAAAGGCGACTGATGCTTGGGAGACAATCTATGAGAAACCTGGGGAACATAGTGAAAAGTTGAGACATCACATTGCAAACAAAAATTTGTATAGTCAAAGCAATGATATTCCCGGTGGTAATGTATGGTTGTAAGAGCTGGACCATAAAGAAAGCTGAGCACAGAAGAATAGATATCTTTGAGATGTGGTGTTGGAGGAGAGTTTTGAGAGTCCCCTGGACAGCAAGGAGAACAAATAGGTCGATCCTAGAAGATATCAACCCTGACTGCTCCTTAGAAGGTCAAAGTACTTTGAAGCTAAAGTACTTTGGACATCAAATGAGAAGAGAGGATTCACTTGAAAAAGCCTTGATACTGGGAGAGGTGGATGGAAAAAGAAGAAGGGGGTGGCCCAAAATGAGATGGCTGAATAGTATTGTAGATGCAATGGGCACAAAGCTGAGCGGGCTGAGGAGGATGGTGGAAGACAGAGGTGCCTGGTGGGCAATGGTCCATAGGGTCGCAAAAGGGTCAGAATTGAATGTGTGACTGAACAACAACAACAAATGGAAACACACACACATATTATTTTGCCCTACTGATAATTCGAAAAGTGAATGAAGTCTTGGAAATTTAAAGCGGGTTTGTCGTTAGCTAACCAACTCACACTGTTAGTTATAGTGGCAATCAGTCTTTTCACCCTCCTCATTTCCATACCGCTTCCTCCTCCTCCTAAATCACAGGAAAATGCTTGCTTTTAAATCTGTAAGTTTCCTAGGGCTTGCGAGGCAGAAACAGCATCTGCATTCTCTAAGGATGCTCCAGTTCTTTTCTTGCCCCGTGTTCACTCTTCTGTGAATCTTTACTGGACTGCCTTTCTCCCAGGTGTCTTCCTTTTTCCTCCTCAGTAACTGTGGATGTGGCAGAAGACAGTTCTTGATTTATGGCTCAGCCGTGGAAATAAAATAAAGTGAATTCCCAACTTGATGAGAGGGGCGAGTTTGGGGAAGGTGAGAAGAAGGGCCTTACGTTGCTTACGTCTCAACCAGGCCTTGCTGAACATCTTTCGGGGCAATCCCTTGGAAATTCTGAGCTCTCCGTTCAGGACAAGGCATAATTTAGATCTGCAAATCTGACCCTACTACAGTGGTACCTCGCTTTATGGATTAAATGCGTTCCATGGGATGTTTCGTATTATGAAAAATTCATAAAGTGAAATGCGGTTTTCCATCACAATGCATTGAAAACCAAGTACAGTGGTACCTCGCTTAAAGAGCATAATGCGTTCCACAGGATGGCTCTTTAAGCGAGTTTGCTCTTTAAGCGAAACACCATTGTAAGTGACCAACTATGTGTGGGGGGATTGCGAACCCCAATTTATTTGTTAAGCGAGTTTTTGGTTGGTTTTATTTGTTAAGCGAAGCGAACATCCAGAGAAAATTCTGCTCTTTAAGCGAGTTACTCTTTAAGCGAGGCGCTCTTTATGCGAGGTTTGACTGTAATTCATTCCCTGGGGGTGGGGGAGTAAAGAAAGGCATTGTTTTCAATGGGTTTTCATTCGTAAAACAAAAATTACGTTAACCGAAGCATTTGAAAAGTGAGTTACCATTGTAAATAAATAATAATCATGCGCCATCAGGTCAGTTCTTTTGTATGGCAATTCTTCTCAGGGTTTTCTAGGTAGAGAGCAAGGTAAAGGTTGCCCTTGCTTGAAAGCCAGTCATATCCAACTATAGGGTTCAGTGCTCATCTCCATTTATAGCCAAAGAGTCAGTGCTGTCTGCTGGATGGTGAACCTGATACTGAACCTGACAACTGGAAGGTCGGTAGGTCAGCATTCCATGGACTCCAATGTCTATTCATGCCTGCCACATGACCACAGAAACATCTGCAGTGCTGATTCTTTGGCTGTAAACGGAGATGAGCACTGACCCTTAGAGTCAGATACAACTGGCAAGGGCGACCTTTACCTTTACCGATGTTGCTCTCAGAAATTCTATATCTATCACTGTTATGAAAGTTCTTTGGCTTAAGAAATCAGGAGTGGTTTGATGACGATGATGCAGAAATTGCAAAAGCCTTTTGAACTAGAGCATCAGCAACCTACATTATATTAGCTCAACAAGTGGCTTGTCAATAAAGCTGCTTTCATCAAATATGTTTCATGAGCTGCAATTTAAACTGCAAGAAATGTCTCAGCAGGAAGGCAGAGGAGATCTTGGACTTTGCTGGTGGTTGAAAAACTAAGAAATTCTTTGAAACACTCAGAACCCCCTATGGCCCCCAGAAGCCCTTGGCTTGTCTCCCACCCCTTAGCAAAATACTCAACGTAGAGAAGTCACAGATTTTGCAAATATGGGTTGAGCATTTACAAAATGTGTTGAGCAGGCCATCTGAAATCAGTTAGGAGGCAATTGATACATGGCCACAACTGCCAACCAGTAGTTCCATAGATCTCTTCCTATATATCAAACAAACATGTCTGGCCAGGTTATCCTACTATGGTAATAGAGTAGACCAGTGGTTCCCAACAAGGGGTACACAGCCCACTAGTGGACTTCAATTCCCAGAAGCCTCAGTCAGTACATTGGCTGATCAGTGCTTTGGGGAAATGACTTAGGCTTCTGGGAATTGAAGTCCAAAACCCAGCATTTGGGAAACACTGGAGTAGATCATATGGCTGGTGACTCAATGCTGAGGGTCTGCCGGTGGTTAACCAACCTGACAACCCTGAGGACTAGCAGCCTTGGGTGCCAAAGTCCACAGGGAAGGGTGATGGTCCCCAAGTGGATTAAATCCCACTTGAATCCATCTTGATGGAGATGGCAGCTTCCGCCATCCTGGTTTGGGGCTGAGGAGGGCTTTGTGTGCCAAAAGGGCACAGGACCAGAAAGTGACTCGCGGTACTGGATCAGTGGTTTGGGGGTCAACATTGTGATATGGAAGGCAGATGAAAGGCCACTGTTTTATATTCAAGGGAAAGTCTTCATGGCTGATTACTATGTGGATCACCAATATTCGGAATTGAATAAGCCTTGAATAAGCCATTGGGAGGGCTTCTTTTTTAAAAAATTAAATTTCTTAATTTTAAATAATTCAATTTTATTGCTATTTTTAATGTTTTTGTAAGTTTTCATTTGTTGTAAGCTGCTTGGAGTCGCCTCGGCATGGCGGCAGCGATAGAAATTCAAGTAATTAACAAAGAAGCAAGCAAGCAAGCAAGCAAGCAAGCAAGCAAGCAAGCAAGCAAGCAAGCAAACAAAGGCCATTAAGCAACTTTCCAGTTGAACCCCTCCGGGCAAATCCTATTGCACAGGAGATCTTCAAAATAAGTGGCAATAAACTTCTTCAACAACCGACACACCTATTTTAAGAAATGTGGACATCCGGTAAAATCCCCCAAGGACTTCAAAGAGGCAACAATTGTCCACCTGTACAAAGGAAAAGGCAACTGTCAACGTTGTGACAGCTGGCGCGGCATCTCGCTTCTAAATGCTGCTGGGAAAATTCTCGCAAGAATCCTTCCGCCTTGCCTCCCAGGACTCCTAAAGAGAAACCTCCTACCAGAAACTCAGCTTAGCTTCCGGAAGGACCACTGAAGTGATCGTTGCGATTTGACAGCAACATGAAAAGTGTCAAGAACCGCATGCCAATCCCCACACGATAGTCCTAGACTTGACTAAAGTGTTTGGAAGGGTATGCAGAGGAGGACTGGGGGAAATCATGAAGAAATTCGGACGTCCTGAGAAATTTGCACGTTCCATGGTGCTATTCCAAGCTCCCATGGCTGATAAAGGCACCCACTGTAATCTCTTTCCCATTAGAAATGGCGTGAAACAAGGCAATGTTCCTGCTCCAACTCATTTCAGCCCCTATTTATTTTTCTGGTTATATTCTGTGATGCCAACTTTGGATACTTTGGAGTTGTTATTCAGTGAGGACTCCTGGATAATGACCCCAAATTATCCAAAGTTAGCATGGCTGTCTGTAGCAATCTATCCTTGGCAGTTCTTCTCCATGTTGGGCCAACATTTTTCTTGAGAAGGGTCTTTCCATCTGTGAGGCGGCCTTTTCCTAGGACAGAGGTCCCCAACCTTTTCAAGCCGTGCCCCTGGTCACGCTCTCTCAGTCAGCTTTGAGGACCAGATAGCCATTTTGCCCTGCCTGCATGATGTGTGTGTGTGTGTGTGTGTGTGTGGGGGGGCGATTTTGTCACAACAGCTTTAAAGGGGCATCTTTTGGTGCATTCATTCCATAGTTCCTTTCACCTGACCTAGTGTGATGAAGATTAGGTAGAACAACACAAGTTGCTGTTGCCTGGGATATGCCCGATTGTGGTTCAAAAATACCGCAATTTTCAAGGAAGCTCTTTCTGTGTACTCCGCCCAGCCCACTACATCTCAGGTATAAGCAAAGCACAGCTTGCAGAAATGCAACACAGAGTTGACTTCCATGGGTCTCTCGCTTCTCGATTAAGTCCCAGTGGTGCAGTTTTCCTGAAAAACTGACTCACAGTTCAGTCCTTCAAATATTTCCCCCCTCTTATTTCTAGTAAGATTGTTATGGTAGCAGCAGAATCAACTTGCTGATGAGGTAGAAGTTGTCCCCCCCCCCCCAACACACACAGCTAATAGCAAGAAGGTTTCTTGACCCTTAACTGAAACAAAAGCCACCTCTACAAAAAATGATCAACACATAAGTTTGTGTCACATCAAATTTGGAACTTCTGACTTGTTTTGCATTCATGTGTGTGTGTGTGTGTGTATTCTAATAAACATATCTGGCTGGACATTCCACTCTGGCAATGGAGGTGACCATACAGCCTGTGGCTCAGCACCAAGTGTTGGGTAGCAGTCAATAGGGGACATGAAAGGAGCATCATTTGGGCATCTCCTGCAAAAATCCTTTCAACCCAGAGTAATCTCTGACACAAAAACACGCACACACTTGACTCCCTAAAGGGGCCAATGGCTATGGGTGTGGGCCACTTCATGGTAAGCTGGGATCCACCTTAAACAAATTCACGCCATTAGTATTTTCCATGCTTCAGGGGGGAAAAATATATTCTCGGATATGAGCTACAGCCACTGACGATGACAACAAATAAATTCTAATGCAAGGCCAACACTGATTTTTTTTTTTAAAAAAATACTTTTTACCCCTATATTGTCCCTATTCCTTTTATCTTTTGCCTCCAAGAATCCTGGCATTCCACAGTAACCAGAAATCTATTATCCCAAACCGATTTCCTTTCCTGCCAGAGAGAAAACACATTTCCCTCTTCTGAAAAGACCCAGGGACTTCAAACCCTTCATCCTAGACCTCTCCCAAGTTACCCCCAAACCCAACATGCCCCCCCCATCTACACACACACACACACACCTGGGGCCCACACCACCACTTCTCACCAGTTCTGGGTGGAAGAAAGAGCACTGCTTTGCCTTTTGCATACTTGGTACTTTTGTGGCCATTGCATTTCTCTCAGCGGGAATAACAGACGTGCGAGTGGAGAACTCTTTTCAAATGAAAGCTGTCTGGTCAGAAGGGCCAGTCTTGGGGGTTTTCCATCATGCTGTAGCATGCATGTTTAGAAATCAAGAGGGGGGATCTGTGAAGTCTACCTTTTTGCTACAAATATCCAAATAGTGAGATGTTACGTATTCTCAGTGTTGCTGTATGGAGTCCTAGACATGAAGAAAACAGGATGGACAGAAAGTGACCAGTCCTCCATCGCAAAGGTCCTACTCCAAACTAAGTCCCTTCCTGTCTCCTGCTTTTCTCCTTCCGGAGGGAAACAGAGGCGCCATGCGCTGCATTGCCATTCCGGGCCCCTCTTTAGAACTTTCTTCCAAGGGATCCTCATGTGGGGTTTCAGAGTGAGACTACTTCAGTGGAGTGTGTCAAGGGGAGGGTGGGGTAACCTTAGGGGAGGAAGGGTGGTTTCAAGAGTGGCCCAAGAAATTTTATTCAAAAAATAAAATAAAAATAGAACTATCAAAAATAGTCTTTTGCAAGAAGAATCACATGGCGGAAAACCCTCTTGACTACAGTTTATTTTAATGTGACCATGGCTGTCCGCCCCGGATGGGGTCTCCCTGTCAGCCCAGTCTGACGCATGCACATTTTGAAGAATACAACGATGCCACATGGCTGTCCTGTTTTGGCGGGAGAGAATTATGGCAACCTTGTCATAGGGTCACCATAAGTCGACACCAACTTGACAGCACATCAACAACAAAAGAGTCACTAGTTGCTTTATGCTTTTACAGGTGGATGACAAACAGCCTAGCGGCATCTTTAACGCTAGCACATTTTTGTTGAAACTTTTCCTGGACATAAATCACAAGACAGTTTGCACTTGAAGATGTGGGCCATATTGACAAAACCTCATTACAAATAAGCATGGTCGGACTTTCGTGTGTGCCACAGTATCTTTGTTAATCAGAGAGAGATCTGTGACCTTGAACATTACAATAAATAATTTTACAAAAAGGTCCATAATGGTGTGAAAAGAAAGGCGGCATCGATGTATTCAAGACAGGAACCAAAATGAAACAAAAATAGAGACAAAAACCCTTGTGGCACCTTAAAGATTAATGGCTTCATTTTATATACAGACTAATGGCTATATTTTAAGATTAGCTTTCATGGTTCAAGCCCACTTTTTCAGTCATAGCATTGAGGTTTTATGTCAATAATTATTTGCTTAAAATATTTATAGTTAGGTTTTCTCTCCAAGAGGATCAGTCTCTTCTTTTCCTTCTCTGTTCTGAATCTGCTTTTCCAGTTGTTGTTTTTGAAAGCAATTTTGACAGCAAAAGAAACAATCAATGGGGCTGGGTGGTGGTGGTGGTGGGGAAGAAACTGGGGTTTGATGTGGGTGAAGGCATTTTTTTAAAAGCCTCTCTCCATTGACCAGGGAACATCTCCAAAGAGCATTAGGGGCCTGACATGAATAGACGAGGCGAGGCTAGAAGTGTGGATTTACTTTTCCTAAATCCTCTAAAGTCTTAAAGAACTTCTTGACACCGTTTGGTCTTGGCCTGATCCAGTCAGAAGGTGTGAACATGCGTGACAATAAAGGAGCCATCTGGCAAAGTGGCCGAAAGGAGGGAGGAGGGCTTCGGCAAACAATGACAAGCAGGAGTGAAAAGACCTGTCAGGATATCTACAAACATGCCAAGTTTTAAATAAAATTCATTTGAAGAGGAGGAGGAGAGCAAGGAAAAGGAGGAGGAGGAGGAGGAGGAAGGAAGGAAGGAATGAGGAGAAAGAAAGAAATAGAAAGAAAGAACAAATGAATGAATGAAAGAAAGAAAAAAAGAAAGAAAGAACAAATGAAAGTCTGTGTTCTGGTTTGGTTGTATTTTGTATTTTCTGAGGTTATATTTTATAATTTTTATTGTACTGTTGCTGTTTGGACTGTTAGTCGCCCTGAGTCACCTCGGCGAGTGGGCGGCAATAGAAATCTGAATAAATAAATAAATAAGTAATAAAGAAAGAATCAATGAATGAATGAATGAATGAAAGAACAAAAGAAAGAAAGAAAGAACACAAGAAAAAAAGAAAGAACAAATGAAAGAAAGAAAGAACAAATGAAAGAAAGAAAGAACAAATGAAAGAAAGAAAGAACAAATGAAAGTCTGTGTTCTGGTTTGGTTGTATTTTGTATTTTCTGAGGTTATATTTTATAATTTTTATTGTACTGTTGCTGTTTTGACTGTAAGTCGCCCTGAGTCACCTCGGCGAGTGGGTGCCAATAGAAATCTGAATAAATAAATAAATAAGTAATAAAGAAAGAATCAATGAATGAATGAATGAATGAATGAAAGATCAAAAGAAAGAAAGAAAGAACACAAGAAAGAAAGAACAAATGAAAGAAAGAAAGAACAAATGAAAGAATGAATGAATGAATGAACGAATGAAAGAAAGAAAGAACAAATGAAAGAATGAATGAATAAAAGAAAGAAAGAAAATGAATGAAAGAATGAAAGGAGAAGAAGAGAAAGAGGAAGGAAGGAAAGAGGAGAAGAGAGAAAGAGAGAAGTAAAGAAAGGAAGGCAGAGAGAGAAAAATGAGGAGGTGGAAGAAGAGGAGCAAGAAGACTTGGTCTCAACTTCTCCCAAGTCAACAAACACACAATTTAGGATTAAATTAAAACACCCCACAGTGCATTGTTCTTTGATGTTCCCTCCCTCTCTTTCCCGCATTGTGTCTTTCCGAACTCTGTCCAGACTGATGAGGTCGGAGGCATAGAGGGGGAGGGGGTGTCCCAGGCAAAGGAGGAGGAGGAGGAGGGAAATTTTGGGGGGGGGATTTGGTTTGGACTGTCCAGGCAACAGCAACCAGGAGCTCAACAGACTTTCCCCCTTTTCTCTCCCCCCCCCCCCGCACATGGGGCTTGACTGTCAGGGTGATGTACTGGAAGTCTTTATTGGGTTCCTGGCGGGCCTCCCTGCCACTCATTCTCCTTGGAAGGAGTTCTCAGGCTTTTCTTATCACCTGCTGGGGCCTTGATCGTGGAGAGAGAGGAGAGGAGCAGCGGGGGACAATTAGAGGGGACTGGGCAGCACTTTGATCATCTGACCATATGTGAATGCAACAGCTGGCCACATGTTTGCAAAAAGACAGCTAACTTAAAAGAAGGGGCTTGGGCCCGGGAGCCAGGCTGCAAGGGGCACAGAGAAGGGAAGGAGGGAGGGGGGGGGGGTAAACAGCCAAAGCATAGATATTTAAATGTGCACTTTAATTAAAAGCGGCATTCAACCTCTCAACAGAAATAGTTTATTTATTAAATCTTTCATGGCATAAAAGGAGGCAGAGGAAAGCATGGTCAAAAAATGCACACAGTCTTTCTGACCATTTCTACCAGAGCAGACCATACCTTGCACAAAAGGAAATACAGTCGCCGCATCTATTGAGTACTTCGTTTAGGAGTTGGCCAATGTTTTGTGACATTTCAGACACAGTTAATAGTAAGAGGGCACATCCTTTATTGGGAATTTATCCCTTGGAGGGTTTAAACCCCGTGGTTCCCAATCTTTTTTTGGCCATGCCTCAGCTAAGCTTCTCTAAAATCCTGGTTCCTCCCCCGCCTTGTGACAAATAAATTCTTATTATTCAAAAAGCGAACTTCTATTCACGCGGAGGAAGCCTAAAAGGACCATTAAAATTGACGGTTAATAACTCATTCTTGAAATGCCCCCGCCCATTA
Organism: Furcifer pardalis; assembly: GCA_030440675.1. Lineage (NCBI taxonomy): Eukaryota > Metazoa > Chordata > Lepidosauria > Squamata > Chamaeleonidae > Furcifer > Furcifer pardalis. Next base: position 32,569,189 of record CP126899.1, on the reverse strand, counting down.
AAAATTAAATTGCCCCCCCTCCAAGGTGTGTGCCCCCCACATTAGGAACCATGTGTTTAAAAGAAATTCTTGACAAAGAGGCCCATATAAGTGACAGTTGGACATAACGTATTGGGGCTGAATCAAGAGATTCAACCCATCAATTTATTATCACAGTCAAAAACTAGAACAGATTATAGCTAAAATGTTTACAAGATTGTATATATATATATTGTGTGTGGATTATAAAACAAATTGTACAATGCTCTAGCTAAATTCAATTCAATGAGCTCTAGTATATATCTTGCAAAATCATAATACTTACAGTAAAACACCGGATAATGCTAAGACTTGGTTCCACAAGTCTTGGTGTTATCCGATTTTTAGTGTTATCCGATGCATGTTAAAATCCTATGGGATGGATCAGATAACGTTAAAGCTCCATAGAGATACATTGTTACCGCACAGGCTTTAGCGGTTGTTATCCGATCCATCCCATAGGACCTTAACGTTATTCGATCCAATTCTCCTCCCCAGATTACTTAACGTTATGCGATTTTAGCATTATCCGATCCAATTGTTATCCGGTGTTTTACTGTATATGTATAGCATAATAAAAGGTATGATATAAGAGATTCACAAGACCGAAATGTCTCGTGTTTAGAAGTATGTACAGTGCAACCTCGGTTAATGCGAAAATTACTTTAACCAAATTTCCCATAGGACTGTATTGAATGCAATTTCCCATAGGAATGCATTGAATGGAATTTTCCATAGGACTGCATTGAAAACCAAAATACTTTAACTGAAGCGTGGTTTCCTGCAGGAATGCATTGAAAACCAATTAATCCATTCTGAAAAAAATCTGTAAATTGAGCCACTATTTTCTATGGATTTCCTTTTGCTATGCGATTTTTATGTTAACCGAGCCATTTGATAACCAACCTTCCTCTGTACATTTGTACTTCCCAAAAAGCAACATTGAGGAAAAGCAGTTTGCTATGACCAGAAAGTAATAGGGAATAATAACAGCACTTTTAAAGCAGTGTTCCTTGAAACTATTGCATATTTTTAAAATAATCTTGTTTTCTTGTTTTATAGCCTTTGTTCTGCTTTCTTAATGAATGTCTTTGGAGTTAATTGTGAGCGTCTCCTCTCGTGCATTAGAGATATATTCCAAGAAGGAGTCAGAACAATTCTGGTCTGCCAACATCCAGTCACAACCTAGCAGACAGATTGCAAAAGTTAGCAAAGAGAAAGCAAATTCATCTTGAATCTATGAAAGCTTATGAAAACTCAAACTTTATCATCCTACAGGGCAGTGATGGCCAACCTTGGCACTCCAGGTGTTCTTGGAGTTCAATTCCCAGAAGCCCTGATCAGCAGGCGTGCTGATCTGGGCTTCTGGGAACTGAAGTCCAAGAACACCTTGAGTGCCAAGGTTGGCCATCACTGCCCTATAGGGACTACAAGACTTCTAATGTCTTGTAGTCCCTATAGGGAACAACAAACTTAATACAGCTGCCAGATAGAAAAGTTACAAAGAAGAAAAACATATAGAGATTAATTCTTGGCTTTTTCTTTTTCTTTTCTGCTTAAAGCCTTATGATGCCAATTGTTCAATTGTGCTTAACATTCTTTATTAGCCCTGGTATAAAGACCACAATTTTATTGATCATTTGGGTTATGCACTTAGAAGCGATGAACAATTGTATACCCCCTTTTTAATCCATTTGTGGATCAACTTTGCAATGCAAAATGTTTCATCTTGACCTCTTTATCTGCATGGCAAAAAAAAAACATAAGCCCTTCTGAAGTTTTCTTGCATGTATATTACGTAATAACATTTGAGACAATTGATTATTTCAAAATTGTTTGTAGAACTACCCGTTCATTCCAATCTTTGCCACTAATCAGGCAATTAACATATGCATGAAATGTCTATTTCTTCTCAACTAGGAGGATAATAGAAAAATAACACTAATTGTTTTGACAGCAGTGTGCTTACGAGTTATCTGAGGTAGTAAATGTTTCTTTTCAAAAGAGTGGGATGTTCACTTGAAGGAGAGAGAGTTTATTCCAGAATTAAGCATCTTGGTAGCCCAGAAGAAAACAAATCTAAGAAGGAATTTTGGGAGAAGGAATGAGAAGGAAAATCAAGTTTAATTTTAGAAGCTGGCTGAATATTTTAATTCTAAATGCCAGTATAGTTTGGAGGGTTTCCCCTTTCTTTCTTTCTTTCTTTCTTTCTTTCTTTCTTTCTTTCTTTCTTTCTTTCTTTCTTTCTTTCTTTCTTTCTTTCTTTCTTTCTTTCTTTCTTTCTTTCTTTCTGAAAGACTTGCTTCTGTTTAAGATACTTCAGAGAAGTGGCTCAGTGGTTAAGAAGCTCGCCTTGTTAGCTGGAAGGTTGGCAAGTCGGCATTTCAAGGCCAGGGTACAGCTTGATGGATTGAGTGCCCATCTCTGTCCCAGCTCTTGGAGACATGAAAGGAGCCTCATTTGGGCATTACCTGAGTGGAGTTTCTTCTGCAAAAAAAATCCTTTCAACCCAGAATAATTTCTGACACAAAATTATTATTATTATTTTATATTAATTCATGTAGTTATTTTATTCAAAAACAAATACAGCCATGCTGGTCCACTGCTGAGGACCAACTGAAATGCTATGAAAAGTGTGCAAATGTTTGAATCCCACTGCCAACTTAGCAAGAAATTGCAAGTAGATAAATAGGTACCACTTTGGAAGGAAAGGCAACAGAAGAAGAAGAAGAAGAAGAAGAAGAAGAAGAAGAAGAAGAAGAAGAAGAAGAAGAAGAAGAAGAAGAAGAAGAAGAAGAAGAAGAAGAAGAAGAAGAAGAAGTTATATCCGACACATTCGTTCCAATCTTTCAGTGCGACAGATGGAATGTCAAACATCACTTTTGGTAGCACAGGGGTTAAACTGCTGTCCTGCAGCCAAAAGGGTGTGAGTTCAAACCTGATGGGGAATCAAGGTTGACTCAGCCTTCCATCTTCCAAGGTTTGTTAAAATGAGTACCCAGCACATAGGTGGCAAAAAGCTAAGCACTATGGGGTGGTATAGAAGTGTAATTGCTATTAGTATAATTGCTATAATTTGGGGGACTCACTCCTTGCAACAGCTCTGTCTGCTTGATAGCGATGCCAACGTCCCACCATTGAAACTTAGGTTACCTGAAGGTCTTCTAAACTTGTGCTGGCATTGCTGGATCTTTGCAGACAATTCTGTGGAAGGCCATGGCCACAAGCATGCAGAACTTGTGTCCAGATGGTGAAACATCTTTCTTCAATTTATATCTCTTTCTCTCATATATATAAGTGTATTTAAAAGGGGGTTGGCAATTTCAGTGCAGCCCTGTGAACAGGGAACTTCCAAGAAGATTTATGTAACAGTTTCTACTATTTTAGTTGTTCAACACCGAGGCACATTCTCTCTCTGTGTGTGTGAGAGAGCGCGCGAACGAGACAGAGAGAGAGCGAATGAGAGAGAAAGAGTTCCTTATTGCGTGTCACTCCATGAGTCTGGAAAACGGCTCAGGGAGGCATTTAGAAATTTTAATTAGTGTCAAAATAAATTTATCAGAGGCACCGATCAGGTTTAAATGTTGAACCCCCCTCCTCGTTCCCATCCCTCGAACTCCCTGGGTGTACACAGACCCTTGCTAACCAAATAAGACAGAGAGACGCGGGGGTACAGATCGGTTCTCATCAGAGGTTGACTAGACTCCTGCTATGTCTGTAGAGTGGGGATTTTCCTTTGAATCGGCAAGGAAGCCCCCCCTCCTTTCCAAAGTCAAAACCTCCTGTCAAATTGCTAATCCCATTCCCCCTAATTTTTAACCAAAATATCTCCGCCCGTGGCCGGTTAAGATCTAGTCCTGCCTTGTGAGGAAACAAAGATGAAGTCAATACCTGCATGCCTAAGTTATAGCAGCTTCGTAATTTATTTCATTGGTCATCCTAAGAATTTTGGGATTTGTAGTTTGGTACAGCAGGGCAACTTTTTGAGCCGTGGGCCGGTCTTGTGGTTCAAGGGGGCCACTCATGTGGTTTAACGGACTGGTCACATGGTTCCTCCCACCAGAAGTGGAAGCAAAATGTGCCTTGCAATCTGTTTCACAACAGATATGTTTTGTAACTGTATGAGATTTTTTTTAAGCTGCCATTTTCTCTGCTAAAACAAGGGGTTCCCAAAGTATAGCCTGTGGGCTGGATCTGGCCCCCAACACCAATTCATCTGGACCACAATGCCCATGTCGCTCCCAGAAGTGGAAGTAAAACTTCCACTTCCGGAAGCAACAAAGCCATTGTGGTCTAGATGGATTGGTGTCAGGGGCTGGATCCACCCCCTGACACCAATTCATCCATTTCCAGGAGCAACAAGGGCATGTGGGCCAGCTGAATTGGCATTGGGGACCAGATCTGGCCTATGGGCCATAGTTTGGGCACCCCTGGTTTAAGCAGAGAAAAGAGTCATGGGCTGGATGAATTTGCATCAGGGGCCAGATCCATCCCACTGGCAGAAGTTTGGACGCCTCTACTTTAGATTTTTCTCATGGGGAATCTGAACCCCATCTCCCCCCAGATTATTCCAAGCTTTCCAGACAAGAAGGGCATAGCAGTTAGAGCAGGATTCTCCCCCCCCCATCCCAATCAAACCCTGGACTTCCAAAACAAAGCCATTTTTTCATTTTGTCGTTGCCCAAACCCAAGTCCTCATTGGTACATGTCTCTGGCAACAATCGGCAGACCAGTAAGTGAGCCGGATTCTGTATCTCTCCACATTCACACAGGGTTATCCACCAGCAGTCCCCATTTGAGCCTGTTGGCCTTACAGTCAGACACTCCAACCCTCAACTTATTCAGGGTCTTCCAAGTGATGTGGGTGGAGATTAAGACCCTCAGTGATGTCCTACTTTAATGTAATTCCTTGCCTAGCAAGCTACTCCTAATTTGGTTTTGCTCTTTTGTACCCTCAAGAATGTTTGTTCTTGCCATAAAGCTCTTCCTGGATCTGAGCCGGGTGGACTTGAGGCTCATATCTGTTCAGAGGGTATTTATTTATTTAGCATATGGCAGTTGTACACATTGAGTCAGAGGGTGTCAAGGGTCATTAGAGCAGGATCATTATGACCATGTAACATGGATAAACAGAGGGTGCTAAATATATACACATATTAAGGAAGGAAAAATCTGTATTACAATTCTAATACTCAATATATACCAATAACACAAGATGAATACAAGTCACATTTGCCTTCTTCAATTACAAGAGGTGCTCAAAATGGTGACCATCAGTGTTTAGATAGACACTTCTGATTCTGGCAAATCACTGCTTGAGCAACATTTGACCAAAGCGTCCATTGTATTGCTGCTGCACAGGCCATTTCCATTCCTTCCAGTGTAGCTGGTTTTCTACAGTACTCCAGATCCTTTAAAGTCACCCATAGGTAGATGTCATGGGCTGTTAAGTCATGAAAACTTGAGGGAAACTCAACTGCACTTTGTCTTATCCATTGCCTTGGTACCTGGTAATGGCAACCTTGGCCAATCTTTCTCACACGAGGTCAAGTAAAAGGAACTACAGAAGGAACTCACTGCCATTTTGGTGGTTTCACATCTGGCCTAAACATGGAAGAAGAAGAAGAAGCTCTCCCATCTCAGTGGAAGTGTGGTGGGCTGCTATCCTGTTGGATGTAAAACCGACCATTCCCAAAAATGTGTATGAATTGCTACCACAGTTCAATTCAACTTCTAAAAGGAAGATGTAGATCACATATCTTAAAATGTGTTCACATTTTTTTGGGGGGGCCCACCCTCTGTATTTGTAGCATGACAACGGTGTGTAGACATGCCGTTGGACATTGGCATGGAGGTGAATGAAACTCTAGCTTTGATCGTGCACGTTTCTTCCTTTTGTACACCTCTCCAGTAGGGGATTGTGCTGGTGGTTATAAGGAAGGGAGGGGAGACGTGTTTGCCGTTTCGTAAGCACTGGGCCCCCGAGGAACAATCCTATATCAGGCTTGAGTAGGCTTGAGAAGTTGTAGATGACAGCCTAGCACAGTTTGGTTGCCCTTTGCTCTTTCCCCCCCTCCTGGGAGCGTCACATTGAATCATCGGGAGAAGTGGAGGACATGCTATTGAACATCGGGAATGTGTGAGGCGAAGACATATTCATATTTTGGGGAAAGGAGGAGGGGGCAGGTTTAGGGTTTGCTCGGAACAAGGGACATGTCTCGAAGGAGCCTGCCATTCACTGCCCATGTCCTTTTCACACTTAAAAAGGAAAAAAAAAAGCACCCACCCACATTACATGCGAACAAAATGGGAGAATCAGCTGAAGGAAAGTTTCGTTGTTGTTAGGTAAAGATCTCCCTTGCTCAAAAGCCAGTTGTGTCCGACTCTAGGGTTCACTGCTCATCTCTTTTTATAGCCAAAGAGCTAGTGCTGTCTGTGTCTGTTGATGTTTCTGTCGTCATGTGGCAGGCATGACTAGACACGGAACGCTATTTACCTATTTATGAACTTGCAATTTCTTGCTTTTGAACTGCTAGCTTATCAGGAGCTGGGACAGAGACGGGAACTCACTCCATCATGCAGCACTTAGGTCTCAAACTGCTGTCCTGCCAACCTTCCAGTTGTCAAGTTCAGCATCTTAACTACTAAGCCACTCTAGTCCCTGTCAAGTTGAAATCAACTTCTACTGATCGTAGCAGGGCGCACGGGGAAAGTGAGATATTTAAGGAAGGGTTTTACTAGTGCCAAACTCCTCCAGTAAGTTTCCGTGACTGAGTGGTGATTTGAACCCCAGCTCTCTGTTACACCACAGTAGGTATCTAAATGAAATATACCTACTTAGACTTAGATCCTCCCATGCTGTGTAGCACATTGGGCAGCAAAGGATGTCCAAATGTTTTGGTCTTGAGTGAGGACTTCGGTGTCCTCTCATGTCATTTTCAGGGTCTTTAAATCTGCCATGAAAGTTCTTTGCTATGTGTTTCGAGGGTGCCTTCATTGTCATTTGGTATTAGGAGGCGTCCATCATATGGCCACCTTAGGGATCCCATTTTCCTCCATACCATAATAATAATAATAATAATAATAATAATAATAATAATAATAATAATAATAATAATAATAATAATAATAATAATAATAATAATAATAATAATAATAATAATAATAATAATAATAATAATAATAATAATAATAATAATAATAATAATAATAATAATAATAATAATAATAATAATAATAATAATAATAAAATAGTTTGCCATTTGGAGTGTTCTTCATGCAACAATATTTTGTAATTTGCAAGAGCCACTCCTTTGAAGACCTTCTCGTTGGTAATATGGTCACAATAGCGAATCTTCAAAATTTGACAGAGGCACCTTGGCTGGAAGACAACAATTCTCTTGCAGATCCCTGCTGTCACTCTCCAAGTCTCACAGGCATAGATGGCAGTCGGGATCACTAGGGTGTCAAACAAATGGAGTTTAATTTTCAGCTATATAGATGGCGGGGACCAAATCTTATCCATTCTCTGGAAGACGGCTGTTGCTTAAAATGAAATATAGCAGCCTAAAAAAAAATGGCCCATTGACTTTCTGATTCAAAAGACTGGTACTGTCAAGAGAAAGTTATGAATGCAAGAAGTTACTGTCCATATAGCTCAGTATTTCCTAGAAGAGAACCTAATTTGGAAAAGTCCTTCCTTCCTTCCTTCCTTCCTTCCTTCCTTCCTTCCTTCCTTCCTTCCTTCCTTCCTTCCTTCCTTCCTACCTACCTACCTACCAACCAACCAACCAACCAACCAACCAACCAACCAACCAACCAACCAACCAACCAACCAACCAACCAACCAACCAACCAACCAGCCATCCATCCAACCAGCCATCCAACCAACCAACCAACCAACCAACCAACCAACCAACCAATGGCTCTTTCCCAAGCCATTTGCTAAGGTTGGGGTGTGTATGCCTTTCCAGATGTTGCAGGATTGTAATTGGAGGTTGTCCAGAGGTGCTAGGATCTGAAATTGAGTAGGAATCTCCAGGGCTGCAACGATGAAACTCAGTGCAGACTTCAGAATGTTCTTGCTTTTTAAACTGCTCTGATCTCACAGAGCAGTTGTGGAGATCAGGTGGGAAGGGTCCTTTCCCTTGTCTTGGAGGACAAGGGCACAGGAGGGCCAGTGGCCAAATGAATCTCACGGGCCAACTCAGGCTGGACTAGAGAAGGGATACCTTCTTGCTCCTTGCCTTAGGCAGAAAAATGCCTTGGACTGGGCTGGGCTTCTCCTTTTTACTTCACACATTGCTAGGTGTGAAGCCACCATTGCCAAAACATAAATTAAAAGAAGACTCTGCTAATCAGATACAAATCAGACATCTGGAATGGCAACACAGAGAAAGCCATCTCAAACCACTTCAATCTACCTGGACACTCTATCCAAGACCTGAAAGCTACAATTCTGGAACACAGAAATTACAAAACTAGGATTGAAAGGGAGACAGTAGAAATCAAATATATCCATCTGTTAGACACCCATTGCTAACAATAAATATTAGCGAAGGGTTTCTGGGACATTATCATATTTGATACACAGATTGCTACGGTATATGCTGTTAGATATTTTATATATTATATATTAGCTTCGAAAGCTAAATTGTTGGATGATTGGATGAAAAGTTTGGATTAAAAGATTCCTGGCGGAATTGAAAGGGGAAGAATGAATTTATACATATTACTCTCAGGTTTATAATTCATATTCCAACACCTTTCAATCTCTCCAAGAAAAAATAGATGATTTGAGTGGGAAATCTGTACAGTCGTATATTTTCTCCATAGCCTCCAAATTCACTACAATCATAGTGCAAAGCAAGGGTAGTAATTTTTGCCCTTCTGTTGTTGGTTGGCTTGTTATATTTTACGCACCTTTTCTCTAGGGATGTTGAAGTACCTGGTTCTCCTCCTTCCTGTCTTTATTTTCACAAATGTCCTGTCAAGGGCTGAGCATTTGTTCAGTCAGCTTCATATCCAAATGGGGATTCAAAGCCAACACTTGGACCACTATAATATCCTGCTTCTCACTGATTAGAATTTAGATTTCCAGCTAGATGTCCCCGAACATTTGGCTGCCAGGTTGCCGTGGTGTGCAGAAGGATTTGTAGCCGTGGATTTCATGGGTTACTCGGGAAGGAAGCAATTTGTGTTAGCAATTTCCCCAACACCTACTTCCACATGTTTTATTGCAATGGTGGTGGTCTGGGAACGATAACTCATAGAAGGATGGTGTCCGCTGTCTGGAAATGATAATGGTCACATTGGCTACAATAGCTTTTCTTGTCCTGGAACACAAGTTTGGAAGAAGGTGTGCTTCAAGGCAGCAGAAAAAGAAGAGAAGAACATAGGATGGATTGAATCAATAAAGGAATCACGACCTTGTTTAGGATAGAATCATTGAAAGGTCCTTAATTCATTCAGTTGCTGTTCAGGATAGAAGGGACTCAGGGCTTGTTGACAAGTGGGTTGGATCATGCTAAATGGGATCACCATGGGTTGAGTCTGGAAATGAACAAAAACAGAGTAACCCTTCTTCTTTTTCAGGTGCCGTATCCGTTCTGGACATTGGCTATCATCTTGGCGATAGTCTTCCTGTTCTTAACTCCTAAGAACAGTTATTCTGAGGATATGCCACACCAGTCGCTTAGGTTATTCAGCCATGAAGTCTGTCTACATCCAGGGCCTCTCTTCCCAGGGATCTTTCCTTGCAGAGCAAGTTGGAGGATTCTATATTTAATGTTCCTCATGTGAGCCGCCCTGAGTCGGTTTTCACCGAATAGGGCAGCATATAAATTGATGACGATGACGATGACGATGACGATGACGATGACGATGACGATGACGATGATAATAATAATAATAATAATAATAATAATAATAATAATAATAATAATAATAATAATAATAATAATAATAATAATAATAATAATAATAATAATAATAATAATAATAATAATATGGCCAAGGTATTGGTAATTTCATTGCTTAATGATCTTAAACAGTTCCTGTTCATTATCCATTCGGTGCTAAACTTCTATGTTAGTCCCATGGTCAACCCATGATATCCTTAGCAGCTGTCTGTAGATCCACATTTCAAAAACTTCAATTTTCTTTTCAGATATTCTAGTCCAGTGATGGCGAACTTTGCCTCTCCAGGTGTTCTTGGACTTCAATTCCCACAAGCCCAAGTCAGCACTCCTGCTGATCAGGGCTTCTGGGAATTGAAGTTCAAGAATACCTGGAGTGCCAGGGTTTGACATTACTCTTCTAGCCAATGTCCAAACTTCAACTCCATAGAGCAACGCTGAGAATATATAACATCTCACTATTCAGAGCAATCCTTGCTCCATCAACAGAAGAAGCCCATGACAGGACTAGAAAGATCCAATTAGGAAGACTCTGGAGATCTGTTGGTTTGCTCTAATGATGATATTGTGTGATTGCCGGTAAAAGGAATGCCATCCTAGCAATAGGCGGATCAGCAAGATAAACACCCCTCTAATATTAATGACACACAACATCAGAAATGCTTTGCCTGCACGAAGACTGTGTGGCATTGGTCAGGCTGAGAACATGTCAGTGGTTGAAGGTAACCCAGTGAGCTTCACAATTCAGTGAGATATGAACCCCAAACCTTAATCTAAAACTTTGCCCACGATCCTATATTTCTGCAACTCCTCACCACTTGTTAAGCCGACTAAAGCTGATGGATGCAGCTCTCCAAAAATACCCAGAAGGCCACACAAGTGTTTCCTGTTTCCACAAATGGCAGGTGAGAATGAAAGATACCTTGAGGCTCTTTGAACATTAAAATCTGGCCCTGAGAGTACATGGTGAATTGTCCAGGGAGTTTGGAAGCCTTAGTTCTTTAGATGATGAATAAAATCCGGTCACACAAATTTATGCCATGTGAATCTGATGACATCATAAGCCAGAGCAGATTTCTGTGAATTAAATCCCCCCCCCCCCATCACTACCCAAGGTTCAAAGATCTCCCTTGGGATCTCTTTCAACATGGAGAAAGCAGTAGGTCCACAGGATTGGAGAGAAGTCTGGTAAAATTATCACACAGTGGTGATCATCAGTAATTAAAGATTTCCTCTACCTGTCCAATTTCACTGGAGCCTCAGACTTTTGAGGGAAGAAATCAGAAATGTTTTTTAAATAACAGCAGCTGATGACATCATCAACTTTAATGCAGCATAAATTATGCTCTTAGATCTCTGTCTGTATCTCCTAGACTCTCCCAGTGAATATGACCGTGGTCTACAATCTGATTTTCTGTATTAATATAGGAAACACCCTCCTCTTAACATCCACTTCCTAGCCTTTATTTTACAAAGCTGCATGTAGGGGAAATTTGCCAAATATTTGTTGTGTTCTTGTCACTTTTCCTGTTTGCTTGCTTGTTTATTTGATTTATAGCCCATCTATTATTAGTGCAGTTCACTACTCAAGGCAATTCAAAGGAGATAAAAGGCATAAAGAAATACACACATAGATAAAGTAATAAAAATACAAAATAAATTAACAACAGCAACCCCAAAACCCATAAATTTAAAAGCCCTCATTAGCACCCGTATCTAGAAAACAAACCACAACAATAATATAAAAACGAATACATCCAACTTTCAAAACAGCTTTCCAGTGACTGTATTCATAAACCTAAATTGTTCTGCTGCCTTCTGGATGAACTGGAATACAACTCCCATCGTACTCATCCAGCATGCCATCCAAGCCGCTGGGATGAAAGTAGAGACTCAGCTGCCCATCTGTCAAGATAGCCTGTAGTGTGAAGCCAAGACCAAGAGATCTAAAGTTCAAAGCAACTTTCAGTGCCATGAAAGATTCTTGGCGTCTAGTGACATCAGCCTTCCCCCATTATTTAGAAGCTTTCCTTTCCTGGAATGTGTAATTTCCAGAACATCCAGCCAAACTGAAATCCATCAAAATAAATTCTGAACCTGATAATCCATGATGGTGAATCTATTGGGAAATACTGGGGGGGGGGGGATAGGTTTCTTTAGGAAACTTGCCAAATATTTGTTGTGTTTTTGTCACTTTTCCTGTTTGTTTGTTTGCTTATTTGATTTACCGTATATCCCATCTATACTTACTTAGCAAACTATAAGGAAGGGGAAAAATAACAACAATACAGAAATATGGGAAGACCAGCCCAGTTTCATCAATGTCCTCAGGTTTTCCACACAAACTAGCACTTGGATAAAACCACTCAAGAAGCATTTAAATAGAAAAAAAAGTATATTTACTCACACTTACCATCTATAGTTACAGTCAGAAGGGGAAAAAGTAAGAAATGAAGTCTTCAGCTGCTTGAATTGTGGTCAGAGGAGGAAGAGAGGCTATCATACAAACAATGGAAGCAAAAAAAAACTAACAAGAAGATGGGGTGGGTCTGGTCTCAAATGGCAGAGTTGAGGAAAGAACTTTACTAATTAAGTTAGTGGCAAAGGACAATCATGTTTGGTTGTAAAACCCCTTTTCCACTGATACCCTGTGTTTGATGCATGTGAGATTGCTATTTTCCAAACAGAACCATGTAATGTTTGTTCCAAAGGACCCCCCTTGAGTTGTTGCCCGAAAATGGAACGGTGAAATGCTTTCTGAATAAAATCTGATTCTTACTTAATTCGCTATGGAATCTCAAGTTTAGAATTCATTTCAAGGGATTTCAGGCTGCCTGGGAAATGATGGGAGATTTTCTCCCAGAGGGGAGGGGGAATCATTTGCCAGTTGTCACCCAGTCCCATGGATATAGGCAGACTGAGGTCTATCAGAGAAGATCTGGGGGGCCGTACAGATGTCTTGGTTCATAACTCATGTTTTTAATGACTGTGTTTCAACAGCTCTCCGTATGTTATTGGTTGTCTCTTCCATTACTCTACGCTTGGGGTGTTTTTGCAATCATAGCAGATAGCTCTTTTACATTGTCGGACGCTGCTGTTGAAAATGCTGAGGATTATGTGGCTAGGAATCTCTCAAACCCTGGTCGCTAGTCTAGTCCTCTTTCTGGTCTTCTCCCGCCTGACCTGACAGATTGGAGCCCAAAATGACTCCACCTACACAGGTCGCTGCTGCCTGCTGCTACTGTAACAGCACAAGGTTGGTAAAAGAATTAGAGTTCAAACAACAGTGAACTTCAGATAAAATATATAGTTCTCGCTGCTGTTTGAATTTCTTCTTTGTCTGATGCATTTCTGTTTTGTTAAACCATAGTTGTGAACTCATTAACATATTGTTTAATCTTAGTGTTTTTTTTAATAAACTCTGCGGAGTTGATTAGGATCACTATTTAAATTTTGAGCTGTAACTCTTATAAAATTATTTGGGGGTGTTTGAGAAACAAAACAAAACAAATGAGGAAGATATTCTGAAAGTCTTGCGATATATTGAAGGCGCATGGGTTCATTTTAATCCAACCTTTTGTGGATCTTTTTTTCTTTCACGTCCCGATCGAGTTTTGGATTGTCAAAATGTAGCCACTATCTTGGCTTTGTCGTTGGCCAAAATTAAGCATGTGTCTGGTCTGGTAGTAGTTGGCAGACTAGTAAATGGGTTGGGTTCTAAATCTCTCCACATTCACACAGTGTACTGTTCTCAACCAGAAGCTTTCATTTGAGCATTTTGATCTTGTACTTAAAGACTCCAACCCTTAGCCTACTCAGATGTAGGGAAATTGAGTACCTCAGCCATATCCTCCTTTAATGTTATTCTCAGTCCATTGAGCTCTTTCCTCCATCTTCTAAATTGATTTTGATCTTGAGTCCTTTCAAGAATGTTTGTTTTTGACATAAAGCTCCCCCTGGATCTGAGCCGGTGGACTTGACGCTCATCTCCATTCATAGGATCCTTCTCTTGCTTAGTTCTCTCAGTGTCCACTGCTTCTTCTCTCCTTATCAGGCATTTGGAGCATAATATTCAGGCCAGACATTTATACCCACAATGTACAGGACTGTAGAGGTTGGTATTGGAGTGAAATGAAATGCAGCAGTGACGATGCACAAGTTGACAAATATAGATATTTTGGACTTTGGTTGGGTGAGCAGTGGCATCAAAACAATCAAATAAAATCCAGAAAGGGGCCCTGAAAAGTTTCTTTAAGATGAAAAATAGGATAGGCAGTAAATATCTAAAGCTGGCTTAAGCAATGCATGTTGCACAGTGTTATGTATTCTCAGTTCTATTGCAGGATGGGAAAGTGTGGCATTCGTACACATTAAAAAGATGGGAACATTTAAAAAGTCAATTTACCATTGGATGCTAAGAATTTATTGGACTGAGAGTGTGACCAATGATAAAGTAAGGTAAAGATTGCTCTTGCTCAAAAACAAGTCACACTAAGTGGTTAAAAAGTGAGATATCATAAGAAACATGAAAGAAAGATCGCTAGACTATTGTAGTCATGTTGCAAGAAGCAGAAACGAGTAGGATTTTATAGCTGGCGATTCGAGGCGTCATAAATGGGAAAAGGCACGTAGAAAAAACAGCATCTTGGGTGAAAAACCTTACAAAACTGATTATTTGGCAATGGGACATTATTGTTTAGACCTGCTGTATCTACAATGAGAAGAACCATGATACTATCTGGCAGGACAGCAAAAATATAATAAAATAATGAACGAAAGTGTTGCTTATATAAAACATTCAGGCAACAGGCAAAGTAAAAAAGCTAATGTAAAATAAAGATCTGGTGCGGAGTTTTCCACTGCTTTTCCTTTGCTTCTAAGTTAAAAGGCAATTCTGAAGACTACTTGAAAAAGAGGTAAATGCAATATGCCTGGGTGGATCAAACCCTCTCAAAGTTGAGACCAGTGTTGCAGTAAGCTACCAGAATGCAAGCTGACCAGTACAACACCAGCAAAACCCAAAGAAAGAAAGATGGGAAGATTCCTCTGTAATAATAATTTTGTGTCAGAAATTATTCTGGGTTGAAAGGATTTTTGCTGGAGAAACTCCACTCAGGGGACGCCTGAATGAGGCTCCTTTCATGTCCCAGAGATCTTTCCCCACTGAAGTGGTCCCTGTTTATCTTCTTGCAATTTCTTAGTTTCGAACTGCTAACTTGGCAGGAGATGGGATAGTTCAAGCATACCCGGGTCTCAAACTGCTGACTTGCTGGCCTTCCAGCTATCAAGGCGAGTTTCTTAACTACTCAGCCACCTCATCCCAGATTTCGTTGTAAAAAGCCTTGATTGAGATGGACACTGGAATAAATGAAATATTTAGCTAGACAAACCCTGGCTCTAGAGATTTTGAAAGCAATAAGAAACACAACTGTTTCTAACCTTCCTCCCTGGGTTTATGGCAATTCATCTCTCACTCCCCCCTCAAAAACCCAAGAGTCTTCTGGTAGATTAAAAACTTGTGTCCTTCATTAAATGAAGGGAGAAGCAGTTTCATTGGTAGAGTTTTATACCCACGCTTGAATGCACGGAGTGGGGAACCGTGAACTTAGAACATGCTGAAATGCCATAATGATTGAAAAGAGGCTAAAAGTCTTTGTTGCGATTCCAGCAGCATCTACAGCTTTTGAGCAAGATAGTGGAGGGAAAACACAAGAGGGTTTCTGTGCATGTCTAAAGGGCATGTTCTGAAGCTAATCATTTATAATTATGACATGCTATTTGCTGGTCTACTGGTTACTACTGGAAACGAGTACCAATGAGGATTTAAGTTTGACCAATGACAAAGCCGAAGAAGAAGAAGAAGAAGAAGAAGAAGAAGAAGAAGAAGAAGAAGAAGAAGAAGAAGAAGAAGAAGAAGAAGAAGAAGAAGAAGAAAATTTTTAGAAGGAAATTTTTAGAAGGAAATTTTTTATTGATAAAATTCTTACTACAGAACCATCTGTTGAGGTGAACTACATAAACTTGTCATCACTTTTAAAAACTTAGCTCAGTAAACATAGTTACATATATAGAGATTGTGGAAGGAAATATACAGTATATACAATACCAAAAGAACAATGATATTTACAATTATACTGTCATTTACATGAAACTTAACTTTTAACATTCTAAGTTATTCCCAAATTTCTTTTTGTCAACCACTGCCACCATTTGTATCTGTCGGGTTCCTTCTGTCTCACCATCAAAGAAGAAGAAGAAGAAGAAGAAGAAGAAGAAGAAGAAGAAGGAATTTTTTTTTTTTAGAAGGAAATTTTTTATTGATAAAATTCTTACTACAGAGCCATCTGTCGAGGTGAACTACATAAACTTGTCATCACTTTCAAATACTTAGCTCAGTAAACATAGTTACATACATAGTGATTGTGGAAGGAAATATACATTATATACAATACCAAAAGAACAACGATATTTACAATTATACTGTCATTTACATGAAACTTAACTTTTAACATTCTAAGTTATTCCCAAATTTCTTTCTGTCAACCACTGCCACCATTTGTATCTGTCGGGTTCCTTCTGTCTCACCATCAAAAAAGAAGAAGAAGAAGAAGAAGAAGAAGAAGAAGAAGAAGAAGAAGAAGAAGAAGAAGAAGAAGAAGAAGAAGAAGAAGAAGAAGAAAGAAAGAAAGAAAGAAAGAAAGAAGTTAAATCCGACACATTCATTCCAATCCCTCAGTGTGGCAGTAGGAATGTCAAACATTACTCAAATTATCGAGAATACATGTTAAAATCTGATTTTTTTAAACCAAAGATGAGAGTCTGGTGGAAGCTTGTAAGACCCATTAAATTTGGAACCTGACCTACATGTGTTTGTTTAGTGGGGCTTTGATCAACTTCCTGTTTGTGTAAATCAGTTGGGACCACAAAACGCAACAAAAAAGAAGTAGTCTAGGTCATAGAGATGAATATAAATCTAAATAAATAATAAATAAGTGGGCAGTGCAGTGTACCAGTTACAGCTTTGTAATTTTTATAGGAAGATGTGGGTTCAAAATTCTTCACCCATCTGTGTGTCACTCTTGGCCTTCTGGCTTTGCTGTGTTTTGCCGAAGATGAAATTTTGACTGCATACATTGTGTTGAACTCCCTGAAGGAAGGAGGGGATTTATTTATTTATTTATTTAGATTTATATACCGCCCCAATCAATAGACTCTGGGCGGTGTACACAGTCCAGTGAACACCTCGCTGGCTACTCAACAAAACTTAAAACCAATATTAAAAACAGTTAAAAGCCCTTCAATAAATCCAATTACAATGGGGGTGGACCTCAGACGAGCCAGAAAGGAGAGCTTGTTGGCAATCCCGGCCCAGACCCGTTTCGCTAATGTTTTCAATTCTCTCCTAAACAGTAGCGACTGGGCCTGGAGGCGTAATTCTACCGGGAAGAGGTTCCATAATGTGGGGGCTACGACCGAGAAGGCCCTTTTCCTCATGCTGGAGAGGCGTGCCTCCTCAACAGATGGTATATGGAGGGTGCCCTCTCGGTTTGCTCTGGTGAGACGGGTCGATGTCCTATGGATGATGTGGTCCCTGAGGTATCCTGGTCTGCTACCATGAAGGGCTTTAAAGGTGACAACCAGCACCTTTTCTTTGCTTGGTCTGTGTCTTTAGAATTAATTTTTCAATTTTAAGAAAAATGATACAAATATACATAAGCTACTTAAAATACACAACTTAATCATGAACAAAAAAGCTGTGCTTTCTTTCGGCGTACCATAAAACCTCTTCAATGTATGGCATCCCGCTTCCCTTCCTGAACTGCATTGCAAAGGGGAATAACCTTACCTTTTTTTAAAAATACACATTCTATTAAAAATTCTGCCAGAGGCCATTAAATGTATTATTTAACAACCCCGTTTAACTTCAATATTACATATCAACTTATCCTTCGTCGCTACTTTCCAAACCTGTTTGTAGCATGCTAGCAACTGAAAATCAGACGTGACTTTCTAGTGTGTTGCTATCATTAAGCTAGTGGTTGTTGATAAGTTGGAAAGGAGTACAGTACTTTTTGTTCACCTTTCTTCCATCCAGCTCAAGGAGCCTGCGTGGTGTTCCTCCTCCCTTTATCTGCACACAGGTCGGTGAACTTGGCGACTGAACGCTGATCAGAAGCCGAGGTCCCCTGAGAACTAATGCCATGCTTTAGCCTGTACACAGAATTTATTTATTTAGATTTATATTGCCGCCCACTTACCACGGCGACTCAGGGCGGCTTACAATCAGCAAAACAACACAGCACAAAATAATAATTAATAATACATTTTTCTAAATCAATAATAGATTTCTCTCTCCCCTCTGGCTGTTGGTGGATGGGTATCTTGAAAAGTTGTAAGAATCATATAATTACTCTTAAACCATGGAATCTCATTGAATAATATTAGGATATCTAGCTAGCTGCAAGTCTGATCAGGTCATGCTGCTATGGTAATAGAGTAGAACCAACTGCCATTGACTCACTCAACACTGATTGTCAGGTGGTGGTTAACTAACCTGACAACCCTGAGGACCAATGGCTTGTGTGGGGAAGTCCACAGGGAAGGGTGATGGTCCCTAAATGGATTAAATCCCACTTGAATCCCTCTTGATGGAGGGCACCAGCTTCATCCATCCTGGCCTGGAGATGATGATGAGAACTTTGTGTGCCAAAAGGGACTCGGGACTGAAAGTGACTCGTGGGACTTTGAGCCACCCTGAGTCATTTTGAGTTGGGCGACTATACAAATTGGAAATTAAAAATTAAACTGGATCCGTGGCATGTACAGGTGTCATGCTGCAATGTGGAAGGCAAATGGAAGATCACTGCCTTATATTGTTCTGAGGACAATTTTCATGGCTGATCGCCATGATGATAACCAATATTCAGAACTGGATACGGCACTTGAAGGAGAAGCTAGCTTCACAGTGGCTTATGGCCACCAACTTAGTGCTTTGGCCTCAGTGCATTGCAAGCAGTGTGCAGAAGTGCGCTCAGTGCTGAATGCCACAGGTTCCTTAGTAAGCACACTGCGTATGTTATCTGTTTCCACAACTGTCCCCTCACTATGTCTCTGCTGGAAATAATTCATGGGAGGTGAAGGACATTTCTCTGTCTGGAAGCTACAATCACCCGAGTGACCGTCCACATTTCCCATTGGTTCTGGCAGGTCTGCTTCCCTTTGAATATCACTCTGGGTTCAGCACTTTGGAATGAAGCACGCTGGAAGAATTAGTAAGTGAGACCTGTTTATTGAGAATAATTGCTGCCACTAAGATCGGGTCCCTGGAATGGGTTAGCTAACAAGGAATGGGGTTCCTGACTGACCCTATCCCATCGCCATTTTGAGAATTAAGAACTCTTGTCGGGGTGTGCGCGTGTGTGGAAACTTTGAGGTGGAAAACGATTTCCTCTGAGATGCGTCATTATTACAGGCAAATCTCCAGTTTTACCATAATTAGTACAGAGGTATTCGGTGGGAAAGCCACAGATTGGGCTAGATCGGTTTTCATCTAACATCTTTGTTGTGTAGTTTGAGGGCTTTCAACAGTGTGTGTGTGTGTGAGAGAAAACCTAATCACAAGTAATAAATTCACCTTTCCCAGTTATTAAATGCTCCCATTCCAGTCTGTTGCTGTGGAGATGGCTACACTATCAGACGGTGGCACAATTACAAGCAATTAAAATACCAAGATGCTGAGCTCGGTTGGAGAATTCTTCTCGCACGGAGACCCCTGAGCTTTGCCTGGGTCTGACACTGTTGGTTATTGAATCAATTACAGGAGACGGCTTTGACAGGTGTAATTATACATTTCTAGCATTGGGATTAATGCGCAGCCCTGGTGCACAGATCAACGA
The DNA here is from genome assembly GCA_030440675.1 of Furcifer pardalis. Classification (NCBI taxonomy): domain Eukaryota; kingdom Metazoa; phylum Chordata; class Lepidosauria; order Squamata; family Chamaeleonidae; genus Furcifer; species Furcifer pardalis. Next base: position 32,549,358 of record CP126899.1, on the reverse strand, counting down.
AGGAGCCCTGTCGCACTGCATTCTGTTCTACGTCCTTCTGGGAAAACACAGAGGCTGATCTAGACCTTCGGAAGAGCAGAGAAGCAATCTTGAAGTCCATTGATAGCCCATCCATCTGGGATATTGTCCCATTCTGGATGCTGTTCAAATCCAGATCCCAGAGGACTTCCTGCTTCTGCACAGTGAGTGTGCGTCGAATACGTGGCTTTAGGGCACTTTCTGTAAAATGTGTCAAGGGTTTGTATTTTGGCCGGGGAGAAATCCAGAAGATGTTCTTTGTTTGGTTTAATTCTTTTTTAATTGACTTTTAAGTAATTTTGAACCTCAAGGTTTTAATTTATGAATTTTGTGTAAGCCGCCTAGAGTCAGGTTCGCCTGATTGGGGCGGGATAATAAATCTAAATAAATAAATAAATAAAAAGGCTTGGAGGGGAATGCGATTTCTGGAAATCAAGGCCTTGTTTGAAAAAGTTGAGAATTCCCCAACGGGCGTCCTGGTCCCTGGAATGAGGAATTTTTCTAAGCTTTGCAGGGAAGGATTTCCCTAGGCTTTGTCTAATTGACCTATACATTTCTGATGTCTTTATGGATTTCTGGGCTCTGGGGGAAATCAAACCAATGACTCTATGGCGGTGGTTCCAAACCTTTTTTGGGCCATGACCCATGTAAGCATCTCTACATTCCTGATGCCCTCTCCCTGTGACATATAATTCTTATTATTCAAAAAGTGAATTCCTATTTGTTTGAAGGAAGCCTAAAAGGCAATTAACTGTTAATAATTCATTGGAAGGACAAATACTAACATTGAGAGTGTCAAGTACGTTGGCCACCAAATAATAATAATAATAATAATTTTTGTGCCAGAAATTATTCAGGGTTAACAGAATTTTTCCTGAAGGAACTCCACTCAGGGGACGCACTGAATGAGGCTCCTTTCATGGCCCCAAGATCTTTTCCCACCAAAGTGGTCCCTATTTACCTACTTGCAATTTCTTGATTTCGAACTGCTAGGTTGGCAGGAGCTGGGACAGAGACAGGCGCTCAAACTGTCATGGCCATTAAGTGAGAAGAGAGGACTCACTGGAGAAGGCCCTGATGCTGGGAGTGATTGAAAGCAAGAGCAAAAGGGGGCGGCAAAGGATGAGATTGTAAGACAGCAACATTGACACAGGTGGGTGTAGATCTGGGCAGACTTTAGAAGATGACAGAGGAACCTGGTGTGCTGTGGTTCATAGGATCACAACGGGTTGGACTCAACTGTGTGACTAAGCAAGGACAACAAATTGTTAAAATGCAATCCAAAGTAAGAGAACATAGTCTCTTGTTTTATCTACAATGACACTGTTTGTAAGCGAACAGTCTTCATGAAATGAAATGTAGCAAAAGCAGGCCAGTGGAGATGAATTGAAAAGCAGTCCTTATGTTTATACTCACAACCCGCCAGAAAAAGGGGGCTCAGCTTAGCCACATCAGCTTCCCAGCCCAGGTGTGGTGGGTTAATTCCCACCCTTTGCACGTGGGCAAATTAAATTAACACATCGGTGTGACAATCAGGTTTCATTCTCACTAAGATGGCAAACCGGGAGCTGAGTTGTCTCACTTCAGGATTTTGGGAAAGGGTGTGTGTGTGAGTCCCACAAGGGAAATGGGGTCCATATCAAAACAACACTCAAATTCAGGTTGAAATCCTGTAATAAATTGCAAATAGAGTAGACCCTCTGAATTAGTGGAGCCTACATAGCTGTTGCTTCACCAAAACTTCCACTGGGATTCAGTGGACTACTCTAGGTTTCCCTTGCTCGAAAGCCAGTCACATCTGACTCTAGGGTTCAGTGCTCATTTCTGTTTGAAAGCCAAAGAGCCAGCATTGTCTGCTTCTGCAGACGTTTCTGTGGTAATGTGGCAGTTATGCTTTATCGTTGAATTTCATTAGAATTGCATTGGAAACTCCATTCTTTATTTTGGATGGAGGAAATTCACCCAGGAAGCCTTCCATTCAAGACCAGACTGGAGTATCTATTACACAGGTTTGCCATCACAATAGGTTTTTGAGATTTCTTACTTCAATCAAAGGGAGATTACAGTAATACCTCATATAACATTAGTATCGAATAACACTAAAATCGCATAACATCAAGGAATCTGGGGGGAAGAATTGCATCAGATAACATTAAGATCCTATGGGATGCTTCAGATAACAACCGCGAAAGCCTGTGTGGTTACAATGTATCTCTATGGATCCCATAGAGGATCAGATAACACTAAAAATCATATAACACCAAGACTTGTGGAACCAGGTTTTAGTGTTATATGAGGTTTTACTGTACTTTCCTCTCAGAAGTGTGAATAAGCATGTGGTTGAGGAGGAATTGTGTAAGAGGAGGAATCAGTCTTTTTCACTTGGGTCCCAGTTGACTTTCAGGTTTCCTTTGCTGGCAACTTGTTTTTCCAACCTTTGTTCCGTATCTCCATGCCATTTATCTACCCTTTCATTCAAAGCGTTATGTCACCATCACCGTCCCTGGGTGGTCCACCACCCTGCTGGAGAGACTAATGGTGTGATGCAAATGGTTCAGCACATGCAAGGACAGAATCCAACCAGATGGCTGGTCTTCTTGGGTAATCATCCTCAGAAAGGATTAGGAGCTTAGGGCTCATCATTATATGCAGTAAATCCTTCTCACTCCATGTTGTCTACACTGGTGGTTCTCGGATCCTGATCTACTCGATGTTTGGACATCTGTTTCCAGACTTTTTAGTGGCCATCCTGGAAGGATTTTTGGGTTGAAATAAAAAAATATTTCAAGGGCTAAAGGTTTTGAGAACAACTGAATTTAACTGACTAGGAACAACCCACCAGGATGTCATTTTTGGGTGTTTACCAACCTTTTCCAGAGGGAACAGGAATTGAACAAGAGGTCTTTGGTGTTGAAAGTCTGTGACCCACATTGAGTTGCAGACTTGTTCTTTGTCAAATAACACAACATCAAGTAACACAACATCTACAATTAATTGTAGTTACATACCCAAAGATATGGGTTGCCTAAATGTCTTGCTTAAAAAAACAAAACAACACAGTTTAAATGGACACAGAGCATAACTGGGCTTTCTGGCAGAATTTGAATCAGGACATTTTGTAGGATCCTACTTGGCTTATTTATTTGGCTCATTTTTTTAAATGAGAAAAACCCTCATTGCACATTATATTAATTCCATGTTCTATATTTATTTATTTAGTTAAATTTGTTTATCGCCCTCCTCCCCAAGGAGACCCAGGGCGATTCACAACACATCAGCATCGACAACAATTTAAAACCAGTTCAAAAAAAAAATTAAAACTTTTAATAGTTTAAAAGAAGCTTAAAAACCTATCATTAAAAACTAGGCGTTGCAGCTAGGAGGCACTGGAGGTAAATTTCTTCAAACCATCCAGCCAGCTGGGGAAATTGATCCATCCATTCCCCAGACCTGACTTGCCAACCAGGTTTTCACTCCTTTCCTGAAGGACAGCAGCTCCGTCTGCAGGCGTATTTCTATTGGGAGGAGGTTCCATAGGGCTGGAGCGGACACCGAGAAGGCTCTCCTTCTCGTGCCAGAGAGGTGCGCCTCTCTGGCCGAGGGCACAACCAGAGAGCCTCTCCGGTCCACTCTGGTGGGACAGACAGATGTCCTTGGGACTATGCGGTCTCTTAAGGATCCTGGTCCACTACCATATAGGGCTTTAAAGGTAATGACCAGCACCTTGAATTGCACCCAGAGGCAAACTGGGAGCCAGTGCAGCTCCCTCAGCAGCAGTGAGGCACGGGCATAATGCCTGCACCCCAACACCACTCATGCAGCCACATTCTGGACCAGCTGTAGCCTCCGAATGGTCACCAAGCGCAGCCCCATGTAGAGCGCATTACAATAACCAAGTCTGGAGGTGACTAAGGCATGTGTGACCATGAGCAAAGAGTCCCGGTCTAGGAACGGCTGTAACTGGCCAATCACACGAAGTTGTGCAAAGGCCCTCCTGGCCACGACTGCCACCTGCTCTTTGAGCAGTAGTTGCGAGTCCAGGAGGACCCCCAGATTACGTACTGGGCCCGTTTGGGGCAAAGCTGTCCCATCCAGAACCAAAGATGGTATATAAATATAAATATAAATATACATATAAATATCCTGCCAGTGAATCAACGCCCACCATCAGGCGGTGGTTAACTAACATGACAACCCTGAGGACTAGGTCTCCCAGTGGATTGAATCCCACTTGAATCAATCTTGATGGGGAGCAGCAGGTTCACCAATACTGACCTGGGGCTGAAGAGGACTTTGTGTACCAAAAGGGCTCAGGACCAGAAAGTGACTTGTGGAACTGAATCATTGGAATGGGTGTCATTCTCCAATGTGGAAGGCAGACGAAAGGCCACTGCATTATATTCTCAGAACAGTCTTAATGTCTGATTACCATGATGATCATCTATATTCGGATTTGGATAAGGCAGAAGAAAAAGATATAAATTTTGGAGAGGGCATCTGAAGGGGGTTGGACAAATATTTGATTGAATGGGCAGAATTAATGATGGTTCTAACCATTGGTCAAGTCAATGGTTCTCAACTTTTACTCCTCTAGATATTTTGCACTTCAAGTCTCAGAATCCTCTGCCTGTTGGCTTTGTTAAACTGGGCTTCTGGCAGCTGAGTTCCAAAGCTTTTGGAGGACCAGAGATAAGAAACCAGTAAGAGTGATATTCTGTTTTCCAGTACAGTCTGCTAGAAGCAAGGAAGAAGAGAGAAACACACATATTTCAAAAGAAAGGTCCACATCAACACTACTTAAGTCTTCACTGTCACTAATTATGTAGCGATAAGTTCTCCTGAACTTAAAAAGTCTGAATGCATAATTTTAACAATTGCCTGTTGAAAAGATTGAGTCCTTCAACTTTAAAGGAAAAACCAGTGGTGAAGAATTTCATCGATTGAGCCCAAGTTCCATTGTTTTGTGTCAGAAAGAGAAAAATAAGTAAATACTGTAAAAGAAAGAAACCATTTTATCATCTTTCTTAAATGCCAAACCATTTTATAACCTTCTCAGAGCAGAAAAAGCCAAAGGAAAGTTTTGTAGACCATTGTGTTGTCATGTTGGCCCAAGAGTTCAAGTTGTTCCATATAAGGAGCTGCAATGGCATCATCTTGAAAGATGTATTTATTTATTTAAATTTGTTTATTGCCCTCCTCCCCAAGGGGACTCAGGGCGATTCACAACACATCAGCATTGACAACAATTTAAAACCAGTTCAAAAAAAATTAAAAGTTTTAAAAGTTTAAAAGAAGCTTAAAAACCTATCATTAAAAACTAGGCGTTGTAGCTAGGAGGCACTGGGGGTAAATTTGTTCAGACCATCCAGTCGACTGGGTCTGTCTTTCTTTCTTTCTTTCTTTCTTTCTTTCTTTCTTTCTTTCTTTCTTTCTTCCTTTCTTCCTTCCTTCCTTCCTTCCTTCCTTCTTTCTTTCTTTCTTTCTTTCTTTCTTTCTTTCTTTCTTTCTTTCTTTCTTTCTTTCCTTCTTCCTTCCTTCCTTCCTTCCTTCCTTCCTCCCTCCCTCCCTCCCCCCTCCCCCACTGTGGTCCATTTTATTTATTTTATTTATTTATTTATTGAATTTATTACCCCGCCCCACTCGGGAGAACCCGACTCTGGGCGGCTTACATCGTCATAAAACAGAGGTAAAAGATAAAAACATATAAAATCATGAAGTTTAAAAGATTATCTAAAATTATAGTTTAGTTTCAGCCAGAAGGTTAGATCCAAGAAATTCCCCATGTTTGTGCATATGGTAAATAACTTTATTTTCTCATAACCCACCTCTTATAATTGGCTTTCAAGGGCCACTTTGACCACTGTTTTGACACTGATGGCAAACAATTACTGCACTTAACAAATATTTGCTCTGTTTTGGCCACAGCACATCCTTCTTAATGACTTCTTGACTAGATCTGCACGGAAAGAGAATCCTTCTCTTGGACAGCCAACAAAGTTAGAGAGAATTAATAGATGGCATTTCCGAGCTTCCCATGAAAATGATTGAAGATACCCCTGTCAGCTTTCAGCTAGAATAAAGGCAGCTTCCTTTTCAAAGTGTTTCCGCTCTCCATCACTTTCTCAGCAACCCATTGAGCTGCTGAGCAGAGGGGTGGGGTGAACTCTGTGCTGGGGGGAGGGAGGAAGCGCTCTCATTGGGCTGCTGGGCAGGGGGCAGGGCACACTCTGTGCTGGGGTGACTGCACGGGTGCCCACAGAGAGGGCTCTGAGTGCCACTTCTGGCACATGTGCCATAGGTTTTCCACCACTCTTCTATACTGATAATTTTTGTTTTCTTAATATTCAATTGCAATCCATGCATTGACACTTTCATTACAAGTTGTTCAGTGTGGTTCATGTGCATGGCATGTGCCACCACTAGACCACGTGGGATACACAGAAAGGGCCTCCCTGAAAACTGTGGTATTTTTGAACCACAATTGGGCTTTACCTAGTAATGGCAACCTTGTGTTGCGGGCTAACTTTTCTCACGCTGGGTCAGACAAAAGGAACTGCAGAATGAACTCACCAAAAGGTGCCTTTATTTTGGCAGTTTCATATCTAGCCAAGACATGGAAGAAAAGAAGATTACAAGTGTCCTTCGGGTAGCTTAAAACAATCAATAAAACAGCAAGACACCTACCCACAAGTATTCATGACCAAAATTGTTACTATGGTCCTCAAAAGGTAGATATCTGGAATGAGAGAGAGAGAGAGAGAGAGAGAGATGTGAAACAGCCAACTGAAACAGCAGTGTTGTCTGGGGCATTATGCCAATTATAGCCCCCCAAAGTAAATTTTCCAAGCTCACCTTATTCCACATTATCTTACATCCTCAAGACCTCCACTGCTAACCGATAACATCCGTGGAGGTCAGGGGAATTTAACACAGTCATAGCAGATTCCTCAAAGGTGATAATTGCCTGTTTTCGCTGCATGAGGTACACTCAGAAAAACAATCCAAATTGTCTTGTGGTTTAGGACCAAACACAGCCCCATCCCCCAATCCTGGGCTGAATCTGGAATAAAAAAAAGGAGGAAGGGAAAACCAGTGCCTCAGTTTTGACAGCTGCCCAGGTTTTGCTTTTAAACATTTATGTGGCAGATGCCTAGAGAGTGAATTATTTTCAGAAAAGTATCCACAGCATGAGGAAGGCTTGTGAATCTTTGTTTAACTGGCCAAGAACAATTACCACTGTGTCATCATAGCCTAATGCTGCATGTAGAGTTATTACTTCTTCCCCATTGGCAGAGACTTTGTGACAAGATCATGGGGGCAGTCATGGTCCCACAAATGTGCAGTTCAGGGAAGCAATGCATATGAAACAATTCATGTATGGGGAAAAGAACAGAATATTGTGCCCATGTGTGTCAAAATAACTAGGAAAAATGCCCCTTAAAAACTAGCTATGCAAGTGGCAAGAAAATTTAACTTATTGCAATAATAAGTCAATGCCACTCATGCTGGTTCCTTTCAAAAGGTGATGTAATCCTATAGCACAGGTTTCCACTTGCAGAGTGAGAATGACATTGTCACCATGGGCATTGCTGCTAGTCAACAGCCTTCCTTTTTGAGAGCTGGAGTTCATATGACTTCATCTCATTGCGTGTGAACCCTGTGCGTCCTGAAACCACAAAGGGAAGTCTTTAATCAGTGGCTGAAGATCGTTCAAGGAACAGTATCATTGGAAAGTTCACAAACTAAACATGGGAAGCTCAGCCATTCAAAATTAAATTACGTTGTTGTAAACATAAAAATCTCTGCCAGAATACCAAAGCCAAAGTTAGTACAAGGAACATCAGCAGTAAACTCACAAAGTATAAGTGGGGAACTCAACCATCCACATCAGCTTTGGCCCTGAGCATCTCTGCTGGAGAATATGCTGCTCCAGTATGGAGCGCATCCACACATGTGAAATAAGCTGACATTGCTGTTAATGGAGCCATGCATAGAGTGACACCACTTGATAAAATATAGCCTCTTGTTGGTATTGTTCTACATAAGATAAGGTGAGAAGTAGAAGGAAGGACCCTCGACATCCTTGGAATGGATATGAGCCTCAAGTCCATCGGCTCAGACCCAGAAAGAGCTTTATGGCAAGAACAAACATTTGTGAGGGTACACAAGAGCAAAACTAAATTAGAAGATGGAGAAAGAAAGAGCTCACGGGGCAAGGAACGACATTCAAGGAAGAGATGGCTGAGGATCTCATCCTCCCCAACGTTACTTGGAGGAACCTGAATAGGCTGAGCATTGGAGTCCCTAAATGTAAGACCAACATGCTCAAGTGAGCGCTGCTGATTGATAACAACATACTGTGTGAATGTGGAGAGATAGAGAATCCGGCTCATTTGATGGTATGCCGATTACTACCGGAAGCATGTACTGATGAGGATTTAAGTTAGGCCAATGACAAAGCCAAGAAGGTGGCTTCATTTTGGCAGCGTAAAGCAGGAGTTCTCAACTTTTCAAAGCCAGGTGCCTGATCTCACTCTCTCAGGCAGCTTTGGGGGCCAGATGGCCATTTTGCTCTTCCTCCGCCACATGGCACTTCTGGGTGTGTTGGAGGTGGTAGGGGCGCCACATGAAATGGCACCATAGGCCGCAGGTTGAGAACCCCTAATTTAAAGTCTGAACTGGACAGAAAAGAAGATTAGCAGCAATCTCCTGGTGGTGGAGATCTCATTTCCGTTGTGCAGGTAGCACTGCAGAATAGTATTTTGGTGATACTATTACTTTCACTGCCAGGAAATGCAACTGATCAGAGAAAACACATCACTTCCAAGTTCTGAGCATCTCCTAATAAAATGCTTAGCAAGGTATATCTGAACAGATTTTTTAAAAATGGAAAAACTGATTTAAGAGAAGTTAAATCATGCATTTCATTGGAAGATCAGTTAAAGCACATGGAGTCTGCAGTTTGCCTCCTTCCTGGTTTGTGTTCTTGACCAAAAGTCCTTTGTAAATCCAAAGTGTGATATCGTTACTATCAACAGCTGCAACAGTTTTCAGCATGAATAAGAAATTTGGTTTGCAAGTAACCTGCTACTGGGAATATGGACTTTGTTCCTCTTACCCTTCTTGACTTTGAAAGTTTATTTTCGCACAATATTATTGCATTTCACAGAAAGATTCTCAAAAGATTAAGCAAGGAAGAAATCTTTTTGAAAGTCAGAGACACAGCTGCCCCATAGTAAAAACACATTTAAAAAGTCTCATATTTGTTTCCTGGGGTGGGAATTCTCATGTTCAGAGAATATGAGGTGATCACATTAATTAGAAACAAATGCTGCCTCTGTTCAATGAGATCTGGCCAAAGCATGGGCCAAAGCTTTCTGACAGCTTTTCTCAAGATGGGCGCTCAAGCAGGGAGAACAGAAATCCACTGTTAATATTGGAATCCTTCTAGTGATGTGCTGAATGCAGCTGATCCCTTCGAGAAGAAGCTGATGGGTCTCTAGATGGTTTACTTTTCTCCCAGCGATATTTACCATAAGTCCTGATTGATCTAAACAGGGTTTCTCAACCTTCACCCCAAAATGTTCTTAGACTTCAGTTCCCAGAATTCCTGATCAGCAAGTGTGCTGACTTGGGCTTCTGGTAATTGAAGTCCAAGAATACCTGGAGTGCCAAGGTTGGCCATCATGGACTTATGAACTAGACCAGGGATGAACCACCTTGGTGCTCCAGATGTTCTTGAACTTCAGTTCCCAGAAACTCTGCTCAGCAGGTGTGCTGACTTGGGCTTCTGGTAATTGAAATCCATGAAGACCCAGAGAGGCAAGTTTGAGGAACCCTGATCATGATCAACATGGTCATCATTTTGATAGCCATCTGCACCTTCTTCATCATCATCATCATCATCAACAACAGACTACATCTCAGCCATACCAGTAGAGTCAATAGCTCTCACTGATCATCTTGAGTGTTCAAGTGAACACCTTTATTCACTGAAGAGCAGGAGAAAGTAGACTCATGTTCACAAGACATAACTCCTGGACATGCTCTTAGCTATGTCCTCCTTGTGTTGGAAAGAGTCCCTTATCAGCTCCATGTAAAACTTTGAGAAGGCCATGGGCTGCTTTTGTTATTTTCATAAGAATTTTTGTTTGTATTGTTTCTGAGGAATAAAATGATGATTATGGAAAATCCCACCTATGCTGACACTAAAACTATGGAAGTATTGTAAAACTCAGACCTGGGCATTTTGTATGATACCACTTCTGCAGACACTTGTTGGGGGCATTTCTTTAAAAGTGTGGCTTTTTTGTTCCATTAATGATTATAGTCTCACCTGTCAGAAAGCATTTCAGAACCCTTCAAATCCAAAGCTATTCAGAGTGCTAAACACATAAATTAAATCCATATGCCAAAGCCTAACTATGCCTAGCATTTATGCTTGACAGATGTTTTTCACTTCTGGTTTCCTTCCAAACTAATGGGTCATTTTGCTCTTTTTTTATTTGTTGGTAACACTGTACCTTTCTGGAAATTAATTAGTCTTCAGAAACAAGTGAATGAAGAAAAAAAATGGGAAAGGGGGAAAACTAAGAGTAAAAATCGGACTTTAATAGATACGAATCTATATTTAAAAACCTAGAATATTTAACAGAAATGCAGTTTCCATAGTTGTGCCATCGAGAGAGAAATGATCATACAAAATTCTTTCCTTCTTGTAACACCTAGTATCACTGCAAATCCCACCTCATGCCTCAACATGGCACAGCGGTGACCTTGGTCATCTTCACAGCTATGGTGGCGGAGGTGTATTCACCTGGCAGGTTCAACTATGCCACAAAGATGTCAGCTAGTGCTCCAGAATGGTTCTCCATTTTGGAACCTCTGACCAGCTAAGTGGGGTTGGGTAGTTGGGAAATTCACCTGGCCAGTGTATTGCTTTAACATGGTCAACTTTGACATGAGCTCAGCCAGCTGTGCCATCATAGTTAAAATGGCTAAAGGAGCATCAGAAACATGGGCCTCAGTTCCTTGTGCACCGTTTGATCCTGCGGTAGGAGCTCCCAATGTCGAGAAGCTACTAAAATCTCATGGGAGATGATGCTTCAATCCACCATGTCAAACTAGATGTATGAGAAAATTTCCACCCCTACTTTCCTGTTCAAAAAGTTGCCTTTGTCAATCAAAGGGGCGGGAGGCAGCACATGGAAGATGCATAGACTGATGCATAGACTAATATACACTCTATCTGCTTAGTTCCTTGTATCTCAACTAATTTTTATTTTTATTTTTTTATATGTAGGGTAGTTGGGATTAAATGTTTAGATAAGTGCAAACCCTTAGGAGATTGTGGAAGATTAAGGTTTAATTATGAAAAATATTAAGATACTGTCTTGGAATGTGAAAAGTACTGGCTGCCAAGAGAAATGTAGGAGACTGGAATCACCCCTTAGGATGGATAGACTGGATGTAGTCTTTTTACAGGAAACACATCAAAAATCAGAAGATACAAACAAATTTTTAGGATGGACCCAGATATATGAAAAGTCCTTCAGCACCTCAAAGGCAAGAGGGGTGGCAATCTTGATTTCAAGTGGGATAGGGTTTACTATGACAAAGAGTATTTCTGACCCAGAAGGTAGATATTTGATAGTGAAAGGAATGGTAGAAGATGAAGAAGGAATGGTAGAAGATGAAGAAATAACATTTCTGAATATTTATGCCCCAAATGAACACCAAGGTAAGTTTTTGGCTAAAGTATATGATATTCAGCATTAGAAAAAGATAAAACAATAAAATGATTGTGGCAGGTTATTTCATTTTAATAATGTCTAATATAGATTGTTCAAATGTAACACAAAATAGAAGTGGGTATAAAATGCAAATAATGGATAAATGGATAAAACGTTTGGGCCTAAGAGATACTTAGAGAGTGCTTAAGGGGTTAGAAAGGGTGTACACATACTTTTTACAGGTTCACAACTCATATTCCAGAGTAGATTACATATTAGTTACAGATAACATGATCAATAATTTAGAAGAGATAGAAGTAGGCATTTTTAAGGAATTGGATCATGAAAAAGTGGTGTTGGAATTAAAATTATTAGGAGTAAATAAGAGAAGAAATAACTAGAGATATGATACAAAATTATTTAAGGATCCAAAGATCAAAGAACATATTATCAAAAACTGGGAAGAGAGTTGGCAATGGAAAAATACACTGGGGACATATGAACACATGTGGTGGAGTTGTAATGTGCTTACGGATTTCTGGGAAAATATAAAGAAAAATTTCAGAAATAATGGGTGTGGGCCATAGGCTGGGACCAGGTACTCCCTTATTGACTGATGTAGATAATTTGAATATAGATACAAGTACAAAGGATTTGTTGTCTATTATATTAACAATGACAAAGACAATGTGTAGGAAGAAATTGGAAGAACAATTCTTCGGTAAAATTGGAAGATTGGTATAAAGAAATATGGGATATTGCTTTGAATGATAAGCTTACTTGGGAATTGAACCAGAAAAAGGGCATAATTGAGGAAAATAAATTTTGGAGTACAGTATATGGAAGCCATTTTTGGAGTATACTTCGACTGAGGGTAAAGGTGGCAGGCCATCACCGGGTCAATTGAAATTTTGGAAGTAGTAAGAATTGGTGATGGAAAACTGCAACCTCCACATTTTTCTTGTTTTCATGCTATTTTATATGTATTGTGTTGTGACTTTGGTTTTTGTATTGTAATGTAGTGTTGTTCAATTTTTGTTTTGTATTATCTTCAAATTAATAAAAAAAATATTTTTAAAAAACCAAACTAGATGTGTGATGTACGGATCAACCAAGTAACCAAGTAAATAAGTAACAGCTAGTAATATCAGCGGTAGGACTAGAGATCTTTTCAAAAAAATTGGGGAACTCAAGGGAACATTTAAAGCAAAAATGACCATGATAAAGGACAAAGATGGCAAGGAGTTAACTGATGCGGAAGAGATTAAGAAAAGATGGAAAGAGTACACAGAGGAACTCTACAAAAAGGACCTCAACACCCCTGATAATCACAATGATGAGAACATTGAACATGAGCCAAACATCCTAGAGAGTGAAGTCAGAAAGGCCCTAAAAAGCACTGCAAACAACAAAGCCAGTGGAGTTGATGGTATCCAAGTTGAACTTTTCAAAGCCCTACAAGATGATGGAATCAAATTCCTACATTCTATATGCCAGCAGATTTGGAAAACACAACAATGGCCACAGGGTTGGAAAAGATCAGTATACGTTCCACTCCCCCAAAAGGGTAATGCCAAAGAATGTTCAAATTATCGAACAATTGCGCTCATCCCTCACGCTAGCAAGGTTATGCTCAAGATAATACAGGATAGACTGCAACAGTATGTGGAGAGAGAATTACCAGAAGTGCAGGCGGGTTTCAGAAGAGGCAGGGGGACTAGAGACCATATTGCCAACATAAGATGGATCATGGAAAAAACAAGGGAATATCAGGAAAAGGAGTAAGACAAGGCTGCATTTTGTCACCCTGCTTATTCAACTTATACACAGAACACATAATGCGCAATGCAGGGATGGAGGAATCACAATTTGGGATCAAAATTGCTGGGAGAAACATCAACAATTTGAGATATGCAGATGATACCACCCTAATGGCAGAAAGTGAGGAGGACCTAAAGAAGCTCCTGATTAGGTTGAAAGAAGAAAGTGCAAAAGCTGGCTTGAGACTCAATATCAAGAAAACCAAGATAATTGCAACAGGCCCTATCAGTCACTGGAAAATAGATGGGGAAGAAGTAGAAGCAGTGACAGATTTTACTTTCTTGGGATCAAAGCTCACTGCAGATGGTGATTGCAGCTATGAAATAAAAAGGCGACTGATTCTTGGGAGGCAAGCGATGAGAAACCTGGGGAGCATAGTGAAAAATAGAGACATCAAATTGCAAACAAAGATTCGCATCGTCAAGGCAATGGTATTCCCTGTGGCAATGTATGGGTGTGAGAGTTGGGCCATTAGGAAAGCTGAGCGCAGAAGAAAAGATGCCTTTGAGATGTGGTGTTGGAGGAGAGTTTTGAGAGTCCCCTGGACAGCGAGGACAACAAATAGGTCAATCTTAGAAGTAATCAACCCTGACTGCTCCTTAGAAGGTCAAATAATAAAGATGAAGCTAAAGTATTTTGGACATCAAATGAGAAGAGAGGATTCACTTGAGAAAGCCTTGATGCTGGGAAGGGTGGAGGGCAAAAGAAGAAGGGGGCGGCCGAAAATGAGATGGCTAGATGGTATTGTAGAAACAATGGGCACAGAGCTGAGCGAGATGAGGGGGATGGTGGAGGACAGGAATGCCTTGCGGACAGTGATCCATGGGTTCGCAGAGGGTTCGGAATCGACTGTGCGACTGAACAACAACAAGTAAAGGTCACCCTTTTGAGCAAGGTCGATCTTTACCTTACTTTATTTAAACTTGGCTCGTGAAACTGGCACTTGCCTCACATGGGGAGAGAGCAGAGTAACAGGGAAGAAAACCTGGGATCAGGGACCTTTACCTGTACAATTTTGAAAAGGATCCAGGGTGCACAGGTCTAATGTCAAAGGAGATGGGAACAAAATACTAGAACAAGGAGGAGGAGGAAGAGGAGGAGGAGGAGGAGAAAGAAGAGGCGGAAGAAGTCAGTGGGAGACTAATAGAGAAAAGAAAGCTAGAAGAAGGGTGGAAGGGGAAACATACATGGCTAGGCATCCAAGAAATGCAGAAGTCTCAGTTTCACATATCGGCTCTGAAATACTGTAAGTAACTGCTCAGCTGTGGGCTGATAGTAAGCTGTCAGTTATGTCTTAATGACATTGTTCCTCAAGCTCATGGAGCCGTTGTGGTATCACTGAAGGCTAAGTAACCAAAGAAAGGCACAGGCTGTTGTCAGTGGTATTATCTGACTTGTTCTTGAAAAAGAAAGACATTGAAGGTCACAAACCCTGTTCTCCGCTAGAAAGCCAAGCACTTGGGAAACATTTTTAACCAAGGATGTGGCTGTCAGCCATCAAGCGGGTAGAAGAATTCTGAAGGAGAAAATTGATGTGTTTTGCTCCACAGATTCTTAAGATGGAAGGTTCAGATGAACTTCTGGGAGACAGCTTAATAATGGAGGAGTCAACAACATCAAAAGCGAATGCAAAAATCTGAATTTGCGTTGGTTCTGCTCTCTCAAGGACTTCAATAAAAAGAGCAAACACATTGCTGTCCAAGAAACACAGTGAAGGGGAAGAAGATAGCAATGAAAGGGAAATGTGAAGCATCGCACATCCCTCCTTGACACCTGCCTTGTTTTTGGTGTCCAGTTCACCACCCACTTTTAGGTTGAACCGTTGTTTCTAAGCTATTATTTCCCATGTAGATGTATTAAACGGACCAACATGTGGATAGGGGCAGTTCTCCTTCAATAAGTCATGGGATCAGCTCAATTCTTCTTCTTTCATGTTCTGATCAAAACTCATTGCATTCGGAGGTTAGAAAAAGCTAACTTCTTCTTTCATGTCCAGATCAAACGCTGAACTGCCAAAATTAAGCCACCTTCTCAGTATTGTCATTGGCCAAAATCAAATCCTCTTTAAAAAAAATTGGGGAAATCAAGGGAACATTTAAAGCAAAAATGACCATGATAAAGGACAAAGATGGCAAGGAGTTAGCGGATACAGAAGAGATTAAGAAAAGATGGAAAGAGTACACAGAGGAACTCTACAGAAAGGACCTCAACATCCCTGATAATTACAATGATGAGAACATGAACATGAGCCAGACATCCTAGAGAGTGAAGTCAGAAAGGACCTGAAAAAACTGCAAACAACAAAGCCAGCAGAGATGATGGTATCCAAGTTGAACTTTTCAAAGCCGTACAAGATGATGGAATCAAATTATTGCATTCTATCTGCTAGCAGATTTGTAAAACACAACAATGGCCACAGGATTGGAAAAGACCAGTATATGTTCCAATCCCCAAAAAGGGTAATGCCAAAGAATGTTCAAATTATCGAACAATTTTGCTCATCCCACATGCTAGCAAGGTGATGCTCAAGATAATAAAGGATAGACTGCAACAGCATGTGGAGAGAGAATTACCAGAAGTGCAGGCGGGGTTCAGAAGAGGCAGGGGGACTAGAGACCACATTGCCAACATATGTTGGAGAATGGAAAAAACAAAGGAATATCAGAAAAAAGTCTACTTCTGTTTCATTGATTACACTAAGGCCTTTGACTGTGTAGACCACAACAAAATGTGACAAGTAATTAAAGATATGGGAATACCAGAACACCTTATATGCCTCATGAGAAATCTGTACATGAATCAAGAGGCAACAGTTAGGACAGAAAATAGAATGACGGAGTGGTTTGGAATAGGAAAAGGAGTAAGACAAGGCTGCATTTTGTCACCCTGCTTATTCAACTTATACACAGAACACATAATGCACAATGCAGGGATGGAGGAATCACAATTTGGGATCAAAATTGCTGGGAGAAACATCAACAATTTGAGATATGCAGATGATACCACCCTAATGGCAGAAAGTGAGGAGGACCTAAAGAAGCTCCTGATTAGGTTGAAAGAAGAAAGTGCAAAAGCTGGCTTGAGACTCAATTTCAAGAAAACCAAGATAATGGCAACAGGCCCTATCAGTCCCTGGAAAATAGATGGGGAAGAAGTAGAAGCAGTGACAGATTTTACTTTCTTGGGATCAAAACTCCCTGCAGATGGTGATTGCAGCCATGAAATAAAAGTGACTGATTCTTGGGAGGCAAGCTATGAGAAATTTGGTGAACATAGTGAAAAGTAGAGACATCACATTGCAAACAAAAATTCGTATAGTCAAAGCAATGGTATTCCCTGTGGAAATGTATGGTTATGAGAGCTGGACCATAAAGAAAGCTGAGCGCAGAAGAATAGATACCTTTAAAATGTGGTGTTGGAGGAGAGTTTTGAGAGTCCCCTGGACAGCAAGGAGAACAAATAGGTCAATCTTAGAAGAAATCAACCCTGACTGCTCCTTAGAAGGTCAAATTGTAAAGATGAAGCTAAGGTACTTTGGACATCAAATGAGAAGAGAGGATTCACTTGAGAAGGCCTTGATGCTGGGAAAGGTGGAGGGCAAAAGAAAAAGGGGGCAGCCAAAAATGAGATGGCTAGATAGTATTGTGGACTCAATGGGCACAGAGCTGAGTGAGTTGAGGAGGATGGTGAAGGACAGAAGTGCCTGGCGGACAGTGGTCCATGGGGTCGCAGAGGGTCAGAATAAACTGTGCGACTGAACAACAAAAATAGCAACTTTTCCAAGCTTGAATGCCTTCCATAACACCAATTATAGATGTACAGGAGCAGCTCATATTTAAGCTGCTTTTGGCACATTCCAGTGTGAAGTATTACCCAACAATTGGTCATAATACTGTACATGAGGTTGTGAACCAGCACATCTCTCTACATGGGGCTGCCCTTGTGTCTGATATGAAGATTACAGTGGGTTGGTGACTGGCATAAAGAAATTCGATCATATTTCCCCAGCCTTGGCAGGCTTGCACTGGTTACCTGTTGCCTACTGTGTCAGATACACAATGTTAGTGTTATCATATAAGACTCTATATGGTTCCAGACCTTGTTATCTGTTAGAATGACTATCCTCTTGACAACTCCCCTGCATTTCCCATTCATCCCAGCCTATGCAGCTCCAGGGGCCGACTCCAAGGATGGCTAGAAAGTCTATAACGAGAAATGGAGCATTCTTGGTGGTGGCACCAATTTCTTTATACCAGTGGAGATGTGCCCCATCCCTGGATAGCTTAAAAAAAACAATTAAAAACTTTTCTATTCAAGGAAGCCTTTCAGGATGTTTTCCCCCTTAGCGATAATTTAAGTACTCATTTGATCCTCTGGGCCTACAGACACCATTTATTTTATTTTAGGATGAATTTATTTGGTTGATTTATTTTTAATTTGTTGTGTGCTTTATTATGTTATTTAGATATCTGTATGTGTCAGAGCGGGAAATTTCCCAAATGGGCGGTATACAAATGCAATAAATAATAATAAATAACTCTGCTCTTTTCCCAAGTCAGAGCTTGGCTGGAGCGATTAGTCATATTAAGGGAGACCACTCTCAGAAATTGACATCTTTTCAGCATGGTCATGCCTGATTCTTTTCCACCATCTGATTGCACCCTTTCTTTGACCAAAGTGTCCTTGGGCTCCTTCAAAGTGCGTCTTGTCCTCTGAAAATCTGTTTATGATCTGGAAAGCTTCGCCAAGATTTTTGGAATGTCATCTATGATGAGAGATGTTACCTGGAGAACAGATCGTCTGCCATGACCAATCTCTTCTTTCAAAGTCTACACAGCTGCCAAGGAACATGGGGATGTTTGAAGGCACATGTGGTAATTCAGCTAGACCTAGGAGAACTCACCTGATTCCCGCAGTTCAGCTGATTTAGGTCTAAAGCATGCGCATGTCAAACATCACAGAAACCACATTCATCTAGGTTTTCATCTGGCTGGCTGGTGGCAAGAATGCAGTCCCATTAACTGAAAAGGTTTCAGTGAAAGCTGAATGTTTGGGGTAACCCATACTGTGCGGTATGAACTCTCTCCAACCTTTGGAATACCTTTGTGAAGGCAGGAAATTGAAATATTGTGCTGTGTTGCCAACAAAGAGATCATTTATCACCCTTGACTCAACCTGGCAGAAAACTGTATCCAAGGAGGCGGGTTTGTATGTTAATTTGTCTAGTTTTGGATTATTGTTGTTTGAGATTCTCTGTGGAGCCCAGATTAAGATTTCCACAGGAATTTAAGAAGCAAACAACAGAACGCGTCAGACTGGATTCTCCTCCCCACGCTCATACCTCTGAGCCAGCAAGACTTTTGAGATGCTTGACATTTGCTTCAACCATTAACAGCTCGTCTCGACAAACAACCCTGGACTCAATTCACACACACACAAACTACATTAAAATACATTTCGGCTAGGACACCAACTGGTAGAAAACAAGGAAATCCATAGTTAAAAGGGGGAAATGGACCATATGTTCTCCAGCACGAAGAAACAACAGGGAATGTTCAGAGTCATTAAAATGGCACCCAGTTGGGCTTAGATATTGAAGAACAGATGGAGCACTGGCTTCCCCTGGCTCCCTTTCTATTACCATTCCAGGTTTATAGACTGGCCCTTGGATATTTCTCATATAGGGTTTCAGCCAGGGATCTATCCTTTCTTTTTTCCCCCGAAAAGCTTATTTTCCTTTCTCTTATTTTAAGGGCAACAAAGTCTTTCAGTTTCAGAGCCAAGCAAGTGATTTCTGCGTCACCTGATCAGCATCTGTCCCTCAACAAAGAAGGGTGGGAAACAACCTATTTGCTTGTTTCAACATTTATGTTCCACCTGACTTAGAGCTGACATGACTTGGGGTGGTTTCCAACATAATAATAAGTTAACAGTGAACATCAGTATTTTTAAAAATTACAAATAACAGCGATATAAAGGTTGCCTTTGCTCAGTGCTCATCTCTGTTTATAGCCAAAGAGCCGCACTGTCTGCATGTGCAGACGTTTCCATGGACATGTGGCAGGCATGCCTCAACACTGGAGTGCACAGAATGCTGCTCACCTGCCCACCGAAGTGGTCCCTATTTATCTACTTGCTTTCGAACTGCTAGGTTGGCAGGAGCTGAGACAGAGAGGGGAGCTCACTCTGTCGTGCAGTACCGGGAAATCGAACTCCAACCTTCCAGTCAGGGAGTTCAGCATCTTAACCACTTGAGCCACAGCAGTCCCCAGCAATATATAAATATATAAAATAATTAATATTATTACAATGTGAAAATTAGAGCCTGGTTAGTGGACGGGGGCTTGAGCGGTCTAACTAGGCAGTGTTGCCCATCTCTTGTCAATGATGTTAGGCTCACCAAAATGTCCTCCTTTGGATGCTTTAGGCCAAGTGAAAGCAGAGGGCACACATCATGGTCCACCAGCCAGTGGGTGATGTGACATTCGAATAGATAAAAACAATGGTGGGATGTTAAAAATTTTACTACCCCACCGTGATGTCATCACAGTATGGGCGGAGCTGACATAATGACATCATGATGTCATGGGCGGGGCCAAAGAAAAATAATATGCCTTAATGTAAATATAAAACAGCTGTATCTCCTTAAGGATTCTCCAACTGGAACAGCAATTGGAACAGCACAGGTGCAGCTTATTGATGAGGTAACTCCAAGACTTTGCTTAAAAACCCCAAGCCAGGCCGCCAGGCCTTTTGAGGACCTGTGGTAGTACGTCAATATAGGTAAAGGTATTAACTACACATTAAAATACACACAGACACACCACATCCAAAGGTGAGTCACTTACCCTGGGGAGCTTCAGGCTATAGGGAGCTTCAGGCTAGCAGCTTCTCTTCCTCCTCCCTGCTTGGGAGGACAGCAAGGAAGCTGTGCATACACGCCAAGCACAGTAGGCATGCATGTACACCAAGTGCTTGGCACACATGCGCAGTGGGAGAACCAGTGAAAAGGTATGTCCCGAAGGTGGTTCCCCCCAAAAGCTGCTACCAGTTCTCCAGGACACTGGGAAAAGTTACTACCAGTTCTGGAGAACTGGTGCGAACCTGTTACATCCCATCACTGGCTAAAAATCCACATCAGGTTCATTTGCAAGTGAGAAATGTCACCGTGGAGAAGTCTACCAATATGCAGACTCCTCGCTGAATAATGACTCCAAGGTATCCAAGGTAAAAAATCAATAGACTCCTCCAGAAAACCAAAACTAAATAAAAGAATGTCTCAGAGAAGATGTAGAGAAAGATTTTGAGCATTTCCTGAAGGCCTGAAGCAAGTTGGTCTCAACTTGATGGCACATAACTAGTGAAATAATGATTAAATCATCCTGTAGCTGAAAATCACGGACAATACCAACTCTCAGTAACAATAACTAAGGGATTTCTCTTTCCCAGAGAGCTTTATTTTTTGTTGTGATGCTATCAGTTTGAATAGTTGTAGGGCTAAAGTTTGAATAGTTGTAGGGCTACCATTCAGCTGCTAGATGCACAGCCAGTATCTATTTTTAAAAATTACAAGTGAATAAATATGGGCTTCTCAAGAGTAGCAACCATGGAATATTGCTTGAAGGGATAACCCTAGGCAATGATTGAACAAAGCCAAATCAGAAGATGGAGGAAGGAACTCACTGGACAAGGAACAACCTTAAAGGAGGAGATGGTTGGGGAACTCAACCTCTTCTACGTCACTTGGAGGACCCTGAATAATCTGAAGGTTGGAGTCCTTAAATGTAAGACCAACAGGCTCAAGTGGGGGCTACTGGCAGACAACAACACACTGTATGAATGTGGAGAGATACAGAATCTGGCCCATTTGTTGGTCTGCCAATTATTACCAGAAACATATACTAAGGAAGATTTAATTTTTGCCAATGACAAAGCCAAGAAGGTGGCTTAATTTTGGCAGTCCAGGGTTTGACCTAGACATGAAAGAAGAAGTAAACTTTTCTAATCTCCGAATGCATTGGGTTTTGACATCAAATTACCTTGCATGTGTTTTACTTGAATTGGTATTCTGGAAAGTATCAGCCTGTCTGATTTCCTGTAACACTAGACTAGATGGACCAAGTTTTTCATTTAATATAAGGTGGCTTCCTAGTTTCTTATCCATAACCTTTCTCTTTTCCCTCATTATTTAAGAGTTTCCATATTTAAGAAAAAATGACGGTTATCAAACAACCATAGCACAATGCTCCTTCACACACCCAATCTCTTGGAAGTGGATTACCTCTTACTGCCAGACTGAACAGGAAAGAATGATAACCAGTACTCTTTATGTTTCTACTCCACTGTCATGAACTCAGCAAATATTTGAATATTTCATTGCATATAGTTACTTAACAAGAATACAAGAATGATTCTAATGAGCCACTGCAGCTAGCCATAACTAAATGGGAACCCTAGGGCTGAAAGCATCAACCGACAACTGGTCTTGTTTCGTAAACAACACTTGCCGGATCTTCAGAATGGCACTGCCAGCATTGGTTTTATTTCTGGATTAAATGAAAACCTTGCAGGTTATCTGAGAATTTAGCATCCAGTGGTGGCGTAGTAGTTTAGGTGCTGAGCTTATTGACTGGAAGTTCGGCAGGTCAGCAGTTCAAGACCAAAGTGTGTGATGGAGTGAGCTCCCACCATCTGTCCCAGCTCCTGCCAACCAAGCAGTTTGAAAGCAAGAAATTGCAAGTAGATGAATAGGTACTGCTTTGGCTGGAAAGGTAACAGCGTTCCATGCACTTTGACACCTAGTCGTATCAGCCACATGAACGTGGAAATGTCTGCAGGCTCAGACAGTGCTAGCTCTTTGGCTGCACATGAACACTGAACCCTAGAGTCAGATATGACTGGCTTTCAAGCAAGGGAGACCTTGACCTTCAACTAAGCTTGATTTTCCAACCTTTCACTTTGCAGCTTCTTTGGTTGTTTGCCATGTTAAAAATGTCTGAACTTTCTGAATGGTTTTGAAGTACCTGTATGTAAAAGTGATTTGAGTTGTCCTTCTCTGCCTTGAGATTTGTCGATATGGGGATGGTGCAACAAACAAATGAAAATATCCCCAATTTCAGAGGATAAGTAGCTGTTACCAATAATCTTTCCACCATTCCAACTTTTCAGTCCTAATTTTCTTCCTGTTCACCTGCCCCTTCTTTCTCTTTGCCCAGCAACATTCCTTCAGAGATTGTTATGGTTCCTTAAGTAGCTTCCATGCTGAGTCCAAGGATTTTAATTTCCTCACTTTTGACATTGGGGCCTCTTGACCTGTTTCCTTTTATTGGGGGGGGGGGAGAGAATACCCCTTCACTCTTTGGGGTGTTTTTTTTAACCACAAAAGTACTTTAAAATAAAAGAAGTAGAATTTTTCCCTGCAGTGGATACTTTCTTCATGAACTCTTCTTGCATTCTTAGACTGTGTTTTGGGATACAACCACCTCTCAATGTGACTCACATAATTAGATCAATATGATTCTTCTCTTGTGTCCTGAGCAAACCCTGGACTGCTAAAATGAAGCCCCTTTATTCACTTTGTTATTGCCCAAACCCAAGTCCTCATTGGTGCATGATTCCAGTAGTAACTGGCAGATCAATAAATGAGCCAATGGATTCTGTATCTCTCCACATTCACACAGTGTGTTGTTATCCACCAGCAGCCTCCACTTGAGCATGTTGGTCTTGCATTTAAGGACTCCAACCTTCAGCCTATTCAGGGTCCTCCATGTGATGGAGGAGAAATTGAGTTCCTCAGCTATATTCTCCTCCTTTAATGTTGTTCCTTGACCAGAGAGCTCCTTCTTCCATCTTTTAATTTGGTTTTGCTCTTGTGTTCCCTCAAAACCTGAGCCAGTGAACTTGAGGCTCATATCCATTAAGAGGATGTCGAGGGTCATTCTCTTGTATGGTTGCCATAATTCTCTCCCGCCAAACCAGGACAGCCATGTGATATCATTGCATTCTTCAAACTGTGCATGTGTTGGATAGGGTTGTCAGGGAGACTCCGTGGAATCCCCATCCGGGGTGGACAGCCTTCATCACTTTAAAATAAACTGTAATCAAGAGGTTTTCCCCCCATGTGATTCTTCTCGCAAAAGACTATTCATAATGGTTCTATTTTTATTTTTATTTTATTTTTTGAATAAAATTTATTGGGCCACTCTTGAAACAACCTTTCCTACCCAGAGGTCACCTCACCCTCCCCTTTACACACTCCACTGAAGTAGACTCAGCCTCAAACCCCACACGAAGATCCCTTGGAAGAAATTTCTAAAGAGGGGCCCGGAATGGCAATGCAGTTCATGGTGCCTCCGTTTCCTTCTGGAAGGAGAAAAGCAGGAGACAGGAAGGGACTTATTTTGGAGTAGGACCTTTGCAATGGAGGATTCTTCACTTTCTGTCCACCCTGTTCCCTTCCTCTCTAGGAATACCGAACCTATGCAATTAACCCTCTGCGGTCATGTGAAGAAGGAATCCTCCATCCCAGTGTATGGTGGAAGTTTGCTTCTGAGATATGGGTATTTCTTGCTCCATCCTGGCTTTTGAGGAAAAGGGCTGAGGATGACTCCTTGTACCCCAAACTTCAAGGTGAGCCAAGGGATTTTTGCAAAAAGTTGTTTCACTGCCTCTGTGCCTTTCTTTCAGTTATCTTGCTTGCAAGTGTCTCCCTCCCCGGCGGGCTTCTCAGGGTGCTGTTTTGCCTTCATCACTTTCAAGCAGGATAATTGAAATAAAAGCAGGGAGGCAGTGAATTAACTCTTTGCAAAAATCCCTTGGTGAGGGGCCATCTTTCTTCCTATGTTCAAATTTAAAAATCTGGGACTTTTAAATGTTTTTTTCTTGAACCGGCTGGGACAGCTTGAATCCGGGAAAATCCTGGAAAACTGGAACATATGGCAACCCTATTCTCTTACTTAGTTATCTCGGCATCCACTGCTACTTCTCTTCTTATATATATCAACAAAAGGGTATGTTTTCTCAACTGGTGTTGGTTTGAGGCATACGATAAACATATGTAATTGAATGACTGTAGTACAACAGAGATCTCTTTCCCACCACCCCATAAAATGAAATACAACTGTAAGCAAAGCCATCAGTAATCCAGTAAGAAAACTCCGCTCAGGAGAAAGCAATGGGGAAACAAACAAATCTTGAAGGTTTTCTTGGAGACTTTTGTTGAGGACATTCCACACCAGTCTCTCAAGTTCTTCAGCCATGAGGTCCATCTATGGCGAGGGCCTCTCTTCCCAAGAATCTTCCTTTGCATAATTGCAAAGGAGTTGAAGTTGGAGTATTCTATATCTTATGTTCCCAAAGGTAATGGAACTTTTTTTGTTTAATGTTCTTTATCCATCCAACACAACACAACACTTCTACATTGGCCACATGGTCAACCCATGATATCTTTAGCAGACGTTGGTAGAGCTACATTTCAAAAGCTTTGATCCTTCCTTGGACAATCTTTTTCTAATGTCAGAGTTACATTCTTTGAACGAAACAACTTCAAGGACAGATTGAGGTCACTGGACATCAGGAAATTCAGCCAAGTCTCTACTGGCTTAAACAAAGACAATGGCTTCCCCAATCTAATCATTTGAACTTTGGTCACCCAGTCAGACCCTAATGATCATCACTGGGATGGAATTAATCACTTTCTGTTGCCTGTTAAAGATCTAATTTTAAACTGTTGGCAGGGATAAACTGTCGGCAGACTAGAACTGGTGCCAACAGTTGTAAATTCCCCTCGCCCAAGGCATTGGTATTACATACATCTGAAGGACTAAACTTAGAAGCTTATGGAAAATAAAATATCTCGTTAGTCTTATAGGTGGTATGTGACTTCTGGTTTCTTTTTTGCTACAACACATCTAGGCTAGGCCTCCGATTTAGTAGACTAGGCTAAATCATTGGGGGGGGGGGTGTCAGCCCAAAACACTAACCTCTTCACTTCATTGGACAATGGAGAACAGAACTGGGATTCCTCAACAAGATCTGTATAATCCCATGTTGAAGAGTTGCATTATTTATTGATTACTTCCCATGCAAGGGGAAGGTTGGAGTTCAATTCCCGTGAGTTCCCATCTCTGTCCCGGCTTCTGCCAACCTAGCAGTTTGAAAGCAAGAGATTGCAAGTAGATAAATAGGTACCGCTTCAGTTGGAAGGTAAAAAGCACAGCTGCCACATGTCCAGAGAAATGTCTTCAGACACAGACAGCACTGGCTCTTTGGCTGTTAATGGAGATGAGCACTGAGCCCTTGAGTTGGATATGTCTGGCTTTCAAACAATGGTGACCAGAACTCAGTAACTAACTAAGTAGAAAGTGAAATAGATTAATATTAAGTTGGCAATCCGAGTTTGTATTCTACAGTGCCAGGCCATGAGCTCAATGGCATATGTTATCTAGCCAAGACGGTAATGGTGTTACACCATTCCTGAGCATGTCCCCACCGGCATGAGGTGTAACATACCACTGAGGTACAGTAGTTGCAAATGATTAATTGGGATGTCCCATACTTTACTTTCTTTCATCTTTCCTTTTTTCTTTCAAAATATTACGCAGAGTAATGCGAGAACAATTGTAGATTCCTAGAACCTCAGTTCTTTGCCATGTTCATTGTGAAATGGAGTCAAGGACTGCCATCTCGTGGCTTAGAGCAAAAATTCAATGGGAAACATTTTACTGAACTTCACCGTATTGGCAGTGAAAGAATCTCCATTTACTGTAGGTCAGTCATGGAGAACCTTGGCACTCCGGCTGCTCTTGAACTTCAGTTCCCAGAAGCCCTAGTCTCTGTGAGTACACATGAATGGGTTTACTGTGCAGCTCCCATCTCTGTCGATCTTCGGTCCTCCTGGGTCAACCACTCATAGGGTTTGTCTTGCTCTCCAAAGATTAATTTTGTTCTCATTGAGTGGATGCATTTCTTTCCCCTCTATCCTTCTCCTCCCCTCTTGCCCCGCGAATCATTTCCTGCTTTCTTCCCCCCACATTAGACCTCCTTGCCACTGCTCTACTTCTGAACCTGACTCATTTGGAATTGGGTTCAGAGCTTTAAAAGAGGGTTGGGTGGGTTACCAATTAGATTTCCACTCAGAGGTCCCCACCCCACCCTCGTTGGCATAATGATTCCCAGGCCAGGTGGCCACATGCCACTCTCAACAGAAGCAATTAAGAAGCTGGACAATTTTCTCCTGGAGGTTAGTTATTTTATAGCCAATTACCCAGGCAGCGTCACCTCCAATTTGAACTATGTGTGAAGTAAGGCTCAACGGCTTGCATCTGGGCCTTCAATAGGTTCCCTGTAGCTTCAGCCATCAAGCTTATTCATCTTCACTTTGCCTCTCCCCCTTCCTGCCCAAGCTTCATGTCCACCTGCCTCCCTCTGTTTGATCCCTTCATTTGAAAAGAACTGAAATCTGAACTGGGACCTTTGTGAGCTAGGACTTGGGGGGGATTCAGTGGACAGAGGAAAGATCCATCTGTCTGTTTCTGTTTGTCACGTATGTACACATGATACAGTCCCCAACTGTGTTTTGAGACCAGCATTCAAGTAACATAAAAAATGCTACTGGTGCTGGTAAACGTATGGCACACGTGCAAGAGGGGGCACTCAGAGCATGTCTGCACAGAGTTCACCCCACGTGCCTCTCTGCCCAGCAACCCAATGGGAGCGCTCCCTCCCTCCCCCCAGCACTGAGTTTGCCCTGCCCCTCTGCCCAGCAGCCCAATGGGAGTGCTTCTTCCCTCCCCCCAGCACCGAGTTCACCCCGTCCCTCTGTCCAGCAGACCAATGGGAGCGCTTCCTCCCTCCCCCCAGCACAGAGTTCACCCTGCCCCTCTGCCCAGCAGCTCAATGGGAACACTTCCCTCCCTCCCCTGGTAAGGCAGGCAGCTCACACATGGCATGAGGGTGCAGCACAGATGGCCGTTTGGGCACTCTGTCTCTAAAAGGTTTGCCATCATTGTCATAGACCAGTGATGGCTAACCTTGGCACTCCAAGTGTTCTAGAACTTCAATTCCCAGAATCCCTGATCAGCAGGAGTGCTGACTTGGGCTTCTGGGAACTGAAGTCCCAGAACACCTGGAGTGCCAAGGTTCACCATCACTGTCATAGACTATCTCATTAGGGAATATTGTAATGTGGCTTTCATTGATGGTTTGGGCTTAGTGGATCACCTACATTTTGTCTTCAGCTTTGGCCATATAGAGCCCACCACTCCTGTTTTATTAGTGGCCAACAAGATTTTAATGTACGATTCAAGAAGAATCGCACTAAACATCTTTGCTGAATGTTTGGACTCAAACAGCCTATCTGAAATATCCCTAGTAGTTCTTTGTGGTTTCCTACCTATGCATGAACCAGTTCTGACCTTGCTCAAATTCCAAATATTAAGTGCGTTCACAACAGTGGGGTGGGGGAGCCTAGCTTTTGCAAGGCAAATTTGCAAATATGGGCTTAAAGGGACCCAAAGATTAATTCAATTTAAGGCTGGTTCCTGTGTTCTTAGTTGTAGGCACCCGTCTTCTCGCTACATGATAGTCTGAGACCTGATTATCTTGGCAATAGCAATGTTGATAATTACTCCTCAGTTCTTCCCTCTGTCATGGAAGCTGGTGGCAAATGAACTTGGAACGGGAGTCAATCATGCTGTGCATCTCAATATATCGGTAAGAAAAGAAGTGTCACAAAAAAGACCATTTATAGCCATCTTTTTTTCAGCACTATGGGGAAAGTGCATAAATTCATGGGATGGAATTGAGACGTGGCCTTCCCTTGACATGTTTATATTATAATGAAGACTCTCTGCACACCTTTAAAAAAATAAAATAGAATGGAAGCTTCAGAACATTGCTACACAAAGAAGTTCCGTCTATTAAAGACTGCCTTAACGGTGAGCAATTCAAATCACGGCACCAAATTTGGAAATGATTTTGATAATTGCTGAGCTTGAGCTCCCTCTCTCTTCCCTTCTTCCTCATTTCTATATTGTGCATTGTGTGATGCCTTGTCATAGAAATTTAAATGCCACAGATTGGAAAAAAAACTGTCATACAATAAGACTGTGTCTCTAAATTGATTTCAGGGTTTCGTGGGATGTTCTCAGCAACCTTAGACAGTAGCAAATTGGGTGTTATGGGGGGGAAAGGGTTGAGGAAAAGAGCTTAATGGAGGCAGAAGAATGGAAGAAAGGACTAAGTTCAAAGCAATGGATTTCTAGACAGGTATGCAGCCTGGCTATTCAATTTAATTATACACCGTGGGTGGAACATATTTATATCCTGCGAAATGATACAAATTTCTGTAACGCTCACATTATCACAAAGCAAGGACTGAAGTCGTCCGCTGCAGCAGTATTCAGAAATCTTTGTGAAGTTCTGGTGATCTCATCTGTAGAAAAAACCTTGCACTATAAAGGACTGAATGACAGACTAGGAGACCTGGATTCAAATTCAGACTCATTAGTGGAAAATCTGCAAGTCTGGCCAGGTTATCCTGCTATGGCAATAGAGCAGACCGTACTCCCAGTGACTCAATACTGAGTGCTGGGTAGTGGTTAATTAACCTGACAACCCTGAGGACTAACGGACTTGGCTGCTGAAATCAACAGGGGAAGGGTGATGATGGACCCCAAGTGGATTAAATCCCACTTGAATCCAGCTTGATGGAGGGCAGCAGCTTCACCCATCCCGGGCTGGGGCTGAGGAGGACTTTGTGTGCTCAGGCCCGGAAAGTGACTCATGGAACTGGATCAGTGGTATGGGTGTCATGCTGTGATGCAGAAGGCAGATGGAAGGGCACTACATTGTATCCCCAGGACAGTCTTCATGTCTAATTGCCATGAGGGTCGCCAATTTTTGGATTCGGATATAGAAGAAGAAGAAGAGAAGGAGGAGAGGAAGAGGAGGAAGAGGAGGAAGAGGAAGAGGAGGAAGAGGAGGAGGAAGAGTAGGAGGAAGAGGAAGAGGAAGAGTAGGAGGAGGAGGAAGAGGAAGAGGATGAGGAGGAGGAGGAGGAGGAAAATCATCATCATCATCATCATCATCATCATCATCATCATCATCATCATCATCATCATCATCATCATCATCATCATTATTATTATTATTATTATTATTATTATTATTATTATTATTATTATTATTATTATTATTATTATTATTATTATTATTATTATTATTATTATTATTATTTCTCCACTGCCCTTCTCACCGAAGTGACTCAGGGCAGTTTACAAGTAATAAAAGACATCACAAGAAAACGCAAACACTACCCAAAAACCTCAAATACAAACTGTTAAAATTAAAATTTAAAATTTAAATCTAAAAGCACACCAAATACTACATCTTACTAATCTTACTAATTAAAAAGTAGAGGGAGAAAGGGGCTCAGATCATCCACTGAGCTCAAGTCATTATACCTCCCGCACCCCATACCTGCCCCGCCAGCCATGTTTTTAGATTCTTCCTGAAGGGCAGCAGCTCTGTCTGTAGACGTCGCTCCATTGGCAGGACGTTCCATTGGGTAGGAGCGGACACAGAGAAAGCCCTCCTTCTAGTGCCAGAGAGATGTGCCTCTCTGGCCGATGGAACAACTAGAGAGCCTCTCCGGTCCGCTCTGGTGGGACAGACAGATATACCTCAAATGTCCTGTTAGAGTTGATATAAGTTGGATGAGGCACAACACAAGACTACAATTCAACTTCTTCTTTTATGTCCTGATCAAACCCTGGACTGCCAAAATGAAGCCACTTTCTTGGTTTTGTCGTTGGCCAAAACTAAGTCTTGAAATGTAAGTCTTCTGGGGCACACAGAAATTGCTTCCTCCTAACTTCTGGTTACATTGAGATGATGTTTGTACTTGTACACCAGAACATTCCTCTATCATTTGTCCACCGTACTTTCTGGCCCACTTTTTCCTTTACCATATTTCACCACAGGTTTTGGCAAAACTGTCTTGGTTTAAAGCAGTGTTTCAATCTATTTGTAGAATGGCATGGACTGAATTAATAATTTGCCGACTTTATTTAATTTCTTAGCTTAAATCTGCAAATAGACCTTCTAAGACCAATCTTTCATCACTGTTGAATCCCCCAGGTCACATTTTTTAAAAAACAAACAAACAATAATAATCCCACTAATGTGCTAATTAGCATGTTTAAATGCTACTAGGCTATGAGATGTAAACTAAAGCCTCAGTCTTTTTAAACATGACACTTAGAAATTCATTTTCATTATTTCCATTTTCTCAGTGTATTTTTAAATGCAGCGTTAATGCTTTTCTTCTTCTTCCTTGTCTTTGCCTATATCAACTGTTCCCATACATTTAGTAAATTAAGAAGCAATAGAAGAAATACTGCTAATTATGAATTCCAGTACTTAGGGTGCTATGATCCTCTTTAAAAGAAATGTTCCATGATTTGTTTATATAACCGAATTTAGATTTGGGGGATTTTATTAGATCTTGGGTGATCAGAATCTTAGGTTGAAAGCAATGTAAAGCTAAACAAAGCAAAAGGGACACACCTATATATTCCTTGAGCCAATTTCCAAAATTAGGTTTGGGCAATGCCATTCGTCAATCACTGAAAATCACCCTCAAAGGTGGGCTTTCAAAGTTAGGATTTATTATTCAGTTCCTTTGGTCTGATCTGGTGTTAGAAAGATTAGCAGACAAGGTTGCCACCCAGGGTGTGCCTGACAATCTTTGTGGAGGCTCTTTCTGTGCACCCCTCAGCACCCTCTGAACAGATATGAGCATCAAGTCCACGGTTCAGATCCAGGAAGTGCTTTATGGCAAAAATAAATATTCTTGAGGGTACACAAGACCAAACACAATTTAGAAGGAGGAGGAAGGAGCTCACTGGACAAGGAATAACATTAAAGGAGGAGACAGCTGAGGAACTCAACCTCCTGTACATTATTTGGAGGACCCTGAATAAGCTGAGAGTTGGAGTCCCTAAGTGCAAGACCAAACTGCTGAAGGACCTGGTGAAGGACAACCTGCTGAAGGACAACAACACGCTGTATGTGAACGTGGAGAGATCTGGCTCACTTACTGGTCTGCCGATTGCTGCCAGAAACATGCACAGATGAGGACTTAACTTTGGCCAACATTAAAGCCAAGAAAGTGGCTTCATTTTGTCAGTCGAGGGTTTGATCAGGACATAAAAGAAGAAGAAAAGTTAGAATCCCGTCCTAATTTTCTACCTTGATGCCTCTTCATCAGAACTCAGGTACTCTATCCTTCTTTGAAATACAATTCCCATCTATCCCACAAGGGGCTGCGGTGGCTCAGTGGTTAAGAAGCCCACCTTGTTAGCTGGAAGGCTGGCAAGTTGGCAGTTCGAGCCCCGGGTACTGCATGACGGATTGAGCACCCGTCACTGTCCCAGCTCCTGCCAACCTAGCAGTTCAAAAGCAAGACATTGGAAGTAGATAAAAATAAGGACCACTTTGGTGGGGAAAAGATCTTGGGGACATGAAAGGAGCCTCGTTCGGGCATCCTCTGTGAAGAGTTTCTCCAGAAAAAATCCTTTCAACCCAGAATAATTTCTGAGATGAAATTATTATCTATACAGGTGTACAGATGTCTGCCCAGGCCACCTGTATTTAAGAGACCAATCATGCCAAACAAGTCTAATAGAGGCAAAAATCTTCATAGTCAATATTGTTTAGGTAGCCGCTTGACCAAGACCCATGTAAAATCAATTTGTGACACATTGGGAATTACAGGTTGTGGGTCTAAAATTTACATGGTGGTGAAAAGCCAGTCATATCTGACTCTAGGTTTCAGTGCTCATCTGCCTGCTTACAGCCAAAGAGTCAGCACTGTCTGTGCCTGCAGATGTTTCCATGGACATGTGACAGGCATGCCTTGACACCAGAGTGCATGGAACACTGCTACCTTTTCCACCAAAGTGGTACCTATTGATCAATTTGCAATTTCTTGCTTTCAAACTACTACGTTGGCAGGAGCTGGGACAGAGGCAGGAGCTCATGCAGTACTTGGGTCCTGAACTGCTGACCTTCCAGTCGTTGTGCTCAGTGTCTTAGCCACTTGAGCTACCGCAGCCCCTGAACTATCAATTGAACTATGAACTATGAACTTCTTAACTACCTGCATCTCTGCCTACCTCTCCCATCCCATAGCAGGAAAAAACCACACCCCAATGTAGATTTGGCATATGATACCATTAAAAGCATTACCACAATGGATGTTACATCAAACCCAATTATTGGAGGGGACTGCTTTCTGTATGTGTGTGTGTGTGTGTGTGATTGTGTCCCCTTCCGTCTTTCATGCTGTGGCATTTCCTTTCCCCTGAAAACACTCCTTCACTCTGTCTAGCAATTAACTGCTTGAACAGTATAATGAAGCAATTAAGAGGTGACAGAAAAAATTAACACTCTGTTTCACATTAAAAGCCATGTGAATATTTCTTGCCAGTGTGAGTTAAAAGTGTCTTTGAAAACTGGTGTTTTCGAATGTACGTCCGTCTAGCTCTATGAGTCTCCCTCACCATCCCTCACCATCCCTCACTCCACCCCCCCACTCTCTCTCTTGTGTGTGTGTGTGTGTGTGTTAGTGCATACAACCCCAGACTCAAAAAGAATAATAACTAATTGGGAGCTATCTTATTGACCGAGGGACTCCAGTGGCTCAAGTGGCAAAGACGCTGAGCAGAAGGCGGGAGGTCAGCAGTTCAATTCCTGAGTATTCCAGGATGGATCGAGCTCCTGTCTTTGTCCCTGCTCCTGCCAACATAGCAGTTTGAAAGCAAGAAATTGCAAATAGATAAATAGGGACCACTTCAGTGGGAAGGTAAACAGCGTTCCCTGCACTCTAGCATCTAGTCATGCCTGCCACAGAACCACGGAAAAGTCTGTGAAAGCAGACAGTGCTGGCTCTTCGGCATTGAAACCAGAGATGAGCACTGAACCCTAGAGTTAGATATGATCGACTTTCGATCAATGGAAACCTTTACCTTTACCAATCGTATTAACCAGGTTATATTAATTGCTGTTTGCTCTCCTGTTAAGTGCCAGGGAAAACAAAATCTTTGTACAGTGTAGGAAGTTGTACAGAATCTTACTTGGAAGCAGCATGGGGAAAGGGAGAGAGGGGAAATGAAAACAAACTGAAGTAATGTTACCATCTTGGTAGGTGGCAATTGGAAGGAAACTGCATACTCTAGATATTGAGAGAGAGGGAACAAGTATAAACCAAGTATCTGTAAAGGTAAAAGTTTCCCTTGCTCAAAAGCCAGTTGTATCTGACTCTAGGGTTCAGTGCTCATCTCTGTTTACAGACAAAGAGCCAGCACTGTCTGCAACTGCAGAAGTTTCTGTGGACATGTGGCAGTGTGCCTCAACACCGGAACGCTGTTTACCTTTCCCACCGAAGTGCTCCCTGTTTATCTATTTGCATTTACTTGCTTTCAAACTACTAGGTTGGCTGGAGCTGGGACAGAGACAGGAGCTCACTCTGTTGTGCAGCACTCGAGTCTTGAACTGCTGACCTGCTGACCTTCCAGTCATCAAGTCCAGCGTTTTAGCCGCTTAACCACTGCAGTCCCCTGTAAAACAAGCGGCAGAGCTGAAATACCGAAGAATGACATTTACTGGCGATGGCAAAATGGGCAAAGAGATTAACATATGGTGCCAACCTAGCAGTTCGAAAGCAAGAAATTGCAAGTAGATAAATAGGGACCACTTCGGTGGGAAGGTAACAGCGTTCCGTGCACTCCGGTGTCTAGTCATGTCTGCCACATGACCATGGAAACGTCTGCAGAAGCAGACAGCGCTGGCTCTTCGGCTTAGAAACAGAGATGAGCACTGACCCCTAGAGTCGGATACGACTGGCTTTCGAGCAAGGGAAACCTTTACCGTTACCTTTTACAACATAAGCCAATACTGAGCAACACAAAGAAATGCTTCATACAAAGCCTATTCATTCCCACCTTATGTTACCAGTGACAAACAATGACAGGTATAACAAAAGAACAATCCGTACAATAAAATTAGAGCACCCACTCAAGTCAACCACTTAAGTGAATAAAACTGCAGGTTGTAAAGCCAAGTGCCATTCAATGCAGCTGGGGGAAAAGTTGCTCAAAAGTTGAAGTAAAACAGGAGTAAGTTGGGTTTGGGGCAGCACAAATGAAAGGCCATGTCGAAATGGTTTGCAGGAGAGAATATTCCAAAACTGAGGTTATTGTCAATACTTTCTTCAAGGGCCAGAACCTAGAGAATTTACTTTTTCTAACCAGTGGATTCTGATTCCAGGGAATCTATGCTTCACAAGAGAGCCAACGTTGCCACCTATTTCCATGCGATCACACCCAAAGACTCTGAACTCTGAAAACCTGAACTAACGCTGTAGGTGAGGAATGAAGAAATGTCATTGAACTTCAAGTTCTAAAGTCTCTCTTCCTCTGTCATGTTTGAAAGAGCCATCCCAACACTTCTCAAGAGAATTGGCTCTTCTGGAAACAACAACAACAAACTAAACCGTCTCCATCTCTCTCCTTCTTTCTTCTCAGACTGTGGAGCATTTTTTTAATTGAAAGACCATTCTGGTAGTTCTGTCACTGACTTTCACTAGTGGCTCATTCTCCAAGCTGTTTTGGGAGCATTTCTGTCCTTCTCGCGACACACAAAGAAGGCTTTTGACTGCTTGTCAATTGTATTGTTACCTGAAGGACTGTATCACTCTGTTTGAGCTTTCTTGGCTCTTAAGATCTTCAAGAGAGGCCCTCCATTCAGTCCTACCATCCTCTCTGGTGGGAGGGTGCCAGTAATGTCCTTCTCTATGGCTACTCCCAGGTTGTGGTGTGTCTTCTCTTGAGAAGGCAAGTTGACCTTCTCCCCGTTGTCCTTCTGGCAATGGGTGAAATTGAGCTTTTTTCAGATGGATTGTAAACATCTAATTGGGCAGTTTTCCTTCCCTTCCCTTCTTCTTCAGTCAACTACATTGCAACTGGAATCTTAACAACTTAAAGGGACTTTAAGGACTTTGTCTATGCTGTGGCAAATCATCTGTAGACTTGTTGATCATGTGGCAAGCATGACTAGCTGCCAAAGTGTACAGAATGTTGTTAACTTTCCCGCAGTACTTATTTATCGACGTGCAATGTCTTGCTTTTGAACTACTAGGTTAACAGAAAGTAGGACAGACAATGGGCGCTCATCAGACAGCATTCGGGTCTTGAACTGCCAGCCTTTCAGTCAGCAAGCTCAGCATCTTAACTTCTAAGCCACTGCAGCACTTCCATACAGAAAGTGATGAGATGTCAAAAATTTTCCTACCACAACGTGAGGTCATCACCGTGTGGGCGGAGCCAATGTCATGATGTCATGGACGGACCCAACATCATGATGTCATGATGTTGTGGACGGGGCCAAAATAAAATAAAATAAAATAAAATAAAATAAAATAAAATAAAATAAACACACACACACACACACACACACACACACACACACACACACACACACACACACACACACACACACACACACACCCTCAACCCACCCACCCAAACAACCACAACACAAACCCGTAAATAAATAAAATAAATAAAATAAATAATGAAATAAAATAAAAATTAAATAAAAATACACCATTTGCCATTTTTTAGCATTTCATTGATAGCATGGTAAAGAGAGAAATTAGAAAACTAGGATTGAAAGGGAGACAACAGAAATCAAATACAGTAATACCTCGGATAACGTTTACCTCGGATAACGCTAAAATCGCATAACGTTAAGTAATCTGGGGAGGAGAATTGGATCGAATAACGTTAAGGTCCTATGGGATGGATCGGATAACAACCGCTAAAGCCTGTGCGGTTACAATGTATCTCTATGGAGCTTTAACGTTATCCGATCCATCCCATAGGATTTTAACATGGATCGGATAACACTAAAAATCGGATAACACCAAGACTTGTGGAACCAAGTCTTAGTGTTATCCGAGGTATTACTGTACATCCATCTGTTGGACACCCATAGCAGGAGATTAAATATTAGCGAAGGGTTTCTGGTGCATTATTAAATTTGATACACAGATTGCTTTATGCTGCTAGATATTTTATATATTATATTACAGCCTTCCTGCCAATTCTCTTTAGCAAACCAGGAAGTAACCAGGTACAGTGTTTTTGTTTGCAGGTCAAAGGTTGATCAGAGACCAGACTGGGCTTTCTCAGACCCTTTGAGATTGAAAGGGAGACATTTAGAGTTAATCTGAATAATCTATTGTTGCTGGTGGCTGTGTGAAGCTGTATTGTGCTTGCTTCTTGTCTGTCATTTTGCTTGAACACACCCTTCTCCCTTTGACCCCTTAATTTGGTGTATAAAAATTGTGCCTAATTTCACTCCTTGTCTGAGGAAGTGGACTTGATCCATGAAAGCTAACTATAAAAGTATAGCAGTTAGTCTTTAAAGTGCTATAGTGTTTTTTATTTTGTTTTGTTTTGTGTTATGGTAAAGATAGTTAATCAATGGTGATTGTCACCTTGGGGTGATCATAAACCCAAAACCTGCCAACATAAAAGCCAAATAAGAATACTCCCAGATATACGAGTATACAGATGTAGCATTTCTCACTGAAATTGAATTCTATTTTTGCACCACATCAGAAATTCAACATTGAATATTGCTTCACAATTTCTTGTCCACCCCAATGGGTTGTCAATGCCCTACATTCGAGTCATTTTTCTTAAACCAAGCATAAGACTTCATCACCCTCCGTCCTGAAATATACTGGGGCAACTCTTACAAGAAGGGCTTCTGGATATTTTATTGCTGTACATAACCAAGTATTTCTTGGGCATGTGCAAATCTTCACATCAGTTCTCAATGGACCTCTTTCTGGACCTGTGAACAGATTGCATGTGGAGAATTTTTTTTTGAATGTTTACCTGCAGAACTAAAATGCTGAGAAGCCAATAAGAGAAAAGAATAAAAGAAGAACCAGTAAACAATGGTGAATTTCCACAGCTGTTTCCTAGTTATTAGTGTTTAATTAAAACAGATGCTTCTTTAGGCTTTATTTCTTTCCATCTAACCCCTGCCCTACTCAGGTATTTCGTGCTGTTGCGGTGATTGTCAGTTTCTGTTCTGCTCGACAGCTTTTTCAGTATAAATTACCAAGGTCACAGGAATTGGAAGAGAAAATAAATAAAGGAGGAGGATTTTGAGAAATTGATGTAGCACTTATGGGCTAGAATTGACTCCATAGGTTATCTTCATCACCTTGGCAGATTCCACGATACCTGCTTGTAAATCTGTTTTAATAGAATATTTAAATTCTCTGTTGAGCAGAGATTACATCTAAATTGAGTCACTGCCCATGCTTGGATTTGTAGGAAATGAATATACAGTCAAACCTCGCATAAAGAGCGACTCACTTAAAGAGTAACTTGCTTAAAGAGCAGAATTTTCTCTGAATGTCCGCTTCGCTTAACAAATAAAACCAACCAAAAACTCGCTTAGCAAATAAATCGGGGTTCGCAATCCTCCCCACAATTGGTCACTTTCAATGGTGTTTCGCTTAAAGAGCAAACTCGCTTAAAGAGCAATCCTGTGGAACGCATTATGCTCTTTAAGCGAGGTACAACTGTATTCTGAGAAAATAGCTGGCAAAAGGGGTTGGATCATTATCTTAGACTGAGGTGCACTATTGAAATAAATCAGGATCTGGTTTGTGGTTTTGTAAAGTTAATTGTATGTCCCACGGTCGTTGTGTTGTGTTTCCTTCCAGAACAACTTTTAAAGCAGTGTGGTATGTTAGTCCCGGGAAACTACACAAGCGTTTGCATTTAAAAGTGAATTGGCACTCTGGGGCTTGAAGATTTTCTGTGTCCCTCTCAAAAATATTGTTGTTCTTTTGTATTGCCATTGTATAGCGATTGCGCTATATCATTTTATCATTTTTCTAGCCATTCAGAGTACCTGTAAATCAAACCCTCAAGCATGATTTTTCAAAATAATAACTTTTCTGTCCTGTCAGTTTCCTTTCCAGTCCAGCTTTCTCATCCATACATGTTGGATCAGAACAGTGTGAATTAACTTAGTGGTCACCAAACTTGACGACTGGGAGGTCGGCAGGTCAGCAGTTTGAGACCAGAAAGCTGCACAATGGAGTGATCTCCCCCTCTCTACCCCAGCTCCTGCTGACCTAGCAAGTTCAAAAGCAAGCAACTGCAAGTAGATAAATATTTACCACTTTAGCAGGAAAGGTAAGAACATTATGTGTGTTCTGACATCTACTAATGCCTGCCGCATATTTTGCATGGCACTTGAAGAAGAGGGGTAACCTGGTAACATCGTTCTAGCTCAGGGATGGCAGACTTTATTTACACTGGGTGCCCAAACGCAACCCCATCCCACTTATTTATCACAAAGTGTCAACACAACTACAGGGGAGGAAGGAAATGCTCCCATTGGTCTGGTGGGCAGAGGGGTGGGGCAAACTCTGTGCTGGGTTGACTGAGTCCCACCTTTGGCACTTGTGCCATAGGTCAGTGGTGGGGATGTCAAAATTTTTACACCCCCACCGTGATGTCATCACAGTGTGGGCGGAGCTAACATCATGATGTCATGGGCGGAGCCAACATTATGATGTCATGATGTTGTGAGCGGGGCCAAAGAAATTTTTTTTATAAAAAATAAAATAAAATAGAAAAGAAAAAATGAACATAAACTTACATAATACAAAGGAGAAAAAGATAATACACTTTCTTTTCTGTAGTTTTTTAGATGTATTTTGTTTAAAGTTTTAATAAAAATAATTTAAAAAATAAAATAAAAATAAGCACGCGCGCGCATGCGCGCGCGCACACCCACCCACCCACCCACCCACACCACTACCACCACCACACAAACCCGTAAATTAATTAAATAAGTTAAATAAATAAATAAATAAATAAAATAAAAAATACATGAAAATACACCCACCCACCCACTTTGCTTAAAAACCCCAAACCAGGTCGCCAGGCCTGCCGTCCGCCAGGCCTTTTTAGGAACTGTGGTAGTACATCAATATAGGTAAAGGTATTAAATACACATTAAAATACACACAGGCACACCACATCCAAAGGTGAGTCACTTACCCTGGGGAGCTTCAGGCTATAGGGAGCTTCAGGTTAGCAGCTTCTCTTCCTCCTCCCCGCTTGGGAGGACAGCAAGGAGGCTGTGCATATGCGCCAAACACTGTAGGCATGCATGCACACCAAGTGCTTGGTGCGCATACACAGTGAAAAGGTAAGCCCTGAAGGTGATTCCCCCAAAAGCTGCTACCGGTTCTCCAGGACACTGGGAAAAGTTACTACTGGTTCTGGAGAACTGGTGCGAACCTTTTACATCCCATCACTGCCATAGGTTCACCACCACCAGTCTAGCTCCATTTTGGAATGTAAGAGATTGCACTTCCGTAACTATGACATCTGGTAAGGATGAATTTTGAACATCTCTGATTTAATTTCCCCAACTTTGGTGGCCCATGTTTTTCAATGGCTTGGTTTATTTTCTTCCTTTACTGGTATTTTGGTGGTCTAATAAATGTCCCGCGTCCAACTCATGTTACCTATGGGTAAGCATTTTTTGTGGGACTGTGGTGGCTTAGTAGTTAAGATGCTGAACTTGAGACCCAAATGCTGCACAACAGAGCAAGATTCTTTCGCTGTCCCAGCTCCTTCCAACCCAGCAATTCGAAATTGCAAGTAGATAAATAGGTACCACTTTGGTGGGAATGTAAACAGCATTCTGTGCACTCCAGTGTCTACTAATGGCTGCCACATGGCCATGGAAATGTCTGCAGCCACAGACAGTGCTGGCTCTTTGGCTGCAAATGGAGATGAGCACCACACCCTAGAGTCAGACACGACTGGATCTCGAGCTGGAGTGATTTCCTGACAGAATGAAGGGCCCCTTTAAGCGAGATTGCCCCTTGCAATGTGAACTTTTCTGGGGCCGCCATCAGACACATGCCTTTCCTTTCACCTGACCTTTAAATGCATTTTACAAGTGACCTTAGATATCTTCTCATGGAACATGACCATCTAGTGAGAGAATAAATTATTTTGATCACTCTTTCAGCTGCTGCTAATGTCATTGATCCTGGTTGCCAACCCTAAAATGAGTTTTTAGGATGTGAGATGATCCCCTTTGCCTATCCATAGCAAGTTTCCCTAGCCAAGCAGATACTTGAAACCAGGTCTCTTGTGATCTAGTCTGAGAGAGGTCCAGGCCGAGGCCCCTCCAATATTGGGTCCCTCAGGGCTTGGTAGCAGTGATGGGATGATAATTTTTTTACTACCACACCATGATGTTATGGACGTTGTGGGTGTGGCCAATGTCATGATATCATGACATCATGGGCAGAGCCGACGTCATGACATCATGACATTGTGGGCAGGGCCAAAAAAAAAATTGAAATAAATAAAATTAAAACACACACACACACACTCAGAACACACACACGCACCCCTCAACCCACCCACCCACCCAAACAACCACAACACAAACCTGTAAATAAATAAAAGAAATAAAAGAAATAAAAAAATAAAATAAAAATTAAATAAAAACACACCCACCCACCCCAAATGCAAATAAAACCCCCAAACACAAACCTGGATCACTTACCCTGGGTCGACTCGTCAGGCAGCAGAAGAGGCTGTGGTGTGGTGGCACGGTGGTGCAGCGGCAAACCGTCGCAGTGGCCAAGAGCCGCGCCGCACCAAGGAAAGGCTGCCGCCACCGCCGCCTTTGATATTGTTGAAGTTTTTATATGATATGTTAAACCACCCTGAGTTGCCTTGGTAAGGAGGGTCGTATACAAATTCGAGTAAATAAATAAATAAATAAATAAATAAATAATAGTCTATCCACCAACTGGCCCTCAGTTCTGGCATTTTAGTAGAGTCTAGGGTAGAGGGAAATTTCCCATTTCTTGTTCTCTGTAGGCAGGTCTAGCAATCAACAGTTCTCAACTGGAGGCTAGAAATTTTATTTGACAGTGCAACACTGGCCGCTTGTGGCAGAAAAATAGACTTGCAAGAAATACCAATTTTTTGGGAATAGTAGCTGTGTTAGTCTGTGGTTCAGGCATATCAGAAAACAAAATAAAATAAACAAAACAAAATAAAAAATAAAATAAAAAATACTGTAGCCCTTTAAAGACTAACTGCTATATTTTTATTGTTCGCTTTCGTGGATCAAGTCCTCTTGATACCAAGTCACATAATTCCATAAGCAAACAAAGACAACAGTGTCCACAGACTTACACTTGAAGATATTATCTAGCTTCTTCATTACTGCCCTTCGGAGGCTCATGCGCCTTCTGATTTCTTGGCTGCAGTCCTCATTTGGATTTTTCTTTCTTTTTGTGTCTCGATCAAACTCTGGACTGCCAAAATAAAGCCACTTTCTTGGCTTTGTCATTGGCCAAACTTAATTCTTCATTGGTAGATGTTTCCAGTCATAACTGGCAGATCTGTAAATGAGCCAGATTCTGTGTCTCTCCACATTCACACCATGTGTCGTTCTCTGCCAACAGCCATCATTTGGTCATGTTGGTCTTGCATTTAAAGATTCCGACCCTCAACCTATTCAGGATCCTCCAAATGACATGGGGGAGATCTTCAGTTATATCCTCCTTTAATGTTGTTCCTTGATCCTTTAATCCAATTTAGATTAAAGACATGCAATAAGATTTTCAATTTTTAAAATAATTTCAATCAGTGTTGGTTTACCATTGAGCAGTTGTTTACTTGCCTACGTGACTTCAATTTAAGTTCAGAAATGCTTCTTGGTTATTCTGTTTCTTCTCCCAATGTGGGACTAAAAAGCTGCCTTGTTGATGACGTTTTCGTGGTCTAATACAGGGGTTTGCAACCTATGGCCTGTGGGCCTGCCCCAGGCTGCAGCACCATTTCATGTGGCCCTTGTTGCTGACTCCCCCACCACCACCAGAAGTGGAGACCTTTACATAATTTTGTAATTTTCATAATTTATGGTAGTGCAAATGCATCCGCAGCTGTCATAAACACATTTACAACAGTGTTTTATGGCAGTGTTTACAGAGGGGGGAACCACCAGTCCGGCCCGGTCAGGTGTCTAATACCCCATGTCTAATAAATGCATTTCATAACACTATTAAAAAAATTTCAGCTGTGTTCGTGTTTTGGAAGGAATTTGTTACAGATAATAAGCTAACCTGCTGTCATTAATCCCCTTGTGACATATCTAAGATATAACTCAGTTACATTAATGAATAAGGGAAAGTAAGATAGTGTGACACCTTTTGAAATATGACCATATATCTGTTCTTGTTATTTTTAGGGCAGTGTCTAGTATGTTTTATACCACAAGCTGGTGGAGTGTACTATTATTTTGAAAGAAATTAAGTGAATGGTAACAATTTTGGGAAAGTTAAAACTTGTTGCATTTGTATTAGATAGCAATCCATGCACACACAGAAACTCACAGGCTTTGATGTTATGAAGGGTAATAAAGTGAGCATCTTTGTTCAGTAACTTGGATAGCTCATATAAAGTCCAGGCTAAGATCCAGAGTCGACTCCATGCTGTGCCTTGACATCACAGTCACTGGCAGGGACTGACAGGCTGGCAAGTAACACGAGCACCAGGACACAGGACAGCAGGCCAAACAGTAAATGTGTCATAGTCCAGAATCCAAGTCCAAAATCAAACCCAAGGTAGATAGGGATGCTGCTCTTGCCC
Source organism: Furcifer pardalis (assembly GCA_030440675.1). Taxonomy (NCBI): domain Eukaryota; kingdom Metazoa; phylum Chordata; class Lepidosauria; order Squamata; family Chamaeleonidae; genus Furcifer; species Furcifer pardalis. The sequence continues at coordinate 32,505,995 of CP126899.1, read as the reverse complement.
AGTCTGGCCTGGGGAGAGGCAGCTACAGCTGTGTCGGGCTGGCGGCTACAAAGACCTCGCCACCGCCCGACACCGAACTCCAGACGGTGCTCTCGCCCAGTCCGGCATGGGGAGAGGCAGCAACAGCTGCATTGGGCTGGCAGCTACAAAGACCTCACCACCGCCTGACACCAAACTCCGGACACTGCTCTCACCCAGTATGGCCTGGCCAGAGGCGGCCACCACCACTCGGACTTCTTCGCCTGGCGGCCAGGAGGCATGGGATCTTGTACGCTTATAGCATACAATCGCATGAGGAAAGGCTGCCTAGCCTGCTATCACAATTTTAGGAATGTGAGGGTCCCTTTGTCGTGACTTCACATGAGGGTGAATGCCCATGCGTGGGGCTTTTTATATGGTACCTGGTTCCTCCATTCTACACCGGTGGCCACTAATATGGTCGCCCGCCTGGGGGGTAGGAGCAGGAAATCACATGCCCTCATTATACCAGGCACTGTATCCAGTGAATGTATTTGTTTTTAAGTGATATCAGAAGTATATTCGTATCTTACCTTGGGTACTTTGCAGTCCTTATTCAGTGAGGAGTCCTTGTATGAGTAGATGTCTCCACAATGACATCCTGCGCAACTTCTGTCCATAGCAATCTGTCCCTGGCAGTTCTTCTCCATGTTGGACCAACATTTTTCTTTTTCTAAAAAAATTAAATTTAAAATATTGTAAAAAACATACATCAACAAAAGAAAAACACTTACACATAATGTAATACTACAATACAGTACAGTAAAACCTCATATAACACTAAAACCTGGTTCCACAAGTCTTCGTGTTATATGATTTTTCGTGTTATCTGATCCTCTATGGGATCCATAGAGATACATTGTAACCACACAGGCTTTCGCGGTTGTTATCTGAAGCATCCCATAGGATCTTAATGTTATCTGATGCAATTCTTCCCCCCAGATTCCTTGATATGCGATTTTCGTGTTATTCGATACTAATGTTATATGAGGTATTACTGTACATCCATCACCTGGGGGACAATACCTCTTTTCCAAAATTGTTGTTTAACACAATTGTACAAGTTGCATAAGTCTTTGTTCTTTCCTGTCTCCAAAATGTCCTATGATCATGTCCAGGTTTAGATTTTCCCAACACAAATTCAATAAATTCTTCCTAAATGTCAACAAATTCATTTTTTTCTTAATAATACTTTTTTCACTTTTAAATTCACATGTTAATCTAGCATTAATTGCCATGCTCCATAGTTCTCTGTACCACTCCTCCAACATTTTTCTTGAGAAAAATCTTCCCATCTACGCAGTGGTCTTCCTCTGGGTCTTTTGCGAGCTCTTGGATACCAATTCATTATTCTGGCACTCAATGTATTGTCATTCGTGCCTGAAATGTGACCAGCTCACCTTAATTTGTTCGTCAGGGTTGGGGTTGGGGTTGGGGTTGGGGTTGGGGTTGGGGTTGGGGTTGGGGTTGGGGTTGGGGTTGGGGTTGGGGTTGGGGTTGGGGTTGGGGTTGGGGTTGGGGTTGGGGTTAGGTATTCTGTTGCTATGTCTGTTAGCAGTGATCTTGCTCAAGCAAAATAAAATAAAATCAACATATGGCATTACAGCTCATTGTTAAATAGGGGGCAGCATTGATTAATTTTTGAAGCAGAAGAAACTATGTTGGTAAAGAAAAACAGGTAATGCACTTCACAGATACTGGTTAACACTGTTATTGCAAAGATGCAGATGCCATCCTTTCACTTGGTGGCAAAGACCAAAAACAGGCACTCCTATGCCAGCAAGCTTTGACAAATCTAGGCAGCACAAAACTAGACATCAGCCTGCCAACAGAAGTCCACATAGTTAAAGCAATGGTCTTTCCAGTAGTCATGTCGTCGACTGCAACTCATATCCAAGGATGCATTTTTCCCCCTGAACAAAGAAAAATGTCATCGACATGAATTTAAGGTGGAGCCCACCTTTGCCATGAATGGCTGGACTTCCCACTATGGCGATGGAGTAGACCGTACCTGCGACTCAATGCCGAGTGTCTGAAGCTGGGACAGAGACGAGTACCGATCTGCTGACCTTTCGCCTTCCAGTCAATGTCTTAGCCACTTGAGCCACTGCAGTCCCTAACATGTCTTCAAATGTAAGGGATGGTGTCTGGCCAGGTTATCCTGCTATGGCAATAGAGTAGACCCTATTGCCAGTGACTCAACATCGGGTGTCAGGTGTTCCCTAAAGGAGCCAATGACTATGGGTGGATGTGCCCCTTTAGGTGGGGTGATGGTCCCCTCAGTGGAGGAAATGCCACTGGAAGCCATCATATTGGGCCCAATGGCAAAATGAGCAGAGGAGGAACTCTGATTCCCAATGGTCATGGAGGTGGAAGAGGCCATGCCAGATGGACTGGCTGTGAAGGCGCACCATGTCAATATCCTCAAGGCTGTGGCAGCCCATTGCTGTCCCTGTGGTGAATCCTGCATGTCTCATTTCGGGAGATGGCTCCGAGAGCATAGTGTGTGGGTCACTTCATGGCAAGTAGCAATGTATGGCTGCGAGAAATGGACCATAAGGAAGGCTGAGCGCAGAAGAATAGATGCCTTCAAACTGTGGTGCTGGAGAAGACTTTTGAGAGTTCCCTGGCCTGCCAGAAGATCAAATCAGTCCATCCTGAAGGAAATCAACCCTGACTGCTCCTTGGAAGGACAAATACTGAAGCTGAAACTCAAGTACTTTGGCCACCAAATGAGAAGAGAGGACTCACTCAAGAAGGCCTTGATGCTGGGAAAGACCAGGGGCAAAAGGAGAAGGGGCAACAGAGGATGAGATGGTTAGACAGCATTGTTTACATGGTGGGCTTAGATCTGAGCAGACTATGGTGGATGACAGAGGTGCCTGGTGTGGCATGGTCCATTGCGTCACAAAGGAATGGACTCTACTCTGTGACTGAAGAACAGCAACATGATAAAATGATACACAGTGAATCTGGGATCATCCATTCAAATGAAAGAATGGGTGGATGAGAAAGAGGAGAGAGAGAAAGAACAGTTTCCCATGCTGTGTCATGAAATTATGGAGTGTGCTTCCATGTGCTCTGTTGATGAAGGCCACCATGGACTGTGGATCAGACAAATTAATGGGGGATGGACACCAGCTAGCAATGGTGGATTTAGGCCAAGTTATCGGGGAACCAGCTTTCTCAGGGAATCATTTGCATCCCAAGATGAGTAGGTAGGCAAAACAAACCTCAGATTGAACAGCACTGCAAAAGGGTTGATTTTGTTGTATGAGTTGGCTTTCAAGCCTTGATGCTCATTCTTCTTGTCTGGTTCCAGCCTGCCAATTTGACATCAAGTGCCTTGTGTTGCATTTGATTAGCATGGGCGTAATGAAAAGAGGCAGCTATGAGGAGACAGTTGATGGGTGCATGAACTTGAGCCCGGCCTGCCATCTGAAGAAGGCATTGATCAGCACACAGCGTTGCCCTGTGATCCACAGTCAAGCTTCCTGAATACATACCTGCTGTTTTGCTTTTGCTGCTTGACTGATTTCTCCTGAGACATACCAAGAGTCCATAGCTAGGACTTTAAACAACAGCTGATCTTGGGACTTAGATTCTGGCCCTGCCATCTCAAGGAAGACAAAGCTATTAACCGATCCCCTTATATATGAAACCTCTCAAATATATAAAAATATATGGCTGGATAGCCTTATGTTTTAGGTACCTGGTACAAAGTCAGAGGTTGGGAGTTCGATTCTTCACGGTGCCTCCTGGGAGAAGAACCAGCCTGTGTAGACAAGGGTAAACTGCATCACCCCAGCGCCCCCCTCCCTCTGGAAGTGGGGAAGGATAAACCACTTCTGCGTATTTCTTTGCCCAGAAAACTTGGGAAATGTTGCCAAAAACCAGCATTAACTTGACAGTGTGCAATTATTATGATTATATATATATACATATATTCCCCCTCAGTTTGCCTCTGAACATTTGCTGAAGAGTGTGAATGAGAAAATGCTTGCTTGTGGTCTTCACAGGTGCATTTGGCGCTTCATTCCGGGAACATCGCGTCTCTCTGTGTAAGCTCTTTGATCTGCTTCGACACGCTCCTTAAATTTGCCTCTGCAGCTGGCTTCGTTTTGTGTTCCCAGAAGACATTAGTCACATGTCACAATATAGGCACGGAAACAGTAAATCTTCATTTCTAATCAATCTCACACGCAAGACGGCCCCAGTAATACTGTTAGCATGCCGTTGGCAGCAGCAAAGAGCCTTTAAGCACAAAAAGACATCTGTTTTTCCGAGCACGAGCTTTTCATCTATATGTTACCTCTATATGTTAGGAAATAGCTTGCTTCTGTTTTTTTTTTTAAAATGTGAGCTTTCATTGATCAAGTCCACTTCCTCAGAACCACCACAAAAAGCTCACCTTAAAATACAGCAGTTAGTATTTATACTGCCACAATCGTGTTGTCGTCGTAATTATTTGGTTTTTACTTTTCTGTTGCGTTTCTTGTCTGATGTGTATGCACAGACTAACTGGCTGCCATTCTGAAATCTGTTCTGAATCAATTGCTAGTTCCCCTGCAGGAAGGAAAAATGTACCAATATACCGAGCAGTGTCCCTCCAAATGTAATTTGCTGATAGACAGAATTTATACATCCTTTTCCAGCTCAGGATGTTGAAAGTAAATGAGCTCTTTTAACTCACCAAGTTTAGCAGAGTAGCTCAACAGGACTGATTCAAAGTGAATATGTAGAGGAGTGTTTCCCAATTTTTGGTTTTTGAACCTCAGTTCCCAGAAGCCTAGGTCAGGGATCTGCAAACTTGGCTCTCCAGGTGTTCTTGGACTTCAATTACCAGAAGCCCAAGTCAGTATGCCTGCTGATCAGGACTTCTGGGAATTAAAGTCCAAGAACATCTGGAGAGCCAAGTTTGCAGATCCCTGGCCTAGGTCAATTCCCCAAAGCACTGATCAACGTAAGCGTCTGGGAACTGAAGTCCACCAGTGTTCCATAGAACGTAGTTTGGGCAATTTTGAGCTATATCAGGGGTGGCCAAATTTTTCATGCCAGGGACCTGACCACTTCCCTGGACAGCTGATCGAGCCAGTCATGTGGTTCTTCCTGCTAGAAGTGGAAGTAAAACATGCCCTCGCATGTGCATAAATGCACCCACAGCTGTCGCAAACTTGCCCACTTCCAGTAGAGGTGAGCGCGGTATGGGCAAGATGATTTGGCGTCATGGGCTGGATCCATAATTTATCCGCCCTGATCTATAGCATTGTCATATTGGTCTCCCATAATCTAATTGTGCCTGTGAGGTTTCTTGATCATAAAAATCAGAGCTTTCAGCCAGCAGTATTTTCTCTAGTTTTGAGAAATATTCTTGATTAGTGACATCCAATTTGACAATCCCAGGAAGAATTTTTAAAATTGAAGTGAATAGGAAAAGACAACCTTGCATGTTAACATCTTGATGTTTACTTTCTGAGATGTTTTTTCTTTCAGCCTATACCTAACACAATCCTAATTGCAGCTCGATGAAGTTATATTCTTCGGCCAGCAGATGAATGGAGAAATGAAGGAGGAAACAAGTAACGTCAAGTCAGATGCAGGTACAAATTTCGCCCAGGGTAAGGTTTATGGACCCTAAGCGCTGTGGTGGCTTAGTGGTTAAGATGCTGTGCTTGATTACTGGAAAGTCAGCAGTTCAGCAGTTCAAGACCTGAGTGCTGCACGATGGAATGAGCTCCCATCGTCTGTCCCAGCTCCTATCAACCTAGTAGTTTGAAAGCAATAAATTGCAAGTAGATAAGCAGGTACCACTTTGCCAGGAAAGGTAACAGTGCTTCTTTTGCTCTGGTGTCTAGTCATACCTGCCACATGACCACAGAAATGTCTGTAGATGCTGTAAACTGAGATTAGCACCACCCACTAGAGCTGATTGGCTTTCAAGCAAGGGAGACCTTGACCTTTACTTAGAGTTGACCCTGAGAGATATTCAGCATCTTTAGGCTGGAAGAGGTTTTGATTCAGCTGGTCTGGGGTCATTTCACTTTTCTGAGCCAACATCTTTGTACTTGATGTCCATAACACCAATCGCTTTACCTTGCCCAGGTCTATGTTGTTGTCCAAGCGGAGATGAAGATGGCTGTCACAAGAAGGAAAATGCATGCAACTCATCTATTTAAGACAGTTTTCCTAAAGAAAGTGAATCTTGTGTAGCAGGTAAACGAATTAAAAAAAGGTTCACAGAGGATGGCTGGAAAATGGGACATTATATAACTAGGGGAGACATTCTTGATGATGTATATCGGAAAAATTCTTCCAAGCCAGGCAGGGACTATTTTTAAATCCATCATTCATCCAGACAGACTCTCTTTTCCAATTAGAGTTATAATCTTTCAAGTTTGAAAGACCTCAGAGCACTCTAGTAAACCTAGGGTTGGTGCTGCTGAAACTTTCAGCAACTTCAAACGCATACTCTAAGCATGCCATCAGAAGAACACGCTTCGTAGATCATGTGGATGCCGATGGTTTGTTGTTTAAGCCATGGGCTACACAATATGGCTTGTCTTTCCCATTTCTTTCCTCTGCCCTCTTTATCTGATCTTGTTTCAGGTTGGGCTGTTGGGGAAACAAGCCAGGTATCAGCATTGCAGTGGTTAAAACGGCTGTACGGTAGCCACAGCTACTGATGTTGTGAGTTCGATTCAGATGAAGTGCAAGGTTGACTTCTGAGGTCAGAAAAATGAGGACCCAGCATATTGGAACCAAATTACTTATTTCTTTTAAGATCAACCTATTCATTCTCCTTGCTGTCCAGGGTACTCACAAAATTCTCCTCCAACACTGTATTTCAAATGTGTCTATTCTTCTGCGCTCATCTTTCCTAATGGTCCAGTTCTCACAACCATACATTACTACCGGGAATACCATTGCTTTGACTATGCAGACTTTTGTTTGCAAGGTGATGCCTCTACTTTTGACTATGTTCCCCAGGTTTCTCATTGCTTGTCTCCCAAGCATCAGTCACCTTTTTATTTCATTGCTGCAATCACCATCTGCAGTGATCTTGGATCCCAAAAACATAAAGTCTGTCAGTGCCTCTACTTCTTCCCCATCTATTTTCCAGGTACTGATAGGGCCTGTTGCCATGATCTTGGTTTTCTTGATATTGAGTCTCAAGCCAGCTTTTGCACTCTCTTCTTTCAACCTAAACAGGAGCTTCTTTAGGTCTTCCTCACTTTCTGCCATTAGGGTGGTGTTTTGATCCCATATTGTGATTCCTCCATCCCTGCATTGCGCATTATGTGCTCTGTGTAAAAAACCTTGTAATAATTGACTTAATGGCATGCAATTATTAACATGAGTTCCCTTCCCTCCCGTAAACTTTCAACTCAGTCCAGCTTCGAGGCCAGATGGAGTTCCTAAAGCTCTCTTGTTCTGCAGCAAATTTATATCCATGCCCTTTGCCTGACATTAGAGAGAAGTTCTTCCCCCCTGTTTTGCTCTTCTCTATTATGGCAACTTTTGCTTGCTATTAGAGCAGGGGAATAAATCAAGGATGGCAAAATCAATGAATGAATCAATCAATACTCGAGAGGATTTGCATCCAGCAAAAGGGCAACAGCTATCAGTCTTTCTAATGCCCTCCTGACAGGGCGATCGGAGGAAGCTTGAATCACACCTCCGTGCGGGGTGGAAGGCTAAAAATAATCCAACGTGTTAGAGACCACATCAGCTCAGCGAGGAACAGCCATCCCTCTGATTAAGCGTTGACCAAGACTTGTGGAGATTAATTTGCTAAAAATAGCTGCCCCACTAATCAAGTTTTATTTGCACAGAGAGTAGATAAGTGCACCACTAGCATGAACATCCTCCTCCCTTTCTTCCTTCTTAGGTAAAGGGTAAAGGTCTCCTTTGCTCAAAAGCCAGTCATAGCCAACTCCAGAGCTTGGTGCTCATCTCTGTTTATAGCCAAAGAGTCAGCACTCTCTCCGTCTTCAGATGTTTCTGTGGACATGTGGCAGGCAAGACTAGACACCGGAGTGCCTGGAACACTGTTACCTTCCCACCAAAGTGGTCCCTATTTATCTACTTGCAATTTATTGCTTTTGAATTGCTAGGTTGGCAGGAGCTGGGGCAGAAACGAGAGCTCACTCCGTCGTGCAGGACTCAAGTCTCAAATTGTTGACCTGCCAACCTTCCAGTCATCAAGTTCAGAGTCTTAACCACTAAGCCACCACAGTTCCTTCTTATGCATTTCCCCCCAATGCCCTAAATCTGTGCCCTAGACTTACTCAAGCAAGCAGTGTCCCTTTTCATACTTTCTTCCACTTCCTGGAAGACTTCGATACATTACTTTGTATAGAATTCTTCTATTCTTCCAAATTTTCCCTTTTAATTCTCCATTTCTATGGGGTTCTTGGCATATTTACAGGGCTCAATATATGTACTAGCAACAATTCATCTTTAGAAACAAAGAGTCATTTAAGCATGAAAGGGTCTAATTAGTACAAGGTGGCTTGTCAAACAAGGGGATGCAGTGGTTAAGATCCTGAGCTTGACTCTTGTGTGGTCAGAGGCCAGCAGTTCAATACCTGAGAGCCTCATGATGGAGTGATCTCCCATAGTCTGTCTCAGTTCCTGCCAATCTAGCACTTCAAAAGCAAAAAAAATGGAAGTAAATAAATAGATACCACTTCAGCAGGAAAGGTAACAGCATTCTGCATGCTCCAGCATCAAGGCTGGTCACGTGACCGTGGAAACATCTGCACACAGCACTGGCTCTTTGGATGTAAACAGAGATCTCTCAAATGGACATGGGTGGCTTTTGAGCAAGGGAGACCTTACTAGCTTGTCAAACATCTTGTTGGTTTCATGAGTGGTCATTAGCTGATGAGCATAGGCTTCATCGATGAGTACCATTCTTCAACCATGAATCATATCTCCAGAAGACTAGTTTATTTCTTCTTCTGATGAACTTGCAATTTATAAATTTTGCATGATATTTTCACTTCCAAACTAAACAAAGCAGAAGGGAAGAAACAAGGGGAGGGTAAAAGTGAGCTAATCTGACATACCGTTGTTGGCATACTGGAATCAATCAGCTAAAAGTTTAGCCTAGTCAAGTGATGGCAAACCTTGGCGCTCCACCTGTTCTTGAACTTCAATTCCCAGAAACCCAAGTCTTCGTGAATAAATGCAGTAAACCCATTCGTATGGATTCACAGGGACTTGGGCTTCTGGGCATTGAAGTTCAAGAACACCATTATGGGCCTAGTTTCATCCACCCCTCTTTTCAACACCAGATGGGACCAGAAAATTAAATCTTCTAAAATATGTAGAACAGTGGTTCCTAACATGATGCACATGCCCCACAGGGGGAATTCAATTCCCAGAAGCCTAGGTCCATACATTGGCTGATCAGTGCTTTGGGAAATTGACTTAGGCTTCTGGGAATTGAAGTACAATAATGAAATGTTGAGAAAACATAGAGGAACAGGGACTCAGGTTGTGAGAGGCCCAGGCTACTTCCATTTGTTGAGATTCCTGGTATATTAAGAAATGACAAAGTGCTAAATCAAGAGAGAAACATTTTGGTATATTTCAAATTTGAGGTCCTCTGCAGAAGTGAGGTCTAGACCAAATAGTCCTTTCCATAATACTAGGCATACTTTACATATGTGTGTTGGAAAATCATAGTTGTAGAGCAGTGATGGCACCTTGGCACTGTTCTTGGACAACAAAATCAGGGCTTCTGGGAATTGAAGTTCAAGAACATCTGGAGTGCCAAGGTTGGCCATTACTGCCCTAGAGCTTCTGGAGGTGTGGTTCTTCTCTCTCTGTGTGTGTATATGTACATACTTTTTTTTTTTGCTGTTTTGGGCTCAGAAGAATTCACATTGTGTTTTGTAGGGTATTGTGTGATGGATTTCATGTCTGCAGGTCTTGTCTGATTAGGAGAGGCATGTCTGCCTATTTAAACAGAATGTTTGCATTAATCTCTCGTAACCATATTAAGTCAAGAGCTCGGAATCATGCTAATGTGATGATTTTGATGAAGGCCGGAGAAGAGGCGAGGGGTACAAAGTAAGTCTAGATAAATATTTTATGTTCTTTTATTGATTCAGCATTGCTAGCAAATGTCATTGTAAGTGCTTAAAGGCCAACGATGGTCTGGGCGGCAGCTTTGTGGAGCCAATCTTTGTCAATGATGGAGAGTTTATCTCATAAACAGCCTCCTGGGAACCGTCCTTTCAGACAGTACAACTTTACAATTAGAAGTGTAAGTGTGGGTGTGTCTTGGCAGGAGAAAATAGTTCTGCAGTCAAGAATGAGCATATTTTGGCATAAAACTAGCAAATGAGTGAAAATCTACTGCCAAGTTACCTATAATTCCTTTTTGCAATAATAAAGATATAATAGTTCAAGTTTTAAAGCTTAATGGCTGGTAGGCAGGAGGCTACTTTATTGGTGTAATGCCCAATATTTTCCAGGTGATCCCTCTATGGACATAGAGTAGACCAGACTCTACTGTCAGTGACTCAATGCTGATTGTCAGGTGGTGGTTAACTAACCTGACCACCCTGAGGACTAGTGGCCTTGGGTGGCAAAGTCCATGGGGAAGGGTGATGGTTCCCAAGTGGATGAAATCCAACTTGAATCCATCTTGATGGAGTCCAGCAGCTTCATCCATCCTGGCTTGGGGCTGAAGAGGACTTTGAATGCCAAAAGAGCTCAAGACCAGAAAGTGACTCGCAGAAATGAATAAGTGGTACAGTTGTCACGCTGTGATGTGGAAGGCATATGGAAGGACACTTCATTATATGGTTTCCAAGACAATCTTAATGGCTGATCGTCATAATGACAATCAATATTCGAATGTGGATATGGCAATTGAAGAAGAAGAAGAAGAAGAAGAAGAAGAAGAAGAAGAAGAAGAAGAAGAAGAAGAAGAAGAAGAAGAAGAAGAAGAAGAAGAAGAAGAAGAAGAAGAAGAAGAAGAAGAAGAAGAAGAAGAAGAAGAAGAAGAAGAAGAAGAGCCTTTTGCATACCTTTGTAGCTTGGAAGTGTCTATTTTGAAGTTTCTATTTTTAAGCAATGCCAGAAAAACAAAATAATGCTTTAATGTCTATGTGCTGAAAGATTTGAGACCCAGTTTATGTATGAAGGCAACAGCTATCATGTTTCTCAACGCTGTATGTTTAAAAAAAATACACTTTCAAAAAATTGTAAAACATGTATTTTGTCCTTTTGGCTGGCCAGAAATAAGAGGAAACAATAACTTCTGCCTGGATAAAGTTGCCTCCAGACTCTGATTTTAGAAGTGATATCCTCAATTTCACTCAATGAAGTTCAGTTTTGTGCATTATTCCTATTCGCTTTTTGTTTGCGACATGTGAAGTACAAATATGGAATTTCATAGCTTGGTCTACTTTATATACTAGAGCAGCGTTTCCCAAACTATGTTCCGCAGAACACTGGTGGACTTCGATTCCCAGAAGCCTAAGTCAGTCCATTGGCTGATCGGTGGTTTGGGGAATTGACTTAGGCTTCTGGGAATTGAAGTACAATAACCAAAAGTTGGGGAACACTTTAGTAGAGGACCATAATGTTTTTTTTCTGCTCCCATTTCCCCCGAAGCTTGTAGAAGGCTACTTATCTATCATCCACCAAATTCATTACACTCCACTGTCACACTAGTTTTTCTCAGCCCAGCAGGCATTTTTAAATAAAGGAGGAGAGAACAGCTTTTTCAGAAACCACACTGTTATACATCAAGATTATTAAATTGCAGTCCCAATTTTACAATTAACAAGTATATGAAAGTGTTGAGGAAAGGCAGCATTACATCAGTCTGTCAACTAAAAACTTTTTGAAAAGAATATAGACCTCAAGAGGGGGGGGGAATGGATCACTCTATATTGGTTTTAAATTGTTGCCGATGCTGACATGTGAATCGCCCTGGGTCCCTTTGGGGAGGAGGCCAATAAACAAATTTAAACAAACAAACAAACAAACAAACAAACAAACAAACAAACAAACAAACAAACAAACAAACAAACAAACAAACAAACAAACAAACAAACAAACAAACAAACAAACAAACAAACAAACAAACAAACAAACAAACAAACAAACAAACAAACAAACAAACAAACAAACAAACAAATTTAGTAGGATTAGGAATTTTTTGTTTTTGTTTAGAATGATAAAACACTGAATCTTCTTGAATGGCCACTTCAGATTTCCATCTCAGATTTCCTGGCAGAACATTTGGGAACACTCCGTGAAAGCTAAAGAGGTGGCTGAGCTTCTAGCTTCCTACATTTAGTTTAGTAAAAGGTAAAGGTCTCCCTTGCTCAAGAACCAGTCATATCCGACTCTAGAGTTTGGTGTTCATCTCCGTTTGTAACCAAAGAGTCAGTGCTATCTGTTGCTGTTTTGACTGTAAGCCGCCCTGAGTCGCCTTGGCGAGTGGGCGGCAATAGAAATCTGAATAAATAAATAAATAAATAAATCTGCATTTGCAGACATTTCTATGGACATAAATGAAAACAGCAGCAGCAACAACAAAAATGGAAATCCTAATTGGTGGTGCCATTTCAGCTCATCAAAACATTTTGCATCAGTTAATTGGCAAAACATCGTCCGTGCATACAACTTTAAGTTCCTTCTGTGTACGAGGGTGACGACATATAAATGAGACATAAATGAAGTTCATTAGGCCAGCGTATTTGTTGTTGCTGAGTTCATTCCTCGAAGCTGAAGAAGCCAACTCTTGGACATAATCAGATTCCTGGTTTCATTTTCAAGATCAAGCTAAAAATATTGAAGAGATTTAACAACATCTGAACAAGATCTAGCCTCTTTAGACACACAGAGTGTTGGGGTTTCCAGCTCACTGTTTTAACCATAAGTCAAAAACCTGATGCCATTCTAGCTATGTTTTCTGGAAGCTAAACCAGTGTAGGAAAGGAAAGGAAGAGGAGAAACTGGAATAAGAAGGTATATTTTCTGGTAACGAAGCCCTTGAGGAGGGGTGGAAGTTTTCATTCTAGATACAAGGCTTCCATTTGTAAGAAGTTCTTCTCATTGGGAAAATATAACTGTTTTCCAGGATACTCCCCTCTATGTCCCCCCACCCAATAACACCTGATTAGCAAATTATGACTTCTTAGAAGCAAGCCACAATCAACTAACCACAGTGTTTCAGAAAACATTACTTAGTAGGAAATGAATGACAAGAGTTACCCATATCCCAGTGCCTGCTTTGAAGCTGTAGAATGGAGAAGACATATCATAAAACAGGCTGAATAAATGATGAAAGGAAATGGAAGGGGGTAAGAAATGAGCTTGGAAAATGCAAGGTACGCATAAACAGGAAAAACAATAGTTGGGGTAACAGCACAAAGGCAAGTACAAGACAATAAATCAAGCAATAAGAAAGTATCCCAAAAGTGTAGAGTGGAAAACTCTACACTAGAGGGTTTGATGAATGCACACTCTTCCTCACTTGCTCTAGGACCTCTCTGCATTCAATCCAAGGCTGATTATTCAAAAAAAAAAAAAAATCCCCTCTATAACTCACCCAAAACTCACGTAAGGAAAAGGATGTTCACCATTTGTTCTCCAGCCACACCAGGCTGACCAAAACCTGGGCTCCTCTGACTTACAGAGACCAGCCCAATTACTATTGAGAGGTTACAGTTGCGTTGTCAAGAGGCAAAAAAGGACTTACAGCAATACCCCGGATAACATTATGACTTGGTTCCACAAGTCATGATGTTATCTGATTTTTAGCGTTGTCCGATGCATGCATATATATATATATATGCATGCATATATATATATATGCATATATATATGCATATATAATATATATATATTTAAACTGTATTTAAACCAGAGTGTGTGTGATCATGAGCAAGGAGTCCCGATCTAGGAGCTGGCATAACTGGCAAGTGATACAAAGTTGTGCAAAGGCCCTCCTGGCCATGACTGCCACCTGCTCTTTGAGCAGGAGTTGTGAGTCCAGGAGGACCCCCAGATTACGCACCGGGTCTGTTTGGGGCAGAACAGCCCCATGCAGAACCAAAGATGGTAGCTCCTGAGATAATGCAGCACCCCTGACCCACAGCCACTCAGTCTTGCCAGGATTCAGCTGAAGCCCATTGTCCCCCATCCAGACCCTCACTGCCTCCAGACACCTGGATGGGACTTCCACTGCATCGCTTGGATCCCCACCGGCCAAGATATATAGCTGGGTATCATCTGCGTATTGATGATACCTCACCCTGTGGGAATGGATAATCTCCCCCAGCGGCTTCATGTAGATGTTAAATAAGAGGGGAGAGAGCCCTGAGGCACCCCATATTGGAGGGGCCTAGGGCTGGACCTCTCACTCTCCAACCACACCGACTGGGTCCGGTCATTCAGAAATGAGGAAAGCCAGGTTCCCCTCTCCTTGGAGCCTTTCCAGAAGGATTCCAGAAGGATTCCAGTCTTAAAAATGTGATTGATGATCTAGGACAGGGGTGGCCAAACATTTTTTGTCATGGGCCTGACCACACCCCCGGACAGCATCGTGGACCGGACCACACCCCCGGAAGCAGAAGTGGGCACATTTCTGGCTAGTGTAAATGCACTCAATTCTGCATTTGTTTATGCGTGGGTACATTTTATGGATGACATAAATGTGCCCGCTTCCACTTCCAGGTGTGGTGGAGGTAGCAATGGGCCAGATGGAATGGTGTTGGGGGCTGGCGCCAGCCCGCAGGCTGTAGGTTGGGAACCCCTGTTCTAGGAACTTCTATGTAAGCATCTTCCAATTCATTGAAGCTAATCAACAACTGATGTAATTTACTTCCCCCCCATTTCTTCTTAGTTTCTTTCCTGGAGTCGTTGCTGCCATCTGTCCCATCCATATTCATAAATCTGATAGCTTCACACTTCTCAAAAATTGAATCGCCTAGTTTCACAACCTTAGCTAGATAGGGCGCATGGTACCGTTTGATTTTAATGAGATTGATAAGATGGCCTCGTGCATTCTGGCGGCTTTTGATTTCAAATAATGCTAATGTTCGCCTTTGGACAGCCTCCCTTATCCTGGGGTGATAATCAAATGGCAGTTTTCTCATTAGGTTACACAATGCCTCAAGAGGGCAACATACAATTAAGCTTCTGTACCAGAGAAATCCAGAAATAAGTGGTGGGTGATCTCTGCCTTTGAACCGTTTTTAGTAATGAAATTGGCTTCTACAATCTAGAGACATGAAGAGAAATGAAAAGAATGAGCATCCTGAGATGCTAAAAAATAGCCTCCCTCTGATCTCCATTGCAAGATCTTTTGATAACGTGGGCAAAAATGGAATGACCATTAATGCTGCTTTTTTGGATTTGACATGAAAGCTACAGTTTGACCTTAACCCATTGTCATGTTTTGGACTGCCCTTAAAACAAGGGACGGTGGTGGCTTAGTGGTCCAGATGCTGGACTTGACAACTGGAAGGCCGGCAGGTCAGCAGTTCGAGACCTGAGTGCTGCACAACGGAGTGGGCTCCCGTCTCTGTCCCAGCTCCTGCCAACCTAGCAGTTCGAAAGCAAGAAATTGCAAGTAGACAAATGGGTACCACTTCGGTGGAAAGGTAAATGACATTCCGTGCACTCTAGTGTCTATTCATGCCTGCCACATGTCCACAGTAATGTCTGCAGACACAGGCTACACTGGCTCTTTGGCTATAAACAGACATGAGCACTGAACCATAGAGTTGGATACGACTGGCGTTCAAGCAAGGGTGACTTTGACCTTTATCTAAAACAAGTACTTCCACTCCCTCCATGGTTCATTATGCTCTTGGAAAAGTAATCAAATCATGGCCTCTATTTAAGGTTGTTGTTTGTTGTTCAGTCACACAGTCGAGTCCGACCTTTTGCGACCCCATGGACCACATGGAGCTCCATCCTCCACCGTCCTCCTCAGCCCACCCAGCTTTGTGCCCATTGTATAATTGTTGTAAATCGCCCTGGGTCCCTTTTGGGAGGAGGGCGATAAACAAATTTAAATAAATAAATAAATAAATAAATAAATAAATAAATAAATAAATAAATAAATAAATAATCGCTAAGGGGGAAGCATTCTGAAAGGCTTCCTTGAATAGATAAGCTTTTAATTGTTTTTTTAAGCTATCCAGGGATGGGGCCTGGCACAGCTCCACTGGCAGTGTGTTCCACAACGTTGGTGCCACCACCAAGAATGCTCCATTTCTAGTTATAGACTTTCTAGCCATCCTTGGAGTCGGCCCCTGGAGCTGCATAGGCTGGGATGAATGGGAAATGCAGGGGAGTTGTCAAGAGGATAGTCATTCTGACAGATAACAAGGTCTGGAACCATATAGAGTCTTATATGATAACACTAACACCGTGTATCTGACACAGTAGGCAACAGGTAACCAGTGCAAGCCTGCCAAGGCTGGGGAAATATGATCGAATTTCTTTATGCCAGTCACCAACCCATTGTAATCTTCATATCAGACACAAGGGCAGCCCCACGTAGAGAGATGTGCTGGTTCACAACCTCATGTACAGTATTATGACCAATTGTTGGGTAATACTTCACACTGGAATGTGCCAGAAGCAGCTTAAATATGAGCTGCTCCTGTACATCTATAATTGGTGTTATGGAAGGCATTCAAACTTGAAAAAGTTGCTATTTTTGTTGTTCAGTCACACAGTCGATTCTGACCCTTTGTGACCCCATGGACCACTGTCCGCCAGGCACTTCTGTCCTTCACCATCCTCCTCAACTCGCTCAGCTCTGTGCCCATTGTGTCCACAATACCATCTAGCCATCTCATTTTCGGCCGCCCCTTTTTTCTTTTGCCCTCCACCTTTCCCAGCATCAAGGCTTTCTCAAGTGAATCCTCTCTTCTCATTTGATGTCAAAAGTACTTTAGCTTCATCTTTACTATTTGCCCTTCTAAGGAGCAGTCAAGGTTGATTTCTTCTAAGATTGACCTATTTCTTCTCCTCGCTGTCCAGGGGACTCTCAAAACTCTCCTCCAGCACCACATCTCAAAGGCGTCTATTCTTCTGTGCTCAGCTTTCTTTATGGTCCAGCTCTCACAACCATACATTGCCACCGGAAATACCATTGCTTTGACTAGAAGAATTTTTGTTTGCAATGTGATGTCTCTACTTTTCACCATGCTCCCCAGGTTTCTCATTGCTTGTCTCCCAAACATCAGTCACCTTTTTATTTCATGGCTGCAATCACCATCTGCAGTGAGCTTTGATCCCAGGAAAGTAAAATCTGTCACTGCTGAAGGTTTACTCTTTTAAAGTTTTGTTTCCGTGAGGCTTAGTGGTTGAGATGCCAAGATTGAAGACTGGAAGGCCGGCAGGTCAGCAGTTCGACACCTGAGTGCTGCATGACGGAGTGAGTGCCTATCATCTGTACCAGCTCCTGCCAATTTAGCAGTTTGAGAGCAAGAAATTGCAGGTAGATAAATAGGTACCACTTTGATGGGAATGGGAACACTATCCCATGTCTAGTCATGGCTGCCACATAACCATGGAAACATCTGCAGAGGCAGACAGTGCTGCTTTTTTGGCTGTAAACTGATACGAATGGAAGGAAGGTTTGAGCAAGGTTTTTCTTTTTCCTCTTCCTTCCTTCCTTCCTTCCTTCCTTCCTTCCTTCCTTCCTTCCTTCCTTCCTTCCTTCCTTCCTTCCTTCCTTCTTTCCTTTCTTCTTTCCTTCCTTCCTTCCTTCCTTTCTTTCCTTCCTTCCTTCTTTTCTTTCTTCTTTCCTTCCTTCCTTCCTTCCTTCCTTTCTTCTTTCTTTCTTTCCTTCCTTCCTTCTTTTCTTTCTTTTTTCCTTCCTTCCTTCCTTCTTTCTTTCCTTCCTTCCTTCCTTCTTTTCTTTCTTCTTTCCTTCCTTCCTTCCTTCCTGTACTGAGCAATGAGAGTACCTGCTCCCCTTCATTTATTTTCCAACTTGAAAACATGTCCATGGATTTCACCATCCTCTTGAAGAAAAAGAGCATATTTCTCCCTGTAAACACCCCACAAACCACATCTCTTTGCCATTTTACTCTAAATTTCCCCCCTCCCTGTGCCAAAGTTGTCACCATCAGAGTGTAGAGAGAAGGATGTTAGGATTTCTTTTGTTGTTCCCTGACAACTGCTGCAAAAGTCAGGCTGCATTTCATTTTCCCGGGAACAGACAGCAAATGACAGAGCTGGATCTCTAAGCTGTATTTAATGTCACTCGTTAGCTGATTAACAAAGAAAGGGATTTGGGCGGGGGAACACCCCACTGACGCACTTTAAACAGCAATTGTTTCACCTGTCTAATGATATTAGGCATTTGCTACCTACCTTCCCCCACAGGTTTTGTGTTGTTGTGGCCACTTCTGGAGCACATTTTTGGCCCTTCGCTTTGAAAACATTCTGTTTCTCAGGGGAAAATGTCACCCTAGGCTGGTTCAGATCAGTTATCTATTCAGTGGTGGTTTTGTTTCTTAAAACCAGGGGTTCTCCATGTTTCCATGCCCCCGTCAGAGACCTGCGCGGGCCAGGATCATGGTTGCTCCTGCCGTAAACATTGCTGTAAAATGCATCTGCTGCTGTCGTAAATGTATTTAAAACAGCAGTGGGTGCATTTATTGTGCATTTATTAAAGCCCTAGGTGTATTGATGGCATGTTTATGGCAGCTGCAGGTACATTTACAGCTGTCGTAAATGCATCGACTTCCATGGTGGTGGCAGTGGTGGTGGGCCACATAAAATGGTGCCACAGGCCGGGTCCAGCCTGCGGGCTGTAGGTTGCAAACCCCTGCTCAAAACCATAATGGGAATGCAGATGGCATTAGATTAAGGTAAAGGTAAAGGTCACCCTTGCTTGAAAGCCAGTTGTATTTGACTCTAGGGTTCAGTGCTCATCTCTGTTTATAGCCAAAGAGCCACCGCTGTCTGCATCTGCAGATATTTCCCTGGACATATGGCAGGCATGATTAATCACTGAAGCAGATGGAACACTGTTTACCTTTCCACTGAAGTGGTCCATTATTTATCTACTTGCAATGTCTTGCTTTCAAACTGCTAGGTTGGCAGGAGCTGGGACAGAGACTGGAGCTCATTCCATCATGCAGTACTCGGGAATCAAACTCTGACCTTCCAGTCTTCAAGTTCGGTGTCTTAACCACTTGAGCCACTGCAGATTAAAAAGAAGCTCTATAATGAAAAGCAGTTAAACTTCCTTGTTTTTAGAGCTGACTGTGTGGCCATTGGAGGAACAAACGGGCCAGGGGGGAAATGTTTCCAATTTCCAGCCAGCCGCATCCTCTTCTGAGCTGGATGAATCCTGGAGTCAACCCTGACTGCTCTTTGGAAGGACAAATACTTAAGCTAAAGCTCAAATGCTTCCATCACCCATTTATAAAATCCATGTCAGAAGCACATAAAGGTGCTTTCTGGGTTGAAAGGGTTTTTGCTGGAGGAACTCCACTCAGGAGACGCCCGAATGAGGCTTTGTTCATCTCCCCAAAACTTTTCCCCTACAAAGTGGCCCCAATTTATCTACTTGTAATGTCTTCTTTTTGAACTGCTAGGTTGACAGGAGCTGGGACAGAGACGGGTGCTCACTCCATCCTGCAGTATTCTGGTATCGAACTGCTGATTTCCTGACCTTTCAGCTAACAAGGTGATCTTCTTAAACCACTGAGCCACCGCAGCCCCATTGCCACCAAATGACAAGAGAGGAGTCACTGGAGAAGGCCCTGATGCTGGGAAAGATGGAAGGCAAAAGGAGAAGGGTGTGGCAGAGGATGAGATGGCTAGACTGCATTGTTGATGTGGTGGGTGTAGATCTGGGTGGCTACAGAGGATGGAAGATGGCAGAGGCATGCTTTGGTCCACGGGGTCACAAAGAGCCAAACTTGACTGTATGACTGAACAACAACAAAAGTCCCCTAAAAGTTTCATGCTGCAGTTTCTGTCATGCAAACGAATGAGCAGCTTGGGATTCTTTTGTTCCATTCCAGAGTGAATATTTTGCAGATCACATCGAACTGGCCTACTTGGTTGAGTTGTTTAAATGCCAGGCAAGACAAACAAGACCAAGAACTGGTCTTTGACAAGTAAAATTCTTCCCATTGCAATGATTTCACTGCATCACAAAAATAAATAAATATTGTCTGCTACTTGGTCTAATCCATGTATCCTATACTAAATCAAGTGCACTGAATCCAAATCTGAAGTCCGATTTTGCCTGGGATGTCAAGATCTTGTAAGCAAATCCCGTCTTCTTGGTTAGCTTCTTGCATTGATCACACAGGGTATATTTGCCACAAAAGTAGCAAAGAATGTCTAGTTTATTAACATAGCTGTGCCTACTCATCTTTAGCTCAAAACAGACTCACTATGGCCTAGTTGTGGCATTCAATAAGATGGTTTTGCACTACAGACAAGCCCTTGGTCCATCTTGCTCAATATACCTATTTCTGACCTCAGCTCGCTGACTTGCCCAGACATACTTGGCCACTGCTGGAACATGCATGCCACCAGGGGACGTGATTCAGCTGAGGCGGCAGCAGGCATAAGTGGTAGCTGCAACTGTTATAATGTTCCCATGTAAAAATACATTACCGAATGACCAACCATTTGAACAACTATAGCATGCCTACAAACCTGTGCATGGTAGGCAAATTTTGAGTTCAGATTTGGAAACGGCACACTTGATATCATGTAAATCACATGTGTTATTCCCAGTAGCAAAATTGTGCAATTCAGAGACCCTGTTGAGCCCAGATGGAGCTTGGAAACCATCCCGGAGAGTTCTCAGTGGTATTCTGTGCCCACCATAACAAACTGGCTCCCTCCTGCTGCATCCCTGATATTCTCCATTCATTTAACGCTGTGCATCCTCTCTAGCATGATCACCATGGCAACGTGATAACTCTCGTCTCTATCCAAAGAGATTCCTTTCCCTCCCACTGACATTCCAAGGTTTTCCCCAAAAGCTTGTAGGGGATCAGCAACAGAGTCTTGAATGCCAATGAAGGAGATGCCACTGGGTGGTTGTAAAGAGGGTGTGGGTGGTGTGTGATTTTATCTAACCAGATTTAACAACAGGATTTAATAATGTAATGTCGGCCTCGTTTTTATGTGCTCTGCAATGGGGAGTTAGAAGGCCAGCCGTCCTGGTGTCGTGCGTGAGTCCATTCATACGCAAGTGCACAACGGAGAGGAGAGGGTTGCTATTACATTTAATTCCACCCCAAATTGGATCGTTAATATTGCTCTGCTGAGCAGAGGAGACTGGCTTCGGGGAGGAACTCGCCCACACCATGCGCCGGAGGCTGGTGGAGGGTGTTTTTCTGTAGTGAAAAGAGCAGATCCGAGACTCTTCCTTTTGTGCCTGGCTTCCATCTCCACACTTCTCCCAACCTAAACAGAACTCCTCGTGATTTGTGGGAGGGAGTTTCCTGCTTCTTCTCTTCTGTAGCTCAGTGCTTTAGGTGTCTGGCTGCAGAGCCAAAAGTTGGGAGTTCAATTCCTCTTGGAAGAAGAACCAGTCTGTTTAACCATCCATCCATCCAACCATCCATCCATCTATCCATCCCTCTCTCTCTCCCTCCCTCCCTCCCTCCCTATCATTTTAGCAACTTTATCTATCTATCTATCTATCTATCTATCTATCTATCTATCTATCTATCTATCTATCTATCTATCTATCTATCTATCTATCTATCTATCTATCTATCTATCTATCTATCTATCTATCTATCATTTTAGCAACTTATCCTTCTATCTATCTATCTATCTATCTATCTATCTATCTATCTATCTATCTATCTATCTATCTATCTATCTATCTATCTATCTATCTATCTATCTATCTATCTATCTATCTATCTATCTATCTATCTATCTATGCATTCCATCCATCCATCTATCCATCTATCCATCCATCCATCCATCCATCCATCCATCCATCCATCTATCTATCTAACTATCTATCTATCTATCTATCTATCTATCTATCTATCTATCTATCTATCTATCTATCTATCTATCTATCTATCTATCTATCTATCTATCCATCCATCCATCCATCCATCCATCCATCCATCCATCCATCCATCCATCCATCCATCCATCCATCCATCCATCCATCCATCTATCTATCTATCTATCTATCTATCTATCTATCTATCTATCTATCTATCTATCTATCTATCTATCTATCTATCTATCTATCTATCTATCTATGTATCCCCTATGAAAAATCCTCAGAAACCTATGTAACAATATGACCCTTGAGTAGGTCCCTGGCTGGACAACCCAGAGTTGCAGCTCCCTGGCTGGATAACCCAGGCATCAGATATGTGTAGATTAGGTAGTGACAAGCCAAATAACCACTCCATTTCTCCAGGTATTTTAGAAGTATATTGAAAGCATCGCAAGATTCAGGATACAGTCCATCAAAAGATCAGGAAACATTTCAAGCAGAAATAAAGCAAGCTGCTTGTTAAGGGAAAGCCCATAGGCCCACTCCTTTCTCAAGCCTCTACATTTTACAGATTAAGAGCACAGCATTCCAGAGAATGATTTTTTGTGTATGGATGCATCTCTGGGTTATAACTCCCCCCTCAGTGTCCACCTTTGGCCCTCCCCCTAAGGGATTCCAACCAATGATCTTACAGCAAGACATGTCGCTCACACAAGAAGTTTCATTTCTTCAATTCCATGAGGCACACATTGTTTACATTCTTCTCTCTCCCCCTGATTTAAAATCACCATTTTGAAAGTACTAAAACACATTTAGGTGGGTAAAAAGATAATGAAAAAAGCACCGTTTAAAATGGGGCTGATTTCATTACACCCTATTATAATTTATATTTTAAATAAATTATAAAAAAATCCCAATCAAATTAAAAATCATATGGCAGGTATGACTAAACACCAGAGTGCATGGAACTCTGTTACCTTCCAACCAAAGTGGTA
The DNA here is from genome assembly GCA_030440675.1 of Furcifer pardalis. NCBI lineage: Eukaryota > Metazoa > Chordata > Lepidosauria > Squamata > Chamaeleonidae > Furcifer > Furcifer pardalis. Next base: position 32,482,976 of record CP126899.1, on the reverse strand, counting down.
CTGGAAAACTGATACAGAGCCTAAAAGAGAACAGAAATTTCAGGACCCTGGACAAGACCCAGAGAGATTATCTTAATTTGATTGAGACTTTTGTGCCTCAGAAGATGGCCTAAAAATTATAATATAAATTATAATAGGCATGTGGGGATTTCTCTTAGGGCCAACATCTTTGTTATAGACTTTTCCAGCTAGATTTCCTGTGACCCATCCTGACTGAGGACCGAGTAGCCTTTAAAGGGCAGCCTTTGAGTTTAGGGTTGAGTTCTGCATCATATCCCAGAAGACCTGGTAAATGGCTGACCATAAACTCTCCAGGGTTTCAAGCTTGTCAGAGAGTAAATAAAGCAAGCAAACAAACAAAAAAGATGAAAAATGTGGCAGTTTAAAGACTCACCACTTTATTTTAATGTGAATTTTCGTGGATCAAGTTCTCTTCATCAGACATGGGAGTGAGACTTAATGGCAGCAATTTGTACACATCAGGTACAGATTGGTTGGTTAGCCTACAAGCACTCTGTACCTGAGGACCTGATGTGTATGAACCGACGCCATGAAGTCTCACTCCTATGTCTGATGACATTAAAATACACCAGTTAGTCTTTAAAGTGCCACAACGTTTTACGTCTTTTTGTTTTGTTTACTCTCTGGTATGCTTAAAACACAGACTAACAGGGTTACCATTTAAAAAATAATAATAATCAGAGTTTCTGAGTGGGCTTTTAAAAAACATGGGGAAATATCCTTCACTCTTTTCTTTTTTTTTATTTTATCTTTTTACTCTCTCTCTGCACCATACTTTCTCCCTCACTTTTCCTCCATATTTTTCTCTCTCCCTTTCCTTCTCTCTCTGCTATCTATCTTTTGTTTCCTTCAATTCTCCTCTCTGTTGCTCCTTTTATGTCTGTCCCCAAGACACATTTCTCCCTCCTTGCTATCGTTGTCAGAGGCAAAAGGATGCTGAGGTCATACTGACTGGGCTGTTCCTGGACTTGTTGTCCGAAAAAGATACACTTTTACCACTTCTGTTTTTCACTTACTCCTCCCAGGAGATACCGAGTGTCAACCTTGAGCTGTTCTCTACGCAAAGCTTATGATGTTCAAATGGCTTATGGCTCTTCTCATTCCTCCTGCCTGCTATCTGGGAGCCAGGAAATAGTGCTCACCCTTTCCCTTTAGAGCTCTTGTGCTGAAGAGCGTGTGCAGAATGCCTCTGAGCTTTATCTTTATTGTTTGTGGGTGCATCACAATGTAGGGTCTCCCTTCCCAGAGGTACAAATTATAAGGCACTCTTGTTGTTGTTGGCGTCGGCGTCGGTATCGGCGTTGTCATGATGCTCCAACTCATGGTGACCTGGTGAATTAGTGATCTTGAAGATGTTCTGTCCTCAACAGCTCTGCTCAGCTTCTGTAGACTGTGGCTTCCTTTAAGGCTGGGATGCCCAAACTACGGCAAATTTTACTTCCACTTCCAGGAGCAACGAGGGCTTCATGGGTTGGATGAATTGGCATCGAGGGCCACATCCAGCCCCAGGCCATAGTTTGGGCACCCCTGCTTTAAGGAGTTAGTGCCTCTCATATTTAGTCTTCCTCTTTTCCTGCTACCGTTGACCTCATTGTCTTTTACAGTCTTTCCTTCTCATGATATGAGTCGTCGTCGTCGTCGTCGTCGTCGCCGCCGCCGCCGCCGCTGCCGCCGCCGCCGCCGCCGCCGCCGCCGCCGCCGCCGCCGCCGCCGCCGTCGTCGCCGTCGCCGTCGTCGTCGTAGTCTTCTTCTTCTTCTTCTTCTTCTTCTTCTTCTTCTTCTTCTTCTTCTTCTTCTTCTTCTTCTTCTTCTTCTTCTTCTTCTTCTTCTTCTTCTTCTTCTTCTTCTTCTTCTCCTCCTCCTCCCTACCCAGACAAAAGATCCCACCCTCAATCACTACAATTTCAAGGGAGAAGAAAATCAAAGAGGCTGTTTCCAAGAAGACTCATTCTAATGCTCCCCAAATCAATCATTTTGTAGAAGACTCCTTCTCACTTTAGGGAGAAGCCATCCATCCATCCAAAGTTGTACTGTTTAAGAATATTGACTGTGAAGGAACTTGGTATTCATCGCAACCTTTCGTCTGAGCCTGAGGTGTGGCATTTCCGTAGGAAAAATAGCCTCACATCCCTTGTACAACGGAAAAGTAGCAATTTAAGGAGATGAGTTTGCAGCCACACACACACACACACACAAGCTAGAAACAGAAAAATCGAAAGCCGATTTCTCTGTGCCTGTCTGCAGTTGTTTACTCCCATGTCATGATGAAATGATTTCGGATTTGCTGAAGCTTGTCCCCCGAGACACAATGGATATTGATTGCTCTCTTGCTCATGCTCGCCAGCAAAGAACATATGCAAATCTAAATTGTTCCCGCTTTGAAGAGCTTGTTAGTTCAAATACGGTTCGGCTTTGATACATGCTCGAGTTTCTAAGATAGAAGCATGTTTCCCACTGATTGAACTGGGGCATCTTTATCTTTGCTGGGAGACCATATAATGAGGGGAATATCTCAGTGCTTTAACTCTCCGGTAACCTCGGTCATCCTTTTGCAACAATTTGTAGGGCTGCAGAAATGATAGAGGAGGACTGGAAGACTTACCCTTCCCCTATACTAGCTTTGTATGAGCTAGTGAAACAATAGGATGGTCAAACAATTGGTAGCATGGCGATCAGTTAACTAGGGGAGGTTTTTGTCAATAAGATCTGTATAATTTTATATACAGGAGAGCTATGGGAACCTCAGGGACTGCAGTGGCTCAACTGGTTAAGATGCTGAACTCGCTGACTGGAAGGTTGGGGTTCGATTCCCAGGTACTGCATGACAAAGTGAGCTCCCGTCTCTGTCCCAGTTCCTGCCAACCTAGCAGTTCAAAAGCAAGACATTGCAAGTAGATAAACAGAGACCACCTCAGTGGGAAGGTGAACAGCATCCCACACACTCCAGTATTGAAGTGCCACATGTCCATGGAAACATCTGCAGACGCAGATAGCACTGGCTCTTTGGCTATAAACAGAGATGAGCACTGAACCCTCGAGTCAGCTATGTCTTTGCTTCCCAAAAACAATATCACAACAATAGATAGTCTATCTCCTTTTGTCAGGCCAGGTTGTCATGCTACATGCTTGGGTCACCAAACTTGGCTCTCCAGGTGTTCTTGGACTGCAATTCCCAGAAGCCCTGAACAGCAGGGAGTGCTGACTTGGGCTTCTGGTAATTGAAGTCCAAGAACACCTAGACAGCCAGGTTAGTTGACCCCTGGAGTAGGCCATACTGCCAACAACTCAATGCCAAGTGTCAGGTGGTGGTTAACTAACCTGACAACCGGGAAGACTATCAACCTTGGGTGGTGACAACCACAGGGAAGGGTGATGGTCCCCAAAGGGATTAACTCCCACTTGAATCCATCTTGATGGAGGGCAGCGGCTTCATCAGTCCTGGCCTGGGGCTGAGATAGATCATCTCCAGGGTTTCATACGAACTTTGTAGTTACAGACAGAATCCTCCACTTTGTGTATGACAGGGAAACGGAGAAAATTTACCCTTCTATAAAAGCAGAGTTACCAGTTGTTTGTGCCAAGTGATTTTCTCCTAAGGAAAGAATAAAATAATACTCTTCTGGTTCCATGCATAAAAGTCTGTCAGATGAGTCTTGGCTTACACATGATGCAAGATTGCTGGGAAAGCTACAGGACATCTATTTAACTATCAGAAAGTGCTCCCAGTCTGTGACATCATCAGCCTTTTGTGAGAATTAAGTTATTCAACAGGATTTCATTTGCTTAAGGTAAACAAAGAAGGAAAGAGAAAGTGAAAGAGAGAAATATGAGATAGAGGATGCAAAATGGCCTCTTCTTCTTCTGTCATATCCCATACGAATATTGGTGATCATCTTGGTGAACAGCCATGAAGACTCTCCTGAGAATATAATGCAGAGGCCTTTCATCTGCCTTTCACATCGCAGCATGACCCCTGTACCACAGATTCAGCTCCGCAAGTCACTCTCTGGTCCTGAGCCCTTTGTGCACACAAAGTCCTTCTCAGCCCCAGTCCAGGATGGATGAAGCTTCAAGATGGATTCAAGTGGGATTTAATCCACTTGGGGACCATCACCCTTTCTTGTGGACTTTGGCACCCAAGGCCATTAGTCCTCAGGGCTGTCAGGTTAGTTAACTGCCACCTGACCCTTGGTGTTAAATTGCTGGCAGTAGGGTCTACTCTATTACCAAAGCAGGATAACCTGGCCAGAGATAGAGGACACAAACAGGCATCAGTAGAAATTACAGAAAGAAAGCCCTTTTGAATACAGTCCAGAATATTCCTGAAAAACTGTGCACCACTTGAGCCAAGCTCTAGCTTGAACAACACAAAAGCATAAGAAAGAAACAACATGAAAGCAAATTTAAAAGAGCTTAAGAGAACAACCCCCATTTCTTCCTGCCAGGATCTGGCCGTGAGTGCCTGAAATGCAATTTAAAAATCATTTGGCAAGTAACACCGATTGTTTCCATCGGATAACAAAGGGAAATGAGAGTCCCAATGCTCTTATCTGCATTTGCCCACAGAAAGGAAAGGAAATGAAACCTCACATTTTCACCCAGGCAGAACAGCTGCAGACTTGTAAACAAGTCAATAGAAGGTTTCATTTGATTACCAGCTTTGATCCATCAGTGCCGGATCCTTGATTTGCTCTTAAGACTGGCCAGATTGCTTTCATCTTACAAAATAGAAGTGGAAGGAAGGGTGACCCCGACAGATCTCATGAAATAGGAATATCCCTCCCTCCCTCCCTCCCTCTCTGTGGGAGAGTGTTGTTTGCAGTGGGCGATAGTATTTTATGAGTAAAAAATGGTATTATCCCAAGGAATCTTTTTTAGCATGTAGCGAGTAAGATGAAAGGCCACTGCATTGTATTCACAGGACAAGTCTTCATGGCTGATTGCCAACACTTGAAACTGGATACGGCACAACAAGAAGAACAAGAAGCGAGTGATGGAAACATGGTGTTAGATATTTGAATGTCCAGGCGGCGGGAAAATCGCCGCCTCCTATTGGTCAGTGGGCTGGCTCAAGCAGGGTATTTAAACCCCTGCTGGCCAGCCGTTGTTGTGTTGTTGTTGCTGTGACTTGAAATAAACAGGCGTGTTGTTTGGGTTCAACTACCGGTGTCCGTGTCCTCACTCCGCCCACGGATCCCCGGATCCAACACTGGCGACGAAGGTGGGATACTGAGGAACGGCACAGAACCAACACGCGCCAGAGCCAACATCCGCAAGGCACATCGCTATGGCTACCTACGTCCCACCGACACCCTTCCAGCCCAAAGATGAGAGGTGGAAGAGCTACATGGACCGGTTCGAGTTCTCCCTCGTGGCGGCAGAACTGGCGGACATCGCACCCGAGCGGAAGAAGGCGTTCTTCCTGACGCACTGCGGTCCCAAGGTCTACGAGGTCGCCCAGTCCTTGATGGATCCGATGCCCATCACGGAGGTCTCCTGGGAGGCCCTGCAGCGGGCTCTCAAAGACCATTATGCGCCGGAGCCATCCAAATTCGTTTTCCGGGTCCAATTTCGGGACCGGTACCAGATGCCCGGGGAGCCCATAGGCGAGTACCTGGCCGCCCTGAGAGCCGCAGCCATCCCGGCCGTTTTCGGAGCTTTCCTTGAGGATTCCCTAACCGAGCAACTCATCAGGGGGGTCCGGGATAATAAGCTCCGGAAGAGACTGCTCGCCCGGAGAGACCTGACCCTGGCCGGAGCCATCGAAGAGGCTAGAGCCTTCGAGCTCTCCACGTCGGCCGCGGCCGCATTCCACAGGTCCCCGTCGGCACCCCACCAAGCCACCGCTCACCACCAGGACGTCGCCCCAGACGAGGACGAGGACGGGGACGAAGAGGCTGAGGTGTGCGCGACGGACGGGGGAAGCTCGGGAAGAGGAAATCAGCGCTGTGCCAGCTGTGGGGGGCCACACCAGAGGGCACACTGCCGTTTCCGGGAAGCCATCTGCCGCTACTGCGAGAAGCGGGGCCACATCGGGAAGGTCTGCCGGGCAAGGCAAGCAGAAGGCCAAGTTGACCGGCAGATTCAAAGGTTCCCGCCGGGCAAGATGGCCGCCAGCCACAGGTCCAATCAGAGGCGCCAAGGACGGAACGGCGGCAAGTTTGAAGATGCCGGCACACACACGCTGACCATTGGGCACACCGCAACGGAGAAGGGAGAGAAATTCTATACAACCGTTACGATCGACGGGGCCGAGTGCTCCATGGAAGTCGACTCCGGGGCCGCCATCACCATCATACCCTGGAGGTGGATGAAGAAGGCATTTCCGGCCCTAAAAGAATCGGATCTCCAGACCCAGAGGGTCCGGGTAAAGGACTGCCAGGGCAAGTACCTCCCCGTCGCCGGGCAGAAGTGGGTCCAAGTCAAATACGGACAGAGGGAGGAGAGCCTACCTCTGACCGTAGTCCATGGCAATATTCCCACGCTGCTGGGCACCAACTGGTTCCCCGCCCTGGGGCTGTCCATCGCGGGCATCCACAGCGCCGCCACCGACCAGCCCGGAGACGCCTCACTGAGGGACGACCTGATGGCCGAGTTCCAGGACGTTTTCGGGGAAGGCTTGGGCAGGTATGTGGGGTCGCCCATTTCCTTTGCGCTCAACCCGAGCATTGCCCCGATTCGGCTTAAAGCCAGGCGGGTCCCACTGGCCCTCAAACCCAGGGTCGAGAGGGAGCTCGACAAGTTAGTTGCCCAGGGGATCCTCGTTCCCGTAGACCATGCCCGGTGGGAAACCCCCATAGTGACCCCCATTAAACCGGACGGGTCCGTGCGCATTTGTGCCGACTACAAGTGCACAATAAATAAAGCCTTGGAACCAAGCGCCTACCCGGTCCCTGTCATAGACCACCTGCTACACTCACTGGGCCCCGGCAAAATCTTTGCCAAGCTGGACCTGGCCCAAGCGTATCAACAGCTACCGGTAGACGACGCCACGGCCGAAGCCCAAACCATTGTAACGCACCGGGGGGCATTCAAGTGCACGAGGCTGCAATTCGGAGTCAGCATAGCCCCGGGGCTTTTCCAAAGCACGATGGAAAGGCTTCTCCAGGGACTCCCGGGGGTAGTGCCCTATTTCGATGATGTTTTGATCATCGCGGGGGACCCGGGGCAACTCAAGGATAGGGTCTCCGCTGTCCTGGCGAAATTTAGGGCCGCCGGGCTGAGAGTAAAGCGGGACAAATGCTTACTGGGGGTCCCCTCTGTGGAATTCCTCGGGTTCCGCATTGATGCCAAGGGCATCCACCCAACAAAAGGGAAAGTGGAAGCCATCCAGAACGCCCCGGCCCCCAGGAACAAGCAGGAGCTGCAGGCATTCCTAGGGCTCCTAAATTTCTATGCAGCCTTCCTGAGGGGAAAGGCCACCGCGGCTGAGCCCCTACATAGACTGTTAGCGGCCAGGGAAGAATGGGTGTGGGGACCGGAGCAAAAGGCGGCCTTCCAGGCAGTAAAAAATCTACTCTCACAGGACAGTTTTCTGATCCAATATAATGCGACCCTGCCACTGGTCCTCGCCTGCGACGCATCTCCCTACGGCGTCGGCGCAGTCCTGGCCCACCGACTGCCTAACGGCCTCGAGGCGCCCATCGCCTATTACTCCAGGACGATGTCGCCGACGGAGAGGAACTATGGCCAGATCGACAAGGAGGCACTGGCGGCGGTGGCAGGGGTAAGGAAGTTCCATGACTACCTGTATGGCCGGGACTTTGAACTTATAACGGACCATAAGCCCCTGTTGGGACTATTGGCCGGCAACCGCCCCACACCCTCAGCCTTATCCCCCCGGATGCAACGGTGGGCCATTTTCCTCTCGGGGTACTCCTACACCTTGGTCTACCGGCCCGGGAAACACATGGGCAACGCAGACGCCTTGAGCAGGTGCCCCCTCCCGACCCAGGATGGCGCGGACAGGGGGGAGGCATCGGTGCTCGTCCTGGACGTCCTGGACTCTGCCCCCACCACCTCGGCCGAGGTTGCCAGGGTTTCGGCGAGGGACGCCGAACTCCGCACCGTCTCCAGCTGGGTCCAGCGGGGTTGGCCGGACAAGGGGGAAGGGGAATTCAAGGTATTTCACGATAAACGGGACGAACTGTGTTGTGTAGGGGGTTGTTTGTTGTGGGGGGACCGGGTAGTAGTCCCCAAGAAACTCCGCCCCAAGGTCCTGGAAACGTTACACACTAGCCACCCGGGGATAGTGAAAATGAAGGGGTTGGCCCGAAGCTACGTCTGGTGGCCAGGCATTGACAAGGACATTGAGTCGTGGGTGGCCAAATGCACACCTTGCCAGTCATCACGGCCCAATCCACCATCCGCCCCAGTCAGGGAATGGGAACAGCCCACGGGCCCCTGGCAGAGGATCCACATCGACCTTGCCGGCCCCTTCCACGGACACACATTCCTCATAGCAGTGGATGCATACTCGAAATGGTTGGAGGTCCGACTCCTGAGTAGCACCACGGCCCGAGCCATAATTAAGGAGCTCCGGCAACTATGGGCCACGCACGGCATTCCGGACACCCTGGTCTCCGATAACGGCCCCCAGTTCACGGCCACGGAGTTTGAGCAGTACCTGGCATCCCTTGGAACCAGGCACGCGCTCACCTCCCCCTTCAGAGCACAAGGGAATGGGCAAGCCGAGAGGTTTGTCCGCAGCGCAAAAGAGGCCCTAGAAAGGCTGGGGCCCGGGGACTGGCAGGAGCGCATAGACACCTTCTTACTCGCCCAGCACAATCTTCCCTGCGCTGCCACTGGAAGGGCACCCGCAGAATTGCTCATGGGTCGGAGACTCCGCTGTCAGCTTGACAGGCTACACCCTAGGTACTCCCCAGATAAGTTCCGAGGAGACCCGCCACACAGCCGGACACTGGCCGTCAACACACCGGTTTTTGCCAGGAACTACGCGTCTGGCCCACCATGGGAAGAGGGTACCATCAGCGACACACTGGGCCCCTACACCTACAGGGTTCACCTCACTGATGGTCGGACATGGAAACGCCATGTCGACCAACTCAGGAGGCGAACGAGCCCCGACACGGAAGGCAACCACCCCCTGGGAGCGCAGACCGGCCCGGAGCCAGACATGCACCCGATGGACGAACCGGTCACCGACCCGGTTCGACCAAGAGACATCCCCATGCAGCCCGCTCCATCACCAGCCAACTTACTGTGCGGAGCAGGCTCACCCCCGGTCACCGTGGAACCTGATGCTCCTATTCCGGGTCCGCCGCAGGCCCAGCCGGGGCGGAGCGAGAGCGACAGGTCCGCTCTGCCCGACACCCCAGCGCCGACTGAATTGCGCAGGTCTGACAGGGTCAGGACACGCCCCCGTCATCTGGACGATTTTGTATGCAAATAACAGGTTAAGTGCATGCTGGGGGAAAGGGGTGTTAGATATTTGAATGTCCAGGCGGCGGGAAAATCGCCGCCTCCTATTGGTCAGTGGGCTGGCTCAAGCAGGGTATTTAAACCCCTGCTGGCCAGCCGTTGTTGTGTTGTTGCTGCTGTGACTTGAAATAAACAGGCGTGTTGTTTGGGTTCAACTACCGGTGTCCGTGTCCTCACTCCGCCCACGGATCCCCGGATCCAACACATGGATTATGTCTGATCATTCTTCATCTCCCTTGCTGATCAATTTTCTGATCATTAGACTTGCTAGTAAATCTCAACACTGGCCAGGTTATCCTGCTATAGCAATAGAGTAGACCCTACTGCAAGTGACTCAACACTGAGTGTCGGGCGGTGGTTAACTAACCCTGAGGTAGTCATGGCTTCTGGGAATTGGAAGTCAAAGAACATCTGGAGTGCCAAGCTTGGCCATCATTGGAGTAGACCATACTGCCAGTGACTCAACCAGCCGTTAACTAACCTGACAACCCTGCCTTGGGTGGCAAGGTCCACAGGGAAGGGTGATGGTCCCCAAGTGGATTAAATCCCACTTGAATCCTTCTTGATTGAGGGCAACAGCTCCATCCATCCTGGCCTGGGGCTGATGAGGACTTTGTGTGCCAAAAGGGCTCAGGACCAGAAAGGGACTTGTGGAACTGGATCCGTGGTGTCATGTTGTGATGTGGAAGGCAGATGAAAAGCCACTGCATTATATTGTTACCTGGACAAACTTCATGGCTGATCACCACAAGGATTGCCCATATTCTGGTTTGGATACAGCAGCAGCAGAAGAAGAAGCCTTTAGGTACCTTGAGCCACACCCTATCTATTGACCTGCTATAGAAAGGGGAACATATTCGTTTGTTTGGAGTCCTGTGAGGGCTCATAAGGCCACTCACAACGTGAAGTGCCTTACAATAGGTTTTAAGAGATAAAGGTATTTGGAAGGGAAGAACCTATTTGAACCTCTTGCCAGATCTTTGATGTTCCAGAGGTTATTGTAGTTTCGAATCTCTCAGTGATAGCGGAACTCAAAGGAAAATCAATGCTGCTGTAGCAGATATAAATCCTTCACCAGATAAGACTTCTTTTCACAGGTTGCTACTGAGGCTGATATTTTTAGGAACCCCTTGGTTGAAAGTTGACAATGTCTACTTAGCCCATATTTTGAAGTGGTTCTCCTTGAAGTGGTTTAGATAAAGGTAAAGCTCTTCCTTGCTTGAAAGCCAGCCGTATCCAACTCTAGGATTCAGTGCTCATCTCTGTTTACAGCCAAAAGAGCCAGCACTGTCTGCATCTGCTGACCTTTCCGTGGACATGTGGCAGGCATGCCTAGACACCAGAGTGCTCGGAATGCTGTTGCCTTTCCACTGAAGCAGCACCTATTTTTTTGTTGTTCAGTTGCACAGTCGATTCCGACCCTCTGCGACCCCATGGACCACTGTCCGCCAGGCATTTCTGTCCTCCACCATCCCCCTCAACTCATTCAGCTCTGTGCCCATTGTGTCCACAATACCATCTAGCCATCTCATTTTTGGTCCGCCCCCTTCTTCTTTTGCCCTTGACCTTTCCAAGCATCAAGGCTTTCTCAAGTGAATCCTCTCTTCTCATTTGATGTCCAAAGTACCTTAGCTTCATCTTTACAATTTGACTTTCTAAGGAGCAGTCAGGGTTGATTTCTTCTAAGATTGACCTATTTGTTCTCCTCGCTGTCCAGGGGACTCTCAAAACTCTCCTCCAACACCACATCTCAAAGGCGTCTATTCTGCTCTCAGCTTTCCTAATGGTCTACTTGCAATTTCAAAATGCTAGGTTGGCACGAGCCGGGGTGGACTACGAGGGCTCAGTCTGTAACGCAGCACTCAGTTTTCAAACTGCTTACATGCTGACCTTCTGGTTGTCCAACTCAGTGACTTAACCACTAAGCCACAGCTTATAGCAGGGGTGCTCAAACTATGGCCCAGGAGCCAGATGCGGCCCCCGACACCAATTCATCCTGCCTGCAAAGCTCTCATCATTCCTGGAAGCAGAACACACCCTGAACGACGTGACCAGCCCATGGCCTGAAAAGTTTGCCCCCCACCGCTTGGCTTAGAGTTTCCCCCTCTCTTAATGTGCTATTATTTGCAATTCTGGTCTAAACACCAAAATCTCACTACTTTTGGGATAGGTTGTCTTTTACTTCCTCTTTCTTTCTTATGTTCCTTCCATTCCAACTTCCTTTAGTTTGTGATTGGTCATCAGACGGCAAACACGGGGAAGTTTGATTGTTGAGACATGGTATTTTGGAGATTCCATTCTGGAAAATGTCTTATAGCAGGAATATATGTTCCTCTTCTAAGGAACTGCGGTGGCTTAGTAGTTAAGACGCTGAACTTGACGGCCGGCAGGTCCGCAGTTCTGAGACCTGAGTGCTGCATGGTGGAGTGAGTTCCCGTCCTCTTTCTCCGCTCCTGCCAACCGAGCCGTTGGAAAGCAAGAAACTGCAAGTAGGTACCACTTCGGTGGGAAGGGAAACAACATTCTGCGCTCTCCGGTGTCTAGTCATGCCCGCCACACGTCCACGGAAACCTCTGCAGACGCAGACAGCGTTGGCTCTTTGGCTATAAACAGAGAGGAGCACTGAACCCTAGAGTCAGATACGACTGGCTTTTGAGCAAGGGCGACCTTTGCCTTAACCTATGCTCCGCTCAATGTGCATGGTAAAGGAACGAAGGAGTAAAGCAACCATGGAAGAATGAGGAAAAGTCCTTTCGCCCAACTGTCTGCCCATTTGAGATTAGGAAAACGTTATTATATAATGCACTATACAATGCAATTAACTAGATTTTCCCTGTGATTTCTGAGTACCCAGGGTTTGTCTAAGGAGATGATGACAAAGAACTGTGTGTGTGTGTGTCTGTGTGTGTGTGTGTGTCCTGGTTTATCAAATTGAAGCCAGATATCACAGTGAATGCAAATGGGGTTGAATTGTAATAACGTGAAATTAGCAAAAGTCCCCCCGCCCATGTGAAGAGTGTCTATTTTGGGCAGATTGAGTGGGCAAATCAGTTTGGCAGTAGGAGAGGAACTGGTGATGGGGCCAGCTCGAAATGTAATTACCATGGAGATAACATTTGTATCTCATTTAAAAAGTGGCTGGCCCAAGACATAATAACATGTTCTTTCTCAATCTCTCTTTCCCCCTCTCGCTTTCATTTCACCGGCGGTTGATTGGGAAAACAGGAGAGCGGGGAGCTGACTTCTTCACATAGGTAAAAATAATTTTATTAAATGTGCGGCCCATGGTGATGTGGAGGTTTGGACCCAGGAAAAGAATACAGTTTTCGGATGATGTGATGCCAAACAATTTAGATTTTTTTTATATAAAAATACATTTTTATTATAATGATAAATGGACATTACAGGAGAAAAAACAATAAAGAACCAAATAAACAACAAAAAACACTGTGCAATATACAAAAATACTAGATTTTAAAAGGCACTAGATAGGTTGAGGGACTGTGGTGGCTTAGTGGTAAAGACACTGAACTTGATGACTGGAAATTCAGCACGATTGAGTGTGCTTCTGTCATCTGTCCCAGCTCCTGCCAACCGAGCAGTTTGAAAAGCAAGAAATCGGAAATAGATAAATAGGTACCCCTTTGGTGGGAAGGGAAACAGCGTTCTGTGCGCTCTGGTGTCTAGTCATTCCTGCCACATGTCCATGGAAACGTCTGTAGATGTAGACAGCACTCGCTCTTTGGCTATAAACAGAGATGAGCACTGAACCCTAGAGTTGGATACGACTGGCTTTCTAGCAAGGGTGATCTTTACTAGATAGGTCGATCTCTCTGGAATATAATGCTTGATGGAGACCTTTGTGGGTAACACAGACTGCCAGAAAGGCAAACAAATGGGTCCTGAAGCAAATCTATCCTGAACTGTCTCTGGAGGGGGGAAATGATGAAGTTGAGGATGTCTTACAGTTGAAGAGCAGGCATTTTGGAGAACTCTCATTCATAGGGTTGCCATCGGTCTGAGATGACTTGATGGCGCCTCAGAGAGTAAACAAAAGAAAACCTTAAAAACAACACCATAAGGACTAGCTCCCATATTTAAATGTGAGCTTTCATGGATAAAGTCCACTCTGTCAGACATAAGAGTAAGACCTCTTGGCATCAGTTCATACACATCAGGTGCAGAGGCAAACAATGGGTGGCCTGTCTAACAGAAAAGTAACATTGTCACTTTTAACCTTGGATACTTTGGAGTTGTTATTCAATGAGGACCAGTGGTGGGCAGCAAATTTTTTTGCTACCACACTGTGGGCGGAGCCCACATCATGGGTGGAGCCTCTGTCATGGGCAGAGCTTCCATCATGGGCAGAGCCTACGTCATGGGCGAGCTAGTTATGGCGACCACATGGCCATGTATACATCTGCAAACACAGGCAGCACTGGCTCTTGGGCTGTAAATGGAGATGAGCACTGCACCCTAGAGTCAGCTATGACTGGCTTTTGAGCAAGGGAGACCTTGAACCACTTGCAGGGACAAAACCTGATGGGGCAGGGCAGAGAGGTGGGCGTGGCCACCCAATTTCACTACCCCACCTGTCCAAAGGACACCCAAATTTGCTACCCCCCTCGGTGTGTGTGTGTGAACCTGTTGCTGCCCACCACTGGTGAGGACTCTGCACATTGGTAGGTGTCTCCACGACAACACGTCTGCAGGCCATGATGTGTGCTCTCCGCTTTCACCTTGCCCAAGAGATCTGCCGGAGGACGCTTAGGCGAATTTTAGTCCTGGCCTAACATCATTGACAAGAGATGGGCAACACTGAAGCCCCAGCGCACCAAAAAGGCTCTCACCTAGCCCGGGGTATGTGTGTGTGTAGCTTTGAACAATGGGCAAGCATGGAAGCTTTTATCCTTTCGTAGAAACCTCAAAACCTGGTTGGTGCAACGTGTGTGTGTGTGTGAGGCAGCTGGGGAGATAATAGCCACTCCAGACTGGCTCATATGAGCTCCACATGGGCTCCCGGTTTTTAAGTGTTTTAGTGTTAGTTTTAGAAATTTGAGGATGTGGCTCTGGGGAGGGCATTTTAAATTGTTACATTTTAACAGTGTAATATTTTAACGTCTTTTATCCGACGGTTCTGTAGAGTTTTTAACTGTGGTGTTTTTATATGTGTAAGCCGCCCTGAGTTGCTTCGGTGAGAGAGCAGCAGTAAAACCAACCAACCAACCAACCAACCAACCAACCAACCAACCAACCAACCAACCAACCAACCAACCAGCCAGCCAGCCAGCCAGCCAGCCAGCCAACCAACCAACCAACCAACCAACCAACCAACCAACCAACCAACCAACCAGCCAGCCAGCCAGCCAGCCAGCCAGCCAGCCAGCCAGCCAGCCAGCCGGCCGGCCGGCCAGCCAGCCAGCCAGCCAACCAACCAACCAACCAAACAAACAAACAAACAAACAAACAAATGGAAAATCCCCACCTTTTATTCAAACTTGCTGTGCAGCCTGGCCTTACTGAGTTGCCATTGGCTGCAAAAGAATCTTCTCTTGCAAGCTGATGCATCCCATCCAAAGGTCTCACTATTATGGAGTGAATCAACCCACGCACGTCACAGGATATCTATGTCTCTGCAGGAGCAGACATCCAGTTGCTTGTGGGCAAAGAATGCTGCGGGATCACATACACAAACTAAATTCCAACAGGTGACGGTTTGGCATTTAGAAAAGGTTTAGGACATGCACAATGGTTTTTTTTTAAAAGAACAATCAAAACATGCTGTTATGGAGCGCCGGAATCTCATTTAAAACCTAATTAGGTTTAGTACAAAGCTAAAGCAGTTTTGCCTTTGGATAAGAAGATTGATGTGTCTGCGTGAAATGTGTGACGTACTTTCGTTCTTCTTGTCTAAAGAAAGAAAGAAAAGAGATTTATTAGAGTTTGTTTAAAATGTCCCTTCCTTCCGTCTTTCCTTTGCACTCTCCGTTTGAATACTAGCTGATGGAATCTTGGTGAAAAGATTGGGATCTACCAATTTTTAACTTAGTTTTTAACTTTTTAGTCTTTTAATCCTTGATTTAAAATCTTGAATTGTACGTGATGTGTTTTAACTCTTTTAGACTGTAAACTGCCCTGAGTCCTCGGGAAAGGGTGGGGTATAAATATAATAAATAAATACCAATTCCTCCACCCTGCTTAAGCAGTCAAAATGTTTCACACATATTGGTATTGGTATTGGTTATTCTAATAATAATAATTTCATGACAGAAATTATTCTGGGTTGAAAGGATTTTTGCTGGAGGAACTCTGCTCAGGAGGCACCCAAATCAAGCTCCTTTCATGTCCCCAAGATCTTTTCTCCACCAAAGTGGTCCCTATTGATCTACTCACAATGTCTTACTTTCGAACTGCTAGGTTGGCAGGAGCTGGGACAGAGACAGGCACTCACTCCATCATCCAGTAACTGAGTCTCAAGCTCCCACCTTGCCAGCCTTCAAGATAACAAATCAAGCTTCTTAACCACTGAGCCACTGCAGCCCCAGGCGTTGGCGTTGGCGTTGGCGTTGGCGTTGGCGTTGGCGTTGGCGTTGGCGTTGGCGTTGGCGTTGGCGTTGGCGTTGGCATTGTGGCTCAGTGGTTAAGTTAGCTGGAAGGTCAGCAAGTTGGCAGTTCGAGATCTGGGTACTGCATGACAGTTTGAGCACGCGTCATCTGTCCCAGCTCTTGACAACCTAGCAGTTTGAAAGTAAGAAATTGCAAGTAGATAAATAGGGACCACTTTGGTGGGGAAAGATCTTGGGGACATGAAAGGAGCCTCATTTGGGTGTCCCCTGAGCGGAGTTTCTCCAGCAAAAATCCTTTTAACCCAGAATAATTTCTGACATGAAATTATTATTATTTAGTATAATAATAATAATAATAATAATAATAATAATAATAATAATAATAATAATAATAATAATAATAATAATAATAATAATAATAATAATAATAATAATAATAATAATATTTTTGTGTCAGTATAAGTATAAGTATAATTTATTTATTTATTTATTTATTCATTCATTCATTCATTTAATGACATGCTCACATCGTGATTCAATAAAAGCAAAAACACAAGAGATAAAAATAAAAGTATAAAAACGAAGTAAAAACTTATAATTTTTTTTGCTTCATTTGTCACACCCAGGAAATACCCCAAAACTCCACTGTAGACTCTGTTTTGGCACTACAGATTGGATAGGTTAGCAATGCCAGTTCCCTGCCATGACAGAGCAATCTTGTTTCAGAAAGTGGGATAACTGTATTTTAATAAAATTCGTTCTTAAAAAAATAAAATAAAAGGCATTTGATCTTTTAAAACTCTGTTGTGTCATAATGTACCCATTAAATATTTCCTCACAGTCTGTTCTTAATCTGAGTTGGACGAAAGTCAATATATTTTAAATGCCATAGAGGAAATGCATTCTGATTGACGGAGGATGAGATAAATATGAACATATGGGAAGGACATAACTCATAGCCCCATGGTTTCTGAATGAGACTGGAAGTTCTGAAACCTTGGAAAGCCAGTTGTTTTTGGTAGGAAACAAAGTAGGTTGTTACTTCTTCCACTGTGGCCATAGCTGATTGCTAAAATACAGCAATGAAACAATCATGAATTTACAGGAAAAAAACCCATCCCCTTCCTTTCTCTTCATTAAACTACTATTCAGAGTGCAATTCTAAAAAAAACAAAATTCAGCCAGCCCATCCTCTAGATATTCCTGATGGATTTGAATAGGTGCAGTCAATATATAGAGATATCTAACATTCCTAAGCTTTGAACCTTGTTGGTTGTGTGGTTGTTTTTTTTTTTTTTTGCATTAGTTAAAAGATTAACCTTCACTTCATATCAATACCATACGACTCTTTTATCAAGAGATTTATTCAGTGATGGGATGTTACAGGTTCTCACCAGTTCACCAGAGCCGGTAGTAACTTTTCCCATTGTCCCAGAGAACCGGCAGCAGCTTTTTTTTTTTTTTTTTGGGGGGGGGGGAACCACCTTCGGGGCTTACCTTTTCACTGGTTCATGATGTTAGCTCTGCCTACACTGTGATGATGTCATGGTAGGGTAGTAAAAATTTTGACATCCCACCACTGGATTTATTGTATACTTCTTTCCTAAAAATGCCCCACACTTGTCGTCCCTACTAGAAGTGGCTGTTTTCGCCACATCTGGCAGCAGCTGCAGGAGTGAGGGCGGTGCTCTTTTGGCTGTTTTTGCTGCTTCTGGTGGCAGATGCAAGGGCGGTGGGCCGGGCCACATGAAATGGTGCCGTGGGCTGGGTCTGGCCCAGCTGTAGGTTCTGAACCCCTGATTTAGGGAGACAACAATATGATTTTGTTTTTATCAATGTTATATTTTATATTGTATATGTTGTTGTATTATTTTGTATTGCAGATTGTACTACTGATTGTCAAAATCTTTGTGGTATTGTAACACTGTATTGTTTGATTGTATTGCTTGGTTGTATTATTACATTTTATTGTTATTTTTTGTGTCATTTTTCTGTGCCATTGCATTGCTGTATTATGGAATGTTATTTATATGGATTCTGTGAACCACCCTGAGTCAGTTTTATCAAGGAGGGCTGTATACAAATCGAATAAGATAAAATAAAATAAAATAAATACAAGGAAAGAAGAGAAGGACAAAGACCACAAAGCAGACTCACAGGAAGGTGGGGAGGTAACATCAAATAAATATTATAAGAACACCAAATAACACTGGGGGGAGACTGCTAGATGTGCCAGAAGAGGAACCTTGCATCTTCCTCAACATCCGATGGGAGGGGGGGAGGAAGAAGAAGAGGAGGAGGAGAAGGAAGAGGAAGAAAAACCTTCACAGAATGCGATTTTTCTCCATCAGATCTTTGCATGACTCTTGTTGAATGGTGAACACTTGAGTTGAAGTTCCTCTTGTATGTATTCCTTACCATAGTGTGAGCAAAGATGTTGCTGTTGTCTTCAAGCCTTCATGAAGTAGGATCATGTCACAGGAATGCAGATGAGAACTGTTTGGTAGCCAGACCATTGATTGATGTGGAGAAGGTCCCACATGGTGTCCCTGGTTAAAAAAGGTTGGTAGCTGACAGAGAGGTCTTCTTCTTGTGTCCATCAGGAACTGCTGGTGGTCAAAAGAGATCACATTGAGCTTGGTGGAGTGTCTCTCCTAGCATAAAGCAGTTTATTCTGTCTCAAGGCATGAAGGGTCTTTGGAGATGTAGTAAAAAAAAAGTAGGTCCCACGCTGAGTAAATTGCACACATAGTGACATTTGGAAGGTCCTATGTCTTTCCCAAGTAGCCTCAGAAGAGACTGGAAGGAGTCTACATTTCTTCTTCTTCTGAATACAATTCTGAATATTGGCAATCATCATGAAGATCAGCCATGAAGACTGTCCTGTCGTGGTCTTTCATCTGTCTCCCGCATCGCAGCATGACACCCGTAGTACCACTGATCCAGCTCTGTGAGTCACTTTCTGGTCCTGAGCCCTTTTGGCACACAAAGTCCTCCTCTGCCCCGGGGCCAGGATGGATGAAGCTGATGTCCTCCTTCAAGATGGATTCAAATGGGACCTTTTAATCCACTTGGGGACCCTCACCCTTCCCTGTGGACATTGCCAAGGCCGCTATTCCTCAGGGTGGTCAGGTTAGTTAATTGCCGCCTAAGACTCAGCGTTGAGTCATTGGCAGTAGGGCCTACTCTATGACCATAGCAGGATCACCTGGCCACATTTAAGGACCAGGTATTGTTTGCAGCACCAAATTGCTCTCGGTTTCACTGCACTGTATTTCCTTTTGCAGTGTTCAGCTGAACATTTTCCTGCAGCAAAGTCTGATGCTGAAACCCTCCAGAGACTCATTAAAAAAAAAAATCCTGGATAACTCTGAAGCTGAGCACAATGGCTTTTGAGTGGTTCACTGTGCCAATTTTAAAGATGTACCCCAGAAAAGATGAGACACTTGTTTCTTATTAAGGCGTTCATGTACCAAGGCAGGTGTTAAATCTTTACACATCTCCCTATTCAATCACATTTCTTGACAATCAAATTCTTTCGAGCCACATGAGAGTTGGGCTGAGGTAGAACAGACAGATGTTTCAGCACAGTAGTGTCATCTTTGACAGGTGGCAATTCACCATGATCAGTGGTCCTGCTAACCTTGGCAATCCAGATGTTCTTGGACTACAGTTCCCAAACATATTGACCAGCACAGTCAATGATGGAGGTTTCTGGGAGTTTGAGTCCATGTACATCTGGGACTCAAAGGCTGGGTTGCCCCTGCTCAAAAGCCAGTCGTATATGACACTAGGGTTCAGTGCTCAGCTCTGTTTATAGCCAAAGAGCCAGTGCTGTCTACGACTGCAGATGTTTCCGTGGTCATGTGGCAGGTACGATTAGACATGGAACACTGTTACCTTTCCCACCAAAGTGGTACCTATTCATCTACTTGCAATTTCTTGCTTTCAAACTTCTAGACCTGGGACAGACGACGTGAGCTCGCTCTGTTGCACTGCACTTGTGTCTTGAACGGCAGACCCGCTGAATTTCCAGCCTTCAAACTCAGCATCTAAACCACGAAGCCTCTGCATTCCATCCAAGTTGGAAACCACTAATTTCAATCCTATAGCAAAATTTAAAACATATGCCAAACGTGCAAGGTTGTAGCACAGTTGCAAATGATCCCTGGATAAATTAAGAAGAGGATGGCTCTAATAGCATTTCATGTGCAAATACAAAAATGCGATGGTTGATATCATTGTGAACTTTCCCATTTTAACTGTTAGTGTGTTACTTTCTCTTAATCTGGAAGGGTTCCTCCCTCCGTGCAAACAATTGTCACCAATGTTTACCCAGTTATATACTTCTTCTTCTTCTTCTTCTTCTTCTTCTTCTTCTTCTTCTTCTTCTTCTTCTTCTTCTTCTTCTTCTTCTTCTTCTTCTTCTTCTTCTTCTTCTTCTTCTTCTTCTTCTTCTTCTTCTTCTTCTTCTTCTTCTTCTTCTTCTTCTTCTTCCTCCGAATATTGGCGATCCTCATGGTGATCAGCCATGAAGAATGTCCTGAGAATATAATGTAGTGGTCGTCCATTTGCCTTCTGCATTGCAGCGTGACTCCCATAGTGCCACTGATCCAGTTCTGTGAGTCACTTTCTGGTCCAGAGCCCTTTTGGCACACAAAGTCTTCATCAGCCTTAAGTCAATATTGATGAAGCTGCTTCCCTCCGTCAAGAGGGATTCACATGGGATTTAATCCATTTAGAGACCATCACCCTTCCCTGTGGACTTTGCCACCCAAGGCCATTAGTCCTCAGGGTTGTCAGGTTAGTTAACTGCCGCCTGACACTTGGCATCGAGTCACTGGCAGTATACTGTACTCTATAACCATAGATAGATGCAGTTATATATAGATTAATCCCCCTCTATCCTCCAGGAACATCTTTCTTATGGAGCTCCGTGCCCCAGCAACCAGACTTGTGAATAAAGCCTGTGCTTATCTGGTGAGGAACAATCCTAAAAGAAAATCAACCTAATCTGCAGCCTATAAGGTAAGGCAAGCTTGTACTAGGATACATGGATGCTTACATTACATGGCAACTCTGGTTCTAACGATGTGCTAACTGTATCGTCTTGCTCCAGCCTTGCTCCTCTGCCCCTTGGATCCTTCTGAAAAGTATCTCAAAGATGGCTTGCCTGTTTTGAACTACTAACAGAAGGCTTCGCATGAGGTTTTCAATTTTCTTCCTCTCGCTCCTCGATTCATGCAGCACCCCATTTGTGAAAACGGTGCCAGGGCGTTACAGACTGTTTCCATTTCCCTGGCTAGCCGCATCCTTACATCTTTGCTTCGACTCTCAAATCAAACAGGAAAATATTGAATTATGATGGAGGGAAAACAAATACATCTTTTCCTCCCCCTTCTTTCCTCCTCTAGAAACGGCATACGAAGCCTCCGATAGCCATCTGCTCCTTTTCCCCCATCTGTGATGGAGAGAGCGTTATAATTGGACATACGCTTTTGACACATACGAGGAAGATCTGCTCATTCCTGTAGCCAATTTTAAACTGAGAGCTTCTTTGCGGGCTTCCTGTTCAACGGTCTTATTAAACAGGTTGTCAAGTAGAGAGGCAGGCAAATGGTTAATGAGGATCCTGTTTGCGCTGCCACCCCCCCCCAAAAAAAAAAAAAGTAGAGAGGGGGATAAGCAATTATCCTCCATGATGTATGAAGACAGCCAAAGAAGAGAATCTACTCAGGATGCTGCTTGCAAAAAAAAAAAAAAAAACTCCATTGAAGTGAATGGGAACTACTTAAAAACATTGGCCCATTAATCATATGGAACAGTTGCCAAATTGCTGGGAATTATTGAGATTTTGAGGTCACAGGAACAGTAATTATACATTTATTATTGAGAACAATGTCAGCTGGTACAAGACTCTCTCACTCATTCACACTCACACTCACACTCAAAACACACACACACACACTCTCTCTCTCACACACACACTCCTTCCCCATCCTTAATTATTAACTTAATCTCCTCAATCAACCTAACCTTCAGCCCAGTGGAGGAACTGCGGTAGCTCAAGCAGTTAAGACAGTGAACTTGAAGATTGGGAGGTCGGAGTTCAAGACCCGAGTACTGCACGATGGAGTGAGCTCCCTGTCTCTCTCCCAGCTCCTACCAACTGAGCAGTCCAAATTGAAAGTAGATGAAAAGTACCATTGCAGTGGTAAACAGTATTCCATTCATGCCAGTCTCTAGTCATTCCTGCCACATGTCCATGGAAATGTCTGCAGATGCAGACAACAATGGCTACTTGGCTATAAACAGAGATGAGCACTGAACCCTAGAGTTGGATATGTCTCACTTTTGAGCAAGGGTGACCTTTACCTTTACCAGCCAGGTGGGTTTTACTTTTTTTTTAAAAAGCAGAATATTTTTTCACAGAGTAACTGTGCCTCATGACAAATCTGTACATGAATCAAGAAGCAACAGTTAGGACTGAATACGGAAGGACGGAGTGGTTTGGAATAGGAAAAGGAGTAAGACAAGGCTGCATTTTGTCACCCTGCTTATTCAACTTATACACAGAGCACATAATGAGCAATGCAGGGATGGAGGAATCACAATTTGGGATCAAAATTGCTGGGAGAAACATTAACAATTTGAGATATGCAGATGATACCACCCTAATGGCAGAAAGTGTAGAGGACCTAAAGAAGCTCCTGATTAGGTTGAAAGAAGAGAGTGAAAAAGCTGGCTTGAGACTCAACATCAAGAAAACCAAGATAATGGCAACAGGCCCTCTCAGTCCCTGTAAAATAGATGGGGAAGAAGTAGAAGTAGTGATCTTAGGATCAAAGCTCACTGCAGATGGAGATTGCAGTCATGAAATAAAAAGGCGACTGATTCTTGGGAGGCAAGCGATGAGAAACCTGGGGAGCATAGTGAAAAGTAGAGACATCACATTGTAAACAAAAATTCGTATAGTCAAAGTAATGGTATTCCCGCTGGCAATGTATGGTTGTGAGAGCTGGACCATTAGGAAAGCTGAGCGCAGAAGAATAGACGCCTTTGAGATGTGGTGTTGGAGGAGAGTTTTGAGAGTCCCCTGGACAGTGAGGAGAACAAATAGGTCAATCTTAGAAGAAATCAACCCTGACTGCTCCTTAGAAGGGCAAATAGTACAGATGAAGCTAAAGTTCTTTGGACATCAAATGAGAAGAGAGGATTCGCTTGAGAAAGCCTTGATGCTGGGAAAGGTTGAGGGCAAAAGAAGAAGGGGGCGGCCCTAAATGAGATGGCTAGATGGTATTGTGAACACAATGGGCACAGAGCTGAGCGAGTTGAGGAGGAGGGTGGAGGACAGAGGTGCCTGATGGACAGTGGTCCATGAGGTTGCAAAGGGTCGGAATCGACTGTGCGACTGAACAACAACAACAACTTTAAGGGTGTCTTCTCGCCCCACGTAAACGTCACCGTAGTGAGAACGAGTAGAAGTGTTAGCAGAAGGGTTAGAGTTAGAGATGGGGTTAAGACGAAGGTTAGTGGGTTTCTGCCTCCTTGTTGCATGGAGAATTCCAGTGTCTCTCGTTAATGGAACCAATCTACTGAAAAGTAAGATATGCCTCCATGGTCTTCTGGGGTCGCAGGAAGTCAAGAAAACAGCAAGAAGCAATTGCTGGCAGAAAATATATTGCCTGCGACAAAAATATCCCTCAAAGGCCAAAACCTATAACTTTGTCTGATTTCCTCCCTCTGGTGTTCCTTTTTAAATGGAGGGAAAACTCACCCGGCAATCTCTGCATAGTAAGTACCCAAAGCTTGGAGGGATTGCTTACAACAATGCCCACATGACAATATTGTACAGTATTTTATTGTATGTTGTGAGCCGCCCTGAGTTGGTTTTCACCAAGTAGGGCGGCATATAAATCAAAATGAATGAATGAAAAAATGAATGAATATAAATATAAATCTGAACAAATATAAATAAATAAATGTTGTAAACAGTCTTGCCTGCATTGCATTCCATGTGAATTCTGCAATGAAACCTGGGGTATAAAATCTCCCTTATGGATGGATGAGGGTGGTTCTCCTAAATACAAGACCTTCTAGAACAGTGATGGGCAACTTTGGCACTCCAGATGTTTTTGAAGTTCAACTCCCAGAAGACATGATCAGCAGGCAGACTGGGAGTTAAAGTCCAAGAACACTTGGAGTGCCAAGGTCCACCACCACTGCCCTATAATATGAATTAGTGGTACCTATTTATCCACTTGCAGTTTCTTGCCTTCGAACTGCTGGGTCGACAGGAGCTAGGACAGACAACAGGAGTGATTGCGTTTAGGGACTCCAACCATCAGCCTGTTCAGGATCCTGCAAGTGATGTAGGTTAGCTTGGGCCAAGCCTGCAGGAGACAGCCAAGGTTCACAAAAGGTCGATGGATTGTGGAGTGTAACATCCCGGCCGGGTGGAGGAACGCGGCTGACTAAACTTCAGCCTGCCTGACCATGAGAGCAGGGAGCCAGGGTTTTAATATAGCGCACTTGGCCAACTTCCTTCATGCAATATTGAACGGCGGTTCTTGGCCATGCATCACTAGCTTGGCGACGGTCCGTAATGGATTACTGATCACTCTTAAATTGCTGCGACTGGGCTCCCGTGATCTATTACGGGGTAGCTTGTTCTCAGACAGTTCAGCCACACCCGCGGACTTGGTTTAATTATCAGAGGCGAGCAATATCAGATGCAAAAGAGGCCTTGGCACCCAAACCTTCATCTTGGGCCAATATGGTGCTTGCTAATTTACTGACAAGGGACTGTGGTGGCCTAGTGGTTAAGACACTGAACTTGATGGCTGGAAGGCTGGCAGGTCAACAGTGCAGCATGACACAATGAGCTTCCCTCTCTGCGGGGGTGTGCTGGAGGGGCGGGTTGGACACACCCATCTACCAGCCCTGCTATGTTCTTAACAATTACATAGCGATACTAAATTTCAAGGTCACGTTTGCTTCAAGGCCAGTCGTATCCAACTCCTAGGGCTGGTGTTCATCTCTGTTTAACAGCCAAAGAGCCAGCAGTGCCTGTGTCTGCAGACATTTCAGTTGTCCTGTGAAAGCCATGACTAGACACCGCTGTTACCTTTCCCATTGAAGTGGTACCTAGTTATTTACTTGCAGTTTCTTCCTTTCAAACTACTTGTTTTGGCACTGCAACACTCGGGGCTCAAACTACTGATCTGCTCACCTTCTGGTCATCTGGTTGAACATCTTAACCACTAGTGATAGATCAAAGGAAACCCAAGTTTGGAGGATGTGGCAGTGGGTGGTGGCAACTAGATGCCACTCACACTGCTTTGTTTTTCCTTCAATAAAGACCAGTGAGAGAACAAGGAGTGTTATGTAGGAAAGGGTCTCAGAAAGAACCCTCCATCTTTTCTCTCATCTTCTCAATTGTGGCAATTGTGCCTTCACAGGGTATGCTCTTCCTCTAAAAATGCCCCCCCCCCCCCCCCGGTTAATGCAAGCACTAAAATGTCTGCATGTGGCTCAGATCCCTGACACGAGATCTACTTCCCTGAAGTTCCTATATTGTCAGGAAAAACCTTTCCAGTTCAGGCAGGTCTTTGGCAACTGAAGGGATGCTAATTGCAATGATGATCGTTAACCGGAATGATTTGAAGCCTTTCTAAAATGCCCTCTTTCAGTAACTTAATAATAATTGTGTGCTTTCCAAACAATTCTGACTCACCGCCACCCTTTCCAGCGTGGATAGATAGATAGATAGATAGATAGATAGATAGATAGATAGATAGATAGATAGATTGATAGATAGATAGATAGATAGATAGATAGATAGATAGATAGATAGATAGATAGATAGATAGATAGAAAAGGAAGGAAGAAAGTAAATCAAACTAGATAGATAGATAGATAGATAGATAGAAAGAAAAGGAAGAAAGAAAGTAAATCAAACTAGATAGATAGATAGATAGATAGATAGATAGATAGATAGATAGATGGATAGAAAGGGAAGAAAGAAAGAAAGTAAATCAAACTACATAGATAGATAGATAGATAGATAGATAGATAGATAGATAGATAGATAGATAGATAGATAGATAGATAGAAAGAAAGGGAAGAAAGAAAGAAAGTAAATCAAACTACATAGATAGATAGATAGATAGATAGATAGATAGATAGATAGATAGATAGATAGATAGATAGATAGATAGACAGACAGACAGACAGACAGACAGAAAGGGAAGAAAGAAAGAAAGTAAATCAAACTAGATAGATAGATAGATAGATAGATAGATAGATAGATAGAAAGGGAAGAAAGAAAGAAAGTAAATCAAACTAGGTAGATAGATAGATAGATAGATAGATAGATAGATAGATAGATAGATAGATTGATTGATTGATTGATTGATTGATTGATTGATTGATTGAATGATTGATAGATAGATAGATAGATAGATAGATAGATAGATAGATAGATAGAATGATAGATAGATAGATAGATAGATAGATAGATAGATAGATAGATTGATTGATTGATTGATTGATTGATTGATTGATTGATTGATTGATTCGATTTATATGCCGCCCTACTTGGTGAACCTAACTCAGGGCGGCTCACAACATACAATCGAATACAATATAACAGTTCAATACAATATCATAATATCATAAAATACAGTACAACAAAATAAATATAAACACAGTGTAATCCACAATACAATCCACAATATGGTCCACAATACAATCCACAATATAAAGCAGAGATACAATTCCAAAATACAGTCCAATATACAATATAAAAAATATAACACTATAACCAGCAGTTCTTAAAGCCCCCCAGCCAGGGTGGGTCCCAGGAGCAGGTGGAAAGTGTCCTGGGCCAAATGCAGAGGCAGCCCCTTACCCTGCTGCAAAAGCCTCTTGGGTGGGGCAGCAAGGAAGTCCTGTGCCTCAGCAGTTCTTAAAGCTAGATAGATGTGGTTTTTCTGACCAGGAAGTAACTTTCAATTTCTTTTGGCAGGGCTAGTATAACCCTTTCCCAAAGTATCCAGGGGCTGGAGAAATCAGCTTACCTACCCCTCCCAGATTGTATGACTCTGAAATCTCCCCCTGCCTCCAAACCAGTCTTTTATAAAGGAAAATCAAATGCACAAAGACAGACTAGACTAGACTAGACCATAGAACAACAAGCATGTCTAGCTTGACTGCCCCCCCCCCGTCTCCCCCTCCCGCTGCCGCTTGAACCCTCCAACACTCTTTTTATTTTGGCTCTAGTAACCCCTGGGGCTGGGATTTTGTGATGCAGACAGAGAAACAGGGCCCTGGTGCCAAAGAGAAAGCATTCAACCTTGAGGCGACACAGTCAGGGGAAAGCCCCATGAAACTACTCTCCTTTCCAGATGGTAAAAAAGGAATTGCATATTTGAATTCTCCCTGCATGTGGAACAGGAATGCTCTACAAGCAGGCCTGTGTTCTGTGCAAAGGTGACGAATTTGATGCACATTGTCTAAAGAAATGACTGGCCAAGACTCTTCTCCTTTTAGGAACAAAGTAGACATTAGAGGAGAGGGCGTGCGTGCAGTACCTGAGTGGTTAAGACACTGAACTTGACAACTGGAAGTTCAGCAGGTTGACCAGTTGAGACCCAAGTGCCGCATGATGGAGTGTGCTCCTGTCTCTGTCCCAGCTCCTGCCAACCGAGCAGTTTGAAAGCAAGAAATTGCAAATAGATGAATAGATACCATTTCGTTCGGAATGTAAACGGCGTTCTGATCACTCTGGTGTTTAGTCGTGGATGCCAGATGCAGACGCTATTTGTCTATCAATGGAGATGAGCACCGAATCCTAGTGTCGGATATGACACACTTTCGAGCAAGGACGACCTTTACTTTTACCTAGACATTATAGACACACCATCACTAGAAAAAGAAATCCCTCAAGGGCTGATTGCATGTGATTGTCAATGCAGAAGCTTTCCTCAGTCCCCATCATTCACAAATTAGCTCGCTTTGTTTCCTGACGTCTTGAAGACCAAATCAGGATCTCACTTTTAATCATGGCTTGTGTCTGGCATCTAAGTTTGGCACAGCATCTCCTGTCTGTTGTGTTGGATACTACTTAAAACGTTTCCTCCTGTCTTTTGCAATTTTAAACAGTGCAGCGCTGAATTCCTGCATCTTTAAAACGGCAACAGAGGAGACGGAGAGTGGATTAGATGCACGCCTCTCATTCACTAAGGAATATATTCTTCTTTTCCCTTAAAAATTAAGGTTGACATGCCGTTGCTCTGAAGCCTTTGGATGCTGGCACTGCCAGTGGTGACGACTTTTGCCAGGCGGTTGGTGAGCAAGGAACAAATCTGTAATTGCATTGCAGGGTTGAAGGTGTACGTGGAGAGAAATTGCAATCGACATGCAGAACGGATGGTGGTGAAGAGCCAAATCAACATGGCCCTAATGGAATAGAAAACCAACGGAGCTGCGGACAAAATCAATTCTGCCCCAGGAGCTTTTATCAGCTCCATTTGTGGAAGAGAGTTTAAGACGTGACAGCAGTAAAACTATAAGATGCTGACAAAAAACGAGTTAGATTCTCTCTCATTCTCTCTCTCTCACACACAGAGAGAGAAAGAGAGAGAGAATGCGTGGGTTGAAGATTACTGCACTGCTAGATTTCTCCAATTTCATACAGCTTGGGTAATTTCTCTCTCAATTGTTCCCTTCTCTCCTTAAGATATACATATGAAGTTGGAATCCTATAAGGTCTGGACTAGACATTGGGTTCAGAGATCCCCTACCCCGAACTAGAAGTTCAAAGGTAAGATCTGAGCACTGCGGAACCAGAAGCGTAGCGTGCCTTGGCGGGGCCACGTCTAAAAATTTGTTTAGGGGCCCTTAGGAAGGGTAAAGATTTCTCACAAAAGAAAAAAAAATTGCATAAAATTAAAAGAAATATTTATTCATCATAATTATCTCTCTGTAAATGACTTAAACGGGGAAATCCCGCAGCCCGCGATAACCGATGTAGGGTGTTGCCAACTTTTGAACACACGCTTTACGCGGGGAAAAAAAGAAATTGCTTTTTTTGTCTTTTGTCATTTGTGAAATAAAAAAAAATTGGGAAGTTTTTATTAATTTTTGCTTACGCACGTTGCCCCCCCCCCCCCCGTATAATTGATACGGCAGATACGGCGGTAGCTACGCCCCTGTGCGGAACCCAAGCATCTCTTGTTAGCATGGCTTATGCAAGACGTCCTTCCTCCAAGCTGGAGAGACACATCTACATCTTTAGAAAACTGGCTGTTGTCCAGGTAATGGTGGCATGTCTCTACCAAATGATGGTATGAACCCAACTGACAAACCCAACTACAGTAGACCAATTGAATCAAGGGAATCTTCATAACTTTTGACTCAGCACTCAACAACTGATTCCTAGACCTACCTGAGGTTAGCCTGTACGGAGATATGTTAGTATCTGCTACATCTAGCTACGGCTGTACTACAATTGAAGAATTCTGGAAATTTTGAACAAGCTCTGGTAGTAAACACCTCATGGGCCTTATCCATGCCACCTTCAGTGATACTCTGCACAACACTACCTACCTTCTATGGTTGCTCAGTATTTCAATTGTGGGATTGTTAGCATGTACAAAGGTTGGTTATTGTGGGAATGAGATGTCTGAGGAAGGCTGCTAGAGTGACTAGATGGGATAAAATCAGGAATGAGATTATAAGGGAAAGGACTGGGACAGAACCAATCTTAAACTACATAGAGAGACAATAAATAAAGTGATTTGTCTTGTTGTAGAGAATGTTTTGGAACTCTATCCCATACAAGGCATATGTGGAAAGAGGAGAAGAACAAAGACTATGGGGCAGACCTGGAGGAAGGTGGAAAGATGGCATCAAGGACATGATGCAAGAATACTAAATAATGCTGGTTGAGGCCTCTAGAAGTTCCAGAACAAGAACCTTTTATCACCCTCAAAACCAGGAGGAGAAGGAGGAGAAGGGGAAGGAGAAGGAGAAGGAGAAGAAGAAGAAGAAGAAGAAGAAGAAGAAGAAGAAGAAGAAGAAGAAGAAGAAGAAGAAGAAGAAGAAGAAGAAGAAGAAGAAGAAGAAGAAGAAGAAGAAGAAGAAGAAGAAGAAGAAGAAGAAGAAAGCTTTGCTGAAGAATGATCAATTTTCCTTTCAATTCCAAACATAAAGCTTCAGGTGTTAAAAAAATATTGAACTGGGGAAAAATCTATAATAATCTTTTCTTCAAAAATCAACACTCCTGTCATCTCCTTTACTAAAGATTTACCTCAATAGCAGAATTTACATTGGCTGTTTGGGGTTTGTTTGTTTTTTAAATTCACAGCGATGTGGAAATTCACAGCAAAGCCCTTGTCAGTTTTCTGAGTAGTCAGCTAAAGCACGGAAAACCTTATTTACAGGAGGGTGAAAGATATTCAGAAAGATTTATCTCCCCTTAAAGAATCAAAACAAAACCAAACTTGCACACCTGTTTCTAGGGAAACCACTTCCTCAGTGCACTTCCAGAATTACCAATTCATCTGCCACAGAGCACAGAAACTGAATAACAAAACACAAAAGATTTTTTTCTCTCTCTCTTTCTCTCTCGCAGCATAATTTATTTACCTAAAATTACTGATACCTGATTTTTTTTACTCTTAGCCCCCATTGTGCCAAGGCAGCTTGTGTGTAGGAAGAACAGTGTCTCACACCTCCATCCCTAAACATTTTCTTCTTCCTAACATTGCAAGATAAATATGAAGCCCTGTTGCTAGGAAGGAAGAACAGAGGTATAGTAGCATTGGACTGGCAGAACGAAGATTAAACCTAAACTAATGGTACAGTTAGCCTGCCATTGGAAAGGTTTGCACTTCTGCTGAAATTTACTTTCTTCTGCTTTCCGTAGCCACTGGAAGAGAAATGGAGGCTTCATCTCAGTGGTGGGCTGTCAATTTTTTACTACCCCACTGTGACGTCATTACGCTGTGGGAAGAGCCGATGTCATGGCGTCATGACGTCATGACATCGTGGGTGGAGCCAATGTCATAATGTCATGACGTTGTGGGCGGAGCAAAAAAAATAAAAATAAAATGGCTGCCCGGAACTGAGCATGCGTCAAACCTCCATTTGACACATGTGCAGTTCTCTTTTTTAGTGTGCATGCATCAAACCTCTATTTGACGCATGCACACAAAAAAATAAAACTGCAAATGCATCAAATGGAGGTTTGATGCATGCACAGTTCCGGGCAGCCATTTTGGCTGCCCGGAAATACACTTCTGGAGGGGGGCCAGAGAGGCGACCGAATCGGTCGCCTGGGGGTTTACCACCACCCCCGGCAACCCCCTCCTGGTGGGTACTACCGGTTTGGGTGAACCGGTCCGAACTGGTAACAGCCCATCACTGCTTCATCTACATGTCTGATTGCTCAGGCATGGAGCTTTGAAGGAGCTGCGTGCTGGGAGGGAAAGAATTGTTATCAAAGAAATAGTCATTCTTCTTATTGTGCAATTTGACCGAGGAGACAGCATTCAGTTCATCTGGTTGCCTTTGCTGTTGAAAGCTATTAGCACCGTGATGACCGGGAGATCAGTAGGTCAGTAGTTTGAGACCTCAGTATCTCATGATGAAGCTCCTGCCAGCCTAGCAGTTGGTCTTGCTTCTTAACGGGGACTGCGGTGGCCTAGTGGTTAAAACACTGAACAGGAAGGTCAGCAGTTTGAGACCTGAGTAATGCATGATGGAGTGAGCTCCCCTCTTCATCCCAGCTCCTGCCAACATAGCATTTCAAAAGCAAGAAATTGCGAGGAGGTTAATAGGCAGTAAAGGTAACACTGTTCCATGTACTCCGGCGTCTACTACGTGACCATGGAAACGTCTGCAGACACAGAGAGCACTGGCTCCTTAGCTGTAAATGGAAATGAACTCCTCCTGCTACAGTCGGACACAACTGGCTTTCAAGCAAGGGAGACCCTAACCTTCACTGCTATGCATGTTGAAAGCAAATTGGCGATGTTTTCTGGGGCAAAATACTTGCTCCTTTGTGGGTGATGCGTAAGTAGCGACCAGAGACATTGTTCCAATCTGCCTGGTTTTGTAGTATTAATACATCCCAAAACTGTTGCTATGAGGTCTTGCTTCTTAAAGATAAATAGGCACCACTCCGGTGTCTAGTCCTGCCTGCCACATGTCCACAGAAATGCCTGGAGACGTAGACAGCACCGGCTGTTTGGCTATAAACAGAGATGAGCACCGGACCCTAGAGTTGGATATGGCTGACTTTTGAGCAAGAGCGACCTTTACCTTTACTTGCTTCTTAACTCCCAGCCTACTCTTCCCAGGTGCCAGAAGTTTTGCAACTCAGGTTTGGTGACACCTCCACCTACCCCTTCTGCATGTAGGTCAGGTAAGCCTCCAAACTCTTCATTGGGGAGGGAAAAGTGACAGATCTTGATCCGCAGCCCGCCAACACTTTGATGTCACGCATGCTATAGCGTGGTGTTCAGTTGCCCTCTCTCCTTTTCAGATGATCAGCACAGCTGTTGGGAAACGCATCTTCCTAATGAAGCGGCCCTGCATCTGGATCTACGGGGGATTTTATTGCATTATAACGATGTTGGTAGGATTAGAATGAGATCGTTTAAAAGAAAAAATGCTTTCCTTTCTCCCTCTCTTACCCATTCTCCCTGACACTTTCCACCGATTATGCTGTCTCATTGTTCCAGAAGCTGCAGCAAATCTGGAGCCGGGCTGGGTTGTCTCTGGAAAGGATTTATGAAGGTTAATTTAGATTTTGCTACATCCTAGAGCTTACAGGAATTAAAGGTTCTATTTTGTCACTGAAATAAAGAAATAAATGGACTCTTCTGCATTGCTTGTGTGATAATCTTCCAAACAAGAGCAAGAAACAATCATATTTCTTATTGTGTAATTTGACCTGAGCAGAGGAGAAATAGACACTCGCTTGTTGAGTGAGGAGAGAGGAGGGACAGGAAGATCTTTCTCTCAAGGGATCCTAGAATCACAGAGTTGGAAGGGGCCTTTTTGAGCCATCTAATCCTACCCCTGCTCAATGCAGGAATCCAAGTCACAGTAGTTCTGACCAACAGGTATCCAATTCTCTCTTGATTTCTCGAGGCAGTTGGTTCCATCATTTTACTCCTCTAGTGATTGAGATTTTCCCTCCTGATATTCCGCCTATATCTGGCTTCCTTTACTTTGAGCCCGTTATTACATGTCCTGAACTCTGGGGTGATGGAGAACAGATCCCTCCCTTCCTCTTTATGATTATCCTTTTCGCAAGGCTAAACATGTCCAGTACCTTCAGTCTTTCCTCATATGGCTTGTATTTCCCTACAACTGAACACACAAAGCTACACTTCCTACGTTGCTGGACATCATAGGCATAGGCCAGTGATGGCTAACCATAGACGTTCCAGAACAGCTGGAGTGCCAAGGTTAGCCATCACTGGCGTAGGCTGTCATCCTCCATGAGTGAGTTGTCATTGCAACAATTTCAATGGTTTTAACTTTGTGCTGTGGGAAAGAAGGGATGGCGAAGACTTCCCCTCAGTAACATCTGGAAGGGCAGAGGTTTTCCATCCTTCCTTTAACATACCATTCAATGGATGAAGCTTTGTGTTATATTATCAGGAAAAGGCATCTCCAGATCTGCTTCCTTCAAAACCTGTGCCCTTCCCCTCTTTAGCTGATCTTTGATTCAACCTGGAGACACTATCTGGAGATGCAGCCCACCTTGGCTTCTAGGTTTTTTAAAAAATGATGTAGATCAGGGTTTTGCAACCTTAGCCTTCAGGTGTTCTTGGACTTCAATTACCAGAAGCCCAAGTCAGCACTCCTGCTGATCAAGACTTCTGGGAACTTAAGTCCAAGAACATTGAGGAGCCCAAGACTGATAAAGCTATCGCCAAGGTATCAAACTACTGATGGGCAGCAATAGGTTCGCACCAGTTCACCAGAACCAGCAGTAACTTTTCCCAGTGCCCCGGAGAACCGGTAGTGGCTTTTGGGGTGAACCACCTTGGGGCTTACCTTTTCACTGGTTCCCCCACTGTGCATGAACGCCAAGCGCTTGGTGTGCATGAATGGCCTCCTTGCTGTCCTCCCAAGTGGGGAGGAGGAAGAGAAGCTGCTAGCCTGAAGCTCCCTATAGCCTGCTCCACTGGGTAAATGACTCACCTTTGGGTGTGGGGTGGGTGGGTGTATTGTAATGTGTATTTAATGTGTATTTATTTTTAAAGTGTATTTTTATGTGTTTTATGTGTATTTAATGTGTATTTTTATGTTTTTATGTCTATTTAATGTGTATTTATTTTTAAAGTGTATTTTTATGTGTTTTATGTGTATTTAATGTGTATTTTTATGTTTTTATGTCTATTTAATGTGTATTTATTTTAATGTGTATTTTATGTGTTTTTATGTTTTTTTAAATGTATTTTTATGTCTCTTTAATTTGTATTTTTATGTGTACTTATTTTTATGGGGGTTTTATGTTGGCTCCGCTCACATCATTGGCTCTGCCCATGACATCATGACGTTGGCTTCACCCAAGATGTCATGATGTTGGCTCCACCTACGATGTTGGCTCCGCCCACGGTGTGGCAGTAAAAAATTTGGCTGCCCACCACTGTATCAAACTCTCTCTTTCTCTCCCTGCCCCACAATATGTTGGATAACATTTGTAGACTAGAAACTAGAACTTGCATTAATGGCAAAGGTCACCCTTGCATTACCAGTTGCCAGAAATTTCTTGTTTGTATTTGTGCTCAACAATTTTCTTACAAACATATCTATTTTCTTGATGACAAAGCTGTTGTTGACTTGCAGTAGCAGACATACATTTCCAGCCTCTTACCTGAGGCTGCTGTTTAGTCACAAGGTTGCCGTTCTGGTGTCTAAACACAATCATCTGCAACACACGACTGGCTCCTAATCCACCCTGGGACACGGCCGTGTCTCTAGGCAACGACAGAGACGGATTGGAGGATGTTATGGTGTGTATCCCACATTGATGGCACTGTGTCCTTCAGCATCCATAGTTATTTTCTTCTTCGACATATCTGGTGGAAGACTGGAGCCGGGGGTGTCAATCTCCCCCATCCTTTTCTCTATTACTCAGTGAGCAGCTCCCTAAAAACCTTGGGTGAAAAGGGGTCTGTATTCTAAGTTAAAGGTTATTCTATATATTCTCAGTTCACTATTAGCATCATGTGATTATACAGTGACATGTTGCTGGGGTCTCTGTACAAACTGAGAAGGGTTTTTCCCTTCCCCAAAGAGCATCTGTGGTTGTGAGACTTAATGTAAGAAGAGATAAGGTATTGGAAAGGTTGTTCCACGGCAAATGCAAGCAATCTGTTATTTGCTGCATGAAAGGAAGGAACCTGAATTGTGTGTTCAAATGTTAAGAAACGGATTTCTACCGAGACATTAATAAGCACGTCCTGCAAATAAGGTAATGGTACAGGTCTCCCTTGCTCAAAAGCCAGTCGTATCTGACTCTTGGGATCAGTGCTCATCTCTGTTTACAGCCAAAGAGCCTGTGTCTGCAGACATTTCCGTAATCATGTGGCGGGCATAACTAGATGCTGGAGCAAGCGGAACGCTGTTACTTTCCCCACCTATTTATCTACTTCCAATTTCTTCTTTTCAAACTGCTAGGTTGACAGGTGCTGGGACAGAGACTCGAGTGCATGCCATCTTGACCTGCTGACCTGTCGGTTGTCATGTTCAGTGTCTTAACCACTAAGAAACCACAGTTCCTGTCCTGCAAGTGAGGTTGCCCTTGCTTGAAAGCAGGTCACATCTGACTCTAGGGTTAAGTGCTCATCTCTGTTTATAGCCAAAGAGCCAGCACTGTCTGTGTCTGCAGACTTTTCTGTGGACACGCGGCAGGCATGCTTCAACACCGGAGTGCATGGAATGCTGTTTACCTTCCCACCAAAGTGGTCTCTATTTATCTACTTGCAATTTCTTGCTTTTGAACTGCTCGGTTGGCAGGAGCTGGGACAGAGACGGGAGCTCACCCCATCCTGCAGCACCTGGGAATCGAACTCCGATCTTCCAGTCAGTGAGTTCAGTGTCTTATCCACTTGAGCCACTACAGACCCTGTCCTGCAAGTAAGAGTTGGTAAACACTGAGGTAGCCTACCTTGGAAGATGGTGGACTCTCTTTTGAAGGGGACTATGAAAACACACCTGCAGAGCTTAGGTTGAAGAATAGGATTCAGTACCACGGACAGATCCTGCAATGTTTTGCATTCTGAACTCTGGAATGGATTTGCTGCTCTGTGAAATTAGCAGCCTCTACCCATCAGATATTACTGGACTACAACATAGTCGATGGTGAAGAATGATTTTGAGTGCTGCATATCTTCCATTCCTCATTTAGCTTGATTTTACCTACTCTGTCCTCAATTGTTAAGTCCCTGGCAGGGCAGGCTGTTTTCATCATGCAGATATTTGATCTTGGGCCATTAACAATTGATATTTGATCTTGGGCTATTTAAATGGTATTCACTTAATAAAAAAATCAACAATTTCCAGGTAGAGTGGTGAGAGGTTGCACTGGACCCTTGTGTGGATAAGGTGTGTCAATCAGGTACAGCTTATTGTAACCAAAGTAAGTTCAAGAAGCAATGAAAAAGCCATACTAGAATCTTGATCTCTACAGATTTCATCAGCTGAGTTAACTATTCATTCCCAGCTTGGGTGTTGAATGTTTAGTATTTACTGATTTATTATTGTTTATGGGTTGTTAGTTTTTAAAATTATAATTGTAAAAAATTTAAGCTGTTACACACCACCCAGTGGGAAAATAACCCTGATAGGTA
The DNA here is from genome assembly GCA_030440675.1 of Furcifer pardalis. Classification (NCBI taxonomy): domain Eukaryota; kingdom Metazoa; phylum Chordata; class Lepidosauria; order Squamata; family Chamaeleonidae; genus Furcifer; species Furcifer pardalis. The sequence continues at coordinate 32,446,069 of CP126899.1, read as the reverse complement.
TGTATGTAGGTAGGTTAATAGATAGATAGATAGATAGATAGATAGATAGATAGATAGATAGATAGATAGATAGATAGATAGATACTGTAGATAGATAGATAGATAGATAGATAGATAGATAGATAGATAGATAGATAGATAGATAGATAAACAATTATGTTTCCATCATCCTGTCATTCACTTCCACCTGTTTAATTTCTTTAGCACATTAAGTGCCACCATTCTTCCAACACAGGGGTGCATGGTGCCTCACAGAATAGTTCAGAACCTCTCCCAGAACTTGGGGAAGTTACTTTCTTCATTACTGTATTCTGGCTGAAAAGTTCTGGGAATTGCAACCCCAAAAATAACCTTCTCTCAAGTTTCATTTCTGCCAGCAGTTCCTTTCCGCTTTCTTATCTAAACAGGCCGACGGCTCTAAACTGATGTATATTTACATGAAATAAAGTCCTCTGATGTTCAATAGGATTTCTTCTCTGGTAAAGGGCACTGCTCAGGGGTTACTTCAGATGGTGGAAAGCTCTGGCTTTTAATTAGTCAGTGAAGTTCTCCTTGCTACCTTGGTCCAATACTACTCCTGGCTCTAAATCAGTGGTTCCCAATATGGACCCCGGGCCCCACAGAGAGACTTCAATTCCCAAAGGCCTAAGTCAGTACATTGATGGATCACTGCTTTGGGGAATTGACTTAGGCTTCTGGGGAGTGAAGTCCAAAAACCAAAGGTTGGGAAACATTGCCCTAAACCAGTGGTTCCCAACAAGGGGTACACAGCCCACTAGTGGACTTCAATTCCCAGAAGCCTCAGTCAGTACATTGGCTGATCAGTGCTTTGAGGAAATGACTTAGGCTTCTGGGAATTGAAGTCCAAAAACCAGAATTTGGGAAACGCTGCGCCCAAACACATCCCAAAAGTTCACCCAGGATGGCTGATGATCAGGCGTTCTGTTAGTTGACATCCTCACAATATCGGGTGATTCAAGTATAGTAGCCACTGATCAACAACACAGGTTCATTCTGTGCTTCCTGTTTTTCTAGATAAGTTGGGGAACAAGAGCCTGATTCATCTGGGACAAATCCATGAGTTGTTCCTTATAGTTTCAGGTGTGGATTTTCTTTCCAAAAAAAGTACATCATAATATAAACTTGTTTATTCAGTGCATGGTTGTATACAACAAATATTAAACATCTCTTCGTACAAAGCAGCAGGAAACAGCTCGGATTGAACCATGTCAGCTTTGTACATATCCGTAACAGACGCCAACGAGCAATGCACAAAATCTCAACATCATGCAACTCTTAAGCCAAGATTCCAACTTCCTCCCATGCAACGGATATGGTGAACTAAATGGAAACCTAATGGAAGATTTTGTTTCATTTCTTAGAAGAAGGAAGGCATGGCCTGAACTTTCTTACAGACAAATAGCACAGTTTTAAAGAGACTGTGTTAGGATTGCTTCGTATCCCTTGCAAATACCCAACCAGGACTTCCCAGCAGTAGAAAGTCAACCAAGATTTGGCCATGCCTCCAAAATAACTTTTAGCAGTCAGGTTGACCTCAAGGGAAAATTATGGGCTAAACCCAACAGCCTGAATCTAGAAAGTAGGCTCAAAGGAGAACAAACCCATTGAATTAATGGCTGGAATCTTATTACTTATGTCCACTGATGCTAAGTCCACCAGTTTAAATCTCAGTTATGAACTGTTGTATGTTAAGATATCAAGGTAGGCATTTTTTAAATTGCACACCAGTTATATGACGGTCAGCACAGAACAGTCAATGTCTACAACAGTTTCTTAACTTGCGTGTATGGTTTTAACCTCTCTATACCAGTGGTTCCCAATGTGGGGCCTACACCCCAAAGAGGGGGTTCAATTCCCAGAAGCCTAAATCAGTACATTGGCTGATCAGTGCTTTGGAGAATTGACTTAGGCTTCTGGGAATTGAAGCCCAAAAAAACCCCAAAGGTTGGGAAATACTGCTCTAAACCATGACATATGATATGTACACCATTGGAGATTTGCCTGTGTAATGTTTCCATTGTATCCCAGTCAAAGGGATTTACAGAAGTGTTGACTCTACGGTCAGGATTAGATTCAATGCTCTTTTGCAGTTGGGGTTATGGATTAGAGTTGGCTGTCGCCAGTTGTTCCCAGAGTGGGCTTGCTAAAATGAATGGAACACATCTAACCAGAGCTAGAAAATCTTACTTTCTTAACTATTGGGACTATAATTCTGGGGCAGCAGCCGAGGGGGAGGGGAGACATTTTCTAGCTCTGCAACTAGTTTACATCTTATTGACATTAATGGGATCTACTCTTGGGAAAGCAAGGCTTTGATTTCTTTCCTGATCTCTCTCCGGCATCCAAAGATGTCCTCCTGTCTATGGGAAGAAGTGGGAAGATTGCAACCATTCTCTCCCAGCAGGTATATATTCTTTGGGTGTATATAGTTTTTGCAATGCTTCCCTCCTACAGAAATGTAACATACACCAACGAAAGGTATATTTCTTTTTTCTTTTCTTTTCTTTTTTTTACAAATAAGATTTATTTTCCCTTATAAAAATTGTTAAGTCATCTCAAGTCCACAGTTTCTGTCTTTAGAAAAAAGAAGCCACAATGACAGGATTGTTGGTTATTTTAATATGATACATAAAACGAAGAGATGGGAAGGGCAAGACGAGGGAAATAAAATAAAAAGACTACATATTCGGGATGATATATCTTCCCCTTATTTATTTTTAAAAAACTAAAATCATATTAGATTCCACCGACTGGGATTTAGCTCAACATCTTAGTTCCTACACATTGGGGGCAGGGGTAGCACATTGACTTCCAACAGAAGACTACAAATCTATTTAAAAATTGTATATTTTCCCAGTATATTTTCAAATCATAAGAACATCCTTTCCTGGAGCATGAAAAGGCTGACGTTCATCTCCACCCTTGATTATGCACCCTCTTCAGTATCATTCTGCTTTTAGCATCAATTTTGCTCAGGGCAAAGGGCCATTAGCATTAAAAAAAATCCAAAAAGTTGCCTTGTTCTAAATTAAAAGAATACATTTGAGGTTTGTTTGCCTCACGAAGCCTTATGAGTTATAAACCGGTAAGCTAGGAGAAAATAAAACCACCGGTTTTGGTTGTTTCATCCTTCTAAATGCTAGTTATAAAACACAGAGTCTATAATTTCTCTTGGAAGATGAAAAGCAAACAATAACCCCATATTATTATTACTATTATTATTATTATTACCCCATAAAAGGACTGTGATCGAATTTTTCTCTGCTTGGGATCCAAATCATTAGTTAAGCAGTGCAGAAATGTTTTCTGCTTTGTATTTTCGTTTTTTAATTGTTTCTTTCTCTCTCTCCCCAAAGAGCAAAGTAAGATTAAAGAGAAAATAGAATCAGCACATCAGACGGGAGATTTCGTCTCTGCAACATTAGGCCACAACATATGTTTGTCTCACTATCCTGATGAGATCGCACAAACGTATCTTATCTTAACTGGGATGTCTCTTTTAAAAGAGGGAGGGGAAAAGTATATTATTTTTAAACCACCAGAAGGTCTAAAATGGCGGATAACGCAACCAGTTCTTTGTCTTTCTCTGGAGCAGAAGAGTGGGATGGTAGAAAAACAGCTAACGGTTCTCAGCTGGGAGCCCAGAGGTACATTGCTCATGATGCTTTTCTCCCTTTTTGACCTGGACCACGTTACGTCGATTCATGTTGGCTCATTGATTTGCCACCATTTAGGACTCCAGACACACTTCTGCTTTTCGTGGGCGTTCCACTTCCGGACCGTGAAAATTCTGTGAGATCGTGGAGGGAAGGTTCTTTGTACATAGCCACTGGGAGGAACAAAATTGGAAAAAGAGAGGGATTGGGGAAAGGAAGAGAGATATATACTTATTTTTATTTTTGGATTTATTTATTTTTAAGAAAACCACTCAAAAACTTTCTCTTCAAGGAGGCCACTAAGATTATTTAACCTTTGGCAGTAAGTTATTTGTTTAAATTTTTTACCTGTTTGCCCTCAGACACCATTAGATATTTATTTTATTGTTTGTCCATTGTATGGTATTCTGGTTGTTTATTTAATTGTTTGTGCACTGCCCAGAGTGGGAAATATCCCAGATGGATGGTATAAAAATGTAATGAACGAATTAATGAACAAACTCTTCTTTTGTGTCCAGTTGACCTGATGTGAGAAAGATTAGCCAGTAAAACAAGATTTCCATTGCCCGAGGTATGTCCGACTGTGGTTCAAAAGTGTAAAATGTAAAAGTTATCCACAATGCTGAATGAATGAGTGAGTGAATGAAACAAACAGATTGCAACAGATTGCATAAGGGTCTAGGTGAGTGGTGGTGAACCTATGGCACGCGTGCCAGGGTTGGCACTTAGAACACTCTCTGTGGGCACGTGTGCCAATTCCACAGAACAGAGTTCATCCTGCCCCTCTGCCAAGCACCCCAATGGGAGCACTTCCTCTCCCCCCCCAACACAGTTTGCCCTGCCCCTCTGTGGCATAGAGAGCAGCCTGTTGTGTTTGGCCATTCTGTGTGCCATCACTGGTCTTGGTAATGCAATAGGATCAAAAGAGGAACAGAAAAACTTTACCTCCAGCCTAAATATCTGGGGAAAGCAAGCCTGTGAACAAGGCTGGAATCTTAGTCAAGGTGCATTCAAATGACTTCAAAGGCACACACTTGAACATACAGGAAACAATCGCTTTAATTAAACTGATCTCCCTTAAAGTGATCATTCTGTCTGCTGGCCAATCACTCCAGCTTAACCCTGAAAGTAGAAACCTTTCAGCTGTATGGTACAGCTTCAGTATGGATTGGGGTTGGGCTATATGGCATCTCTCAATTCTCTTGATGTTGGTGTGTCATCGTCTTTGGCATTTGCTGAAAATAAACAAAGAGGGTGATCTCTATTCTGTTTTCTTTTTAATAGCTGAGATGAAATGAAAAAAAGGATGGGAACAAATAGGGAAATAGATTCCACTTTGGATCATTTGAGGAGTGTTCTGTGCTGCAATACCTAGATATTATCTATAGGGCAGTGATGGCAAACCTTGTCACTCCAGGTATTCTGGACTTCAACTCCCAGAAGCCCTGATCAGCAAGAGTGCTGACTTGGGCTTCTGGTAATTGAAGTCCAAGAACACCTGGAGTGACAAGATTGGTCATCACTGCTATAGGGCCTGCATTGAATTCCCTGGATAAGCATGGCTTCTATATGATAAAGCTTTCAGAATGCGAGTGGCAATCCACCTCTCTTAGAGGTGGGATGAACAGAACTACCAGGTATGGCTACAGTTCATGACAGGTGACAGGTTTGACTGTGGGCATATAGTACAAAGAACTAACATGGGTTTAGCAGTTCCATGCCTAACAGCAGGACAGGAAGTTCAGTGGGGAGTGGAAAATGCTTTGGAGAACTGCACAACTATCCCCCATTGCAAATATTACCTTTTAATGGTTTAGGTAGGAAATGTGCAGCAGGTTTGTTTTTCTTGACATGGTTTCCTTTCATGATTTCCCCCTCTTTGTTAAGACCTAAGTACCAGCCCCTTCCTGACTGCTGTTGCCTGTAGATCATAGATGAGTAGGTCACGTAATAGTTTTCAAACACAGATTCTTTGAACTTGCATTCTGGTGTGAAGTGTTCCTGCAAGAAAAAGTGACAGAGAAAGGGGAGAAATTTGAGGGGGGAAAAGAATCAATATGGGCTAAACATTGCATCTGCTATGCAATAAAGAAGAAGTCAATATTTTGCTAGCTTTCATATGATGAAAGTGCCTCCATGTCACTTCTCTCCATTTAAAAAATGTTAGCTTCCACAATAAAATAAGTGCATAAAGCAAGGGTTCCAAAATATTTTGTGTGCGGGCTGGTCATGTAGTTGACCAGTCCAGTCATGTAGTTCCTTCCACCAGAAGCAGAAGTGAAACATACACATGTCCACTCAGGTGCAAAATGCTGCCATAAATGGACCCACAGCTGTCATAAACACATTTATGATAGCTGCGGGTGCATTTATGGCAGCATTTGCACACGCGTGGGCACATTTAACTTCCAATTCTGGGAGCAGCAAGGGTGACGTGGGCTGGATTATCTGGTGCCATGGGATGGATCTGGCTCATAGGCCATAGTTTGGCTACCCCTGATATAAAGTAACACAATTTTTCCAGCGAGATAGCTGGGAAGCAAATGAAATCAGGGAAGAAATTTTGACCACCAGAGAGACAATCTCGTTGTTAGATCTGGAAGCCGGTGAGAAAACCAGGCAGATCTGTGGGGCCACTGAGAAGAGAGATGTCGGGACTTGACCATTCATAACCAAAAGCGCAAAGTAAGACAAAACAAAAACCACAGGGTCATATGGTCTTTTACCAACTGACTGATGTTAAAACACGAGCTGCAGCTTACTTCATTACAATGCAGTTATTTATTTATACCCTTTTATCGGCACCCTGCAGGCAGCATGCCCTTGAAAGCCCATAATAGCTACTGGAAACCCACATAGTACAAAAGCAGACCGTGTTCTGGGCACGGTAAGGAACTTGACATGGTGCCACCTTCTTTGGCAAAGGTCCCCCCAGTCAACAGTTTCAGATGCAATGAAACTGTGTGGGGAAAGCCCTCTGCTTTAGTAAACCCAGCGGAAGAACAATGGAGGAAAATGGAAAATCAAGCATTGACTTCTTTGAGAAACGTGCTCCGGACTCGTTTTGCTCTTTGCAATGGCCTTAGAGATGTGCAGTTCCAGGTCTATGGAAGACATTTAGAGAGACAGTAGCTTCATGAGATGATTCTGCTGCTCTCCTCTAGTGAGGGAGAGCCAAGCTTAGTGATGATCAAACATACATAAGGATAAATTTAAGCCCCTAAGGGTGGTTGGCGTTTTAGCTGCTCAAGATAATCAAAAGTAGTTAAAAACATAAGAGGTCAATTTAGGATGGCAGAAACATCACAACTTTTGAGTTTGTAACGTAAATATTGGACTTTAGGTAGCAACACATAACAAACACACATTGCACACATTATTATTAGTATTTATAGTCAAACCTTGCATAAAGAGCACCTCGCTTAAAGAGTAACTCACTTAAAGAGCAGAATTTTCTCTGACTAGTCACTTCGCTTAACAGATAAAATCAACCAAAAACTCGCTTAACAAATAAATCAGGGTTTGCAATCCCCCCCCCCCCCGTCACAACTGGTCACTTACAATGGTGTTTCACTTAAAGAGCAAACTCACTTAAAGCACAATCTGTGGATCACATTATGCTCTTTAAGCGAGGGACAACTGTATTGGGGTTTGGTTGGTTGGTTAGTTTGTTAAATTGGATTGTGTCTATTTCATATAATTTTATGTGTATTTTGGGTTGTATAAGCTTAAACCTCTTAGAATAGCTAATTATGGCAGATTATAAATAAAATAAAATAAAATAAACCAACCAACTAACCAACCAACCAAATAAGCACACACTCTCCCTCCGGACTTTAAAATGCTTTGCCATTGCCCAACCATGTTAGAAAGTCCTAGTCAAAGGTGTGCATTTTTAAAAACTAAAAATAAGTGATTGACTGGACAAGTAAATCTTTGTAGTGTATAAAAACTATTTCTATTCCTGACACATGCTGTGTCTGAAGAAGGACATTGCACAGTGATTTACAGAAATTTTGATCTGTATGTGTATGAAAAGATATATGTATGTGTTTGCCATGTGTTGCCTTCACTTAAAATGTTTGGGAAAGGCCCTCCATAGCAAGGTTCAGAATAACAGGTCCTTTTGGCTCAATGCTTTCTGAAGCAAGCTGGTGGGAAAACCATGGACGCCTCATCCAATTAAGAGCAGTAGAATATTAAACCAGAGCGAGGTAATTATCGCTTATGTACTGAAATTTGCTGCTGTTTTGGGAGAGTGAAACTTGCTCCACTTAAGAGATGAATGATCAAATTAGGAGGCCCGCCACACCATTGTCATCTTGCCATTTCTTTTTATGGCCTCTTGTGATGTGACGCTATTTGCACAGCAGGACGCATGCATGGGAATGCATATCTTTACACACCCTGAATTCTCAACTTGTGTACCCAAATTTGCATTGACTGGAATCAAATGATTCACACAAATTATGATCACTCGAGTGAGTGCTTCTAACCCCCATCATCAAATGCTCAAGCCTGGTTTCATTTACACCAGTGTTTCCTAAACTTTGGACTTCAATTCCCTGAAGCCTCAGTCAATTCCCCAAAGCACTGATCAGCCAATGTACACGCTAGCAAGGTGATGCTCAAGATAATACAGCATAGACTACAACAGCATGTGGAGAGAGAATTACCAGAAGTGCAGGCAGGGTTCAGAAGAGGCAGGAGAACTAGAGACCACATTGCCAACATACGTTGGATCATGGAAAAAACAAAGGAATATCAGAAACAAGTGTACTTCTGTTTCATTGATTACACTAAGGCCTTTGACTGTGTAGACCACAACAAAATGGGGCAAGTAACTAAAGATATGGGAATACCAGAACACCTTATATGCCTCATGATAAATCTGTACATGAATCAAGAAGCAACAGTTAGGACAGAATACGGAATGACAGAGTGGTTTGGAATAGGAAAAGGAGTAAGACAAGGCTGCATTTTGTCACCCTGCTTATTCAACTTATACACAGAGCACATAATGCGCAATGCAGGGATGGAGAAATCACAATCTGGGATCAAAATTGCTGGGACAAACATCAACAACTTGAGATATGCAGATGATACCACCCTAATGGCAGAAAGTGAGGAGGAACTAAAGAAGCTCCTGATTAGGTTGAAAGAAGAAAGTGAAAAAGCTGGCTTGAGACTCAATATCAAGAAAACCAAGATCATGGCAACAGGCCCTATCAGTCCCTGGAAAATAGATGGAGAAGAAGTAGAAGCAGTGACAGATTTTACTTTCTTATGATCAAAGCTCACTGCAGATGGTGATTGCAGCCATGAAATAAAAAGGCGACTGATTCTTGGGAGGCAAGCCATGAGAAACCTGGGGAACATAGTGAAAAGCAAAGACATCACCTTGCAAACAAAAATTCGTATAGTCAAAGCAATGGTATATCCCTGTGGCAATGTATGGTTGTGAGAGCTGGACCATTAGGAAAGCTGAGCGCAGAAGAATAGATGCCTTTGAGATGTGGTGTTGGAGGAGAGTTTTGAGAATCCCCTGGACAGCGAGGAGAACAAATAGGTCAATCTTAGAAGAAACCAACCTGAACAGCTCCTTAGAAGGGCAAATTGTAAAGATGAATCTAAAGTACTTTGGACATCAAATGAGAAGAGAAGACTCACTTGAGAAAGCTTTGATGCTTGGAAAGGTTGAGGGCAAAAGAAGAAGGTGGTGGCCAAAAATGAGATGGCTAGATGGTATTGTGGACACAATGGGGACAGAGTTGAGTGGGTTGAGGAGGATGGTGGAGGACAGAAGTGCCTGGTGGACAGTGGTCCATGGGGTCACAAAGGGTCGGAATCGACTGTGCGACTGAACAACAACAAAACGTTTTTGGACCTGTAATGAAACTACAGCACTGTGCTCCAAATGCATGTCCTTGTTGCCTGCTACTCATGTCTGAGTATACATTTTTTATCCCCTGAAGGTTTCAGGGAAAATGCCCTTGCTGTGAATTTGTTTAAGGTGGATCCCAGCTTGCCATGAAGTGACTCACACAATATGATCACGGAACCATCCCCAGTGGCACGTATGAAATGAGACATTCAGGATTTGACACCGGGACTGCAATGGACTGCCACAGCCTTGAGGATAGTAACAAGGTGTGTCTTCATAGCCAGTCCATCTGGCATAGTTTCTTCTGCCTCCATAACCATTGGGAATAAGAGAAATGTTTCCTCTTCTGCTCATTTTGCCATTGGGCCCAATATAATAGTTTCCAGTAGCATTTCCTCCACTGAGGGGACCAGCACTCCACCTAAAGGGGCTCATCCTCTCATTGCCTCTGACCCCTTCAGGGAGTCAGGTTATTTACCGCCACCCAATATACAGTGTTAAGTTGCTGTCTGTATGGTCTACTACATTACTATAGCAGGATGTCTGCCCAGACTTCAATACCAATGTCCTAATACCAGTCCATTGCAAACCTAATTTTGCTTCACTTCCCAATCCATCAACTTGTCCACCTGCCAACTCTCCTTTAGTTGATGGATGGAGGAACAGAAATATCAAGAAGGCTACACCTGTTGATCTTCCAGGTGATCAACCTTGGGATAGGAATCAACCTTGTTGTAATGTACACTCAAGCAGTCTCCAAAGCATGGTGACCCTATGGATTAGACATCTCCAGAACATTTTGTCCCCAACAGCCTTGCTTAACTTTTGAAATCTCTTTACAAAATGTGCTTGTTAAGACATCGTTTGGGAAGGTTCGGCCAATGGACAACTCAAGTGAGACAACCCATTTCACCACTCCTTTCCAAAAGGCCAAAATAGGTCATAAGCACAAGCCTCAAAACTGTGGATGTTTGGGGTGATCGCCTCCCCGTCCTGTCACCATGCCCCTGCTTTCAAAATGCTCGCCTTTCCTCTGACCTGTAAATGTACCCAGTGATATGTGTTTGTAGCTGGACCTGGTGATATTTCCAGACCAAATGTCCAGGTTTCCTGGAACATCATATTGGCTGTGTTGTCCAAACTATCATATTTCCTTGGCTATTGTGTTACTAGAGGCTGCCTGTTCTCTTCACACACATACAATGCAGTGGTTGGAAAGCTTTGTTCTCTTATGATTAATAGAAACTCTGTGTGTGTGTGTGTGTGTGTGTGTGTGTGTGTGTGTGTGTGTGTGTGTGTGTGTGTGTGTGTGTGTGTGTTTGTGTGTGAGAGAGAGAGACAGAATGAGACAGTACGTTCTTCAGGCTTTTCACATTGCATTAGTTGAAGTACTCAGATATGTCTTTCCTAGGGCCCCACATCTAATTCTACCACTTCATCTCTCTTCAGACAGGAAGAAATTATAATCAAATAGATTTAAAACCTGAAAGCTATTCTGGCTGACTGGAAGACAGTCGGAGATGGGCGAGGAAAGGTTCTTCTCTAATTACTCTTCCGATTAAAGCTGCCCCAGAGGGGAAGCTTGTAGGCTGCACAGCATTCCTATTTGCCTACTCCTGAGGAGATATTTGGCAAGAGGTGACTTGTGGGGTGAATTGATGGGTCACCCATCTCTACCACTCCTCTACCTTAGTGCCCCCACATTTGGGAGCAACCACCTCCTCTTCTCATTAAAGTATCAAGTGGAGTACTTCTACCATTAGCTGGCTAGATAGCGCAGTGGTTCAGGTATCTGGTTATGGAACCAGAGGTTGTTCAATTCCCTTCAGGGAGAAGAATCAGCCTATGAAGCTGTACAATCCCAAGATGCCCCCAAACAGACAAGGGTAAACTAATTCTGAGTATTCTCTACCTAGAAAACCTTGGAAAGGATCACCATAACTAAAAAAAATGATGTAATGGCAGACAATTATTATTTATTACATCTACTACATCTACCACTGGCAGTGTGGTGGCTTAGTGGTTAAGATGCTGAACTTAACAACTGGAAGGTTGGCAGGTCAGCGGTTTGAGACATAAATGCTGCATAACAAAGTGAATTCCTGTCTCTGTCACAGCTCCTGCCAACCTAGCAGTTTGAAAACAAGAAACCCCTGGACAGTGAGGAAAACAAATAAGTCGATCCTAAAAGAAATCAACCCTAACTGCTCCTTATAAGGTCAAATAGTGAAGATGAAGCTAAAGTACTTTGGACACCAAATGAGAAGAGAGGATTCACTTGAGAAAGCCTTGATGCTGGGAAAGGTGGAGGGCAAAAGAAGAAGGGGGCGGCCCACAATGAGATGGCTAGATGGTATTGTAGGTGCAATGGGCACAAAGCTAGGCAGGCTGAGGAGGAGGGTGGAGGACAGGGGTGCCTGGCGGGCAATGGTCCATAGGGTCGCAAAGGGTCGGAATCAATTGTGTGACTGAACAACAAAAATAAGTAGATAAACAGATACCACTTTGGTGGGAAAGGTAACAGTCTAGGTATGCAGAAACGTCTGCAGTTACAGACAGTGCTGGCTCTTTGGTTATAAATGGAGATGAGCACGAAACCCCAGAGTCAGATATGACTGACTTTGAGCAAGGACAACCTACTTCTTTGTTGGTAAGCATAGGTACACGAGGCTACAAGGAGCTCCTTGTGGTGGGTCAAAGTCATGCTTTCACTCTAGATTCTTTCCTAACTCTGCCAGGACATTCTTGGTATCCACCCATACAAATATCAGCCAGTCCAATCTTGCCAAACCTCCAATATTTAGCCAAGATCAAGAGTGCTTGATCACAATGCAGACTCTTAGAGTTAGCTTTTAAGATCCTAACAGTGTGTTCCCATTCACATTTTTTTGAGATCAGAACTTGGAAAGTAACTTTTAAGAATAATGAACACCATGGCCAGATGAATTGAGTCTAATTGAGTCTAAGTCCCAGAGGACCAGCTGACTGAAGATTAACTATGGATGTCTCCAGCAGGCCACTGTATTCATTATTCTTAGAAGTTATTTCCCAGACTCTGGCTTGGCTATAAGCGTCATTGAGTTCTATGGGCCTCATTGACAGTTAAACAAGCTCTGTGCTTGTTTCACTCTTGGACCCACTTGTTCATCATTCTGGAGATCCAGAGCATCTGCAAAGCTTGCCTCCAGCACTATATGTTTTAAAAAAATTACTCTCAGCTTTCTTTACTGTCCAGCTTTCACATCTGTATGTTATGAGCTACACCAGTGTTTCCCAAATGCTGGTTTTTGGACTTCCATTCCCAGAAGCCTAAGTCATTTCCCCAAAGCACTGATCAGCCAATGTACTGACTGAGGCTTGTGGGAATTGAAGTCCACTAGTGGGCTGTGTACCCCTTGTTGGGAACCACTGAGCTACACCATAGTGTGGATGGTTTTGATCTTGGTCTCCAGTGACACATCTTCACACATGACGATCTCTTCAGATTCCTTCACAGCTGCCTTCCTGAGTCTCAGCCTTCTTCTGATTTCTTGGCTGCAATTCACATTTGGCCTGACGATTGAAACAAAGGCATGCAAAACCCTTCTCTAGCTCAATTTCTTCATCAACCTAGCTCAGGGTTCCTCAAACTTGGCTCACCAGATGGTCTCAGAATTCAATTCTGAGAAGCCCTGAACAGCAGGTGTTGCAACGTGGGCTTCTGGGAATTGAAGTCCAAGAACACATGGAAGGCCAAGTTTGAGGAACCCTGGCCTAGCTGATTGCATTTTTGGACTCTTCATGGGAACTGTCCTCAGGACAGCTTGAACTTCAGTACTGTGTGTCCTTCTACTTTCCTGGAGGTTTCCCAAATCAGTGTTGCTGAAGCTGAAGACTGTACATTTCTGTGATGTACCCACAATGAGTCATTTGTTCAAGCAATGCTCTCTCTCTCTTTTTTTTTTTGGAAGAGTGGAGGATTCTTGATGCCATAACTGTCCCTCAGAGTCTAGGGGAAAGCCACCACACAGTGCGAGAGTTCAGGCAACTCTCAAATGCTTTCATCACCCACCCTAGCTGTTAGATCTTCAGGGAAAGCCCTTTCATTCAAACCTCCACTTTGAGTTTTTACAGAAGTCACAGGCTTCATCTGCTGGAAATGAAGTGGGCAGGACGAACTCTCTCCTTCCTCTCTCTCTCTCTAGTGTCAAAAAGGAGAGCTAGAAAGCTCTTTTAGGTAACACAGTTGCCAAAACTGTTCGAGGAGTTATTACTCAGAGTGGTGTTAGCTGGTGAATCACAAAGCTTAAAACAATAACAGCATGCTCTGCTTGAACGAAAGGATTGCTTGGGTCTGGCTGACTGCAAGTCTAGAACATCAGAGAGGACAAAAGATGGCGGTGGGAGAGACAGACCCTTTTCACATATAGAATAATGTAGGAACTCTGATGGACAATAAATGGGATAGATAGATAGATAGATAGATAGATAGATAGATACAGTAATACCTCATATAACATTAGTATCTAATAACACTAAAATCACATAACATTAAGGAATCTGGGGGGAAGAATTGCATCGGATAACATTAAGATCCTATGGGATGCTTCAGATAACAACCGCTAAAGCCTGTGTGGTTACAATGTATCTCTATGGATCCCATAGGATTTTAACATGCATCAGATAACACTAAAAATCGTATAACACCAAGACTTGTGGAACCAGGTTTTAGTGTTATCTGAGGTTTTACTGTAAAATGAATAAATGGACAGACAGATAGATAGGGAAAAAATCAAAATGGATGGATGGATAAAAGGATGAATGAATGAACCACTGGTTAAGAATTGTCTTTAGCTTTTCCCATTCCTTTCTCTAGTGATGATGCTGGGCTAGAAAAGGAATAATCTATAATTCATCTCAATTAGGCATCAGATTGACACCATGCCCCTGCTTTCAAAATGCTCGCCTTTCCTCTGACCTGTAAATGTACCCAGTGATATGTGTTTGTAGCTGTACCTGGTGATATTTCCAGACCAAATGTCCAGGTTTCCTGGAACATCATATTGCATTCCGCTCCCGATCCTTCAGCCTCAAATTAGGAGCTCAAGCTTCAGCTTGGAGGAACCCAGAGACCTGCTGTTTCAAAAGCCTGGTTTACTCATCTGGTAGCCATGTTCTTGCATTAACCTGCTGACTCCCCCCCAAAAGCTGTCCTCCCTTGCTGAAGCCTGAAAGACTGGCTTTTGAAACAGCAGGTCTCTGAGTCCTCCAAGCTGAAGCTTGAGCTCCTAATTTGAGGCTGAAGGATTGGGAGTGGAATGCAAATACAAACTCCATTTCCGAAAAGATGCTTTTAAGCCAGTAGGCTGGAAGCAGCATTTGCTTCAAATTCACTAGCCTGGAAAGTTCGCACCAAGGTAATTGGCTCTTGGCTTTGATGAGATATGCATGGCGGTCGAGTGGGTAGCTGGGATGGAGATAATCGGGATGGTGAAAAAACCCTCAAGAATCAAGATGATGTCAGGCTGCTAAGACACTTTAAATTGTAGGAACCAGAGGCATAAGGACATTCCAAGCAGCATACCTAACATAGTGGGATTTTCAGATTTCCCCCCAGTATCTGGTTATAAGCCGAAAACCAATTCACGGCAAGCTAATGGCAGGAACACAAGAAATTGAAAGAGTGGATAAAATTGACTATTTAGGGAACATGTTAAATGAAAACTGGGATCCTGAGGTAGAGATTAAAATATGAATAGAATAAACAAGATCCGCCTTCATAAAATGCAACAGTTGTCATGCAGTAGAGATCTAATTCTCGCTACAAAGATCTGAATAGTGAGATGTTATGATGAATGCACATTCTTCCTCACTTGCTTGGGACCTCTCAAGCATTCAATCCAAGGCGGATTATTCAAACAAATCCCCTCTAGAAATCTCCCAAACTCATGCAAGAAAAAAAAATGTTCACCATCCGTTCTCAGCCCAGCCAGGCTGAACCAAATATTAGCTTCTCTGTTTACAGAGACAAGCCCAATTATTTAAGAGGTTAAGGTAGTGTTTTAAAGAGTCAAAAAAAAGAAGGACTTACTGTCTTTTAACCCAATATCCCATTGTCAATGAACATGCGTTGATTGAAGAAAATATTTTTATTTAAATTGGTAGCATGGTTCTTGATGAATCAGGTTACAGATCTCAGCATAGAAAAATAAACTAACTTTAATTTGTTTTAGAGAAAGGATGTTTCAGACAAGTATTCCCCTAAAATAAAAAGGAATCTGTCTAGCTATTCTAAGTTACCATAATTAAGATTTCCAGAGATAAGGCTAATTGGAAAGCCCATCTCTTCTTGTCGATGTTCCCTAGTTGACAACCATGTTAGCTCTCTAGCTCTCTGCCAAACCCTCACCAGATATGAAGTGAACCTGGATATTCAGACTACTTCCAATCAGATTCTAGAATTGGGTAAACAACTCTGGTTGTCTTGTTTACAATGGGCGCTTCTCTGTCTATCTCTTCCCTTCCTGGGCCCCAAAGTGTGAAAACAACCAAATGGCCCTTTTGGCTAGCACGAGAAGCCACATTTCTACTACAGACTAGAAACCTACTAAACTCCATTTTGGATATGTGAAGAACTTGGGGCCTACCATGTAGGGCTTAAAAGGTAATAACCAGCACCTTGAATTGGACCCAGAGGCAAACCGGCAACCAGTGCAGCTCCCGAAGCAGAGGCGAGGCATATGCATACCACCCACACCCCATCACACCCTGGGCAGCCGCATTCTGGACCAGTTGAAGCCTCCGAATTGTTGTCAAGGGCAGCCCCATGTAGAGTGCATTACAATAATCAAGTCTGGAGGTGACCAGAGCGTGTGTGATCATGAGCAAGGAGTCCCGATCTAGGAGCGGGTGTAACTGGCGAATCACACGAAGTTGTATTGAATCAAGTCTTCAAAAATAGTCAGGTTCTAATTACCAACTGGGCGACTGCGGTGGCTTAGTGGTTAAGACACTGAACTTGATAACTAGGAGGTTGGCAGGTCAGCAGTTCAAAACCCGAGTGCTGCACGATGGCGTGAGCTCCCGTCTCAGTCCCAGCTCCTGCCAACCGAGCAGCCGAAAGGCAAGAAATTGCAAGTACAGTAATACCTCGGATAACTACGGTATTGCATCAGATAAAGCTGAAATCGGATAACAATGCAAAATTTTGAAAATTTTTGCATCGGATAACAATCTCTTAGCGTTATCTGATGCAATCGTTCATAGCAGCGGGGTAGCTAGGAAGCTGAAGGGGGGCTCCCCATTTGGCTTCCCAGGCACACCACAGCTGTGAGGGCAGGGGCGGGAGGGCTGGATAGCCGAAAGGGGGAGTCCCCCTTCGGCTTCTTCAGCCACCTTGCAGCTACGGAGCCAGGGGTGGGGTGGCTGGGGAAGCCGACGGGGAGTCCTGTTGCCTTCCCCAGCCACCTCGCAGCTGCAGATTAGGTTCCCCAACCTTCCCGGAGCCGGCAGGGGTGTCAGAGAGCCCAAAATGGGTGACAAAAACTTCCATTTTTCCACCCATTTCAGGTGTCAGAGAGCCCATTTTGGGTGTTAGAGACTTCTGCCCCACCCCCACCCCACCCCCGCCCATTTCGGGTGTCAGAGAGCCCATTTCGGGTGTCAGAGACTTCCATATTTTTTTTGCCCATTTCAGGCTCTCCGACAGCCCTGCTGGCTCCGGGGAGGTTGGGGGAATCCGATCCACGCCGTTTCCACAGTTCCCCGACCTCCCAGGCAAACAGATGTATTTAAACAGATCAGCTTTCTAGCCAAAACTTCCTCTGCCCATCATAACCTGTCTTCCCTTTTATTGCAACCTAGCTCATTTGCATATTTAATAGTGACAATTGTCAGAAACTTCACCATCATGAAACAATTTTGTTTTTTGCTGTTGTTTTCGGGGGGGGGGGGAAACACACCGCTTAAAGCAACCGGAAAAGCTGGAATTTGTTATTTAAATTAGATGTTGGAGCAAAACGTAATTCCAAAGGCAGACATGGTTAAGCAGAAAACAGAATGCATATAGAATCCCACAAAGGGATGAGAGAATAAACAGGATGGTCTCTGCAAATACAAAAACATGTTTTTCCTGTTATTTGAGTCTACTGACATTATGAAATGATGTTTTTATGCTGAAGCCTATGTATAGAATGGGAGGATTTTCCAGATCTGCTTTCATGCTGCCAAAAGAGTCAATAAGGAAAATCGCAGGAAAAGCAACTTTCTAGGTCTACTTACAAGGTAATCTCAACTTTAAACAGGATGGCTTTTCACAGGTCAGTGTGAGGCATAACTAGACACAGGACTGCATGGAACACCGTTTACCTTCCCACCGAAGTGATACCTATTCATCTACTTGCAATGTCTTGCTTTTGAACTGCTAGGAGAAATTACTATTTAATTTAATTTAATTTAATTTAATTTCTCAACTTGTTATCCTGCCCCAATCGGGTCAAAACCCAACTCTGGGCTGCTTACATAAACAAATTTAAGAAATACATAGTGGAAGACCACAAATCGGTATACAATACCCTATTAACAGTTAAAAATATGAATCAATACAATATTAAAAGTTAAGCTAAAAAGGAATTAAACATTTCCAAGTTATAAAATTACACAAATTATTAAAAAAGAACAGGACTGGGTAAGGGGGTAAGAACAGAACTATTATTTTCAGTTTGGATGAGGGTCTGCGGTGGCTTAGTGGTTAAGATGCTGAACTTCATGACTGGATGGCTGGCAGGTCAGCAGTTTGAGACCTGAGTATTGCACGACGGCGTGAGTTCCCGTCATCTCACCCAGCTCCTGCCAACCTAGCAGTTCAAAAGCAAGTAATTGCAAGTAGATAAATAGGTACCACTTCGGTGGGAAGGTAAACAGTGTTCCATGCACTCTGGTGTCTAGTTATGCCTGCCACATGTCCATAGAAATGTCTGCAGACACAGGTAGTGTTGGTTTTTTGGGTATAAACAGAGATGAGCACTCAACCCTAGAGTCAGATACGATTGGCTTTCAGGCAATGGTGATCTTTACCTCAGTTTGGACTATGGATCTCAAAACTACCGGCCCTGGCTGCGTTGGTTGCAGATTTTTGAGATTTATGGTCTAAAATTGAGACTTATCTGGCAATTCCCCATAAGAACATAGGATGCTGCTTTAGGCTGAGTTAGGGAGCTACACCTCTGCATAAGTTGTGCCGAGTGATAACAATGCTAGCCCTTTATGGTGGTGAGAGAGCCAACAGAACCGCCTAAGAGTTCCTGCAATTCTTATTATGGCCCACAGACTTCCATAAAGAACATGCACAAGATTTGTTGAAGGTTCAGCCACTCGCCCCCCACTACCACAGTGGAGTCTTTCTCTCAGATTCTATGGTACGATTGCAATGTTGTGTCAACTTTGCTCTAGAGTTCCTGATGCTCAACAAACATTAAAACATTTTTGCAATGACCCAGCAAAAGCTCTAGTGCCAGATGGAAGCAGGTGGAGATGGAGATGGCTTTAAGACCGTATCACAGACCAGTGAATGGATGAAGACGTGAACCAACCAACTAAGGACCGACCAACCAACCAATGAATGAAACTTTATCCTCGCTGAAATTTTTGAAATGGTAGCCATGTTAGCCTGTGTTTCAAACATATCAGAGGGTAAACATAACCATTGTGGTGCTTTAAAGACTAACTGCTGTATTTTAATGCTAGCTTTCATGGATCAAGTCCACTTCATCGGACAAGTTATCCTCCCTCTACCCACCCTCTAGGGAAGAGATAGAGATGCATAAAACTAGGGGAGACTACTTGAACAAATGGGAAGAAATCCTCTCATTGGCAATCCACCCCTCTAAAAAAATCGATGGAAAAAAAGCTTTCTGATTTACTTTCCGTCTTCCAAATCTTCCCTTTGTAATTTTAATTGACATTGTATGCAATCAATTTTTAAGTTGGTGCTTGTTTGTTCTTGCTGTATATTCAAAAGCTATTTTTAAATATTCAAAAGCTATTTTTTTTTTAAAAAAAAGTAGCTAACAGTGGTATAAAAAGCAAATAACAGTTTCTATGAGTAAAAAAACCCAAACTTCTATGGAAATTTCTTCTAAGGGCTAAATATCGCAATTCTAGCAAATGCTGCAACTCTGATTAAATCATTTGGCACTTGCACAGATAATTTTTGAGGAAGATACCTGGTGGTACAGGGGTTAAACTGTTGTACTGCAGGCAGGATGTTGTGAGTTTGATCCTGACCAGGTTCCAGGTTGACTCAGCCTTCCATCCTTCTTAGGTAAGTCAAATGAGTACCCAGCATGTTAGGGGGAAAAGGCTAATTATATTGTGAACTCTCCAGAGAGTGCACTAAGCCCTTTGGGGCGGTAAGGGAAAAGGAAAGGTCACCCTTGCTCGAAAGCCAGTTGTATCCGACTCTAAGGTTCAGTGCTCATCTCTGTTTATAGCCAAAGAGCCAGCGCTGTCTGCTTCTACAGACGTTTCCGTAGACAGGTGGGAGGCATGACTAGACACCAGAGAGCACGGAATGCTGTTTACCTTCCCACCGAAGTGGTCCCTATTTATTTACTTGCAATTCATGCTTTCGGACTGCTAGGTTGGCAGGAGCCGGGACAGAGACGGGAGCTCACTCCCTCCTGCAGTAGTCAGGCCTCGAACTGCTGACCTGCCGACCTTCACGTTGTCAAGTTCAGAGTCTTAACCACTTGAGCCACCGCAGTCTGGTGGTATACAAGTCCAAATGCTATTTGCAGGACTTTACAAGGTTGGGACTTTACAAAGTAAGGGGATACTCATGGCCACTGTTTGACTCACAGCGAACAAACCACTCTGTGTTAGATTGGAGTTAGGGATTAAATGCCTTTTGTGCTCCGGTTGTGTCTGTGGGGAGTTCATAGCCCTGGGGATGGCACCTCACAAACTCGACAGCTCAAATGCATTTGTAAATATGCAGACAACAAAAGCAAACGCCCTGATGGGTTTCTCTGAGCTGAGGGCATCAAATTCCCTGTTGTCTAATTGTCTAGGAAGGATCTGCCATGAGCATCCTTTGCTGCATATGAACTCCCTAGTTAACTGACATTGTCTCCCCAGAGCCAAGCTTGACAGGTCATCACACCAGCTTGCAACACAATACCAGTGAGAGCTCCAACGGTAACTCCAGCCCTTCCCTTGGCGATTATCTAGATAATAACACCCAAACACGAGTTTTGGATGGATATAATGCTAAGTCGAGTGTTTTTAGGACAGCTTCATTGCCCTTCTAGAGTTTCCCAGGGCAAACTATGGGAGTGTGATCGTTGTGAGCAGACTATTATGCTGTCATAGAGCCACAGAGATAAGGCAGATAGAGGTTGGAGATGGGGATATGGGCAGGGTGGCTGCAACAACAGCTATCAATCACGGGCTCCACGTCCTACCTTCTTTGACTTGGCATGAAAGGTTCAAATACACTTACTCACAATTTCGCCTCCCTGGTCATTCCCCTTCGACCTGTTTTATTATATATATATTTGGCATGCATCTATTGCTCAAGCACAGCCCAAACACCTCAATGCTGAACTAATAAGCTTTGGTGGTGGATGGAAATGGATGGAGATAAGAATAAAACCAACATCATCTCCATCTCCATCCTCCTCCTCCTCCTCCTCTTCTTCTTTTTCATACAAGATTATCCTTGCGTAGAGCTATTACTGCCAGTAAGAAGCCATTCCAGTCTTTTGCATGGTACTGGTGGTTTTTGAGATGAAAATGTACCAACCGTGAGAAGTCAACAATCAAGGGTCCTGTTCTATTTGTATTTTTTTTTACATCCCCCCTCTCCCTATACTTGTTTAAACAAATACTGTACTCCACACATCTGGAAATGTGGCCTTTGGTCTATCTATGAAATCTTGTACCAGATAAATCAGAGGGCCATGTTGCTTTGAAGAACCAGATACAGTTGTACCTCGCTTAAAGAGCATAATGCGTTCCACAGGATTGCTCTTTAAGCGAGCTTGCTCTTTAAGTAAATGACCAATTGTGGGAGGGATTGCGAACCCTGATTTATTTGTTAAGCGAGTTTTGGGTTGGTTTTATTTGCTAAGCGAAGTGAACATTCAGAGAAAATTCTGCTCTTTAAGTGAGTTACTCTTTAAGCGAAACACTCTTTATGCGAGGTTTGACTGTATTGCTTATTGCGAGGCAGGGGGCACAGACATGTATGAAATTCCAGAAGGCTGAACTTGGGTCCCCGGGTAAAATGGATAGAGCGCTGGAGCTTGACATTCCCCAGATCTTGGCTTGCACACCTCACAATGAGCCACACTAAATATAATGGGGTTTTATAAACCCATACAAAAGAGAAAGTACTAATTTTAAACATTCCTTCTTAAAGCACCACTGGGAAGCTTCATGGTGGTGGGTGGGAGAGAGTGAAGACACTTGGGTATAACTTAGCTTCTTCTTCCCTGTGATTAGACAGGCTAGCTGTGTTCACCTAAAATTAAATCCCTCCGTTGAGCCAATTCTGAGCTGCTCTAGCAAAGCAGTGGCAGATCCAGGTTGCTCACGTCTTGCATCTGTTAGATCCTCCTTGTCTTTGTGCAAGCTTCAGTGGAACTGTCTTGAAGACTTCAAGCGTCAGCTTCAGAATGATAAAAGAATGCGTGGGTGAATGGTTGATCAATTCGAGAATGTCACTCTTGTTTCATTACTATCCTGATTCTGTTTCTCAATGCCTTTTTTAAAATTAAAAACAACAACAACAGAACTCGCATGAAATTCTCAAAACAGAAAATGCCAACAGAGTGAAAAGAATATACAGAAGGTCTGATAACGCATCATTTCAGTAACTCCAAACTCCAGTGAATTAGCAGTCGCTAAGAAATAGTTAAGTTTGACTCTTTTATAGGCTACCTTTCCCTGATGACGGTGACGGTGACGGTGACGGTGACGGTGACGGTGACGGTGACGGTGACGGTGGTGATGGTGATGGTGATGGTGATGGTGATGGTGATGGTGATGGTGATGATGATGATGATGATGATGATGATGATGATGATGATGATGATAATAATAATAATAATAATAATAATAATAATAATAATAATAATAATAATAATAATAATAATTTCATGTCAGAAATTATTCTGTGTTGAAAGGATTTTTTTTTGCAGGAGACACTCCACTCAGGGAATGCCCAAATGAGGCTCCTTTCATGTCTCCAAGAGCTGGGACAGAGACGGGCGCTCAATCATTCATGCGGTACCTGGGTCTCGAACTGCCCACTTGCTGGTCTTCCAGCTAACAAGGTGAGCTTCTTAACCACTGAGCCACCACAGCCCTGATGTGGGGAATTGAGGTAGCTTCAAGTCTCAAAAAAAAAAAACCCACCACAATGAATTACACATGAAAACAACTAAACTAAAATCATAATTAAAATATATTGGATGGCTACAAACAGATGTACTCAGGTTAAAAAATCAGCATCGAGAGACTCAGTTATGGTTATTAAAGGCCTGCCTGAAAAGGTGGGTCTTGAACCTTTGGTGGAAGGATAAAAGGTAGAGACCCAACCTTACTTTTTTATGGAAAAGGTTGTTCTACAACCTGGAAGCAGCCACAGAGAAGGTCCTCTCAATACTGCTGCCCGTATCTCCTTGTTGTCACTACACAGACTGTCTCTTCCTGTTTGAACCAAGAAATCACTAGATCCAGACGGCATCCATTCAGAAGTTCTTTAAAAATTCAAGTATGACATTGCTGATCTTCTACCAAAGTGCCATAAAATGACCATCGTAATGCTAACCCTAAAAGGAATCAGAGAATCTAGGAAGTTCCAGGACAGGTTGAAAGAGATTTATAGAAAAAGCAAACACTTTTGTGGGTAAGAGCAAAACCAAATTAGAAGATACAGAAAGGAGCTAAATGGACAAGGAACAACATTAAAGGAGGATATGCCTGAGGAAGTCAACCTCCCCTACATCACTTGCAGGACCCTAATTAGGCTGTGGGGTAAGAGTCCCTAAATGCAAGACCAACATGCTTAAGTGGGGGCTGCTGGCGGACAACAACACGTTGTGTGGATGTGGAGAGAGACAAAATGTTGCTCATTTACTGGCCTGCCAATTACTACCAGAAACTCGTACCGATGGGGATTTAATTTTAACCAATGACAAAGCCAAGAAAGGGGGTTTGTTTTGGCAGTTCAAAGTTTGATCTGGACATGAAAGAAGAAGAAGCTAGTTACTGAAAAGGATAGAAGTGATGTACTCCACTTTGAACTCACTGAAAGGGGGGGGAAAGCTTCCACACACCAAGTAAACAAACAAACATATATATATTTGTTCATTCTAAGACAAGAGTCTGAAATAAACTTGCCCAGAAGTAACTTTACCAGTACTCCCAACCCTTGGTTATTTGGTCAGACATTTGACCTAGTTGACAACATTGTGATTGCATACATACATACTCCAACCTATTCTAAAAAGAAGGGGTACGATCCTATAACTGCCAGTTTATTAGGACCAGCATGACTGCAGTCCTGTGCATCACAATCTGTGAAAGACTTCATTTAATCCCATGAGGCTTGCTCACTTCTAGGCTTTAACACACTGAGCTTTAACAAAAGACCTCCAGAAGTGGAACCGTTAGGTTTTAATTGGAAATGAAAACAATCTTACACAAAAGAGCCCTTATTTAACAGCCAGTGTGCAGTAGGAACTCCATTGGGGCAGAAGAAAAAAGCAGGGGACGATTTTCAGTCTTAACTTGATTTTCTTCATGCTTTGTCTATACCAGGGGTCTGCAAACCTGGGTCTCCAGATGTTCTTGGACTTCAGTTCCCAGAAGCCCTGATCAGCAGGTGTGCTGACTTGGGCTTCTGGGAATTGAAGTCCAAGAACACCTGGTGAGCCAAGTTTGAGGAATCCTGACCTAGCCTAACTTGTCATAAACAACATTTGGAAGGACCAGTTATTAACTCACGTAATCGACAAAGCAAGGAGGATTTCTTTGTTATTATTGTGTGCTCTGGAAGATGATGCGATTGCTTTGACCCCCTGGTTCTGGGCTGCCATATTATCAGCTGTGTTTTGGGGGTACACAAAGAGCCTCATTGAAGACTGTGGTACTTTTGAACCAAGAACAACCTTTTTTTCCAACTAATTTTTCTCATACTGGGTCAGGCAAAAGGGACGATGGAATGAATTCACCAAAGGTGGCATCATTTTGGCAGTCTAGACATGGACAAAGCTGGGTTTTATCTAGATGCTATGTCACCTTCTTCTGATTATTCTTCCACACTTTGTGTCCATTACTTTCCTCCTGTGACATCATAAAGGGCCACCCTATGATGTCACTCCCTATGATGGCACAAGGACCTAGGTCCCTGGTAGGAAGTACAGTCAAACCTCGCATAAAGAGTGTCTCGCTTAAACAGTAACTCACTTAAAGAGCAGAATTTTCTCTCAATGTTCGTTTTGCTTAACAAATAAAACCAATCAAAAACTCACTTAACAAATAAATCGGGGTTTGCAATCCCCCCCCCCACAATTGGTCACTTACAATGGTGTTTCGCTTAAAGAGCAAACTTGCTTATAGAGCAATCCTGTGGAACGCATTATGCTCTTTAAGCGAGGCACCACTGTATTGACTTCACAATCTTAGGGAAGAAAGGGGATCCTAAATACCAAAACACAAGGAAGTACATAAATCCCATAGTTTCATTTGGTTTACTCTAGTCAGGACTGGCAATTGGATTATAGCCGCAGTTGTTTCCAGCTGCAAGAGGCCAAGACAGCTACTTCTTCGGAAACGAATGTTGTTTTCATTCTAAGTTTCATTGCAATCAATTTTGCTGGTTGACTGAGTCCATCGTAAGGTGATGGAGAGGAATGCTTTATTCACTATTCCCATGTCAAGTGGCATTTTATAAATCTGCATAATGACTTCACCTAGATTCCCCTTTTTCTAAACTGGAAAGCAAAGTGGGAGAGATCAAACTGGCTTACTGTCTTTTAGCAATGTAGAAGAAGAGAGAAAATAAAGGGGAAACCCCTCAGTTTCAGGTAGCGGACATTTCCTAGCGATGCTCAAAAAGTAGGGAACAATTGCAAATAAAGATGAGGCGTTCAATAGCAAACCAGCTATGTTTCTGCTGAGCATCAAACATAGGAAGCTGATGCATTCAGATTAAACTTTTGGCCTACCAAGGTCAATATTCGCAATTCAACAACTACTCGCCCAAAGGTTCATGTTGGAATTTCTCCCCCAAGCCTTACTTGGAAATTCCTTGATGGCATTCATTCAAATAAGCACTAAGGATGCTCAAGTGTAGTTTTGTCTCAGGGAGTCAGCTGAATTCTCCAAGAATTGCGGGTGAGGAGATTAATCTCAAGGCCAACAGTATTGGAAGGGGAAGCTTGCTTGCTATCTATGGGCCAAGGGACCATCTCCACTCATTCCTATCTGGATCATAGTAGAAAATATCCATATTTAGGATGCAAACTCCTGCTTACTTCATTCTTGCAGGTGAATATTCAAGCAATTGGATCAATTTGTAAGAGATTTTATGGTTTTAACTGCATTTTGGAGCTTATGTGAAAATTTTACAGGAGCCTTTTTTTGTGCAGAAAGAGCAAAATTTTAGATGCAAAAGAGATGCTTTCTGTGGTGGGGGGATGTCACTTTTTCCTTGCTCTCATGTGAAGTTTTTTTTTTGGGGGGGAGGGGGATGTATTTTGATATGTTTTTTTGATGTTATTCCTGCTATGTGATATTTGTAATTTACTACGTGCTATCTGTAACTGTTTTTATGCTATAGAATGTGCCATGTAATTGTAACTGTTTCTTCTGTAAGCCACCCAGAGTCGCTGTGCGAGTGGGGCGGCATATAAGTCGAAAATACAATACAATACAATACAATACAAGTTGGAAAGCTTTCACTCAGTCAATGATTATTTTTTGGCAGGATGTGCTGGTGTGTCAAGAAACCCATTTTTCATCATGACTTTGGATTTAGGCTGACTTTGTACAATGGCAGGGAACTCAAAAGCCGGAAGCAAAGGGAAGCAGCAGCATGCCCTTGGCCTACTATGTTGCTTCAGTCTAGCAGGTTGTCTAGAACAGGCTGGGAAAAGAGATCACTCATGCCCTAACCAATGAACATTTTTGTGGACAAACTTAAATGCAGCTTACTTGGCAATGGTTACACAAGGCCAGGAAGAAGCTCACTGGACAAGGAACAACGTTAAAGGAGGATATGGCTGAGGAAAATCTCCCCTACATCACTCGGTGGGCCCTGAATAGGCTGAGGGTTGGAGTCCCTAAATGCAAGACCAGTGATGGGGTGTAACAGGTTCTCACCAGCTCGCCAGAACCGGTAGTAACTTTTCCCAGTGTCCTGGAGAACTGGTAGCAGCTTTTGGGGGGAACCACCTTTGGGGCTTACCTTTTCACTGGTTCCCCCACTGCGCATGTGCACCAAGCACTTGGTGTGCATGCACGCCTACAGTGCTTGGCGCATATGCACGACCTCTTTGCTGTCCTCCCAAGCAGGGTGGAGGAAGAGAAGCTGCTAGCCTGAAGCTCCCTATAGCCTGCTCCCCAGGGTAAGTGACTCACCTTTGAATGTGGTGTGTCTATATTTATTTATTTTATCTTATTTATGGATTTGTGTTGTGGGCGGGCGGGCTGAGGCATGTATGTGTGTGTGTGCTTATTTTTATTTTATTTTATTATTTTATTTTTATTTTTTTTCTTTGGCCCCACCCACGACGTCATGATGTCAGCTCCACCCACACTGTGATGACGTCACGGTGGGGTAGTACAAATTTTGACATCCCACCACTGTCAAGACCAACATGCTCAAGTGGGGGCTGGTGGCATACAACACATTGTGTGAATGTGGAGAGATACAGAATCCATTGGCTTATTTATTGGTCTGCCAATGGCGGCCAGAAACATACACCCATGAGGACTTGCGTTTGGCTAATGACAAAGCCAAGAAAGTGGGTTCATTTTGACAGTCATGGGTTTGATTAGGACACAATACCTCTGTGATTTCACAATTGTCTACCCCTCTGATGTCCCAGGAACCAAACCCACACCCTCAGGTTTTGGCATTAGTTTGTTTCTCCCATCTTCTGGAACACTTGGCCTCTTCTTCTTAGCTGTCATTTGTCAAACAGGCAACAACCTTTAGTTTTAGGTAGGCTTTCTGTTAGTGACTTACTGTCTAAAAGAGTTTTTTATATATGAAACAGGACTGTTGAGGTTCTTTAATGTGCTAGTTTTTAATCTACTAATTTTAATAATTCCCTCAACACCAGAGGTGGTGTAAGAGGAAATAAAGGAGAAGTAGTTTTAATAATATATTTGTTTAGTCCTTTTTGATATTGTAATAATTTATTGCTCTTAGCTTTTAATGTTGTAAACTAACTTGGATCCATTTTATTTATTTATTCATTTCATTTTTTGATCAATAGATGGGATGGGATGGGATGGGTGGATGGATGGATAAGATGAAATGAGATAAGATGAGATAAGAATGGATGGATGGATGGATGGATGGAAGGAAGGGGAGACAGAAAGACAAAGAGAAGACGGGAGAAATGTATATGTATAAAAGTACAGAAGTGGGAAGTTTCTTGATCCATTCCTTTATTACCATTGATAGTGCTGGTTAAACAGGGGTCAGAGGTAAAGGGAGAACGAGGAACTTTAAGGTTAAAACTGTAAATGAATTCAATGAACTAGCCATTTAAATAGATTACAGGTGTGTTACAGGTACAGTTGTACCTCGCTTAAAGAGCATAATGCGTTCCACAGGATTGCTCTTTAAGCGAGTTTGCTCTTTATGTGAAACACCATTGTAAATGACCAATTGTGGTGGGGATTGCGAACCCCGATTTATTTGTTAAGCGAGTTTTTGATTGGTTTTATTTGTTAAGCGAAGCGAACATTCAGAGAAAATTCTGCTCTTTAAACGAATTACACTTTAAGCGAAACGCTCTTTATGCGAGGTTTGACTGTATGTTACAATTATTTACTTCTGGGAATTGTAGTCCAAGAACACCCATAGCCCAAAAAGTGCTGCCCGGGGCGGGCTGCCCCCTGTCCCCCCTATGCTACGCCACTGCTCTGTCCTCTTTTTAGCTATGCTCAGAGGAAACAGAGGGACCAAAAGAGGATAAGCGGATTTTATCCTTGTTCCTACTAGCAAACTATCTGGGCCATTTGACTGCAGAAGGCCTGGCTACCCTACAACCCTGATTAGCAGGAAGGAAGTTGGCAAGAAAGAGATAGAAGCATGGAATATTTTAAGGCTTCCAAGGGAAATCCTGCCAGTTATATTGACCTGGCAAGGCAAGGCACAACAACAAAGAAGATAGTGTCTCTGAACATCACTTCTTGTTGGATGAAAGCAGCCAGTTCTTTGGCTGCAGAACTCCGGTCAGTTTTCTAATACAAAAGTCAAGAGTATGTGGGCCAAACTCTTCTCTAGCATTACAAAAGTCCATGTCTCAATGAGAAAGACTTACTTTCTCCATTTTGCGTGAGCACACCGGACTTGCAACGATGAGTAGGGATACAACAGTAATGTTAATCAAGTGGCATTACTATTTATGTTTTAAGTGGCATTTAAGTGGTGTTACTATTTATGTTTTAAAAAATTATAAGGAATCGACGCTGTTCTTACAGTCTGGGGTGTTAAGAATGTGTCCTTTCCGTGTTATTTTCCATTGTTTCAAACCTATAAATAACAAAATGGCTCCCATTGGCCTATCTCCTCTAAAAATAATTGAAAGAATGATTTCTTAAATAATCATCACTAATAATGAATAACAATTGCAAAAAATAAATTGTATTCTAAGTTCCGGAAAGTATTAAAAAAGCCAAAACATAATCAGTGAAAGAAAAGTCCAAATAATGACTTAAGATGCATTTTCAGGTTGTAAGGCATGCTTACTCAATTTGTTCTTATTGAGTCTATCTCTCCTAAGAAATGCAAGCCTATGAGATGTTTCACCTCCAAATTACACAAACTCTGTGAATCAAGTGGCCTTTCTATTTGAGAACAAATCTCTCCATCTCCCTCCCTCCATCACACACACATCTACTGACCAAGTTTGACAACGATACAAAAAACCCATCCATTGCTTCCAATTCTTAACATTCTCTGAAACAAAGCAGCCACGATCATCATTTTGCATAATCTTCATTCACCTAATGGTGCTACAAGACTTGAGAGAAGAATTTTGTGGTTTCACGTCCACACTTGTTGGCCTTACACAAGTGATACATCTCAAAACGTTTGGAAAAGCAAAGCAATCACACTCATATACCACCCCATGGCACTTAGTGCACTCTCTGGGCAGTTCAGAAATTAATTAGCATTTTGCCCCTAACATGCTGGGTACTTATTTTACTGACTTCGTAAGGATTGGAAGGTTGAGTCAACCTGCAGCCCTGGTCAGGATCAACTGACCGACCAGCTGGCCAGCTGACCAAGCTTTGTTACAGTCCAAGACCAGCATAGCACAGCAAAAAGAACAGAAGTTAAAATAAGGGTATATTTTAAAAAGAAGTGTTTCTGCTCAAAGTTAAGTAGTAAAATCAGTACATAAGAATAATAATGATACAACTATTACTAAACCTATGATGTAGCGCTAATAGTTTATTTAGCTGAAAGACCTGCCAGCATTGTTCTTATGAAGCTGGTCAGGATAAAACTCACAACCTTTTGGTTGCAGCACAGCAGTTTAACCCCTGCACCTCCAGTTGGTTGCGTTTGAGAGAAAGCCACATGGACAAAACATGTGCAAAGATGGTCCAACTTGTTTAAATTGCCGGCTTTGCCAGGTCACAGAACAGACGCAGAAGAGTTCTAGTAAAGAAGAAAACTACGGTAGTTTCTTTGCATCACCCGAGATTCTGTATAACTAGTCTGTGAGGATGGGGAATCCATGACCAGACTAGCCAATGTATCGCTCTCTGCTTGCATCACTATGCTCAAAAGGGAGACAGATGGTGGCTTGTTCTACTGACTTTCTTCAAAACATCACTTGCATTTCCAAAATGTCATTTCCACCAGAGTGGGGAAATACCCACAGCTTCATGCTGCAGATTTCACCCAGTTCCCTGAGATTACATTGAAATAAAGGCACTCATTTATCAAAGTAGCCAACACCAGCTTCTTCGTCTGAAGCTACCATGCAGCCAGTATTGTCCTCACTTTTGGCAGCTCATATATACCCAGGCCCAGATCAACGGTGTTTTAGCTTGCCATTTCCACCAGATCAACCCCACAAGGCTGGAGATAAAGACCCATGGCAGCTGAAGTCCAAAACACTAGGAGAATGGTATGGTCGTCACCCTGCTCTAGACAGAGGAACTAACTATAGATTCCCCTCCTGTCAAAGCTGCAAAATGCAGGCATCTCCCCTTTCTTGAGTTCCAACGCTGGGTTCATCTAGTCCAGCGTTGTCATCTCTGCCTGCTAGAAATGGCTCTCCAAGTTTTCAGCCAGAGTTCTTTCCAAGTTCTATCTCAAGATTTTTTGGCGATCTCTCATCCTACCTTGTCTGAGCCCACTTGACCACCAAAACCATACAGTGCAGCAAAACCTCGCATAAAGACTAACTCGCTTAAAGAGCAGAATTTTCTCTGAATGGTTGCCTCGCTTAACAATTAAAACCGACCAAAAACTCGCTTAACAAATAAATTGGGGTTTGCAATCCCTCCCGCCAGAAGTCACAATTGGTCACTTACAATGATGTTTCGCTTGAAGAGCAAACTCACTTACAGAGCAACCCTGTGGAACACATTATGCTCTTTAAGCAAGGCACCACCATATCAGAGTGATACCAGGGGGTAGGATAGATTCAAAATAGGAGATTAACAATTTAAGTGAAGCATGCTTAAAAAGATAGGAAGTTTCCTTCTGCTCCATCAGATTTATGGTCCAAGTAGACCAATGCATCAAGTCTGAATGGCAACAACATTTCTTTAGGATATTAAGGATGATTTTCTCCTAGTCTTAACTGATACTTCCTGGTATTCTCCGGTGGGATCCTAGCCAAGGAATAATCCTGCTTAACTTCCCAGTTCAGACAAGATTGGTGCACCCAATGAAGAAATTCAAGTTTTCCTCAAGCAGCATAACCATAAGCCAGGGGTTTCCAACCTGCAGCACCATTTCATGTGGCTCCCCATCCCTCCAAGGGCCCTTGAGAAACAAAATGACTACCCATTTGAAGCTGTTGGGACAAAATTGCCACACACACACACATCATGCAGAGAGGGTAAAATAGCCATCCAGCCCTCAAAGCTAACTGAGAGAGCATGACCTGGCCCCCCTGTTTGAAAAGGTTGGGAACCCCTGAAAGAAGCCCATCTTCTTCCCCAAAATGCTAAATAATAAAATTATATCTAAGACAGACCTAAATCAATGGGAGTGGAGAGAGTCTCCTTTCAAAAAAGGAAGAAAAACTGGATTCCAAACATTTCCTCAAGTTTTATTGGGTTTTTTACACCCTAAGTAGTTCTATGGATCTTGGCCATCAATTTTCACCATTTAAGGGAGACAATTAATACTGGAGAAACAGATTATGCTTCTTTGTAAAGTTTTCTTGGGGAAGTACAAGTGGGACTTGGAGCAAGATGTAGGATGCTCTTGTTATGACTGATCAGCTAGTCAACCTGCTAGTCATCCATGATACTCCATTCCACCTCACTTCTTTCCCCCACAACTTCATGGCCTCTGAGCATGCTCAGTCCTGCATGGACTGTTTAGCGTTTCCTTCTTTGGGTTCCTTTAGGGCCAGTCATCTCCCCTCTTTTGTTTGTAGAAGCTGTTGGCTATTTGTACAAAGCAATTGTGTTCTAAAGTGAAGGAGAACTGGGCAGATCACTGAGTTAGTTACATATTTGGCTGTGGATGAAAAAGTTGATGGTTTTGAACAAGTCCTGCCCCCAAGAAATAAGGAAAAAGCAAATTACTTCTGAGTGCCTAGAAAACTACCCAAGGAACCATGATACCCCAGCATTGTCTTAATGCAGCACAAGTATTAATGGAAGTCAAGAAAATGAGGTGGTATACATTTTGCATGAGCCTTGACTCACAAAATGGATTTGAACTTTCTCCTCTCAGAAAGATGGGAGCAGACAGGGGTTTTTTTAATGTCCCCCCAAGTGCTTTTAGCTAAAGCAAATATACAAACATGCAATGCCAAACTCAAAGAAAGACTAGACACAAACTTATGTAAAGATATGCAGCGCACATGGAATGGCCCAGTTTGGGGATGTTTACAAGGGATCCAACCATACATTTACATGTTTATGCTGTCTTTTCTCCAAGGAGGCCAATTCCACATAGAATTTCCTTTCTTCAACCCTCTGTTTCATCTCAGAACAACCCTGAGAGGTGGGTTAGGCTTAGAGAGACAGCTAAGATCACCCAGTCTCTCCAAGGGGAACTACATCGCCAAATAAGATGGGAAATGCCCCAAGATTGGAACAATTTAATTTAATTTAATTTAATTTAATTTAATTTAATTTAATTTAATTTAATTTGACAGGGACCACTTTTTCTGTTATTTATTTATTTATTTTTAATCAAATATATTTGCACTGCTTTGGATGTTGTGTTCATTCAAACCAATGTACTGGACAACCACAAGCTAATTCTACCAACTTTTTAATCCAAGATGAGGAAATAGAAAGCAAAGGGACATCGGCAGGGCTGTTAGGTCCCTTCTAGCAAGTACCCTTGTCTTCAAATTCTTTATTTTTAAAGGTTTGGTGCCAGCACTGGAGAAAAAGAGAGTGAAAGAAAGAAAGAAAGAAAAGAAAGAAAGAAAGAAGCAGAGGGGAGGAAATTGACAGCCAAACCATGTCTACAGCTTGTTAAGGCACTTATATGTAGTCACTCCTCCTACAAATCTGATTGGCTTAACAAAGTGCTAGGAAAGTTCAGATTGGCCATTTCTCCTCTCTGTGCAGATTCCTGGGCAATCTGCTAAAGTGAATTCATGCAGGGAAGCTGGACTTCTCACCTTTAGTTGAACTGTATCCTTGGCTGAACCCAACACGCTGACCTATCAAAATTGGGGGGAAATCCTTTTTGAGCTGCCTGTAACAATCTCCATCTAGGATGGCCATTTCCATAAAAGTGACTAACCCAGATTTCCTTCACCTAAAAAACCCATCAATATTTAATACATAATACAGTGTTCACTGTCCCAGAAAACCAAATTAGCTAGTTATCACGGCAGCCTTATAGCCAAACCAAAATAACATCTCTCTCTTCCACTTTTTTGAGATGTCCCTCTTTTGCTTCCCATAGATTGCCCAACTTGTCATGGGCAACCGGGGGAGTGGGTTTATCGAAGTCTCCTGGCGAAGTATTCAGCTGCAGTTCTCCATAATTAAAGAAATAATTGTGCCATTGGGTCAGTTCTGACTTATGGCAATGGGACTTCACAACCAGATGGCAAACTCACTGAGCCATCCAGCCAGCTCACAAGTTTAGAGGTGAAAGTAAAGGTTGCCCTTGCTTGAAAGCCAGTCATCTCTGACTCTACGGTTCAGTGCTCATCTCTATTTATAGCCAAAGAGCCAGTGCTGTCTGTGTCTGCAGATGTTTCCGTGGACACGTGGCAGGCGTGACTAGACACGGAATGCTGTTTACCTACCCACCAAAGTAGTCCCTATTTGTCTCCTTGCAATTTCTTGCTTTTGAACTGCTAGGCTGCCAGGAGCTGGGACAGAGACAGGAGTTCACTCCATCATGCAGGAGTTCTCTCCATCATACCTGGGAATCAAATTCTGACCTTCCAGTCATTAAGTTCAGCATCTTAACCACTTGCGCCACCACAGTCCTATACAAGTTTAGATAGCCTTTTAAAATCAGACAAATATGGTGCAGAAAACTAAACATGAAGAATATCTCACCCTCGTTCCAGCTTTTCCAAATAAAACATTGTTCTGTTGTTTCATGGGGCTGGAATTATGACATAGGAAGGTTTGACAAAAAAAGCCAAAGACGGATGGCAGAGACTTACCGAGGTATACAAGTAGCCTTCGCTGTTCATTGCTAAGTACAGTTTTGTTTGAACACCTTGAATCGCCACCACTCGTAATCCCACAGGTATGAGGTTAAACAAAGCTGAAAGGAGAATGAAAGGGGAAGGTTAGCTGACCTGTGTTTTGGTGACTAAACAGAATCTTCTCACACGGATCATTTTGTGAATTTCAAAATTTGTTTTGGACTATTTAAAAAAAAACAACCCACCACTCCATCTTACAGCACTCGAGTCTTGACCTGCTGACCTTCCAGTCATCAAATCCAGCATCTTAACCACTAAGCCACCACAGTCTTAAGTGGAAGAGTAGACACTCAGATTATACAACCCATCTCAAATGGAATAGACACGAATAAGTCAACACCGAAAGAATGCAAACATTGTACAGCTGGAGAGGTTGGAGTTGTCTCAGTAGTCATCTGGACCAGTGGTGGTGAACCTATGGCATGTGTGCCGGGGGGGGGGGGCACGCAGAGCTCTCTCTGTGGGCATGTGTGCTGTTGCCCCATCACAGAGTTCACCCCGCCCCTCTGCCCAGCTGCCCAATGGAGCACTTCCTCTCTCTCCCCCCCCCCAGACTTTGTTCTGCCCCTCTGCCCAGGAGCCCAAAGGTAGCACTTCCTCCCCCCCACCCCTCTGTGGCATGGATGGATGCCTGTTGAGTTTGGGCAATCGGTCTCTAAAAGGTTCACCATCACTGATCTAGACCAACCTCAATCTGATGCAGAAGTCCTCTGATAAATCACCCTGACGTCCAATCTCTCTTCAAAAACTTTTGACAAAGGATAGTCTACTGTCCAACAGTTCTTACCAAAAAGAAGTTCTTCCTGATGTTTGACCAGATTCTCCATTGTTTGTGTCCTGCTCTTTAGATCAGTAGAAAACAAGCTTGCTGCATCTTCTACATAATAGCCTTTGAAGAGTATCTATCCTATCATCATTCATTCTTCTCTTTTCCTAGCTAAACATATCCAACTCTCTGAACCTTTCCTCACAGGGCTTGGCTTCCA
This sequence comes from Furcifer pardalis, assembly GCA_030440675.1. Taxonomy (NCBI): domain Eukaryota; kingdom Metazoa; phylum Chordata; class Lepidosauria; order Squamata; family Chamaeleonidae; genus Furcifer; species Furcifer pardalis. The sequence continues at coordinate 32,410,407 of CP126899.1, read as the reverse complement.
GATCCTTCACCATTCTAATTGTTCTCCTCTGGACGCTATCTACCTTAAATAGCGATGGCTAAGACTGGACATAGAAGGATCTTGTTCAGCCTTCTGGTCCATTTTTTAAATTTTTTTATTTGATTTCAACAAAACACAATTAAAGAAAAACATACACTACAGAAAATACAACATTCTAAAAGAAACTAAATAAAGTAAAATAAAACTTAAAATGATATTTTTCACATTGAAATTCTATTACATTTATATATATATAATGTTTCTATCATCCCTTTCAATTTCTACCAATTTTTAATGTCATCATTCTATTACAAATCACCACTGTGCTATATACAATGTCCAGGAGGTTATAACAGGCCAACACCAATTTTCATACCTTCCAAAAACTCATTTGGTCAGGTACAGAAGTAATACCTTTATTTCTAACAATTGAATGTTCCACAAACTGCTGCCAAATTTTCCAAAATCTATTTTCGTGAATTATGCCTTTTTTGAGGTTCAACTCCCATGTTAATTTATCGTTTAATGCCAAATCCCACATTTCCTTATACCAATCCTCCATTTTAAAGACCACATCATTTTTCCAATTTTTCACTATGCAATGCCTGGCTGATGTTAACATTACAGACATCAACTCTTTTTTGTCATTATCCACATTAAACTTGTCAACATCGGTCAGTAGGATTGTAGCCGGCCCCAGCTCTAGTTGCACTCCAAGAATACTTGAGATTTCCTTTTCTATTTCCCCCCCAAAATCTTTCAACACATCACAACTCCACCACATATGTACATATGTTCCCGTTAATTGTTTAAATCTCCAACATGACTTACTTATTTTCTTATCTATCTGGGTCAGGTACCATTGCCATAACAACTTGTAATTATGTTCTTTGACCCTTACAGACATAGTTCTCATAATTCTTCTTTTCCAATTTTTCTTCCACGTTATTTCAGAAATTATAACATTCAAATCTTCTTCCCAAATATTTTTCAAGATTTCCATTTTTGAGAAACCTATAGACCTCCTAATACTGCTTGATCCCACCAGCTTGAGCTAGCCTGGCCAAAGCTGAGGAATCAAGGGAGGAAAATTCCAGTAACATCTGAGGGACTGCAAGTACCTTAGCCATGGTCTACTTGAAATAGTCTCCACTGGTAACGAAAAGGAGGCTAAAACATATGAAAAAAGATCCAATCAGAGTTTTACCAATGAATCAATGGGTTTTACACAAGTCTGGACTCACCAGCCCATTAGCTATACATTAATCAGGTTGATTCCCTATGCCCTCAGATGCCAGTTATTTTATTTTATGTTATTTTACTTTGAGATGTATTTGTCAGTTGTCTGTTTTGATTTGTTGTGTGTTCCGTTGTGTCATTTGATATCTGTTTGCACACCGCCCATAGTGGGACACCACCCAACTGGGTGGTATAGCAATGTAATAAATGAATAAATAAATAAAAATCCTTCCACTGAACCAACGGGTCTACTCCAGTTGGAGCTAGCTAGTGAATGTAGACTATGCTAGTAGAGGAAATTAAAATGAGTGAGACATCCTAGCCATAAATAACACAAATTCCATTGAGTTCAAGAACCATGAAATTGGATGTATTAGAAACAGATCCTTATTTCTTTGACATGTTTTGTTCCAAAGAAGAGCCTTTGGAACAAAGATGTACACCACAAGATGTACACAATAATGTATGGTGCTTCACCACTATCTGTCCACTCTCCAGCCCACTGTGTTTTGAAAAGTCTATTCACGAGAACTAGTAGATTGCGCAAACAAATTAAACAAGAGCGATCCCTAGAGTGGTACTCACTAAATGTACTTTCTTCCTCTTTTGTGCCCTCAATCGTTCCATCTGCTTGCAGCTGTAAGTGATATCCTTGCCGGCTGTACAGTTTTGTTATGATGCCTTTAAGCTGTGGCTCTGTAAGAAAGCAAAGAAAGCAAAAAGGTTACAATTCGGAGCTCCCACCACGCCTGTACTCCTGGTTCAAATAACAGAAAGACCTTGTTTTTCCAGCAAGAGAACACCTAAACTCAGAAGCTTTGCAAGACTGAAGATCAAATAAGCAAGTAGAACATTAGGCTGCCAAAAGTGATTGCATTTCACTTGGGATAAGAAGTGCAGGTGACTTTAAAACACCGATTCTGGGCCAGTCAATCAAAATTCCAGCAGTTATGGGACATGGCAGAATGAACTGAGATCCAATATCCATGAAGATTAGACATATGCTGGCAATGGGGAAATTGTGGTCTTTAATTAGCTGAGATTCATCAAGAAAGAAGATTTTAAAAATAAAAATAAAAGGCCTTGTTGAAAATACAAGAAGAGGAGGATAATTTGGATACCAACCAAGGAAGAGGTTAGGGTTAGGGTTAGGGCCTGGCAGGTCAAACAAACCATTCAACATTAAAAGAAATCAGCAGAAAAGTTTATGCCAGTAGGAAGAAAGCAAGGATTAGCATTCCAGTAAAATTAGAAATCAATATTAAGTTTTCAGCTGTGTGGGTTTCTCCTATCTTGGAAGTATGAATGTGGTTATGTGTGTGCATGCACATACACACTATTGTGAATACCTGAAAGGGGTTAATGTTTTTTTCCAGACCATTGTTGGAGAATGTCAAAGAACTCAAATGGCTGCCAGAACAAATGTAAATAAATAAAACATCAAGACACTCTCTGTTGTTCTTGTGACTGCTAGAGTGATTTGCCACATTGTATCACGACTTGGGAAAGTTCAGTGTTTGGACTACAGTTCCCAGACCCTCAGCAGGATAAGGTTTCCAAGTTTTGTACTGAATGCCATTTAGCATTAGGAGAGATAAACTTTCATACTTATACCACTCAGCACCCTCTCCCAATGGGGGCTGCATGCAGAAAGGAACCAAAGATGTGGTCTGTTCTCAAACGCTAACCTAAGTCATGTCAGTGTTTCCATACACATCCCAACTTGCGCGTGGTTGCAATCTTTCTAGATTTGGCACCCTGCCTGGACCTCTTCATAATATAAAACTCAGAATCAGACCATATCTCCACCCATTGCAGAAACTTCTTGTCAAACATGGAGATTAACCCTGCCAAAGCAGAGATACCTCCATGAGAAGTCAAGCCCTCTGCAAATATTTATTTTAATTTACTGTATTTTATTTAAACATTTCAACCCTGTGATCTGACCTTCCTAGCTCATCCAGCTAAACATTAGATAGCCACAACTTTGCAAAAGAAATGGGTAAGAAGGACTCTTGCTATCTCAAAAGCCAGTGAAGAAGGCACTTCAATTCCAGGACACAAGAAAACAGCAAGATGCTGTAAAGAAAGGCTTTTCGGAGAACCAAAGCAATGAAGAATCATGAATGACTCTCAACTGAACTTGCTTCCATGAAATGCCAACGCCTCCTCACCTAACATGGGCAGCCAGATTTCCTGCTTCAAAATCCTGGGTTATATTGTGATCAGTGTAGCAAACTGTTCCATAAAGGAACAAAGTGATTGACTTACATTTCCAGCAACTATCAAGCGAAGCCAGTATATTATACTACTGAAGGCAAATCCAAGCCAACGGGTACAACTTCCCATAAACAATCTTTCACTGCTAGCAGCTCATATTAACCAAATGATAAAATTGCAGCTAAATTAAGGCTTCACACAATACACAAAGTGGTCACCGTGTTGGTCTGTGCAGACATATCAGCCAAGAAACAGAAGTGGTGGGAAGACAAAATAAAGACAAAACTAATCATTGGAAAGGGACTTAATATATAAAAATGGTCTTAAGTCATTACGTGACAGAAGATTCCCAATTGACTCACATGATTTGCAACCAATCACCATCTCGAGGGCATGTAGACTCACTCTTATGTCTGAGGGAAGTGGGCTTTTAGACTAACTGCTATATTTTAGTGTGAGCTTTTGTTACTTCCTCAGACGTAAGAGTGCAACTACAGGACAATCCTTTATACGTGACCTCAAGGTTTGGACATAGGTTGCAAATTGTGTGAGTCAGTGGTAAATCTCCTCCTATCCAATGACTTAAGACTCTTGTTATGTATCCAATCCTTTTCCAATGGAGATTAGTTCAGTACCAGTAAGTGGGTGCAGAAACCTCAGGCTAGAGCAGTGATAGCAAACCTTGGCACTCCAGGTGTTCTTGGACTCCAATTACCATAAACCCAAGTCAGCACTCCTGCTGAGAAGGGCTTCTGGGAGTTGAAGTTCAAGAACATCTGGAGAGCCAAGGTTTGCCATCACTGGGCTAGAGATATCAAAACAGATGCCAACTGTGTGAGACAAGGTGGAATTGCCCACCTAATGCTGTCTCAAGATCCTAGTACATGGGTTCCCAACCTAAGGCCTGTGGGCTGAATCCGGCCCACAGTGCCATTTCATGTGGCTCCCCACCCTTCCAAGGGCATTCATGAAACCAAATGGCCACCCCTTTGAAACTATTGGGATGAAATAGCCACCCCTGTCCTGCAGGCAGTGTAAAATGGCCATCTGGCCCTCGAAGCTGACTGAGAGAGCATGATCCGGCCCCTGGCTTGAAAAGGTTGGGAACCCCTGTCCTAGTATGATATCAGTTCTTTTCCAATTATGGATTTATTGCCTTATGGTGACATAAAATCCCTGTTTCATATTCAGTCCTTTTCCAACGGAGGTTAGTTCAGTGACAATGGTAGGTGGACGTAGGAACCTCAGGCTATAGATGAGAACAGAGATGCAAACTGTGTGAGTCAGTGCGGCATTTCTGGAGGTTTAGTCCAGGGTTTTCCAAAAAGACAAGCAGAAATGTGGATGTTGGTGTGATAAAGCAAGTGCCGAAAACACTCATTATCACACAAGAGTGTTCATTACGGAGCAGAGACATAAATCATGCCCCCACCCATTCTCATGAGCTGAACAAGGATGTGTCAAACAAAATAAACCAGCCCCACAAGTCTCCTTGCCATGAGATGGCAAGATTTTTGGCCGGCCTCGGAATGAATTTGCACCTTGAGAAGACAGCTCTGTGTATGCTACGAGAGGCGCACAAAATTTGAAATGAAGGTAGTGATTGCTTTACTGCATGGACCATTAGAAGCAAACCAGTGCATGTATTTTTCTGAGCCTTTCATTTGAGGGGGGAGTGGAGTGACGCCAGATAGGCTTTGGACAAATTTTTCAAGCTTTTTTTTAAAAACACCTATTTTTTGATTCATGTCAGAGGCAAGATGTTCCACAGCAGCTTGAAAATCCCTGACGGGCTGGAATGAGACAGCGGATCTTGACCCTACATGAGACATTCGAAGCTTGTCTTCACTTGACTTCACTTCACTTATCAAGCAACCACTTCTAGCAACTCCTCTGTTGATCCGGAACCTCTGATATAGATGTAATCACCATAACTGTGTGCCATCAAGGAAATTCAACTCATGGCAGCCCTTTCCGGGTAGAAAACACACAGAAGGTGTTTACCGTTCCCTTTGTCTGGGGTGCTTGTGGACTGTGCAGCTTGTCGAAAGCTCTACAGGCTGGCTCTTTCCCCAGGAGGCACAGAGAGGGTGGAATCGAACTTCCAACCTCTGGCTCTCCAGTTGGATGCTTAACTCACTGAGCTATCCAGTCAGCTACAGAATAGATGTAGTAAAGATAAAGGTTTCCCTTGCTCGAAAACCATTCATATCCGACTCTAGGAAGTGGTGCTCATCTCCTCTTGCAGTCAAAGAGCCAGTGCTGTCTGAGTTTGTAGACACTTATGTGGTGGTGTAGCAGGTACGACTAGATGCCAGAGCATGTGGAATGCTATTATCTTTCCTATGTATTCCTATTTCCTATTTATCTACTTGCAATTTTTTTATTTCGAACAGCTAGTTTGGCAGGAGCTGGGACAGACGATGGGCACTCACTCTGTCATGCAGCACTCGGGGATCGAACTGCTGACCTGCTGGCCTTCTGGTCACCAAGGTCAGTGTTTCTTAACCACTAAGCCACTGCAATCCCTAGAATGGACGGAGCCACTACCAAACTAACTCAAACGGCATTACAAAATTTCCCCAAACTATTATCAAGGACAGCTTTGCCTGTCTTATCACATCTTTACACTTTCTCTGGTCTTTCTCTTCAAAGAAGACACATTATATGTCTGCAAATGTAAGGTGTGAGCCACCATCTGAGCAAATGCATCACAGAATGTCAGAATCCTGGATTGGCAATTCTGCCACGGAAATGTGTGAAACAACCTTTTGTTCTTCAGCTGGCTAAAAAACACAGAGGAGGACTGGTGGCTACAGGCACTAAGATTTTAGCAAAATCCAACCCGGAGAAAGGGAATTTCACACATCCACATCTCCAAAATATTCTAGACCAGTGACGGCCAACCTTGACACTCCAGGTGTTCTTGGACTTCAATTCCCAGAACCCCTGATCAGCAAAAGTGCTGACTTGGGCTTCTGGGAATTGAAGTCCAAGGTCACCTGGAGTGCCAAGGTTGGCCATCACTGGTCTAGAGCAGGAATGGCCAAACTATGGGCCATGGCACCTAATAATCCAGCCCGCACCATGTGCAAAACACTGCCCTTAAGCGTTCACGGCCGTCGTAAGCGTGTTTATGACAGCCACTGGTGCACTTACAGAAGCGTTTTGTGCATGTGTGGGCGCGTTTTACTTTTGCTTCCAGTGGGAAGAACCACGTGGCAGGCCCATGGTCCAAACATTGGCACCCCGGCTCTAGAGTATGGATGCTTGAGCATTCCTTCTCCAAGGCTCCAGAAACACGCACCACTTCCTTGGTATTCTAAATTCTACCTAAGAAACCATTATCACAGAAATGAAATAGGAACACACTGGTGACAGTTATGGAAGAGAAGAAAGAGAGATGGTTTGTAGACAAAGACCAGTGCTGAAGAACCCAGATCCTCAGAGACCTGGTTCTGCTGCTCCTTCAATCTACTTATTATTTCTGAGCCAAATCTACTTTTCATGGTTACTAGGAAGATGTGATAGGAGAAGGCTTGCACTACTAAGAGCATAAAATGATGGACTTAAGAAGAAACTCCCACATTTGATGACCAAAATGGGTGGGATGCGTAAATGATGGTGTTACGCAATGTCAGGTTGCCTCCCAATTATGATATAATAATAATTCCATGTCAGAAATTATTCTGGGTTGAAAGGATTTTTTGCGGAAGAAACTCGGCTCAGGGGACGCCCAAATGAGGCTCCTTTCATGTCCCCAAGAGCTGGGACAGAGACGGGAGCTCAATCCGTCATGCAATACCCAGATCTCGAACTGCCGACTTGGTGGCCTTCCACCTAACAAGGTGAGCTTCTTAACCATGGAGCCATCACAGCCCCATCCAACTTATGGTGACCCCATGATTTAATGACTTTCCAAATATTCTCCTCTCAAGAGCCCTGCTCAGCTCATAGGGATACATCAATATTATCAGTAAATTAGTCCTACTTCGTGAGTTGGCACATGGATTCTGTGCTGTATTCCACATCATGAAACTGGTGCATGGCAAGGAAAATTGGCAGCCATTCATTAGTAAAGGTCGCCTTTGCTCAAAAGCCAGTCGTATGCAACTCTATAGTGTTCGGTGCTCATCTCCGTATATAGCCAAAAAGCCAGCACTGTTTGTGTCTGAAGACATTTCCATGGACATGTGGCATGCATGACAAGACACCGGAATGCACAGGATGATGTTACCTTCCCATCAAAGTGGTACTTATTTATCTACTTGCAATTTCTTGCATTCAAACTGCTAGGTTGGCAGGAGCCAGGACAGAGAAGGAGCTCACTCCATCATGCTGTACCCAGGTCTCAAACTGCTGACCTGCCAACCTTCTAGTCATTAGGTTCAGCATCTTAACCACTAAGCCACTACAGTCCTTCAGCAGTTCATTAAACAGCAGCAAACCACAAGGGTGGTTGATTTCAATACACTTTATCCATTGTAAATAACCAATAGATTCAAGCTAGTTTCCAGGATCTCCATTCTCTCTCTTCTCTCCTTCCCTTCCTCTCTTTCTCCCTCTCTCCCTCCCCCCCTCTCTCTCACACACACATGGGGTAGCAGGTGAATAGTCAGAGTCTGTGAACTGCTACAAAGTGGATCAGCCTTCTCCAACCACATGTCCTCAAGAAGGATTAGATAACCACCTTCATCTCTTGATAATTTTCCAGGCACGAATTGACAGGTAGATTTATGGGTTGTCTGACACTGGCTAAAGCAGGTTCCCATGTAGAAGACATATAGATAACAACCAGAATCAAAGATGAAGTATGGATAACACTCACAGCCAGAAATAACCAGAATCCCTGCCCTTAACCTCACTCTCCAATTCTACATCCTAGTGGGCACGTTGAAGAATCATGAGAGACAAATGGTCTTGTGTAGATCAGTAGCACCCAGCCTGCCAGGGAAATGGTGGGTCTGTATGGCCAGATCCTAAGAGATCAATTGGCCACTGGGACAGTGATGGTGAACCTTGGCACACCAGGTGTTCGTGGATTTCAGTTCACAGAAGCCCATGTCAACACTCCTGCTGATCAGGGCTTCTGGGAATGGAAGTTCAAGACCGCCTGGAGTGCCAAGGTTGGCTATCACTTCAGCTGGGGCATGTAGGATCATCAGTCAAAAATGAGTGCAGACGTCAACATGCCTTACATATGCAGAAATCATGGGAAAGAACACAAGACGTGGAAGGGACAATTTATTTATTTATTTTTCGATTTATATACAGCCCTACTCAATAAAACTGACTCAGTCCAGTTTGCCCTTCTTTCAATCATGTTTTGAGAAACTAGCGATTCGCCAGCACACCAGTTTCCTTTTCTAAGTAAGTAAGTACACTGCTGCTGTCCAAAGAGTTTCCATTTGACCACTGGGGCAAATTTGATCCATGGATTGGATGGATCCCCCGTACGTTTGCTCACATTGACAGCTGAGCCCTCAATGACACCGGCCACTGCCACCTGCCTTACCAGACGGTTGCAGAAAGCACAAGAAGGCGCAAGGCTCAAAAAGAGGCTCAGCCAGATGGCAAATTCCAGCAATGAGGGTGCTCCATCAAACCCTCATATAGTGCATCTTTAGTACATATGTAAGAGTAACGTGTAAAGCAACCCTTCCAGAGCATCCCTGTGTGGATCATGGCAATGGACCTGCCAAGCTAAAAGGTGAGGAGTCAAAGACGCATGAGGGGGTTGGGCAAGATGCCGGTCCAGCTCCGGAGAAGCCACCGCCTATGTTCTCACAACATCTGTTCACCTCTTTGGCAAAGAAGCCAAAACCTTCAGTGTCCATGAATGAAAACCCCTGCAATTGTTGAGTAAAGGAACTGGTTTGTCAGTGTGGTGGACAAGCTGTTTCCAGAAAATCCCACAAACAAGGCAATGGCTTTCCCTGGTCTATGTTCCTAGCACCTGATCCTCATAGAGATAGACCTCTTCTGCTTAGGGGGCTCTGTCCCTATCAATCATGGCTAACAAGTTCAATTGAGAGCAGAGTCCCACTAGCTCACACCAAAGGACCACCCCTAGCTCAGCATCTTGAAGGGTTTTTTTTTTTGGGGGGGGGGGGGTTGGGGGTGTCCAGTCCATGGCATGTACAACATAGTCATCTTTCAAGTGCCACAAGTCTCTGCATTGTTTTTATGCCTACAGTGATTCTCTCCGACACCTGAGAGAAAGTCATGGGAGGAATAGCCTTTGACCACTGAGTCACCTTTATCCCATCATTCAGGCATCAAGGGAGAAGCATGGGCATTCCAATGGATGCATGGAGACAGTGGTGTGATGGGGACTCTACAAGCTTGGGTCGGCCACACACTTCCTCAGCCTAAACCGGGGCTAATGTGGCGATAAACTAAAGAAGATGTGGTGGTGGGGAGAAAAAGTTCGTCCTAGCTTGAAAGCCAGTCGTATCAGACTCTAGGGTTCAGTGCTCATCACTGTTTATAGCCAAAGAGCCAGCACTGTCTGCGTCTGCAGACGTTTCTGTGGACATGTGGTAGGCACGACTAAACACTGGAGTGCATGGAACGCTGTTTACCTTCCCACTGAAGTGGTGCCCATTTATTGACTTGCAATTTTTTTTGCTTTTGAGCTGCTAGGTTGGCAGGAGCAGGGACAAAGACCCAGCTCACTCGGTTCCGACCTGCTGACGTGCCCACCTTACAGCCATCAAGTCCAGCTTCTTAACACCGAAGTCCCTTAGAGGAGACCTACGGCCCATAAAGAGAAGAAATGCATGGTCCAGGGTGGCACCAAGGGACACTATCTCCACCTCGCCTACCTTTCGCCCCTGCCACCCGCCCCGGCTGCCCCTCCGTGGGCCCAGATCCTCGCCTCCCCACGACCCACCCACCCACCTGGTTTCCTCCGCCGCCTCTTCTTGGAGCCGAAGAGCTTGACCCGGGAGAAGACGCTGAGCTTCTTCTTGTCGGCGCAGCTGGTCTTGGTCTTGCTGGGGCTGCTGACACATTTGCAGGCGTTGGACTTCTCGCGCTCCCGAGCCTGGCGCTTCTGGCGGATGAGGGAGCTGGCGATGGCCGCTGCCATCGCCGCCACCCTGAAGGGGTCACACGGTGGGGCTGCGAGGGCTGCCTGCGGGGAGAGGGCCCCCCAGCATGCTGCTCTCGCCTCCCCAAGGAAAGAGTAAAGGGGCGGCGGGAGGAGGGCCAGGCCGCCCCCGCTCCGGACCGCCGCCTACGATGGAGAGGGGCGCAGGAAGGACGCCAGGGGCGCCCTTGGGGGCAGCAAGAGCGCGCCCCCCTCCTTGGCCCTAGGCCAGAGGGAAGGTGTGTGTGTGCCGAGACTTCAGAAGAGGCGCTCTCTCGAACTCAAGACCCGCCGCAGCCTGCCACGGCGAGGGGTGGCTCAGTCCAGGCAGAGGAAAGACGCGCCCAACAGGTCGGGGCTCTCCAAATGCGCCTTTGCGCTTTTACGCACCATGGGGCCGCTCGCCTTCTCCCTCCGCCTCCCGAAGCATCAACCTGTTCAACGCCGGCTTGCCCGGAGAACCGGCTGGGGAGGTGAGAGAGGGAGACGAGCCTGGCGCTGCTGCCACCTTCCCTGCGCAGGTGGGTCTCTCCTCAGTCGCCTTGGCCGGTGCCTCGCTTGGGTCCTCCGGGGGCGCTTCAGCCAGCCAGGGTTGGCGGCAACATCTCCCCTGCCTCCTTGCCTGCCAGCCGGGTTGTGGTTTGCTGTGGCTGTTGTTCGCCACCTTCCTCCTCCGGGAGCCCAGCAGGCTGGATTCCCCCCTCCTTGGAGAGCCGGACGGCAGCTGCACAAAAACTGGGGCTGGAACCGACAACGGAGGGGGCGAATTCTCTGCTTGGAGCTGCGCGGGCGACGCGGCAAAAAAAAAAACCCCTCGGCAGCAGCAAGCAGGAGCGCGTCCTCCCCCCCCTTTCCTTCCTCCTCCTCCTCCCTCCCTTCTTCTTCCTCTCCTTTTTTTTTTTAAACAAATGCAGAAATCTGGGCTCAATGCGCAAGGAGCCGCGGGAGGGGGTGGCAGAAAGAAGAGGAGGAGGAGGAAGGAAGGGAGGTTTGGGGAGGCGCAGGAGGGCAGCTCCAGAGGCAGGCGCAGCTGTGGGCAGAGGAGGGAGAAAGTGCAGCCCTGGGGGAAGGCAGAGGAGGGAGGTGGAGAAGGAAAGGCTGCTTTTGGCACCAGAGAGAGGCCTCCAAGGAGAGAAACCGGCAGGAGAAGCGATTCGCAGCCGCCCGCCTCGGCAACGACACCCAAACAGACGTGACTCGGGTGGCAAAGAGTTGAAGGAGCCAGTCTGCGAGGGATTCGTTCAGGAATGCAAGGCGTAGAAGCAGAAGGACTGTGGCGGATTTGTGGGGCTATGTGGACCCTTATAAGGCTCCTTAGCAGGGACGTAGCCAGGGTTCTACAGGGGGGGTAGGAGGGGCAAAAAAAAAATGTCAGGAGGGGCAACAATGTCACACTCACATTGGCATCATAGGGTGGGTTGGGGGCCCCCTGTTAGCTTAGGAAGGTTTTCGCCCCCCCTCCCCCCCCCCACCACAGCCCTGCTCCTTAGGTGTCCAGGAGATGATCAGGATTTCTGAACGAAGGAGGAGAGGGTGCTGTCTGGAAGTAGAGGTCTTCTCTGCCATGGTCCTTTCGCTAGAGATGTTTCCAGGATGTTTGCCCAGACAAGCAGGACCTATGGGCACTCACCTTAACCATAACGACCAAGAGAGGATGGAAGATGAGGAAGGGTGACCCAAACCCACGTGGGTTACCCAAGGGCACCTCACCCCCTGGCCACTTGTTCTTTTTGAACAAGAGTCAGAGGAGTCAGATGTTCCCCAGGAAGGTAGGGCTGTCATGCCCTCTTCCTGGACTTCAAGATATGAAGTCCACTTGAGCTGCTGCTTCTTCTTCTTCTTCTTCTTCTTCTTCTTCTTCTTCTTCTTCTTCTTCTTCTTCTTCTTCTTCTTCTTCTTCTTCTTCTTCTTCTTCTTCTTCTTCTTCTTCTTCTTCTTCTTCTTCTTCTTCTTCTTCTTCTTCTTCTTCTTCTTCTTCTTCTTCTTCTTCTTCTTCTTCTTCTTCTTCTGCTTCTGCTTCTGCTTCTGCTTCTGCTTCTGCTTCTGCTTCTGCTTCTTCTGCTTCTTCTTCTGCTTCTGCTTTTGCTTCTTGTGCCCCACTCAAACTTCAAATGGCCATGATGAAACCACCTTCTTGGCTTTGTCATTGTCCAAACATAAGTCCTCATCGGTACATGTTTCTGGAGATGATCGACAGACCAGTAAATGAGCTAAATTCTGTATGTCTCCACATTTGCACAGCATGTTGTTGTCCACCAGCAATCTCCACTTTAGCATGTTGGTCTTACATTTAGGGACTCTGATCCTCAGCCTATTTAGGGTCCTGCGAGTGGTTGGGTTCCTCAGCCATATCTCCTGTTAATGGTATTCCTTGTCCAGTGAGTTCCTTCCTCCATCTTCTAGTTTGGTTTTGCTCTAGCAATAATGTATGTTCTTACCATAAAGCTCTTCCTGGATCTGAGCCAGTGGACTGAAGGCTCATATTCATTCAAATGATGTTGAGGGTCCTTCTCCAGCTAAAAGACCAAGAGAGGATGATGGATGATGAAGGGTGATCCATGCTCACCTTGGTTATCCCTTGGTCGCTTGTTCCTTAGCTTTTGAACACAGAGTCAGAGGAGCCAGAAATTCCCAGGGCTTCAATGGCCTCTCATATTTTCCTGGCCTTCAGGCTATGGAAGGAGCTGGTGCCCTGGGAAGGTTTTCTTCGGGAATGCTGTGGATTTGGTTTCATTTGAACAATGGAGGAGGTCTTTGATTTCTTCTTAGCAGCTCATCTCCATTCCTGTTCTCAAACACAAAGCAGGTGAAACCAAGAAGAACCTGTTGGTGAAGCTTGGCTTGCAAACAATGGTAAAGAGATGGAGAATTCTCACCAGAATTGTGATAAACAAGAATAGTTGTACTTGCTGTCCTAATTTGGACAAATGAGAATTCAGATCCAAATACTTTTGGCCATATCCAGATCTTTCAATGCACTTGTCTCTTTGAAAGTTTCTCCTCTTCATGTCGTAGACCATGTTTCTCAGTGCCACCATATTAGAGGGTCATTGCATCCATCCCTGTTGATGCAGGGAAACACCCAACACCCCCCCTCCACTATTTCCAGTTTGTGAGCACTGAACCACAATGATGGAGGGCCCACCACCTTCCAAGGCAAACTAGAGAACAGCTCCCACAACACCACCACTATTGAACATATCGTTTCCATCAACTAGTGGTTGATAATTGCACAACAATGATTTTGTTACTGGGAATAACATGTGATTTACATGATATCGAGCATGCTGATTCCAAATTTGAACTCAAAGCTTGCGTATCACATACATATTTTAAGACATGCTATAGATGTTCAAATGGTAGGTAATTGGGTAATATATTTTTACATGGGAACATTATAACAGTTGCAACTCCTGCTACAGCTGAATCCCGGCAAGACTGAGTGGCTATGGGTAAGGGGCCCTGCGCTAACACGGGAGTTACCAGCTTTGGTTCTGGATGGGGCAGTTTTGCCCCAAACAGACCCGGTGCGTAATCTGGGGGTCCTCCTGGACTCACGGCTACTGTTCAATGAGCAGGTGGCAGCCGTGGCCAGGAGGGCTTTTGCACAACTTCGTGTAATACGCCAGTTACGCCCCCTCCTAGGCCGGGATGCCTTGCTCATGGTCACGCATGCTTTGGTCACCTCCAGACTTGATTACTGTAATGCGCTCTACATGGGGCTGCCCTTGGCGACCATTCGGAGGCTTCAGCTGGTCCAGAATGCGGCAGCCCGGGTAGTGATGGGGTGCGGGCGTTATGCTCGGGCCTCACCACTGCTCCGGGAGCTGCACTGGTTGCCAGTTTGCCTCCGGGTGCAATTCAAGGTGCTGGTCATTACCTTTAAAGCCCTACATGGTAGTGGGCCAGGATACCTAAGAGACCGCGTCACCCTAAGAATGTCTGCCCGTCCCACCAGGGCGGACCGGAGGGGCTCTCTTGTTACTCCATCGGCCAGGGAGGCTCGCCTCACGAGCACCAGGAAGAGAGCCTTCTCTGTGTTCGCCCCGGCCCTTTGGAACCTCCTTCCGACAGAGCTGCGCCTGCAGACGGAGCTTCTGCCCTTTCGAAAGGGCCTGAAGACATGGCTGGCGGGTCAAGTGTGGGGACATAGCAATGCAGGTTCCCATACGGGATGGCTAATTTAAGAGCAGCCATCCGCCCCCATCTGGTAGCTGTTATTATGGGTTTCTATCCGTTTTTACTGTTTAACGTTTTAAATTTTTTATGAATTCTTATGAATTTTATGAATTTTAAGGCCATATATATTATGAGCTATGCTGTAAGCCGCCCAGAGTCGGGTCCGCCCGATTGGGGCGGGATATTAAATGCAAATAAATAAATAAATAAATAAAAAATATGCTAGGTGCCACCTCAGCTGAATCATGCCCCCTGCTTGTTCCAACAGTGGCCGGGCATATCTGGGCAAGTTAGTGAACTGACATCAGAAATAGGTATATACAGTGGTACCTTGTTTAACGTAATTGATGTGTCCTCCGGGACGTCTCTTACAGTGAAAATGACTTTAACTGAATTTCCCATAGGAATGCATTGAATGCAATTTCCCATAAGAATATATGGAAAACCAAAATACATTAACCAACATGTGGCTTTCCATGGGAATGCATTGAAAACCAGTTAATCTGTCCCCCCACCCTCCACCCAAATCTGTAAACTGAGCCACTATTTTCTATGGATTTCCTTTCGTTATGTGATTTTTATGTTTAACTGAGCCTTTGTTAACCGAGGTTCTACTGTAAGGTGAGATGGACCAAGGGCTTATCTCTAGTGCAAAATCATCTTATTGGATAGTCCAGCTAGGCCATAGAGTCTGTTTTGAGCTAAAGATGTTTAGGTACTGCTGTGTTAATAAACTGGACAATTTTTGCTGCATTTGTGGCAAATATACCCCATGTGATCAACACAACTTAAGATCCCGATAAATAGTGCCTACCCATTATGTTTGCATATTTGAAGATGGCTCTCATATAATTCATATAGTATTTTGGTTCAGTGCATCCATCTCTTTCCTAAATCTCTGCATTGGAAATTCCTTCCCTTTTTGCCACCCTTCCCTGCAAATATTCCGGTTCAACAAAATGTTTCTAAAACAGCAGCACCCCGAGTTGCATTAGATCCTCCAGGTAAGGTCAGACCAATAACTAGTAGAATGGAAGAATTATTTCTCATGATCTGGACAGTATACTTCTGCTGATGTGACCAAGAACTGAATTAGTCTTCATACCCAACACATGTCCTACTGAAATCACTAGGTATTTTGGGTGATGTACTGGTCTTTGGTCAGATGGCTTTAAGACTACAAATTCCATAAGGCAGTGCAACTTCAATCAAAGAATACAAACTCTAGATCAATATCAAATCCAAGCTATACTGGAACACCAAGTGGAAATGTGTGTATAATTATCAGTGGGGACCAAATTACGTTGAACAGCTGAGGAAGTACTAGAAGAGTGGTTCTTCTCCCGTGTCTAGGCGAGACATGAAACTGCCAAAATCAAGACACTTTTTGATGAGTTCATTCTGCAGTTCCTTTCACCTGACCTTGTGTGAGAAAGATTAGCCAGCAACACAAGTTTTCTGTTACCAGGGTACACCCGATTGTGGTTCAAAAATAACACAATCTTTGAAGAGGCTCTTTCTGTGTACCCCAAAACAACAGTAAAGTCCATGCATTTAAATACCACTGGGAAAGGTCCTGCAGCTTCTGTGACCTCAGAAACTGGAGATAGAAATCTGGCAACCCTTCCTGAGGATTTTGAGCATAAACAGTAGATTGAGCCATCTGTGCTGTTCTTTGGCATCTTCTCACTTCTCTTGTCACTACTGCTCGAAGGGCTTGTTATGATTGACATTAACTGTTATCAACAACCTGAGTAATTTCTCCTGTCTAGAGGAAGAATCAGGAAAAAATAAATGGTGTCATCCACATGTAGAGTCCATCTACCTAAGCCCAACAGCAATGGACTTGCTACTGTCTCAGCAAGTGGGAAAATGCTTGGTTAGTAGCAAAGAATCCCAGACCATGGTTACCATCAGTGGCTGATCATGTTCTGCCATTTTGTCTTCCAGGTCAATTGACTATAAATCCCATCATGAGATCTAACAGTTGGCCATATAGAAAGCAATCTGAAACATCTTATCCATAATGGAAAGATGGCTCATACAGATGTTCAGAGAGGTAGAACGGAGGATCGATCCAAGAAGATCTGGACTTCGCAGCCTCCTTGGACAAGAGGTTCACTGAGATCCTCTTGGTTTCCTCAAACTTGGGTCTGCAGATGCACTTGGACTTCATTTCCCAGAAGCCCTGGTCAGCAAGCATACTAACTTGGGCTTCTGGGAATTGAGTTCCAAGAACACCTGGAGAGCCAAGTTTGAGGAACCCTGTACAATCTTTTAGTTCAACCTACATCACAGGATTGTTGTGGATCAAAAATGGGACCATCCAGAACCCGCTTGGCGAGAGACGCTGATATGAATAGAAACCAAATACTTTCAGCAGACTTCTTCAAGGTGAAGGAGGTGTTCCTTAAGGGATTAAAGGTGAGAAAAGATACAGTGGCAGAGACTGACAGTCTGAACTGCTCCAGGAATAGTGGATGGAGAACTGGGATGACTGTTCTCTGAAATTAAAGAGATGTGTTTCAAGAGGCAATGATACAACTGGTTATTTCCCCATTGGTCTTCCCTTCACTCCAACTGCAAGTGTGCAAAGTGCAATCTAACAGGATCACTTCAAACCAGCTTCTGTTTCCTTGCATGGATAAAATCAGACGCAGTGAATCCAGTCTCTCTTTCCAAACATGGTAGCTGCTTCACTCAATTGCAGACCAATCCTGAATATGCTGGCAGTAACTCAGCTGCCTACCATTGTTATGGGGAGGGAATTTCCTTTTGCTTTCACGTACTCCACCCTCTACAAAGCTGTTCCAAATTCAATTGTCAGCCATTATATAAGTCTAAACCTAGAGGTAAGATGAGAGGCGTAAGACGGCAGGTAGAAGAAAACACAGGAATTAGCCCTAACAGGACTGTGGAATTGTCATTGAGAGGTGACAAATACAGGCCATAATAATGTCTTCTAAGAGTCACTCAAAGGTCGTTGGCAAGTCCCTTGGAAACTGCCTCCAGCCATTAATCCGCTTGTCTACACTGGATGTACTTCTCGCACAAAGGAGTGTCAAATAAATCTTGTTAGCTTTTAAGCTACAAGGAGATTGTGGTTTTTATTATTCTTATTTTTGAAACGGAATAATAAACAGCTGTCCCTCTGGAAACAAGCCAGAGAATGGCTCACGGAGATCTGCTTACGGTGGTCTATAAATCCATCTCTGTTAACAAGACATAGTTGGCTAGCAAGATGTTAACTCATAGTCGTAGGGCATGGTTCTTTGCTGGCTTTCTTGCCCTGGCTTGCTTAAACTATGACTTGTTGTGATCACAGGTGTAGTAGATGTAGAGTTCCTGGACTGATGCCAGAGAGCTTTCTGAGCAGGATGTCTGAGCCCATCATTCGTCACCAATTCTTTGGTTTCCCTGTTCCCTCTGAGGTCAACTGCAGTCCTCACAATAGCTGGGAGACAAATGGATTGCCCCACAGTTGTTGCAAGCTACCACCCTTGAAATGCAAAATACTTGGAGATAGCTTGATCTTGAGCAGGCAGTTAAGAGCCATTAACTTTATAAATAACCTGCCCCTCCTTTATTGATACTGACCGCTCTAAGTAGATAGATTTTTGCTCTCCTTAGTGGGGAATGATGCTTAGAGCTCAGCACCTTAAAGTGGAAGCTGGTGAAATGTGTGGGAGAGAAACCAGAAGTGGGGCATGATAAACAAGTCATGAGCTGCCACACAATCCATGGTTTAAGCAGTAAACCATGATTGGCACAAACCATGGCTTATTGTAACGTAGCTTTCCTACAGAGAGAAAATGCACACGTAGGAGAAGGAAAGACTTCTTTGGCAAATGTTAAGATTCAAATTACCCTGGATCTGCTTCTCAGATATTACCCTACATTCCCATTGCATCTTCTGAATACTTTCAAAACATGCCACCTGAAAGTAGCCACTTTCCATCCAAAGTTGACACACAGTTCAGTGAGTGTCGTTCACACTAGCTTTCTTAAACCTTGGGTTTTCTAGACATATCAGTGTATAATTCTCATTGTACTTGGCCAGCACAGCAGTATTAATTTGATAGCAAAAGGTTCTGTAGTCTAAACCCTCGACAGAGACCACAGTAGAGGATACGGCTTTGCTTTGACAACACAGCCTTTCAACACACAGTTTTAGCATCAGGCATTCCACACAATCCCCAGCCAGAAGGATGTCAAGGTACCCAGACATTTCAGGACCATGGACAGCTCCCAGTGTTAGCGGGGAAGGCTGGCAAGTCAGCAGTCCAAGACCCAGGTACTGCATGACAGATTGAGCACCTGCCTCTGTCCCACCTCCTGCCAACCTAGCAGATCAAAAGCATGAAATTGCAAGTAGATCAACAGGGACTACTTCGGTGGGAAAAGATCTTGAGGACATGAAAGGAGCCTCATTCGAGTGCCCCCTGAGTGGAGTTTCTCCAGGAAATATCCTTTCAACCCAGAATAATTCCTGACATGAAATTATCATTAGTGAACCCTTTGCTCTAGAGATGCCTTGTGATTCTTCTTCTTTCATGTCTAGGTCAGACTTTAAACTGCTGAAATGAAGCCATCTTCTTGGCTTTGTCGTTGGCCAAACTTAAATCCTCATTGATACATGTTTGTGGTAGTAATCAGCAGACCAGCAGATGATCTGGATTCTGTATCTCTCTACACATTATCACAGTGTGTTGTTGTCCACCATCAGCCCCCACTTGAGCCCTCACTTGCATTGAGGGACTCCAACCCTCAGCCTATTTAGGGTCCTCCAAGTGACATAGGGGAGGTTGAGTTCCTCAGTTACACCCTACTTTAATGTTGTACCTTGTCCAGTGATCTCCCTCCTCCATCTTCTAATTTGGTTTTGTTCTTGTGTACCTTCATGAATGTTTGTTGCCCTAAAACTCTTCCTGGATCTGAGCTGGCAGACTTGAGGCTCATCTCCATTCAGAAGATGTCGAAGGTCCTTCTCTTGCTTAGTTTTCTCAGTGTTCGTTGCTACTTCTCTTCTTATCCTAGGTCAGTGATGGCAAACCTTGGCATTCCAGGTGTTCTTGGACTTCAATTACCAGAATCCCAAGTAAGCATTCCTGCTGATCAGGGCTTCTGGGAATCAAAGTTCCAGAACACCTGGAGTGCCAAGGTTCACCATCACTGTCTTAGGTCGAGCGATACCAACAAGAAGATATTTTCTCTGTCATAGGTTTGAGGCATCCTGTCACTATATGCATTGCTTCATTAACAGCAATGTCAAGTTGTTTTGTATGAATGGATGTACTTCATACTGGAGCAGCATGTTCTGTTCCAGAGATACTCAGGTCCAAAGCTGATGTATGGAGTGTGGATAAAATTTATTTTCATTGATGCATTTTAAAATTGTGCTTTAAAGCTGATACGTCTGGTCCTCAGTCCATGTTTCATTTGTCTCAAGTCCCATTTGCAGGAGAAAGGAGGGCCATAAAGCAAAGCAATTAATACAGGAATATTAGGCAGGATGAGAGAGCACTTCATGAGGTAGATCCACTTGTTAGCCTGTGGCAGAGAAGACTTATTGAATCCACACAATTCGATTGGTTTAATGTTGGCCAACGACAAAGCTGAGAAAGTGGTGTCCTTTTGGCAGTTCAAAGTATGACCTGGACCCAAAAGTAGAAGATTGGTGGGATTCAGAAAATAGCCTTTAAAATAAGTGGAAGCACTGAACCTGATCAAGGCATGGAAAAGTTACTTTTTTTCGTACCCCACTGCATCAGTCTTCTGCTGTGTTCACTCCAGGAAAAACAGCAGCCAAGTTGAATTTTAACAGCTGGCACGTTAGCTCACTTACTGTCTGTTTATCGACACGGTATTGTGTTCATCGGAAGAACTGGGCTAGGTTCCAGGAAAAGCTTATGCCAAATAAAACTTCTTTGTTTCTAAGGTGTTGTTTTCATTACAACAAACGCAGACTGAATGTGGCCAACCTCCTGGAAATCTTAGCAGAAGTTGAAAGACTGTTTAGGAATTTTTGTAATGTACTTCCACAACTCGCTATTTCTCTTGAAAGGAAGGCGGTTATATATATTTGCTTAAGAACTACCCTGGAAAACAATATTAAAAGTGTTCATGTATGAGGATTGGGGATACCCATGAAAGAACATCTCCATATATAAAATGTATGTAGGTGAGCATTCCAGAGGACTAATTGGTCAAGACTTCATTTTCTTGACCTGCCAATTTGTTTAATGAACCGAAGGTCAAGGTCTCCCTTGCTTGGAAAGCCAGTTGTGTCCAACTGGGGGGTTGGTGCTCATCTCTGTTCACACCCAAAGAGACATGCCTAGATGCATACCTAGATGCATGGAATGCTATTACCTTTCTGACAGAAGTGGTACCCATTTATCTAATTGCAATTTCTTGCCTTCAAACTGCTAGGTTGGCAGGAGCTGGGACAGATGACAGGCATTCACTCTGCTATGCAATTCTCAGGTCTTGAACTGCTGACCTTTTGGTAATCAAGCTCAGTGTTTTAACCACTAAGCCACCACATCCTCTTTTAATTAACTAACTTCATCTTAATATGCACACGCCTCGCCTCTGCTTCAGGAGCTGCACTGGCTGCCATTGTGCCTCCGGGTACAATTTAAGGTGCTGGTTATTACCTTTAAAGCCCTATATGGTAGTGGGCCAGGATACTTAAGAGACCGCATCGCTCTAAGGACATCTGTCCATCCGACCAGAGCGGACTGGAGAGACTCTCTGGTTGTACCATCGGCTAGAGAGACACACCTCTCTAGCACTAGAAGGAGGGCCTTTTCTGTGTCTGCTCCAGCCCTATGGAACCTCCTGCCAAGTGAGTTGCCTCTCCAGACAGAGCTCCTGCCCTTGGGGGGGGGGGTTAAGACCTGGCTGGTGGGGCATGTATGGGGTATGTCCTGTTGGCTCATCTATGTTTTTAAAAAAATCTTTTAAATCTCTTTTAATCTCTGTAATTTTTAATTTTTAGACTGTGTTTTTATTGTTTTAAGTGTTTTTAAAGTCTGTTAGCCACCCTGAGTCCTTGTGAGGAGGGTGGCATAAAAGTTTGATCAAACAAGCAAGCAAGCAAGCAAACAAACAAACCAATTCCACAGCTAGATACCAAAATCATACATCTATCTATTTTTAAAAAAAGATTTAAAAGATTAACTTCATTTTTTAAAAAAACTAGTATGGTTTAGCTATCTAGCGGCAGAGTAATAATAATTTTGAGTCAGAAAGTATTCTGGATTGAAAGGATTTTTGCAGAAGAAACTCCACTCAAGGGACGCCCAAATGAGGCTCCTTCCATGTCCCCAAGAGCTGGGACAGAGACAGGCGCTCCATCCGTCATGCAGCACCTGGGTCTTGAACAATCAACTTGCCGGCAGGGTCAGATGCCAGGAGTTCAATTCCTCACTGTGCCTCAAGGGAGAAAGAGCCAGCCTGTGTAGCATATATTTATATTTTATGTAAATGTCAGTCTATAATGGTGGTGTTCAACCTTGGGTCTCCAGATGGTATTGGGCTACAGCTTCCAGAAAGCTTGTCCAGCACAGCTAATGGTGAAGGCTTCTGGGAGGTGTAGTCCAAGAACATCTGGAAACCCAAGGTTGGGAGCCACTGGTCAAGGGTCTCCAGAAGTTTTTCTGCCACAGGCATACCTGAGTTACTGCCCTCCTCCAGCTCCTTCATAGGCTTGGTAGGCTAAAGGCAGGAAAGAAGAGAAGCCAGATAGATCATGACTCCAGAGAAAGTTGGACATAAATGTAACTTGGGAATGCTTCGTTGGAAAAGACGATCATGTGTGGAAAACTGGAGGGCAGTATGAAAAGAGGAATACCCAAAAGTGAGGTGGCTTCCTTAAAGGAAACCATGACCAGGACTGGACATTTTGGAGAGCTCTCTTCCATAGGGTCATGCTAGATTGTAGATAACTTGACAGCAGATAGCAACAGCCACAATAACAAAGAATGCTAGAGGAATATGTTCTAATGACTGTGTGAAGTGGCCTCACAGCCATGAGTCTCAGCTCACTCAAACCAGCATAGCCCTTCTGAGTGTAAATCAACCTCTGAAAGGGAGAAAAGTATCTGACAAGGTCAAAAGAACTTTCTTTCTTTTTCTTTTTTTCTTCTTCCTTCCTTCCTTCCTTCCTTCCTTCCTTCCTTCCGTTCGTTCGCTCTTTCTTTCTTTCTTTCTTTCTTTCTTTCTTTCTTTCTTTCTTTCTTTCTTTCTTTCTTTCTTTCTTTCTTTCTTTCTATCTAGTGGCTTGTATCATAGGAAACTGAACTGCTAGCCTTCACAAAATCAGTTCTTCTTCTCTTTTCAAGGCAACGCAAAAGGTAGACCCAACTCAGCTGATTGGTCCTGTTCTTTGAAAGCAAGAACCTTCTGCAAACTAAAATTCTAGCTGTGAGAATGTACAGGATTTTTTTCTTCCTAAACTAGATTTTTAACAAAACAATCACTTTGCGGTGGATTTTTATTTTTATAAAAGCCATAAAATTCTACTGCTATTTTTTGCTGCTATCAGTATCCATTAAAAAAACACACCCTTAACATTGAAAATTTCCTAAGATCAGACTCAGGGGAGCTGTCAGTCACTGCACCAAAAAAACCTTGGACCTCATAATCATAAATCTTGATCAGAAGATCAGTCAACCACATAACACAAACAACCGCATAGATCTGGACAGAATATATATTTCCCCAAATAGTGTTTGTTTTATGAAAAAAAGACTGTAAGGGATATGCATGTATTCTATTTTATTTATTTGTTCTCTTTTAGCTGTAGGGCGTTGGTTCAGGCAGCAATTCAGTCATTCCACTTTGCTAAATGGATTACTTGCATGTTAATATATTATCATAACACAGATGCTGGTAAAGCTGTATGCAAAGAAGTATGTGCAAGTGAAACATCCTCTTTAGCTTATATACAATTTCATTTAAATTCAGTTTTCTGAGAAAGGAAGGGAACGTTCCATGGATGTCATTTCAATAGCATTGTGAGATTATAGTCCTAAACCACATTAGATTCGAAGAACGGCAAATACGTAAAAAAAAGAATCAGTCTATAAACAAAATATGTACCAAGAATGGTAAGAATTAAAAATCGAGGAACAGCTTCATCAGTTCGATCCTCACCCCATCCACACCATAGTTGTTGGCAGACCTAACTCAATCCGAATTACAGCCTTCTGGTGTCAAAGCTGGACATGGTGGGGAAACAAATCTGCCATCTCACTGGTATACACAGATCTCTTCTACAGTACAGCCTACAAGGGTTGCCGTTTTGCTGTTGTTGTTTTTTACAATAACCCATCACACTGAAGGAGCAGCCGAAGACAGGATTATATTATGATTATATTACACTCAACACAACTTAACACACCACTCAACGGTTAGGGTAGATATTATTTCCGGCTCCCTCTGGTTTTCTTCACCTACATTTTGGAAACTGTTGATGTTCTCCAAACTTTTGCCACCCCTCCCAACGCACCTTCCCTTTCCCCCCAGCTTCCTTACCTGAGTAGGATTTTCTCAACCCCAACGCCATCTCTCCTTAAGGCGCTGACGATGCTGCCCTTTCCAATCTCCTGCTTGTCTTTGAGCGGAAGCTCAGAGAAAGTTTAAAGGCAGATTTAAAGTATTCTCTGAGGTCCCAGCCAGAAACATCTTTTGTGGTGTACAGAGATCATTAATGGGCATTAGGCGCTGTGGACCATTACGACTTTCAGCAGTCATTAAAAATGGATGGCCTCGGAAAGACTTCTCTCCCCCCCACCCTCCTCCGCTGGCAAACCTGGAACCATTTCTTAGAGGTTGGCCGGCCCAATGCTACTTTGGAGAGGTGGTGCTTAGACGTGTTATTTTTGAAACGCAGAATCTCATGGTAAATAACAAAGTGGGAGTGCGTGGCAGGTTGGGTGGAGAGATGATGGTAGATAGGGCTTCAAAAACCCATTGCCTGTAACCGGATCCCTCCATGTTTTCAGCCTGTCTGGTGCATTTTGCTCCTTCCCCCATCTCTGGCTCAAATTGCATTTCAGAAGCAAAAAGTGCCGATTCCTTCGGTTTTGTTTAAGCTGAATTATTGATAAGCCGTGGATGCAACCGGAGCAGCTGTCAACATTTACAAGAATCGCGCCCCCGATGTACAGTAATTACCACCCACAACGGATCTATATTTTAGCTGCAACGTTGTCCGGCTTAGGCTGGAGACAAAATGGTGAGGTTAAAACATATTTTATCCAACCCTAGTAGATATTGCAAGTTTTGAACATCAAGCAGCATCCCTGGCCAACCTGCCAAGAGTGATGCAGTGAGAGGAAGGTGGCTTGAAGCCCTTCTTGATGGAGGACAGGCCTTTAGTTGAGGGTCATCTGAGGGTTTTGGGAGATTGGCGGCCTCGATGTTTATTCTTCCATGAATTGTATTTCTATGCCACTTTTCTTCCAGTTAGTTGGAGACACAGCTGGTCTTCCTCAGGACTGACGTACAGGTAGGTCACAGTGAAAGAGGTAGGATGAGGCCAAAAATGACCCACTGAGTTTCCCAGATCAACAGGGACTAGAGCCTTTTATGTCTATTTTAATTCTGTTGGGTGTGTTATGGCTCTCGTTCTCAGAGTGGCTTTTGTCAGATGGGCAGTATACAAATAGAATAACTGACTGACTGACCAGGGTTGGAAAAAAATGAAATATTCCCTTTTGCCAGCCACTAGGTGTTGGTGTAAATCTAAAGCAGTCACTGAGAAGGGAGTGCATAAGGAATCTTAAAAGGGCAATGGCGAGGACTCTCTTTGATTTTCCATACCTAAAATGTAAGATTTGTGTTGAAACTAATTAGTTGGTGATGGCTCAATGATCTAATGCAGGGGTTCCCAACCTTTTCAATCCAGGGGCTGGGTCATACTCTCTCAGTCAGCTTCGAGGGCCGGAAAGCCATTTTACCCTGCCTGCATGATGGGGAAATTGCCGTTTTGTCCCAACAGCTTCAAAGGGAGTAGCCACTTAGTTTTTTGAATGCCCTTGGAGGGGGGCACATGAAATTGTGCCATGGGCCAGATCCAGCCCACAGGCCATAGTTTGTGAACCCCTGATCTAATGGGAGGTGACCCGGAAGGTCTCCATCAAAGATGTCAAGTGTTACCACAAGTGGAATGAAGGACATGCAAAATTGAAAATATATTGTGCATACATACAGGAAAGAGTCGTGATGTGCATTCTGGACAGAACTTGGAAAAGTTCATTTTTCAATAACAAATTGGGAAAGCCAGGTCTGAGTTCCAAGTGAGACATCAGGGGAGTGGTCAACTCTAAAAAGGAACTTCTCAAAGAATTGCCCCTGGAACTTAGTTCATGCTGAAACTACCTTGGTTGGGTTCAAAGGATTGGAAAAAGGGAATATCCTCTATTTCCAGCTACTGGGAGATGGCATCAAGCTAAAGCAGTCACTGAAAAGGGAGTGAGTAAGGAATCTTAAAAGGGCAATGGCCAGGATAGTCTTTTATGGCTTCTTAAAAGGTCAATGCAGGAACCTTGGCTATTGGTGGAGCCCCTTGAGTTCTGCTTATTGGGAAGGTCATATGGAATTCATTTCCCCCCTACAATTCCAAACAAGCAGTCCAAGAGGAACAAGGGCAAGAAGAAAAAGAAATGTAACAGCATTTATACATTTGCAAGTCACACCTGATCTCTCCATGTCATGTCTATTTCAGCTCTTTTCCAAAGCTGGGGGGAAATTTGGTTCCTTCATGGTGGGAATCCAGAGACACCAAACTCTGACTGGGTGGTATAGAGCTGAGGAAGCCTCTTTATACAAGATCAGACTGGAAGTCTTTCTGGCCCAGTTTCGAGCTCATAAGAAGATCAGCAAGATGGATGTTTTGAATGTTTCTTTCCTTCTTTTCTGCAACAAACAAATGGGACTGCGGTGGCTTTTAGTGGTTAAGATGCTGAGCTCGAAGCCCGGAAGATTGGCAGGTCAGCAGTTTGAGACCAAAGTGCTGTATGATGGAGTGAGCACCCGTCTCTCTCCCAGCTCCTGCCAACCTAGTAAGAAATTGGAAGTAGATAAATAGGTCCTGCTTTGGTGGGGAAGGTAACAGCTTTCCACATGCTCTGGCATCTAGTCATGCTTCCCACATGACCACAGGGATGTCTGCAGACACAGACAACACTGACTCTTTGTCTGTAACCAGAGATGAGCACTGAACCCTAGAGTTGGATACAAGTGGCTTTCCAGCAGTAGTGATCTTTACCTTGGGCCTTGAATTAACTAAGTACACTGGGATATCAGTATATTGTTCTATTGAATAATGTCTGTATGTACCGCAGCCATCCACGTACATCGCAAATTTCATCTAAACAGAGATACCAGATGGTGGGAAGTGTATCTAGGAAAATACACCCCACCCACTCATTCCCTGAGACTTGCAAATCCTTTGAGCATCATGCCCCCCCCCTTTGTTTCCATATGGAGCCTGATACTTGTAAAGAAATATATGTGTAAAGCAAGTTAAATCCTTTTCATGTGTAGCACCATGCTGGGGAATGGCAAACGCTGTATTCTCAGTTTTAACTTCTCAGACACATGCAGTGAGAAACTTGTCTCCCTCTGCCGTCTGGTGGTAGAGACATATACATGCAACCTTATTCTTCATCTAAATCAGTGATTCTCAACCAGTGGGCCTGCCATGTGGTTCCTCCCACAAGAAGCTGAAGTAAAACACGCCTGTGCATGCTCAAGACGCTGCCATAAATGCATCCGTAGCTTGTTGAAAACGCATTCATGACAGCTGCGGGTGCAGTTACAGCAGCGTTTTGCACATGCGTGTGCGCATTTTACTTCCACTTCTGGGAGTGGCGTGGGCAGCATGGGCCAGATGATTTGGCACCCTGGACCTGAGTTTGGGCACCCCTGATCTTAAATGTCCCCAAAGCCACTCAACTGATCTTTGATTTGGCAAAACTAAACAGAAAGACCACCCAGAATTGGAACCAGTGTGCATTGTAAAGTCTAAATGGATTGTGCGGGGTTTTAATTTGGAGGGTTGTTAAATTTCCGTCTTAAACATGTGTGTGTTGGAGACATTTTCACTTTAATTTTAATTTCTTCTTTTTCTGCCGTAACCGAACCTGAATATAGGCGATCATCATGGCAAATAGCCATGAAGACTGTCCTGAGAATATAATGCAGTGGCCTTTCATCTGCCTTGCGCATCGCAGCGTGACACCCATACCTCTGATCCAGCTCCGTGAGTCACTTTCTGGTCCTGAGCCCTTTTGACATGCAAAGTCCTCCTCAGCCGCAGGCCAGGATGGATGAAGCTGCTGCCCTCCATCAAGATAGATTCAAGTGGGATTTAATCCACTTGAAGACCATCATCCTTCCCTGTGGACTTTGCCTCAGTCCTCAGGGTTGTCGCATTAGTTAACCACCAAATGATGATAGGTTTTGAGTCATTGGCAGTAGGGTCTACTTTATGACCATAGCAGGATAACCTGACCAGACTGAGAGTTTGACTTTAACTTTGTGCTTTGACTATGCATCATAAACTATCCAGGCACATCAGAGGCTGAACAAATCAAAACAAAAACAAGAATTCTGTAGCACTTTCAAGACTAACTGTTATATTTCAATGTGAACTTTCATGGATCAAGTCACTTCATCAGAGCTTCCGTGGACTTGATCCATGAAAGCTCACGTTGAAATAGAACAGTTGTTCTTTAAAGTGCTACGCCGTTTTTGTTCTTGTTTTATTTTATTTATTTATTTATTTATTTATCCAATTTTTATACCGCCCAACTCGGTTGGGCCGACTCAGAGCGGTTTTGTTTATTCTCCGATATGCCTGAAACACAGACTAACATGGCTACTATTCCCAAATAAACCATCCAGTGTTGTTGAAGTATCGTAAACCATCACAACTGTGTATTTTAATTTAAACAATATCATCACCATCACGAACGTTGAGGATGTATAAAGAGGAATAATTCAATGCAGAATGGGATGGAAAAGGCAGTGAGTGTTTAAAGTGGATTATTGCCAGCAAATAAATATTTTATGTTATTTCCATTACACTCAGCTTATCAAATCTTGGCTGGGTCTAGCTCCTTGAGCAGCGGTCATTCTGACTGACTTGGGATATTCATAGGCAAAATATATACTGTTCCAAATAAAAACTAACATCTGCAATTGGTGTAACATGATCTTTCTTCTTCTTCTTCTTTGTTTGTTTTCTTTCTTTCTTTTGACATTGTACCTAAAATACCAATTACAATCCAAACAAACGTCGTTTCTTTCGCCCAATCTCAATTTGCAAGTCTCGGGTTTCCTAATCTTGTCAAATGACCTCTCTACAATTTCTGCATCCTCGGGTATTGCCACATGATAATTATCAAGTCAGATGTGTTTGTGAGCCACAGTATATATAGATATATAGATATATGACAAGAACAAACATTCTTGAAGGTACGCAAGAGTAAAACCAAATTAGAAGACGGAGGAAGGAGCTCACTATATATTTTTTTAAAACTTTTGGTCCCTACTCATTTTCGGTCACTTGTATATTTCCTACAGATATTCCAAAGCCCCAGAACTGCAGCTTCATCTAACTTTTCCAGATAATCTGCTTGCTCAGTCTTCTTGAAACCACCAATTAGGAAGTTCACTGCTTTTTATGCAACCTACATTTTCAGCACGTAACCGCAAATTATCTCCTGACTCAGTCTTTTATTCTCCACATATCTTGGTATTAAAAGAATGTCTATTATGCCTTATCAAGTAATAATGGTCAGAGGAAAGAAGTTTGGAAGCTCTTGGTTCTTAGCTGCTCATTTGTTAGGTTTAGCTTGATCACTGACCAAATGGACAAGACTCTCTCTCTCTCTCTCTTAAGCAGCACTGCCTGAATACCAAAGCCAAAGTTAGTACAAGAAACAACATCATCAGGAAACTCACAAACTACAAATGGGGAACTCAACCATCCACACTGTGTACATCAGCTTCAGTTCTGAGGGTCTCCACAGCAGAGTATGCTGTACCAGTATGGGGTGCATCCACACACTCACAAGTTGACATCACTGTTAATGAAACCACGCATATAGTGACAGGATACCTCAAACCTACACCAGTTGAGAAAATATACTCTCTTGTTGGTATCGTTCCACCCATGAGTAGGAGAGAAGTAGCAGCAGATGCTGAGAGAACTAAGCAAGAGAAGGACCCTTGACACCTCTGAACAGATATAAGCCTCAAGTCTGCTGGCTCAGATCCAGGAAGAGCTTTATGGCAAGAACAAACATTCTTGAGGGTACGCAAGGGTAAAACCAAATTAGAAGATGGAGGAAGGAGCTCACTGGACACGTGATTGTATTAAAGGAGGATATGGCTAAGGAACTCAATCTTTCCTGCATCGTTTGGAGGAACCTGAATAGGTTGCGGGTCAGATATCCTAAATGCAAGACCAACATGCTCAAGTGGGGGCTGCTGGTGGATTACAACACGCTATGTCAATGTGGAGAAATACAGAATCCGGCTCGTTTACTGGTCTGCCAGTTACTGCCAGAAACATACAATGATGAGGACTTAACTTTGGTCAACGACAAAGCCAAGAAAGTGGCTTCATTTTGGCAGTCCAGGCTTTGATCGGGACATGAAAGAAGAAGAATCAAGTAATAATGGTCAGAGAGAAAAGTCTGGAAGCTATTGGTTCCAAGCTGCTAATTTGTTTGGGTTAACTTGACTGACCAAACGAAGAAGAAATATAATCAGAAACAGAACTGCAAGAAAGTGTGTGTGTGTGTGTGTATGTGTGTGTGTGTGTGTGAGAGAGAGAGGCGGACAACACAGAATGTCACATCGCAGCTAAACAACCACAAGATGGCAACCGTTCCTTACAGTTTAACAATCCTGAACATCAGTGCTGGTACACAACAGAGATATTTTCCAAGTTGCATATTTCCTCTTCTGAGCTAATGACTTCCTTCCTTCTGACACCACATTCAACTCCCCAAAGAGTTGTATTTTTTCCCCCTAGTCCACTAAGCCCCCCCTCCAATCTGCACTCTCTCTGCAATATTAAGGTGCCAAAATATTTTAGCAACACATTATTCATTTCAAGCTTTCATGTAAGCAAGGGAAATTTCAACTCCCGCCCCAAAGACATACCAAATTTTGCCAAACAGAAATTTAGCAACAGTTTTTCAGAATAGCAATAAAGTCCATCAATAGCTGAATCTTCAGCTGATGTTGTTATTATGTGCCGTCCGTCATCTGGGACCTATAGTGCCCCTATGAACGAGAGGTTTCTGGAATGTCCTGTTCTCAAGAGCTCCAACACCCAGCCGTGCATGCCAAATAACCATGGAAATGCCTGAAGATGCAGACTGGACTGGCTCTGTTGCTGTACACTGAGATGAGCACCGACCCCCTTGGCCAACCTTGGCATGCCAGATGTTCTTGGACTTCAATTCCCAGAAGCCCTGATCAGCAGGAGTGCTGATGTGGGCTTCTGGGAACTAAAGTCCAAGAACACCTGGAGTGCCAAGATTGGCCACCACTGCCCTACAGTCGGATACAGTATGACTGGCTTTCAAGCAAGGGAGACCTGATAAAGAAATTCCACTTCGGTGGGAAGGTAAACAGTGTTCTGTGCACTCCGGTGTGTAGTCATGCCTGCCACATGACCATGGACACATCTGCAGACACAGACAGCACTGGCTCTTTGGCTATAAATGAAGATGAGCACTGCCACAGAGTTGGCTAGGACTGGCTTTTGAACAAGGGAGACCTTGACCTTTGTTAAGTATGTGCTCAGAATGGCTGCAAAGGAATCTACCTGATCAAGCCAGAAAGGAATGCCTAGATGCCAGAGTGCACAGAATGCTGTTACCTTTCCCACCGAAGTGGTCCCTATGTATCTACTTGCAATTTCTTGCTTTCAAACTGCTAGGTTGGCAGGAGCTGGGACAGAGACGGGAGCTCACTCTGTCATGCCGTGCCCGGGAATCAAACTCCGACCTTCCAGTCAGCCAGCTCAGCGCCTTAACCACTTGACCCACCGCAGTCCCTAGGAGCCTTATACCTGGACTAAACATCTCCAGCTTGGGCAGGGATCAGGGCTAGACGGAAGCACATTTCCCACTAATGGCTGGTTATCACTGGGAAACAGAGCACACAGGACCCCTTCACAAGTGGTCCAAAACGGGATCTATGTTCCTGTGTGTGACCACACCCCATGAGCAACATGAATGTTCAGGAAGTAGTCTTTGTCAACATTTGCCTTCTCAGTGTGTTGGAAACAAATCGTGGTTTCCGTGAAAATAACAGGATTTTTTAAAATTAACACACACACACACTGCATGGTTAACGTTAGTTGGAAATCGCTGATCTCCACTTCCTTACACGTAAAGAATCCAGAATCTTGGTTGCCTGCCATGCATCATTCGAGACGTCTCTGGAACCAGTCCCTTAACGATACCAAATAAGATTTCCATTTGAAGGCTGCGTTTTTATAAATCTGCCAGCAGAGGAAGCCACATCACTGTCCAAGTCAAGCCGCTAAATTAAATAGGCAAATTGCATTTGCTAGGAAACATCTGCAGCAATGTTGCTCATGAGGTTGGGGAAAGCTGGTGGAGACTTTCAATTTTGCAAAGGACCAGGGTGGTCTTCTTCTTTCATGTCCCGATCAAACCCTGGACTGACAAAACGAAGCCATCTTCTTTTCTTTGTTGTTGGCCAAACTTAAATCCTGATCGATGCATGTTCCTGGTAGTAATCAGCAGAACAGCAAATGAGCCGGATTCTGCATCTCTCCATATTCACAGCGTGTGTTGTTGTCTACCAGAAGCCCCCACTTGAGCAAGTTGGTTTTGCATTTCGGCGCTCCAACCCTCAGCCTATTCTGGGTCTTCCAAGTGATGTACGGGAGGTTCAGTTCCTCATCCATCTCCTCCTTTAATGTTATTCTTTGTTACAAAGATACACCTAATCAAACCTCAGGACAAGTGTGGTAAAAGAGACAGTGCGGAGAAATGGACAGACGCCAGAGGACCCTGATGAAATTGCCACTTGGCCATGGGATTTCCTACGTAGCACTGGTGAATATCAATCTTTGAAGATCTCACATGCTATGAAGACCATATTAATGCTGCCATAAGTCAGACGTGACTTGATGACACATGACACACGGATTTGTTGAGCAGCAAGGTGTGAGACACAGTTTTCCAGTGGTGTATTTCAGGGAAGAAATGGAAGCTATGTGTTCCACCAGAT
The DNA here is from genome assembly GCA_030440675.1 of Furcifer pardalis. NCBI lineage: Eukaryota > Metazoa > Chordata > Lepidosauria > Squamata > Chamaeleonidae > Furcifer > Furcifer pardalis. The sequence goes on along the minus strand of CP126899.1, from coordinate 32,377,376 downwards.
GTCGTGGAGTCAAAACTCCTGACAACCAGCATAGCCAATAGTGAAAGATGATTGAACTCCAATGTTAGTTTCCTATGGTCCACCACCCATCTCTCACTTTGGGGGGGGGGGGTGACCTCACTTTGAAAAAAAAACCCATCTAGACTAGACCAGGGTTCCTCAAACATGGTCCTCCAGATGTTCTTGGACTGCAATTCCCAGAAGCCTTGATCAGCAGGCGCAGTGACTTGGGCTTCTTGGAACCGAAGTCCAAGAACTCCTGGAGAACAAAGTTTGAGCAACCCTGATCTAGACTAGTACAGCTTTCTCTGACTGGCAGCACCTCTCAGAAGTCTTAGGCTGAGATCTTCTCCATCACTCACAACCTGACCATTCGATACCTTCTCCATTTATGTGGTCCATCAAGGAGCCTGGTCTATTTTCCTGCAGGTCTTGCAGCACAAATCTACCCCATAAAAAGGCTACCCCTTTAATTTAAACCTCCATGTGTGTTAAACCTGAAGCACAATTCCCTCCAAAACAAGGCAGACTCTAGTTGCTAACACAACACTCAAATGGACCTACAACTGAGAGATCCTAAGACTACTTTTAAGTAAATGTAATGCCATTAGGTGGCAGAAAATCTTCTTCCAGAATGAATATAGTAAAGGTAAAGGTCACTTGCTGAAAAATCAGTCAGATCCGACTCTAGAGGGTGGTGCTCATCTCCATTTACAGCCAAAGAGCCAATACTGCTTGTGTCTTCGGATGTTTCTGTGGTCATGTAGCAGCCATGACTAGTTGCTGGAGTGCAAGAACACTGTTGCCTTTCCCAGCGAAGCGGTACCTATTTATCTACTTGTAATGTCTTGCTTTCGAACTGCGAGGTTGGCAGGATCTGGGGCAGAAAATGGCAGCTCAGTCTGTCATGCAGCGCTTGGGTCTCAAACTGCTGACCTGCCAACCTTCTGGACATCACGCTCTGCATTTTAGCCACTAAGCCACTGGGCAATGCCAGGCTCGGACAAAGGGGTTTGCAATTCTTTCTCAACACCAGCTCTCGTTGCCAGTTGATAATCAAATGCAACCATTTGTGTTTTCCTGTAAGACACCTTACACGGCGCACCGTCAGGTCTCTTGTCTCTGTGACTCTGGCCGTGAATGTATGGAAGCTCTAATTGCAATTGTCCCTGTGCTGAAGCTATTAACTTTTTATAGGCCTGTTTCTCTGCTGTCACTTTGCAGACGGCTGAATTTAGAGCTCAGCCATTCATTAGTGGAGAACAATTTAATTCAAGTGACATTCTGAAGCTTCTCGGGCATAATTTCATTCTATTGAGGGTGTGTTAAACAAGAGCAGAGAAATGCAATAGAGGAAGGAGAGATGCTCCCCTGTTGATTTCATAGCAGGATTTTTGCCCTTAGTATGCTTATATGCCCAGGACTATGCCACACTGATCATACTTTGAATTCCTCTTCCCCAAGGGTTTTTCAGAAGAGATGACAAAATGGAAAAACTACTCATCACTAATCCTCTTTTTCTCCAGTTGTAAAAGTATATAGCAACATTACATTAGAATTGTGACTCAACTAGGAATGGATTCACTCTTTTAAAGTATTATTTAAAGTTTCTAGGTACAGCAATGTAACCTCACACAATTCTTCTGCATCAAGTAGTATCCAGTGGCTCAGTGTTTAAGAAGCTCGCTTTGTTAACTGGAAGGCCAGCAAGCTGGTGATTTGAGACCCGGGTACTGCATGATGGATTGAGCGTCTGTCTCTGTCCCAGCTCTTGGGGATATGAAAGGAGCCTCATTCGGGCATCTCCTGAGTGGAGTTTCTCCAGCAAAAAAAAACTTTCAACCCAGAGTAATTTCTGACATGAGATTATTATTACAGCATGCATGGCAAGAATTTAAGATCACAAGGTGAACATTGGCCAGTTGGGTGATGCAGCTGCAAAAGGGGCAAATGTAATTATGGGCTCCATCCACAGATGTTTAGTATCAGATTAAGGGATGTAATGGTACCACTCTATTCTGATCTAAACCAGATAAACCAGATATTATGTGAAGTACTGTTCCCACTTTATGGAAACCTAGAGCATGTCTAGATGAACTCTTAGCACATGCTTTCTGGTTCGGGGTGTGTGTGTCAGTCTGAGCATGATTGGAGCCACAGTTTTGAATAGTGATCAGAAGGATAAATTTATAACAAGCAAGAACTGGTGAACAATGGAATGTGCAGTCTTATTGATTAGGAGACAGGAAGAGGTGGAATGAAAGATGAAAAAATGGGTTTGGTTATCTTATGTTGAAGAAGAAACACCCATGATTATTGATCATGTTCTAAAAGCAGGTGGAGACAGGAGTCACCTATGTTTGCTTGTGAGTAGAACAGCAGAAAGATGTAGTCTTCATTTTGTTAGTGGGCCATGCCAGAAAATATAGATAGATGTGTCTTTCTTATTTTATCCAGGGAAGTGTGAAATGTAAAGATGTTCCTTTCTTTATTTTTGTATCTATTTTTTGTGATCCTGAACTTTGATCTATTTTTCCTACAAATAAAATCTGACATGTTACAGAAGACATTGTGCTTTTTATTTAGTGTATAAACTGGCGAGAGATGTCCTATTCCTTTATTGGCAACATTACATATTGCTGCCTAATTTACATTGCTATTTCCTACATGATCTGGATGGTTTGTAAGCATAAACAGTCAGTGATTGAAACCACCCACAGATTTCTCTAACCTGGAGCAAAATCACATGAACAGTGCTCTGAAGTAGCAAAAGATTTTATGTCGGCTTCCTGGATGGGTGCAGGTCTCTGTCAAGTGGAATGAGTCCTATGGTAGTGGGATAATGGGCTTTGTTATCTGTACACATGGCAAGATGTCTCCCTGCCCCGTCATGCGCCCTTTGCATCTTGACAACATCACATCATTCAGAATTAGGTTCTGCGGGACACCGTATGTCCCCAGCATGCTCCTGCCAGCCTAACTGTCAAATCCTCTCCAGGAGGGTTACCTGATGCATTCATTGGAATGACAGACAATGCTTCTGTCCTTCCTTCTGTGCAATGGCTTTGAAAGCCTCTGCCACGTCTAAAAAGCATCTCAGCTACCGAGCGACAACTTTGAGGGGGTGATGCGAACAAGGAAGAATTTCCATGACAGGAAAACAGCTATTGGCACAAGAAAAGATGAAACTTTAAAAAAAAAGTTCCCCTGTTTTCCAAGGTCTATGGATGAAAATAGCTGGAACATGATGTCACTGAATAAGCCCCTTGTGTTTTAGTACTTTTAAAATGGCAATTCTAGATCTGGGGGATGAAGGAAGAATTCAAAACCATTGAACCTCATGGTTTTAGGGAAGTGAAACTTAAAATGTGATTGACATGCCTTGCTGTAAGATCATAGGCTGGAATCCCTAAGGAGGAGGGCCAGAGGTGTAACCCAGTGACGCAGACACAAACCCGGGTAGCTATTCTCTCTATGGCAGTGTTTCCCAAATCCTGGTTTTTGGACTTCAATTCCCAGAAGTCTAAGTCATTTCCCCAAAGCACTGATCAGCCAATGTACTGACTTATGCTTCTGGGAATTGAAGTCCACTAGTGGGCTGTGTACCCCTTGTTGGGAACCAATGCTCTATGGAATGTGTGGAGCCATTTTGCAAAATATGAGACTTGTGGAAGAAGTGGGGGGGGGGGGAGAGAGCTTTCCCTGGGACCTTTAATGGTTTATTTCTGCTTTGAAATGCTTCCTGATCTTGTTATGAACTGTATCCTGTATTTTACAATGCTTTCAATCTATTTCTTGAAGAAACTTGGAGTAGTTATTTGGCCTAATGCTACCTTTTCTACACAAATCCATCCCTGGGTTGTCCAGCCGGAGGAGATGACCACGCTCCCACCTTCCCCAGGGCCCCGTCACCTCCGCCTGGGGGACGATAAAGGCTCGGCGGCAACGGTGGTGGAGTGAGGACGCTCCCGCCTTCCCTCCAGACTCGCCATCACGCCGGAAGAGATGACCATCAGCTGCGGGCGGTGAGGCAATGCCCCCATCCTCCCCCGGGCCCCGCCACCTCTGCCCCGGGGACGATAAAAGCTCGGCGGCTCGAGCAGCCACCGCCACCAGAAACACCTGCGGCGGGGTGGACCGGCTTGTTACTTATTGCGGGATTTAGCAACTGTTTCTTTTTTTGTTAGTTTTTTGCTTTTGTATGTGTAAACTGAACTGATACCGGAAGCTTTTGATTGTTGTTTGATATTGTTGCTTAGTGAATTTGATGCTGTAATGATTTATATTACAGTATCTTTGATTATTTCTTAGGATGTTTTAATCTAATGTTTTGTAATTGCAACTGTTACTGGAGATATATATACTGTATATGCGATATTTGTAATTTACTATGTGATATCTGTAATTGCTATGTAATTGTAACTGTTTCTTCTGTAAGCCGCCCAGAGTCGCTCTGCGAGTGGGGTGGCATATAAGTCGAAAATACAATACAATATAATTCAGGAGAAGGTTGGGCCCTACCCAACAGGCAGGTCCCTTCTGTTACACATGAGATGGAGGACTTCTTAGCACATTGAAGTCACATTGGAAAACATTAAAGTACCAGTGGTCTTAAACCAGGTCAGACTTCTGGTCATTTCTCCCGTCTTTTTCTGCCATAGTATGGACATAGCCTTTTATAAATTTGGAGAAAAACTGGCCATGATAAAGGTCAAAAACCGAAGCAGAAGAGGTTAGAGAAAGGTGGCAAGGACACACTGATGAAATATACAAGAAGGACTTTAATGTCCCTGATAACCACAATGGTGTGATCGCTGACCTTGAGCCAGACATCCTGGAGTGTGAGGTCAAGTGGACACTAGAAATTATTACTAACGACAAAGCCAGTGGAGATGGTGGCATTCCAGTTGAGTTATTCAAAGACCTACAAGATGGTGCCATTAAAGCATTGCACTCAATATGCCAGCAGATTTGGAATATGCACAGTGGCCGCAGGGTTGGAAAAGGTCAGCTTATGTTCAAGTTTCAAAGAAGAGCAACACCAAAGAATGTTCAAATTATCATATAGTTGCACTCATCTCACATGCTAGTAAGGTCATGAAGCTAGGCTTCAGCATTAATATTATTATTGGACACAAATCTACCATTTGATTCGCAGGTGAGGACTGGAATAAAATTAACAGTTCCAGCCCTAACCAAGGACCTAAGAATTGTTAAGGTAAACATCTGAATATATATGCAGTTCCTAGTAGAGTTGCTTTTGGATGTTCAAGCCTGATAAGTCCAAAATTTCCAAACATCTAGGGCAGGGGTTCCCAGCCTAAGGCCTGTGGGCTGGATCTGGCCTTTGGCACAATTTCATATGGCCCCCCACTCCTCCAAGAGAATTTGAGAAACAAAATGGCCACCCTTTTGAAGCTGTTGGGACAAAATGGCCATCCCCCATCCTGCAGGCAGGGCAAAATGGCTGACCATCCCTTGAAGCTGAGTGAGAGAGCGTGACCCACCCCCCTGGCTTGAAAAGGTTGGAAACCCCTCATCTAGGGAGACCTTTAGGTATTGCTCACTATGGGCGCCATAGATTTCTTCCTCCATAAACACTCAACTTCAATTTGCAAATCACGAAATTTTTGTGATTTTCTCCAGTTGTTTGTCCTGCATCTCCTGGTAAAGAAATTGAGAAGGAGAGGGAACTCTCAGCTTGTGGCCACTGGGCAGTACCAGCTGACAGAGATCTCCTGGTTCAAAAATAGTTAGGATCATTATTGTAGCATAAAATCTCGCAGACATGGGATATCCTAAAGGATCTTGATGCACTTGCGATTTCCCAATCCACAAGGATGTAGATTGCAGTGTTTGAAGTGACACCCCCACTGGGCTTGAGAGCTAGCTTCTGCATGGTGGCATTGCTGCCTGGCATCTGTTATGATGGAGGTTCCTGATTTTCTCCTCTTCTCTCAAACATGCCAGGAGAAGGTGGCCGGGGTCCCTCTGCATCCTGATGATAAATTCTTGCTTAGCAGCTGTCAAGGGAGAAACAGCAGTTTAGCCCGGAGGACTATCTTGAGGCACACTGGACTTGCCAGGAGACTGGAGGGAGATTCAATGCAGTTGCGGAGAAGGGAAATATCACAGAGATGCCAGCATGCATCTTGTCTTTATTTAACATATGGATATCCGTCGTTTGAGGGCACACATGTTTAGTGAGAGAGAGAACGAGAGAGCACGATTTGTAGCTGTTGTTTAATGCATGCTGTTTGCATGGTGATCGCTGTTTCTGGAGAGGTAACAACCTTTTGACTTTCTCACAGGCACAAAGAAGTCCCTGGAGTCCCCAGAGCAGTTCTTAGACCTACATATCACCAAATGACATACTTTTGTGTGCACACAGAAAGAGATTTAACCTGTTTCCAACTGGTTGCTGCAGAGTCAGTCTTCGTGAACCTCTGATTCCCAATGGTCATGGAGGCGGAAGAGACCATGCCAGATGGACTGGCTGTGAAGGCGCACCTTGTCCATATTCTCGAGGCTGCAGCAGCCCATTGCAATCCCGGTGTTAAATCATACATGTCGCAGGAGAGGGCTGCGTGATCTCAGGACCTTAAACAAATTAACCTTAAACAAATTCACACCAGTGGCATTTTTCCTGCTTCAGGAATAAAATGCATTCTCGGATACAAGTTGCAGATGATGATGAGAATGTTGACTTAATGTGGACAGGTTCCTTACGCTAAATAAATAAATATGGACTAGACTTTTTCCAAAGCATAGCAAAGGCTAGAAGTAAAACCTGGCTAAACACGGCCAGAATAAAGCTTCCCATTCTTGGGTAAAATCTAAGCTGAAAAACTTCCTTTTTTGTTGTTCAGTCACACAGTCGATTCCGACCCTCCGCGACACCATGGACCACCACCTGCCAGGCACCTTTGTCCTCCACCATCCACCTCAGCCCACACAGCTGTTCCCACTGCATCCACAATACCATCTAGCCATCTCATTTTTGGCCACCCTCTTTTTCTTTTGCCCCCCACCTTTCCCAGCATCAAGGCTTTCTCAAGTGAATCCTCTCTTCTCATTTGATGTCCAAAGTACTTTAGCTTCATCTTTACAATTTGACCTTCTAAGGAGCAGTCAGGGTTGATTTCTTCTAAGATTGACCAATTTGTTCTCCTCGCTGTCCAGGGGACTCTCAAAACTCTCCTCCAGCACCACATCTCAAAGGTATCTATTCTTCTGTGCTCATCTTTCTTAATGGTCCAGCTCTCACAACCATACATTACCACCGGGAATACCATTGCTTTGACTATGCGAATTTTTGTTTGCAATTTGATGTCTCTGCTTTTCACTATGCTCCCCAGGTTTCTCATCGCTTGCCTCCCAAGAATCAGTTGCCTTTTTATTTCATGGCTGCTAGTTTCTAGTAAAGTAATTTCCTAGACGCAAAGTCCTACCTAACACTTTATCTAGTAAAATAAGAAATGCGATAGTTTCTAAGTGTTGCTTCTCCAAGCTCAAAATATTTCTAAGAGTCGTCTCTGGAAATATTTCTAAGTCCCAAAATCTTGCAAATCCGTCTTAAGTTCCAAATCTGAGGTTTTTCTTCAAAGTATCATTGGCTGGGAAAAACTAAGTCCAGCAGCATCCCTCTGACTTAGATGATAAGAGTGGCCCTGAAGGCCTCATTCTTCAAAGTGTCATTTCTCCGCTTCTCCTGGCAATGGTTCAAAGGTTCAAAGGCTCCCGCTGCCTCCAAAAAGGTCTCCCTCAACTGAATTCTAACTGCTCTTTTTATCCTCAAAAAGCAACTCACTCCCAACTTAGGAATTTCAAGTGACCTTGAAGCTAAATCTTGAGATAAGAATTCTGTTATCTCTTTAGATCTCCCAATGTTGCGTTACCCGGATCTGACCCTACTCCTGGCAAGGTGCCAAAACTCTCATCCCCCCTTCTCTGGGTGGTTGATCTCTCAAGTTCGAAGTGTGTGAAGTTGTACTGAAGTGTCCATGGGTAATCTTTCCCTTAATGATTAAAGAAGCCTCTAGGGGCGCTCATCCGGGTGACGTAATATTTCATAGGGAAATCTCAATGCAAAACTGCATGGAAGGGTTTTGTTTCTCTGAAACAGCAACAACTGTGATTAACTGAATCACAGTACTACAGTCAGGTGAACTTATTTTCATAGGAAAAATTCATTACAGATGGTACTGAAGGCTGCTGAGAGGTCAAGGAAAGCAAGGACTGCTGGATTATCTTCATCCCACTCTCACAAGAGATCATCCAACAGTGCACGACCAATGCAGTCTCAGTACCATATCAGTACCATATCAGTACCATATCTGGGCCTGAAACCTGACTGAAAAGGGTCTAGATAATCCACTTCATCCAGGACCCCCTGTAGCTGCCATGCCACTGCCTTCTGGCAGGCAAGACTAGATGCCAGAGTACAAAGAATGATGTTTACCTTACCACCAAAGTAGTACATTCCTTTAAAAAGGGAGGTTAGATACAGGCCTAAAGTTAGCAGGTACTGTGGGGCTGAGCGATGGCTTTTTTGAGGGAGGGGGCACACCAATGCATGTTTAAATGGTGCCAGAAACACCCCTTCCTACAAGGAAGCATTAACATCACCCCGACCCAACTGCCTATCACCTGGTTGGCCAACATGGCAAACAGAACCAAGCGGGCAACTTTTGGCCTGAAAAGTTTTCCAAATCTCTCAATGATTGACCCTAAAAACAACTTTTCCAATCTCTAGCCAGTGGTTCCCAATGTGGGGCCCATGCCCCACAGAGGGACTTCAACTCCCAGAAGCGCAAGTCAGTCCATTGGCTGATCAGTGCTTTGGGGAATTGACTGAGGCTTCTGGGGATTGAAGTCCAAAAACCAAAGGTTGGGAAACACTGATCTAGTGTGTTGATGTAATCAATCCAACAATAGATAACGAACATGGCTTCCCAAAGCACTTCTCCATGTTCTTTGCTTCCTTCCTTCCTTTTTCTAATCACATGCGTCTTCCTTTGGAAAATGGCGCTCAGTCCTGAAACATCCTTGGATTATTTTATTTGAAAGCGCCCTGCTTCTGAAAGCCCCGTTGCCACGCAAGTGTGTCACTGCTTTTATGTTCTTTTCCCCCCACCCTGTCTCTGCCTTGTCAGTTTGATTCAGCCTGATTTTAATACGTGCAAAGCTATTTTTACAGCCCCTTGTTTTTTTTTTCTCCTTTTCAAAATGGGAGTTTGCAATTCAAACCTTCATGCGTGCAACGTCTAACAGATAATCTCGCAGCTCTTCTGGCAGTCTTGCACTTCCAACTGCGAGGAGGGTTTGGCAAAGGCATGGTGTGCTGTGGTTAAAACTTAGCTTGCAATGGGATTCATTTCAGAGTAAGCTGCTTTTTATTTCCTTCCAATAGTATGAAGGAGAAAACTAAGACAGAACTATCTTTCTGCTGCTGATTGTCTTATCTGTGTTCGGCCCATTTTCCCTGGACCCTTTCATCATAGTTTCTTCTTCTTCTTCTTCTTCTTCTTCTTCTTCTTCTTCTTCTTCTTCTTCTTCTTCTTCTTCTTCTTCTTCTTCTTCTTCTTCTTCTTCTTCTTCTTCTTCTTCTTCTTCTTCTTCTTCTTCTTCTTCTTCTTCTTCTTCTTCTTCTTCTTCTTCTCCTTCTCCTTCTCCTTCTCCTTCTCCTTCTCCTTCTCCTTCTCCTTCTCCTTCTCCTTCTCCTTCTCCTTCTCCTTCTCCTTCTCCTTCTCCTTCTCCTTCTCCTCCTCCTCCTCCTCCTCCTCCTCCTCCTCCTCCTCCTTCTGGAACTTCTAGAGATCCCCACTGGTGTAATTTTCTGTTCCTGCTTCTGCTTTTTCTGCTGATTTGGTAGTGGATTAGGGAGATACCAGAATCTTGCTCTGGCACTTATAGTAGCTTCCACCGGCATTATTTGATGTTCTTGTAATATTTCTTTGATGTTATATCTCCACCTTCCCCTGGGTTCTGCCTTGTGGTCTTTGTCCAGCTCCTCTTTCCACATGTGCCTCGTATGGTGTGGACATTCTCTCCAGATGGGCAAACCACTTTATTTGTTGTCTCTGGATATAGAGCAATATTGGTCTATTCCAATTCCATCCTTTATCATTCCTGATTTCATTCCTTCTAGTCATTCTTCCTCAGATATCTCATTTCTATGGTGACCAAGTTTCATTTATGTTTTATAGTATGTGTACATGTTTGGCACCAATAATGTAAGGGCTCTTTCAAATACCACGTGACCTAAAATAGGCCACTTTTTGACACACACCGTGACTTTCCATGCCCTTTGACCAACCCTCCCCCCCAAATCACATGGTTTGAAGATAGATCTATGGCCAGCTGGATGTGAAAACCAAATTATAATTTTAGAGTCATGTGACTTCACGCTGAACCTTCCCTCCACCCATGATTTTCTGTGACTTTTGGCCAACCTCCTCCCCCCCTAAAATGGTCACATGGTATTTGAATGACCCCTAACGTGAGAATGAATATGCTTTGCATGAAGTGGGGGTTTTCTTTTTGTACTGGTTAGCATTGCCTTGTGTTGTAACAGCAGAGCTAACTGCCCCGATATTTGGTACCACCCCTGGAGTCTCACCCAAAATCACCACACCATCCTTTCCCTTCCCTTCCTCTGCACAACTGCCTGCCTGGAGTTTTCCCAACCCATCTGTTCCCAAAATCTACTATCCCCCCATCAGCCTCTTGCTGCATTTTCATTGCCACAATTCAGCTATTCACAAGAGTTCCTTTAGCTTAAGCTGATTATCTCCCATTTATCATTGCCAAGATACCCTGCCCAGCCAGAAACCAGGTACTCTGATTAATCCTCCCCATAGATCATATTAAATTGTTTCTCATTATCAGCTCTGCTCTCTATTCAGCGGCGTTTTGTGAAACCTAAATCTCCTTTGCCATGGCATAAATCAAGACCTTTTGTATGTGACAAAGAACGCTGCGAAGAGAAGGAGGGGAACAGTACATCATCCCTCTACACACTGGTTCTCTGACTTTACTCTTAATACCCTAGTACGGGGTGCCCAAACTACAGCCTGTGGGCCAGATCAATTCATCTGGCCTGCACCGCCCCTCATCACTCCTGGAAGCGGAAGTGAAATGTGCCCATACAGGCACGTTTTACTTCTGCTTCCAGGAGCGACAAGGGCTGAGTGGGCCGGATGAATTGGCATCGGGGGCCAGATCCAGCCCACAGGCCGTAGTTTGGGCAATCTTGGTTTAAGAAGAGAAAATGGCAGTTTAAAATCTATCTCATTCTTATGCAAAACAGATTACAAGGCCCTATATGGTAGTGGGCCAGGTTACTTGAGAGCCGCATCTCCCCAAGGGTATCTGTCCGTCCCACCAGAGCAGACTGGAGAGGTGCCTTAGTTGTACCATCTGCCAGAGAGCCTCGACAATAATGAGGGTTTATTGACACACACACACTGGGCTGGCTTATTTAACCTCCTTCATCTACCCTCCTATTCCTACCCCCATTCCTTTTATTCAGTTTTCTTCAGTCTAGGGCAGGGATCTGCAAACTTGGCTCTCCAGGTGTTCTTGGACTTCAATTCCCAGAAGCCCAAGTCAGTATGCCTGCTGATCAGGACTTCTGGGAATTGAAGTCCAAGAACATCTGGAGAGCCAAGTTTGCTGATCCCTGGTCTAGGGAATGAGAGGTTGGTTTTTAATTGGTTTTAATTTTTATTTTGTTCTTTTAGTGTTTTTAGTGGTGTATTATATGCCGGTTGTGCTCCACCCAGAATATAAATTTGATTAATAAATAAAAAATAAAATAAAATGTTTTACTTCCACTTCCAGTGGGAGGAACCGCATGATCGGCCCCCTGAACCATGTGACCGGCCCACAGCCCAAAAAGTGTGGGCACCCCTGCCTGAGTATGCATGCGTCATGCCTTTCACATCTCTTCCTGTCCTCTTCCGCAATCGTGCAGTTGTGACGACTCATGGGCTTCTCAAATCAAGAGAGATGATTGCCTAGGAGTGTAAGGATCATATGTTTTTCAAAGTCCCCCCGCCCCCAGTTGATTCCTGAATGTGAAATAAGAGTACAGAAGCAATTTCCCCAAGTAAGAGGCTCTTGGCAGGCAATCGATTTCAAAAGCATAGATCGTAAACTCACCACAGACATCTCTCAATTAATTAGGAAAAAAACCTCTTAACAGTTAAGAGTGGTAAGACAATGGAACCGACTGCCTTGAGAGGAGGTTAGTGCTCCAGCACTGGAAGCATTCGAGAGAGAATTGGAAAGCAACCCTCTGTCAGATCTGCTTTGATTCGGATTCCTGTATTGAGCAGATGGGGTTGGACTCTGTATTGAGCTGATGGGGTTGGCCCCTTCCAACTCAAGGGTTCTATGAGTCGAATATCATAGCAGTCAATAGAATTTAGTCCTGTAGTCTTCTGTTTCTAAATTTGTCCTTGCCGTTTGCTCATTGAAATACCTCTCCACCTCTAGGTGCACAACTACAACAGCACAGTCTTCAGGGCTGCGGTGGCTTAGGGTTTAAGATGCTGAGCTTGATGATCAGAAGGTCAGCAGTTGAGCAGTTTGAGGCCCGAGCGCTGCAATACAGGGTGAGCACCATCATCTGTTCCAGCTCCTGCCAGCAGAGCAATTCGAAAGCAAAAAATATTGCAAGTAGATAAATGGATACTTCTTTAGCCAGGAAAGGTAACAGTCTTCCTTGTGCTTTGGCATCTTGTCATGTCATGCCTGTCACATGACCATGGATATGTCTCCAGACACATCCAATGATGACTCTTTGGCTGTAAGCAGAGATGAACACAGACAGACACAAACACAGAGGTTATTCTATTTATTCTTATTTATTTGCTTCATTTATATTCTCTCTTTCTAAATTCTTGAGTTGTTACCAGCAAACAGATTCCTGTTCTCTGGCAGAGTGCAAGTTTTGTCTGTATGTCATCTCATATTAATCTGCTTAGATCTCTCATTTCTCAATTATCTTTAGTGGCAAGGGAAGTATTCTTCTGTTTTGTCCTTTGTGTCTATATTTCCAGGGTGCAATATCAGAATTGGCTGCTAGAGGGAGACAGAGACTATTCCCAATCATATACAACCAAGAGTTTGACATATTAACAATAAGTGGTGTAACAAATTACTCTCACAACTCGATCAATGATGATAATTGTGAAACCCTGCCTAATGAGAAGGAATGATAACACATCGAGTTTCTTTCCATGTGCAACATTTTCGGTTCTGAGAGGGTCATAAATCCAACAGGTTTGTCCCACAATTGGTGGACTGTTGTCTGTAGACCATGATAGAAGAATGAACATTTAGCGATGCACTGTGATGTAACGATCCAGTTTGATGAAAGGCAGCTGAGCATCAGTAGCTCTCCGTGAACCATCTAAGGGTTTTGCATTAAGCACTAAAGCAGGCCAGGAAATATCGAACGGTGTATCAAATGTGCACGAGATATGTTTCTCTTCATAGCACTAGTTCCCAGGGACAAGAGGGAATTTGGCTTCCGAGTACTGTGTCTGGTAGACAACGGTCTCAACACGACATGGTTACGTGACCCGAGGCAGTGGCACCGAGCAATGAGAGTTCATGTGAGAGCTTTCATGTGGAAGGATTTGATTCAAGAATCGAACAGGATTGTTTCTGTTTGGAAAAAACATTATTTTGACATAAAGGGAGAGAGAGGAACCGTCCCTCCTCTTGGCAGACAAGCACAGAGGAGATTATATTGATGTACAAATATCATTTATGCTTTCATACCTTTTAAATAAGCTATCCCTGGGAACATGTAGAGTTGGATTGGCCACCAAAGAATTCCTTGAATATACCACATGTTTGTTTGCTCAATGGAGTCCAAATATGTGGGCTAAAAGGAGAGTTGACTATTATTTGAAGCTGGCTCATTTACTGGTCTTCCGATTACTGCTAGAAACATACACCAATAAGGACTTAAGTTTGGCCAATGACAAAGCCAAGAAAGTGGCAGTCCAGGGTTTGATCAGGTCATGAAAGAAGAAGATTCAAAGATCGTTGGAGGTATTTAGGATAAAGCTGGGCTTTATCTGTCAGAAGTCATAGAATCATAGACTCACTGAGTTTGAAGAGGCTTTTTAAGTCAGTGTGCTCCATGCACTCTGGTGTCTAGGCAAGCCTGCCACATGTCCACGGCTATAAACAGAGATGAGCACTGAACCCTAGAGTCAGATACGACTGGCTTTCGAGCAAGGGTGACCTTTACCTTTAGGTTATCGAGTACAACCCCCTGCTCAATGCAGGAATCAAAATCAAATAAGGTCTAACCTTGGATGCTTCCAGTGATGGAGCTCTTACCACTTCTTGAAACAGTTGGTTCCACTGTCGTACTGCTCTAACCCCTTTAAGAAGTTTCCCCTAATATTCATCCTATATCTGCTTTAACATGGATTTGTACATTGAGTAGAAGGTTTGACTTGATCTCCCTTCCAACTCTGTGATTCTATGATCAATGTCTTCTCTCCTGCTCCTTGCATATACTGTATATGCTGGCGTATAAGACTACTTTTTTACCCTGAAAAACATGCCTCCAAGGGTGTGTGTGTGTCATCTTATTCGCCGGGTGCACTTCAGTTGGGATAGACATAGCTGCCCATAGTGGCCTCCCGATGCTCGCCCGGTGCCCATAGTGGCCTCCTGATGCCCACCTGGTGCCCATAGTGGCCTCCTGATGCCTACCCACCTCATTCTACATACCATCCAGTATCACGTGGTATCCAGTGTGGCTGCAGTGAGCATCAGCAGTGAGATGGGGTGCCAGCCTTTTCGGCATGACCAGCCCATTCTGCTAGGTGGGAAGCAGTGGTGCTCCTCCCTGCCCCTTGTCTACGCAGAGCTCGCACATGCGCACTTGCACACTAGTGCCGGCCACAGGGAGATGTTGAAATCAAATCTGATGTTCTTTTATGTTTTATTTGATGTGTGGAAGGTGTGTGGAAGAGGGGGTAGTCCTATATGGCGAGTATATAACAAACTCTATATTTTGAGTGGAAATGTTGGGGGGTCGTCTTATACGCCCAGTTGTCTTATACGCCGGCATATACGGTATATATTTTTCTTTTGCAACTTCCAAGCTTTTCCACGTCAACACATCTTGAAAGTTCGACTTGTCTGCAAGCTACAAAGCCCCTGAATGACAAAGTGGTGGATCTCTTTGTGGCACCCAAAAATTCACCTTCTTTTACAGAATTACCGGTAGAGGAAATTGGACCTCTGAAACAAAGGACACCAACGTGGAAAGATTGTTGGATGCAAAACAAAGAAAAAGATGGAAGATTTGGCAAGCAGTCAGGAAACAGCTCTTACAGACAAGCCAGGCTAAATTTAGAACCTGCCGGGCAGACAAAAGATGCTAGGGCCCTTGGAAAGCCAGGAATGAACTCCAAACCCAACACAGAACTTGAAGAAGTCAGCAGGGCCTCTGCCAGCGACTAGGAAGGCCACATCTTTGGCTGAGCAGTCAACATAATTATCCAGAATTTACATTTCTAGACAAATTTTTGCAACAGCAGAATGTCGATCAGATCTACATTTCAAAGTCTTTCAACTGGGCCAATAAGGGGAAAGGAGGAACTGGGTGATAGGTTTTTCAAAAAATGTCAGCTTGGAAAACATCACTAAAAATGCCTCTTTTAAATATAGGTAAATGTAAAGGTCACCCTTGCTCGAAAGCCAGTCGAATCCAACTCTAGGGTTCAGTGCTCATCTCTTTTTGTAGCCAAAGACCCAGTGCTGTATGCATCTGCAGACGTTTCCATTGACATGTGGCAGGCATGACTCGACACTGGAGTGCACGGAACACTCTTTACCTTCCCAACGAAGTGGCACTTATTTATCTGCTTGTAATTTCTTTCTTTTGAACTGCTAGGTTGGCAGGAGCTGGGACAGAGATGGAAGTTCACTCTTAAATGCAGCGCCCGGGTTTCTTAAGTGCTGACCTGCCAAACTTTTTGTCGTCCAGTTCAACATCTTAATCACTAAGCCACCTCAGTCCCCCGCCCTTAAAATATAGGATGGGAGAATTATCTCGGCCTGCTGTATGTTAGTAGAAGAGCGAACCAATGACTTATGCTTGTGACATAAAGAGCTTGTATGAGACTTGAGAACTTGTGGTCAAATGTTTCTCTTCCATCTCACTGGGATGAATACCCAGAAAGTAACTGGAAATAAATGTTCAGAAGGAAAAGAAGGTAAGAACAGGTAGATTTCATGGGGCAGACAAGAAGTTCCTGCATTGTGTTGCATTCTGCATCTGCAGATGTTTCCATGGTCATGTGGCAAGCATGACTGGATGCACAACGGAATGCTGTTACCTTTCCCACCAAAGCAGTACCTATTTATCTACTTGCTTTCAAACTGCTGGGTTGGCAGGAGCTGGGGCAGGTGATGGGAGCTAACTCTGCTGTTCAGCCCTCTGGGTCTTGAACTGCTGACTTGCTGACTTCCCCTCAGCCAACAGTCTCCAGAGATATCTATACAATGAGGATCTATGCCTAATTATCGCCGGTTGTTCCTCCACTACTCTCAGTTTGGAAACAGAGAGATAGCGACGCTTTCCAGAACCCACCAGGCACGTTCTGAAAAGTAACTTTTGCAAGACCTGGTCCATGGAGGCGTCATAATGATAGATTTCCCCTCCACAGATGCATCTTTTCCCACTTCGACTCCATCAACTGCTCAGCTGGTCACCTTCTTATGGGAGACATTGCTGGGTCAATTCTGCACTTCGTTTTATCTACTTTGAACTTGCTGCCCAGAAATCTCACCACATGACTCTGAACGCTAGTATGGTTATAGAAGAAGCATATGAGAAAAGTTAATCTTTCTTATGGTTATAGAAGAAGCATATGAGAAAAGTTAATCTTTCTTACTCATTCTCCATACTGGGATAACCTTTTTGTTTTGCAGGAACATGATATTCGGTAGACAAACGCACAAAGTCTGGCTTTGCCTTCGTGGTGCAGTGGTTAAACTGTAGAAGTCTACAGTCTTCATTGCACATGACCATAAAGGTCACCCTTGCTTGAAAGCCTGACGTATCTGACTCTAGGGTTCAGTGCTTATATCCGGTCTGCATGCCAACCTATGGCATGCAGACCGGATATGGCCCTCGGGCTGAATTCATCCAGCCTCCAGGTCGAACTGCTGCTGATGCCGGAAGTGACCCGACATCACTGGAGTTGCTGAAATTGTGCATTTTCACACCAAAAGACCACAAAAATGTGGCAAATACATCAAAAATGGCTCAAAAATGCTCCCTCATCCAAGGGAAGTGTCAGAGGTGGGGAAAATGTCCAGAAATGCTGTCTAAATGCATGCCCTACTGCTGCCACCACCAATGCTGCTGCCACCCCTGAGAAGAACCACATGACTGGCCCCTCAGCTGACTGAGGGGGCCTGACAGGAAAAGGTTGGAAACTTCTAGTTTACAGCCAAAGAGCCAGCACTGTCTCCATCTGCAGATGTTTCTGTGGTCATGTAGCAGGCATGCCTAGATGCCAGAGTGCACAGAATGCTGCTTACCTTCCCACCTAAAGTGGGTACCTATTTATTTACTTGCAATTTTTTTGCCTACAAAATGCTAAGTTGGCAGGAGCTGGGACAGAGATGGGGACTCATTCCGTCATGCAACACTCAGAGTCCTGACCTGCTGACTTCAAGTTCAGCGCCTTAACCACTTGAGCCACCATAGCCCATAGACCTTTACACAACAGAATGTGACTTAGAACAGTCTTTAAAAATTCTCTAATAAAATCAGGTATAACACACAAGTGCCTCCACATGTGCAGTATTAGCTGCTCTGCTCAAGATCTGAGTTCAATCCCGAGGGGGACCCAGAGTGCACTAAGTACTGTAGGCTGGTATATAAGCATCATTGACAATTCAAAATCAAGCCAAAGCAGTTGTGACGCCAACAAGAATACAACCTGAAGGCAATTAATTGATATGAGAAAGGCAGAAGGAACCAAGCACTTCAAGGAACTGTAGCTGGAAATGAAGCCACAGTGGAATCACAAGCTGCAGTTTGGCATCTCAAAAGGACCTGCTTGCCATCCAAGCGATTATTTGTCAGACTTTACTGTGATTATTCAGCCTTCCTGTGTTGCTTCCAAGAGTTGCAAACTCTTTTCTGGCAGAAAGCGGTGGGAATGTAGCCTCCGTCCATAGGAGCAGCGGTACAGTGCGGCCCACGTACCCGGGAACTATACATTGCTTCTTCATTTAAAAAGGACGCAGCTATTTGCTGACAGGAGCTTCTTTTTCCTTTGGGTGCATCTGAGCCTACGCTCGGCCAGCATGAATTGCAGACATAAGCTGGGCAAAGGCGTTGGATTGTGTCCCCCTCCCACTCTTTTCTAAATGCAACTTTCAATCAATGCAACTTGGCCTTTGTGCAAAAGCAAAGCTAACTCAGAAGCTCCTGCACATAAATGTTTGGTGGCTGACTCCAGTGGTCTTTGCTTCTTCTTCTTCTTCTCCTCCTCCTCCTCCTCCTCCTCCTCCTTAAATTGGATTGGCCTTATTTAAAGGAACAGAGAGCAGAGACGATTCTATCTGGGATAGAGCCAGGAAAGGGGTGGAAGGGGCCGAGAAAGAAAGGGAAGCTGGAGAACTGGAAAGTGCCCTGGTCCTTGGTTCGATTAATCAATCTGTTTGCCTTAAGTGCTCTGATGTTCCAAAGGGGACAAGAAGGGAAGACGGGAAAGCTGGCAGATCCCAAACAAGCAGTGGGCAGTAGGATGGCAAGGCTCAGAGTATATGCTAAAAGAATGAGGGTGAGACAGAAGGAACCTGACAGGTACAAATGGTGGCAGTGGTTGACAGAAAGAAATTTGGGAATAACTTAGAATATTAAAAGTTAAGTTTCATGTAAATGAAAATATAATTGTAAATATTATTGTTCTTTTGATATTGTATATACTGTATATTTCCCTCCACAATCACTGTATGTAGTAAACTATGTTTACTGAGCTATGTACCTATATTTTTCCAAGTTTTTAAAAGTGATAAGTTTATGTAGTTCACCTCGACAGATGGTACTGTAGTAAGAATTTTATCAATAAAAAAAGTTTCCTTCAAAAAAGTTTCCTTCTCCTTCTCCTCCTTCTGTCCATCCAACAGAAAGTCGGAGATGACTTCTTGACAGCACATGATAAAAACAAAACAAAAAGTCATGAAATAATAATTCCTCTTCCACTTCCTCCTCCTTCTCTTTCTCCTTCTTTTTCTTTTGTGTCCAGGTCAAACTTTAAACTGCCAAAATGAAGCCATCTTCTTGGCTTTGTCATTGGCAAATGCACCGGATTCAGTATCTCTTGACATTCACACAGCCTGTTGTTGTCCACCATTAGTCCCCACTTGAGCATGAAAATTTATGAGCAGGGTATAAATGCAACTAACAAACAAATAAATAAAATATGCACCCCAACTTTCAGCCTATTCAGGATCCTCCAAGTGACGTAGGAGAGGTTGAGCTTCTCATCCATATCCCCCCTTTAATGTTGTTCCTTGTCCAGTGAGCATCTTTCTCCATCTCCTAATTTGGTTTTGCTCTTGTGTACCCTCAAAATGTTTGTTCTTGCCATAAAGCCCTTCCTGGATCTGAGCCGATGGACTTGAGGCTCATCTCCATTCAGAGTACCAAGGGTCCTTATCTTGCTTAGTTCTCTCGGCATCCGATGCTACTTCTCTCCTTATCTTAGGTAGAGCCATACCAACAAGGGTATATTTTCTCAACTGGTGTAGGTTTGAGGCATCATGTCACTACGTGCATTGCTTCATTAACAAAGATGTCAACTTGTTTCACATGTGCAGATGTACTCCATACTGCTGCAGAGATGCTCAAGGCCAATGGTGAGTACACAGCATGAGTGGTTGAGTTACCCGTTTATAGTGTGTGAGTTTCCTGATGATTTATTTATTTATTGAATTTCTATTCCACCGTACTCGCAGGAGCGACTCAGGGTGGATTACAAACAGTCATATAAAACATATAAAATCACAATTATAATGTGGTTTTTTGTTGTTCAGTCATACAGTCAATTCCGATCCTTTGTGACCCCATGGATCACTGTCCGCCAGGCACTTCTTTCCTCTACCCTCCACCTCAACTCACTCAGCTCTGTGTCCATTGTGTCTACAATACCATCTAGCCATCTCATTTTTGGCCACCCCCTTCTTCTTTTGCCCTCCACTCTTCCCAGCATCAAGGCTTTCTCAAGCGAATCCTCTCTTCTCATTTGATGTCCAAAATACTTTAGCTTCATCTTTACTATTTGACCTTCTAAGGAGCAGTCAGGGTTAATTTCTTCTAAGATCGACCTATTTGTTCTCCTTGCTGTCCAGGGGACTCTCAAAACTCTCCTCCAACACCACATTTCAAAGTCATCTATTCTTCTGCGCTCAGCTTTCCTAATGGTCCAGCTCTCACAACCATACATTGCCACCAGAAATACCATTGCTTTCACTATACGAATTTTTGTTTGCAATGTGGTAGAACCCATGTAATTGAAATACATATCTAAAGAAATGTTTGAAGTGCTAGCCATGTAAGTCTGTGCAAACATTTCTGAGAGCAAACAAAACAAAACAGCAAAAAAAAAAAAAAAAAAAAGAGAGAGAGAGAGAGAATATTGTGGCACCTTAATGACTAACTCCTGTATTTAAATGTGAGCTTTTATAGACCAAGTCCACTTCATCAGACATAAGACTCTTATGATAAGAGTGAGGCTGCATGGCATCAATTTATATACATATCAGGTACACAGACACACAATAGAAAAGTGGAACATGACTATCAGTAGGTCTACACATTGTGACTACAGATGGCTCATGAAAGGGATAAAGAAGGTGAGCTACATGTTCTGGAGTCACCTCTCATTTCAGTTCATGAAATGTCCCTTAGGTCTCTTTATCTTCAAATGCCTGAATCTTTTATCATGTATGAACTACTCTTTTTTAAAAATAATAATACTGAAAATCAATAGGGAAAGGGGGAGAATTTAGGGGGGAAAGACATCCAACCCAAATGATTTCCATTGAGGTGTCTCTGTACACACTGGCAGGCGAACATTCACTTTCACACTAAGAAAGGAAAGTGTGTATGATGAACTGGTTTCAGCTAATGGCTGGAAGGAAGAAGAAAACACCACTGGCTTGGGGATAATTTCAATCAAGGGAAAAACCAAAGGCGTGAAATCTCAAGTGTCTCTGCTAAAAGACCCACACTGCAGAAAGCTGAGAGTCACAATCAATCAAATGCTACGGTTTCAGCTAAACCTCTGATCCTACCTATGTTTCTCTGGAAACAAATCTCTAGTGATCGATGGGATGAGCTCATAAATAAAACATGACTGCTGCTGATAGGTCAACATAAGGACCTGGATTCAAAAGAATAAACAACCAAATGAGAATTCCCAGGCTGGTGTATTTGCGCTGGGTTATGCTGCTCCTTGCTGCGCAGCTGGAATAAGCTGTATTGGGTATTGTCATAGCACTGATTCTAAAAAATGCACTACGGCTAGTACAAAGTGTCTTATTCCATAGCTGTGACATCACTGAGGTGAAACTCTGGCTTTTTTAATGGCCCGAAGCCTTGATTCGTTGCCTTCAGGCTATTTAAGTGATGGTGAACCTTTCAGACACCAAGTGCCCAAAGAGAGGGGCAGGGTGAGCTTTGTGCTGGGGGGAGGGAGGAAGCACTCCCATTGGGCTGCTGGGGAGTGGGGCAGGGTGAACTCTGTGCTGGGGCTCTGCGCATGCATGCCATAGGTTCGCCACCACTGGGCTATGCTAGCTGGTTGCGGTTGTCTTCTTTGGTGTTGAAATTAACTTGAATCTTTGAAGGTGGTGGGACTGAATAAAAAGGACTCCACTGGTGGTTTAAAAACCTACTCAGACTCATGAACCGAGGTACAGTACAATCTTCTAGATAGTTTGGATCCAGGCAGTTCAGGGTTTTCTAGGTCCCAACCAGCACTTTGGATTTTGCCAAGAAATGGACTGGTGCCCAGATCCCTCTTGGAAGATACTAGTCAACAATTTGATTCATTATGTTCAAGGCAATGTTTTTATTGGATCACCAAGAAATTATGAGACTCTGCATGGGCTTCCGTGATTCAAGATCACGTCTTCAGGCATGCACCAATTTCATGTAGATAGTGCCGGGGAAATTATAAAGCAGAGTTGCACCCCCGGTTTCTCAGAGGGGAGTTAGGGCAGAGATCAGCAAACAGGTATTCTTGGACTTCAATTCCCAGAAACCCAAGTCAGCACTCCTGCTGATCAGGGCTTCTGGGAATTGAAGTCCAGCAACATCTGGAGAGCCGTGTTTGCTGAGCCCTGAGTTTTGGGAGCAGTAGGCTGCACTGAAGATGTGGTTTTCAAACTACAACACAGGTAAGCTGTTGGTTGGAAATCTCAAACAAAGGAAACTGGGTAAGTGTTCATATGCCCCAGATAGTCTTCTTTTCAAGTTCTACAGGGCTACAATCAATCTAAGTTGACATCATTGTACACAAGCATACTGTGGTTCATCTTAGCCCAGTGATGGCCAACCTTGGCACTCCAGCTGTTCTATAAATTCAACTCCCAGAAGCCTCAATCAGCAGGAGTGCTGACTTGGGTTTCTGTGAATTGAAGTCCAAGAATACCTGGAGTGCCAACTTTCACCATCATGGTCTTATCCCAGTGATGGTGAACCTTTTAGAGACCGAGTGCCCAAAGAAAGGGGTGGGGTGAACTCAACACTGGATGGAGGGAGGAAGTGCTCCCACTGGGCTGCTGAGCAGAGGGACGGGGTGAACTCTATGCCAACAGGGAGGATTCTGAGTGCCATAAGTTCACCACCACTGTCCTAGCCTCTAATTTCTTGTCCTCAGCACTAGCAAAATCCAGAAGACGTCACAACTCCATTAGAATGAGCAGAATAAATCTTAATTCTTCATGAGATGAATCAAGGACAGAGGGGATTTGAGACCAAAAGAGCAACATTTCTTAAGTCACACCTCCCCAGAACACTTTGGAGAAAGAAAGGAGGAGAGTGGTCATGGAAGCACATTTGCACACTAAACATCACCCTTAAAGAATATGCAACAATCCTCTAATTAACTTCATTCAGATCTCTTGCTTCCAGTTGGACAAGAATCGATATCGCTTCAACATGTATAGATTGTCTGTCATGTCTTGCCTCTTGCTCATTCTCTTTCGGAATGGAAATAATAGCTCTGTCAAAGGAGAAAAAGGCAGGCCACCTCATCTCTTTGCTTACAAAGTGTTTACTAGGGGGGAAACTGTAATGATGAAATGCAGCAGCAAAATGGAGTGATTGAGCACTAGAAAATCACATAAGTGTTGAAGGTGGGAGAGTATGATCTCTCTCTCTCTTTTTTAAAGTTAAAATTTAAGAAAAAAGAAATTAATGGTTTAAGAATTTAGCCAGTGCCCATTTCAACATCAATTTCACACATTTGCCAAGGAAAATGGTTAAGGTAGAAAGTAAAAGTTGGTACTACTTCCTCAACAGCTTGACACATCACACAAAGAAAAACCATGGAGGTATTCAATAGTAGAAGAGTTGTTACCTTAATAACTCATCACTGCTCTCTTTCTTGGTTAATAAGGTTGTACTCAATAAACTCTACTATGTAAAATTGCCATTCAATACAAGGTTTAAAAACTTTTGCTTTCAGATCCTTTCTGAGCTAACCTTAGTGGTTTTTTGAAACTATCTTCAACTCCCTTTTCTTGTAGGAATTGTATGTACAGTCAAACCTTGCATAAAGATCACCTCGCTTAAAGAGTAACTCCCATAAAGAGCAGAATTTTCTCTCAATGTTCGCTTCACTTAACAAATAAAACCAACCAAAAACTTGCTTAACAAATAAAATGGGGATCACAATACTCCCCACCAGAAGTCACAATTGGTCACTTACAATGGTGTTTCGCTTAAAGAGCAAATGCGCTTAAAGAGCAATCCTGTGGAACGCATTATGCTGTACCGCTGTAGTGGCACTTTCAGAATTTGCTTGTTTAGAAATCCATGCGCGTCTCGGACTTCTTTTCTTGTCAGAACTTACCATCCCATTGAGTTCATTAAAATTGGCTTTCCTAAACTCCAGCTCTTGATTTGAAGGGATTTTGGGTGGAATTGTTGATGATTTGCACCATTCGCTAATAAATGCTAACGACCTGAAGGTTCAGTCATCCCTTTTCTTATTATTTTTGAATGATAACAGTATCAAATTACTCTTTGGGAGTTTGTAACTAGCCACCAGGTGAATCACATGTTAAAGTAAATTTCCAAACCTTTAGTCTTCATGCAATCCTTTGAATAGGTGGTTGACACAGATGACATGCATTCATTTCCCTTCATATAACGGTAGAGGCAATGCAAAAATACTGTTTGATCTGTTCCAATGTAAATCACACACTCACTACCTCAAATAAACAAACATTTATTCATTTACAACCATAGCAAAAAGTGGAAATCTTACTGTGTGAATTCAGGAGACGGTCCCAACCAAGAGAATGGTCAAAGCTTAAAAGAATGTTCATGAACAAAAGAACTAAAGGTAAAAACCTCTATTTAAATAGTCAACAACCTGTCATTGCTGTCTCTGGCTTCAATAGTTTTTAAACTATCATCCAGGCAGTTTTACTGACATAGAGTCATGTTTTCTTATAGACTTCACACAAAACTACACCTACGAGGTAGATATTCCATGATGGGGTCATCTGAAGAGTTGTAAATGAGGCTACAGCTATAAACAGTTTTCTTCAACCTTTTAAACACACGTACAAAAATCTAGGGCAAAAATATCTCTAACAAATCCACAGCATTTTGCCGTTAGGGAAAAGTTTTCCTCTTGTCAATCTGATGCACCCTAATCTTAAACTTCACCCTAACTCAAAACTGATCTTGACCATAACCATAACCCAATCTCCAACTCTACTCCAACCTCCAATACTAACCATAACTTCACCCAGACACATAACAAGCTTCAACCATAAACCTTCTAGTAACCCTCTGTAAATGAGGATCACCATTGTGTCTTATAATGTCTCTAGATGTCACTCAATGCAATTAACATTTCTTCCATACTTAGCTGAAGAGCTTTCAGAAGAGAAGAAGAAGCAGTGGGAAATATTTTGGAAGGTTCAATTTGCAGAATATCACAAAAATGAAAAACTACCCAACCTTGATTCAAAATCACCATGATTTCCAGGTCAACATACAAGAATTTGTAACATGTCATCCCGCAAAGCCATACTCAGTATCAGTCACATTTCCATGGTAGATGGGACAGGTCAGTGATTCAGGAATCATTTGGGGTTTAATTCAAGATAGCTCCAATGTGAACAAAGCTCTCCACTGAAATTAAATTTAGCAATTAGGGTGGAAGGAACACCACCATTTGTTCAGTTCAGTTCCTTTCACAAAGGTGAAGACAATAACATTCTAATATTTCATCAAGTATGGATGTAGACATGAAGAACTGCAAACCAAGATAAACATGTATGGAGACAAGCCTTGGAACACTATTTACCTTAGAATCAATAATGCAACGGAAAGTGAAAGCTACTTTCCCATTGAAAGAAGAACCCAAACCATCACTTCTCCTGGATTGTGGTATGATTTCAAATGTGTAATAAAAAGGAGGAGTATTGTTAAGAAGCAAACCCCATGGAGACAGAGATCTATCTATTTTCTTGACGGAGTTGATGGAGCTAATATTGAGAAGATCTTCCATGTCAGTTACAACAATTTTTGTGCTTTCATTATGACTCAATCTTTTGTGTACCCTACTTCATAAACATGAACTGCATATACTCGAGTATAAGCCTAGTTTTTTAGTCCCAAAAATGAGCCCCCAAAAGGGGAAACAGCTTATACTCGGGTCAATGACCACGAGGATCCCAAGACCGCATCGGATTGAGATGCACCAACAATTTAATTAATTATACCATATTTTCATGTATTTTGATTAATAAAATTCACTAGCAGCTGCTGCATTGCCCACTCTCGGCTTATATTCAGGTCAATCCATTTTCCTGGGTCAAAATTAGGTACCTCGGATTATATTCGGGCCGGCTTATATTCGAGTATATACAGTATGTTACAAGAAGGCCAGTCAGAATTTCAAGTGTCACACAATTTCTTCTTGCTTTCCATAGACACAAATTCAAATCAAACAATTGGGCAAAGAGATGGATTTCTGACCAAGTTGACCAGAATTAGGTCCCTCCGAAATTAATATGACTCACATTAACCTTGATGAACTTTTCACACTGATTTCAATGGGACACATGAGTGATTCAGTCTAGATCTGGTTTCGTGTGTTTATTTACCAAGGGCACATCCTGTGAATTTAAATAACAAGGTTGGTTGGGTTATGGTGACTGCAATTGTGTGATCACATTTCTCTCTCTCTGGCTTGCTTCACCAGGCAAACTAAGTTCACAGACAATGTGACCCTAAATATTTATAGCCATGGAAAGAAAGAATTATCTGTCATTGTACCATAAATGGAAACTCATGTAAAACGTGCAAGATCTTACCAGATAGGAATTGTGGCAGTGGAAAAGATACATACAATAGCATTACACAATATCAGCAGTTAGGCTGTCTGGGGAAAAGATGGTTTTAAACTCATGTATATTCTATGAATTAAACCAACAGGCTAAACAAAATAGGTTCTCTCATTAACTGTTTCTAAGGATGTAAACAAGCAGGTAATTACCCATACCTTGACAACTGCCTCTGTAAAACAGAAAGGAAACATTCCACTTAACATTTTCTCTATAGCATGCACATAATTTCTCCAAAATGCAACCATGCGTGCACTACATTAATGCACCCTGCATTTGCCAAACCACAGCATTTCTATGCAATTTGTTTTTGTTTGTTTGTTTGTTTGTTGGGAAGCAATGTGGAAAAACGATATGAAGTCTGCAGCGTCTGAGAATCCAGTTCCCAGTGTGAGCTCATTTTTTTATTCCAGCTCACTGTGATTGTGGAAAGATTGTGGATTGCAATGTCTTGGATAAATGGAGAGAAAGAGAGAGAAAGAGAAGCTTGTGGGAGAGGAGGCATGAATGAATGATGGTTATTAAGATGCAGTTTTGGAAAAGCAAACATTTTGAGAGAGGGCAGCCCAAAAAAGTGCGTGTAATTATCAAAAATGAAACGACTGTTTTTTTGTTTCTGTGTAGTGGAAAAAGCAGCATTAACTACCATCATATCCTTGTATCAATGGCTTCTATTCCACGGCCAACTCCGACAGACATTAATTAAGCAAGCAAAAAGGGTGAAATACAAAACAACAACAACCTTCAAGCAGATTCTTGCAACCCGTCGCGTCGTACATATCGAAAACACAGGCCAGAAAAAAGACAAGACACAATTCGCAGGACAGGCACTCTCTCTCCAAAGTTATAAATAAACGATAGACAAAAGAACTCAGTCAAGGGGTTAGAGGAAGCAAACCGGGGGGGGGGGGAGAGGATAAAAAATAACAAACATGGATCCGCTGGAGCACAAACCTTCGGGTTCTGCGTTCTCTTTGAGGTGTACTTGCTTCAGTGTGCAACAGAAGATTTCGTGACACTTAGCGCGAAATGGGGATTCTTTTCTCTTTAATTCCGTAGATTGGATGGAATCTTGCCGTAACATAATATACTCCTGTGTGCCAGGGGGTGCGTCATCCATAACTGTGGTCACCACATAACAAAATGAACTTAAGTTAGAATGAAAGGGGTAAAAATAAAAGAGAGAAAGAGAGAAAAGAAAGAGAAAAAAAACAAAGAAGGCAAAAAAATCTAGAGAAGTAAATGAACTCGTATCAACAGAGCTTGGAAAATTTCCTCCTCCTCCTCCTTATTCTTCAGGAAACCACAACTCCCAGTATCCCCCCATTGCCAGAGAGGAAGAGAAGAAGATTCTGGGAAATGGACCAGTCAGGCTTAGGGGAGTTCTGGGAATTCTTGTCATGTAGCCATGTTGGCAGTGAGATTCCAATAAGTATAGCTGAAAAATAAGGGGTGGATTTTCCCCAGATCTGCTTAGTAGGACAGAGGGGAGAGGATAGAAAGGGGAGAGGGAGAAGAAGGGGAACACAGAGGTGGGGAAATGTTGGTTTACTGGAAATGAAAAACTAGGTTTGTGATAGTAAAAGAGGAGAGGAGAAGAAAGGATGGAAAAAGGTTTTCCCCCCTAAACCCCTGTATTCAATTATTATATCAGTCTTTTTTTTTTTTGCAATTTTATTGAAAGCTATGAGAAAAATTTCATATTTTAAAAAAGAAGTTTTCATAGAAAAGACTAAATAACATCAACTTCTCCCTCTTATAAAATATATGGTTTTAGCTTTCATGCAGGTAACAAATAGTTGAAGATACTGTATGACATATTCTTTTTCAACTGTAGTTGTGTCGTTTTCCACAATGATATTCAACTTTCATGACCGTTTCTAGTTGGGTAAAAATTATACACCAGCACCAACCACAATTAAAATTGATTGCAGAGAACACAAAAAAAGTAGATATATACTAATTTCATGTCTTTTTCAAACATTGTATTCATGTTTAGGTATGGGCAGGAGGTATAAAGATGGACCAAAGTATCCATCTTTAGTCATGGCTACGTAACTTATTTTTTTAAAATGACATGGAGTGGGATGAGGTGGTGAGGGGAGGGTGCATGCTTTGGCTAAAGCATGCGGAGGGAGGAATCAGACATGGGGCTTGGGGGAGTTCCTCATTTTCCCCTTCCTTAGAAATCAACGTTACTTCCATGTGCAAGGAAATATTTCCATGCCATTTTATCTGCTGGCCAGCTCCCAAAAATTACATCAAGAAACCATTGGATACCATAGAGCAGTAATGGCTAACATTGTTACTCCAGCTGTTCTTGGACTTCAATTCCCAGAAGCCCTGATCCACAGACATTATGACTTGGGCTTCTGGTAATTAAAGTCCAAGAAGCGCTGGAGTGCCAAGGTTAGCCACCACTGCCATAGAGCATAGGTTCTCAGCCTTGGGGGCCCAGATGAAATCACCTCACTAGACCAAGGTTCCTCAAACTTGGCTCTTCAGATGTTCTTGGACTCCAATTCCCACAAGCTCTGATCAGCAAATGTTATGACTTGGGCTTCTGGGGATTGAAATCCAAGAACACCTAGGGGCCCAAGGTTGGAAATCTCTGCCATTGGGTATTCTTGGTGTTTTCTTTATTATGTACTATCCAGGCAGGGCATATTTTTTTGGGTGGGGGGAGGGAGAAGGTTTGTTGCTCTTTTCAATTTAGAAGGATTAGAAGTTGGTTATGCCCAGTTTTTAGTTTGCATGGTCCAGAAGGATTCATAGAGTGCCGAACCCTCTTTCCACAAGAGCTTCAGCTATCTGGAGAAGTCTCGTAAAGCCCACAGCAAAATCCACCATGGATTCACAGATCCTTCTGCCCATCCCCCAATATTTGGACACATCAGCAATCGGCCAACCTGTCCTTCTTGAAGTTGTGCCTTGAAGAAAGGGCAGCCCGGGGTATCATTCACATTTTCACTGAGATCGCCTCCAATCTTGTGACTTCTAGATGTGTCTCAACATCTCCGCCATCACCCCACAGGAAATAACATTATCATGTCAACGGTGATAAACTGCCTGCATTTGGAAACATGTTGTACCATTGACCTTGTTCTCCATAAGATAGGGATGGGAAACATCCAGACCCTAAAACAAACCACAGATTTTATACAGCTCACCCACCCCCAAAAGAGGTTGGTAATTTTGTCCTATTGAGGGTGATGAACTCATTCAGGTGTCAGGTCTGGATTTCAGAGGGAGCTGCCACTGAGCTTGACGACTGGAAAGTTAGCAGGTCAGCAGTTTGAGTACTGCATGACAGAGTGAGTGCCCGTCATTTGCAATTTCAGTTTGGACTCAAGAAACTGCAAGTAGATAAACAGGTGCCACTTCAGCAGGAAAGGTTACAGTGTTCTGTATGCTCCAACATCTAGTTATGCCTGCCACATAGCCACAGAAACATGTGCAGATGCAGACAGTGCTGTCTCTTTGGCTGGAAGCAAAGATGAGGATAGCCCTCAAGAGTTAGACATGACTAGCTTTTGAGCACTGGTGACCTTTACCTTTAAAGTTCAGGCTAAAACCTGCCATTTGATCTACCAGCCAAATAGCCAATACTGTCTGCATCTGCAGATGTTTCCGTGGACATGTAGCAGGCATGACTAGACACGAATGCATGGAATCCTGCTTACCTTCCCACCGAAGTGGTACCTATTTATCTTCTTGCAATTTATTGCTTTCAAACGGCTAGGTTGGCAGGAGCTGGGACAGAGACTGAAGCTCCCTCCATTGTGCAGCACACAGGTCTTGAACTGCTGACTTGCCAACCTTCCAGGCGTCAAGTTCAGCATCTTAACCCCTGAGCCAGTGCAGTTCCATAATAGAGGTTATAGATCCTTATAAAATATGCACATGGCATGTTGTATGACCATCAATACAAAATAGATTTATCTGTTTGCAAGAGGAAAGTTGTTGAACGGCGTTATCAAAATCTCAACCTCAAGAGTATCATCGCGCAGTGAAACAAACATCAGTGGATTTCACTTGAGTGACTCTAAAGTTGCTGCCTTAGAATCTGTTTTGAAAGCCCTTGAGATAGCCAAGTGCAAACAAGTTTTACAACCACAAGAGAATACTGAAAATGATGGCATTTTAAAAGCTGACTTTTCTGTTTGGTCTCCAAATCCCTTTATAACAACATTAGAGAGAGAGAGAGAGAAACTGTCAGAAAGTTTAACTCCAAAATCAGTAAGAACAAAATATATTTGCACTTTCCCATGAGTAAGCTGTATAAAACTGTGTGGGATCCAGGGTTTTTAAAGTAAAACTTGGTCAAGACTGGACTGAGAAATGGCAATACAGTATCATAAAAGCAGGTGAATGGAGAGGAGTCCAGGAAAGCCTAGACCAACTTTTGGAATATCCAACCTTGGAGTTTGTCTACTCTTGATTTAGAACACTTTAAACCCTATTGAGGCATCATACAGCACTTCGCTATGAAGGTTTTGCTCCATATTTTCTAAGTTTCCTGCTATACATGTACAATTTTCACACGATAGGAGCCTCTTCCCTTCATATCCATGAAGATCATGAAGATTAAGAGGGAATAAAAAAATTTCTTCTGTGTCTAGAGCCAGATGTGAAAACGCCAAAATGAAGCCACCTTTGGGCGAGTCCCTGGAGTCTTTTAAAAAATAAATAAATATACTGCTCTTTGAGGAAGCCTTTGGGAATGTGCTGCCTATTTCTGATCCTTAGATATGCTGCCCCGCTCCTTTTCGTCCTAAGTAGGTTGCAGTTTAAGGGTCCTGGACCATTAGGAAAGCTGAGCGCAGAAGAATAGACGCCTTTGAGATATGGTGTTGGAGGAGAGTTTTGAGAGTCCCCTAGACAGCAAGGAGAACAAATAGGTCAATTTTAGAAGAAATCAACCCTGACTGCTCCCTTGAAGGTCAAATAGTAAAGATGAAGCTAAAGTACTTTGGACATCAAATTCGAAGAGAGGATTCACTTGAGAAAGCATTGATGCTGGGAAGGGTCGAGGGCAAAAGAAGAAGGGGGCGGCCAAAAATGAGATGACTAGATGGTATTGTGGACACAATGGGCACAGAGATGGGCGGGTGGAGGAGGAGGGTGGAGGACAGAAGTGCCTGGCGGACGGTGGTCCATGGGGTCGTAAAGGGTCGGAATCGACTGTGCGACTGAACAACAAATGGCTACTGTAATATGTGGTGATGATTTTATTGGGAGTTCTGTTGCGTGTAATTTTTAACTGTTGATCACAGGTTTTATGATGCTCGTCGCCCTGAGGAGGGATGATTTCCCCCTAGAGGGGCAGGATATAAATGTAAATAATAAATAGATAATTTATTAATACATAAAATTTTGCACTTCCTTTTGCCTGACCTAGTGTGAGAAAGATTAGCTGTCAACATAAGGATACCGTTACCAGGGGACGCCCAATTGTAGCTCTAAAATAACACAATCTCCAAGGAGGCTCTTTCTGTCTACCCATACCACGAAGATTGTCCTGAGAATATAAAGCAGTGGCCCTTTATCTGCTTTCCACGTCACAGCATAACCCCCCATAGTACCACTGATCCAGTTCCATGAGTCACTTTCTGTTCCTGAGCCCTTTTGGCACACAAAGTCCTCATCGACCCCAGGCCAATGTTGATGAAGCTGCTGCCCTCCATCAAGATGGATTCAAATGGGATTTAATCCACTTGGGGACCATCACCCTTCCCTGTGGAGTTTGGCACCCAAGGCCATTAGCCCTCAGAGTTGT
This sequence comes from Furcifer pardalis, assembly GCA_030440675.1. Classification (NCBI taxonomy): domain Eukaryota; kingdom Metazoa; phylum Chordata; class Lepidosauria; order Squamata; family Chamaeleonidae; genus Furcifer; species Furcifer pardalis. Next base: position 32,344,942 of record CP126899.1, on the reverse strand, counting down.
CAGGTTAGTTAACCACTGCCTGACACTTGGTATTGAGTCATTGGCAGTATGGTCTACTCTATTACCATAGCAGGATAACCTGGCCAGACAGCCAGGGAAGAAACTAAGAACTACCTTCTAAGCACATTCACAGCCGATACAAAGTAGTTTGATTATCAAAGAAGGCAGCCTCGGAAATGGGCAGGGTTGTTGTCACTAAGAAGTAAGTGTGAAGACAATGTTTGTGCAAGAGTGGACAGCAAAGAGGTCATTACATAAGGTAGTAATTTCTCCCCATGAAATGCCATGTAAAATTTTTGCTCAGAGGAAAAGAAAAGGCAAGCTAAATACATCTCCCTTTCATTAGCTTCACAGCATTGCTCTGAAAACTAGGACAGAAAGGAAGGAAGGAAGGAAGGAGGGAGGGAAGGAAGGAAGGAAGGAAGGAAGGAAGATGGGAATAATTTATTTAATGTTTTTTCCATTTCTTCTTCTCCTTCTTCAGGAAGATGTACTTGGAGGTTCCTTGTCTCTCACTATGGCAACATCTGCCTTTGGAAGCAACTACGTCATTTGTGGAAGACCATAAAACAGAATGTAAGAAGAGTCCCCGAGAGGAAATGGACTTATGGCTTACATAGTGTAGTACAGTGTTTCCCAATCTTTGGGTTTTGGACATCAATTCCCAGAAGCCTCGGTCAATTCCCCAAAGCACTGATCAGCCAATGTACTGACTTAGACTTCTGAGAAGTGAAGTCCACCAGTGTTTCACAGAACATAGTGTGGGGAACACTGCTTTAACAGACTTTTCACACAGTAGCCAACTGGTTGACACACCATGTAGTCAAGGTTGCCGGGTCTCTGGGTTTTGCTGGTGTTAAAGAGAAGAAACTTTGCTTTTGGTTGGAGAGATATATGTAAAGTTTAGGCATCCATTCCATTCACTCTTGGTCGCCACCAAGTCCAACAGGATCAATGCAAATCTGTTGCACTGTGTTCAGTTTGCTCTTTTTCTGACCATTGCCTAACCTACCCCCTATGGTGTCACAGACTCTTTGGCATTTTGACATTGCAAGGGACATCCCCCAGGGTTTAAGATTTGGGTTCTATACTCTCAGGAAATGGGATGTTGTTGAGATATCAACCATGTTCACAAGGTGACTATTGACTCCATCTTTCATCGCCCATTCCCCAGTAAGGAATAAACTAGGACAGTGGTGGCGAACCTATGGCACACGTGTCAGATGGGGCACTCTCAGCCCTCTCTGTTGGCACATGTGCCATCACCTCAGCACAGAGTTCATCCATCCTTCTGCCCAGCAGCTCAATAGGAGTGGTTCCTCCCTCTCAGCACAGAGTTCACCCCACCCGTCTGCCCAGCAGCCCAGTCGGAGCGCTTCTTCCCCCTCTCCAGCACAGGATTCACTCCGCCCCTCTGTTTGGGCACTCGGTCTCTAAAAGGTTCGCCATCACCGAACTAGGGCATAGTGCCTCTTCAACTGGGAGTTCATACACAGCCTTTGTTACCGTTAGCCAGATGTTCACCTTATCCTCTGTAGATTTCTCAACTCTATCCCAAAGAGCTGCCCCAGTGGGCAGCTGTTGTCACATCACATGGTAGAGAATTTCAGAGTTTAACTGTATGTTGAAGCCTATTACTGTGTTTTAAATTTCTGTAAGTTCTACTGCATGGTAGAAGTGCAAAAAGCCACAGAGGAGGGGAGACTACACATCTCCCTAGGTCTTCCCTTTTCTCATTAATTGGTACACACCATCTCAATAACTCACTCTGAAACATCTGTAGGAGAAAGAATAAAAATGTTCCTTTACTTCTTTACTTACAGTTATTTTAAATTATGGATGTGAACTTGCTGTTTTCTTTACTACACAAATGCGAACGAGTAACCAAAGAGACCCACAGCAACAAACAACTAACACTAGCTGTCTAAAGAAAGGGAAAGAACACAGAGCCGAGAGAGGTGGGGCTCTCTTTGAATTCAAAGACAAGAAGTAATGATTGGTTAACGTGGATAGATTGGCAGTCACGACAGCCGAGAAAAGTTCCTCCCAGTTCCTCTAGTTACAGGCAGCATGCAAGATTGTTATAAAATGCCAACAAAGTCTGGCACTATGTAAATTGTTTCCTTTTATTTATCCTTATGTTGCCACCATTCGGCTCAGGATCTGTTCTAGTATTATCAAAAAGAAACATATGATTTCTCCACACTGTGCATAATTTTGTACATCTCTCTTATTCCATTGGACTTATCCTCAAATATCATGGATAACATTTATAAACATGACGAGTTTGGGTTCAATAGGCATGGCTTATCTACTCTGCATTTTTTTACATGGGGTAATTCTACCTCTTGCTTTAGTTCAGTGGCTCCCAATTTGGGGCCCAAGCCCCACAAGAGGACTTCAATACCCAGAAGCCTAAGTCAATATATAGGCTGATCAGTGCTTTGGGGAATTGATTTAGGCTTCTGGGAATTAGAGTCCAAAAACCAAAGGTTGGAAAACACTGCTTTAGTTGGGGGACGACGACACACCAATACCTTCACCACTACATTTCAATGTGATTCAGTTCAATTAAAGTTGTGCCACATATTTCTTTTACAAAATCTGGACCAGCTCTATGTTATCTCCGTTCAGAAGTTCTGGGGATCTAAAGTTCTAACACAATCTTATCTGAATGTGGATCAGAGCTTCTTTCTATAGCAGGGGGTTCTCAAACTTTTTAAGCTGCAGGCCAGACCACCACCCCATCAGACAGCTGTTCAGGACAGAGTGGTGGTTCCTCCCACCATAAATGCTGCCGTAAAATGCATTGGCAGCTGTTGTAAATGCGGTTACGGCAGCTGCAGGTGCATTTACAGCTGTCATAAATGTGTCTGCTTCCGCTTCCGATGGTGGTGGTGAAATGATGCCACGGGCTGGGTCTGTCCTGTGGGTTGTAGATTGAGAACCCCTGCTCTATAGTATGATCCTAGATATTATGATTGTGGAAAGGACAGTCATGCCATTTCTTACCATGATGAGCTCCCTAATGCACGATATTGGATTTATTATAGAACCAAGAATCATGATAAGACCAAAAGCAAAAGAAAAATAAGAAGAAAAGCAAAGAGGAAGCGCTTATATCCAGGAATGTTATTTGATGTCTCTAAGTACTGATTCCTTAAGAGAAGCCACAAATGATAACTTACAGGAATGGGGCAGGGCTGATGAGGAGGGGCATTTTTTGGAGAAATCTCATTCATAGGGTTGCCATAAATTGGAAACGACTTTATGGCATCTAACATCAAACAGGACAACATAGTAGAACACAAGTAAAGAAATCATCACAAGAATGAGTCTAGGACTCGAGTTATTATTCAAGCACAGAAATAATTATGAAATGTCTAATTGCCTTCCAAGAATAAAGTGTTGTTATCTAGTGTTGGGAAAGGGGCAGCAGATTACAACGAAGTCTACAAAGGAATCAAAAGCCCCAAAAGTCATGTGTTTCCATGTTGTAGTTTTGTCAAGTAAAATGAACAGGACATGATGGGAATTGGGAGGATCCCGCAAATCTGTTGACTCAGTGGAGGAAGGTCTGGAAGATATCATAAGAATAAGAATTGTCATGATTGGATTTAATATGTCAAGACTAATAGTATTCAGTTTACTGACTGACTTCAGTTGATGTCTAAGTCTGGCAGCCATCTGGGCTGATGGTGCATTTCCAAGTTTCCAAGCATGAACATCCATCAGGATAGTCATAGTAACCGTATCCTAAGGAGAGTCCAAAAACTGCAAGTGGCTGAAGCAATCCCAAACTACAAACCCAGCCCAGCAGGTTTCATCACCAATAGGAGCATGAGTTTTAGAAAGCTAATGGGCCTTAATAATCAATATAATATAAATTTGAACTAATAAATAATAAATAAATAATAAATGTATGACTAATTAATCAAAAACAGGGCTGTAGAGGAGAGTTTTGTGGAAACTGAGAGCAAATAAACGGGTTCTAGGCCAAATCAAGCTCAAAGTCTAAAAATAATCCAAACTGAGGTTATTATGAGAAAATATTCTTTATTGGAAAAAACACTGATGCTTAAAAAAGGGAAGGATAAGCAAAGAGACAGACTTAACAGAGATGGATTGACTCAATGAAGGAAACAAAAAGCCTTTAGTCTACAAGCCTTCGGCAGAACTGTTAATTATACTTCCTTTCAGAGGTGATTAATTCATAGGGTTCCATTAAGTTGGGAAAAAATTTGTTAGCCCATAAGGCAACTTTGCCGCCACTCTCCAAGCCCCCATCAATGTCAAGAGGGAAGAGAGAAATCTATTATTTTTAGAAAAGTGTATTAATTTTTTGCTTTTGTACTGTAGCTGTGTTTGCTCATTGTAAGCTGCCCTGAGTCGCCATGGCAAGTGGGTGATATAAATCCAAATAAATAAATATGTATATTTACAGACAGTGGCAAAAATGTATACACATTTTGAGAGACTGTGGTGGCTGAAGTGGTTGAGATGCTGACCTCACTGACTGAAAAGTTGGAGTTCGATTCCCGGGTACTGCATGCCAGAGTGAGCTCCTGTCTCTGTCCCAGCTCCTCCCAACCTAGCAATTCGAAAGCAAGAAACTGCAAGTAGATAAATAGGGACCCCTTCGGTGGGAAGGTAAACCGCATTCTGTGCACTCCAGTGTGGAGGCATGCCTGCCATATGACCATGGAAACATCTGCAGACAGCACTTTAGCTATAAACAGAGATGAGCACTGAACACTAGAGTCAGATACGACTGGCTTTCAAGCAAGGGACGACCTTTGAGAGATGTTACCCGTGTCTTCCTTTTCAAAGTTGAATTGAATTATGGTAACAATAGTGTGATGTTCACCCCAAAGAATGCATACTAGTGTCACCATGCGACAGGCAGGACAGTCAAAGAAAATGGCGGAAGCACGTGTGTCGTGCGAGGAGCACAAGACCATTTTGAAGACAATGGTTAGGATAAATGGTTGAGGTTTCCCCGTGCTCTCCTGGCTTAACACCCACTGACTTCTGCTCTGGGGGACCTTAAAAGATGTGGTGTACCATAGAAAACTGGCTATACTGGCAGTACTTTGGGAAGGAATTGAAATGGCATGTGAAGCAACATAACGGGGATAGATGCAAGGAAAGAACAGGGGCGGAGAACATGATGCCATATTTACACTGATTTGACCTGATGTTACCTTCCTTCTACCCAAGAGAGGTGGTACGTGCACTGGGAACAGGGCAGATTTGCATCCTTCTAGCATGGACTGTGTTGGCTTCGTGATTAAGACACACTGAAGGGAGGTTTGGCAGGTCAGCAGTTTGAGACATGAGTGCTGTACGATGGAGTGAGCTCCTGTCTCTGTCCCAGCTCCTGCCAACCTTGCAGTTCAAAAGCAAGAAATTGTAAGTACAGTCAAACCTCGCATAAAGAGCGCCTCGCTTAGAGAGTAACTCACTTAAAGAGCAGGATTTTCTCTGAATGTTCCCTTCACTTAACAACTAAAACCAACCCAAAACTCACATAACAAATAAATTGGGGTTCGCAATTACCACCACCCCCGCCAGAAGTCACAACTGGCCCATGGGGTTGTAAAGGGTTGGAATCGACTGTGCGACTGTGCAACTGAACAACAACAACAACAAAAGCCGAGGGTGGCAAATGCGGCAGCTGCTAGTGAGAATATATCAAAGCAATAACATCAGAAGAGGGATACAACTATGTACCTGGGACTTCTGGAAGCTTCTGACCTACTACACAACCAAGTCAAAAGTCAGTTTTTACTGAGTAGAGCGGCATTCAAGTCTAAATAATAATAATAATAATAATAATAATAATAATAATAATAATAATAATAATAATAATAATAATAATAATAATAATAATAATAATAATAATAATAATAATAATAATAATAATAACTACTTCCTCAAAATGCATAAAGAGGGTCCAGAAAATCCTGAGGTCAAAACTGAGTGGAGGCAATATCATCAAGGCAATTAATACCTGGGCAGTACCTGTTATACATTATTCAGCTGGCATAATTGATTGGACCCAAATGGAATTAGACAGCCTAGACCGAAAAAGAAGGAAACTAATGGCCATGCATTATGCCTGCACCCAAAAAGTGATGTCAATGTTTGTATTTACCAAGAGCTAAGGGTGGCAGAGGACTCCTACAGGTGAAACAGACAGCAGAAGAAGAAAAGCATAGTTTGAATGACTACATTAAGAAAAGTGAAGAGCCGATGCTTCAGGAAGTGAACAAAGGAGAACTTTTAAAAACAATGAAGAAGAAAGCTGAATATGGAAAGGAAAAGATAGACAGTTGAGCTGCAAACTGGAAAAACAAGCCAATGCATGGTCAATATTTGAAAAACGTAGATGGCAAGGCTGACCCAAAACTGACATGGGGATGGTTACGAGCAAGGGTTTTGAAGAAGGAAATGGAAGGATTTATATTGGCAGCTCAGGAACAAGTTTTGCCAACAAATTTCATGAAGACAAAAATGCAGCACATATCCAACAATAACAAATGCTGGCTTTGTAATGAAAAGGATGAAACGGTAGATCATCTGATCAGTGGATGCAGCAAAATTTCACAGACTGATTATTTGCACCATCATAACAGGATTGCAAAAATTATCTATTGGAACCTTTGCCAGAAGTTTTGATTTGAATGCAGTAAAAATCACTGGGAACATCAAGTAGAGAAAGTTTCCGAGAGAGAGTCAAGATCCTGTGGGACTTTAAAATTCACAACACACCTGATATAACTGTTGTGGAGAAGAAGAAAGTCTGGTTTATTGAGATTCCTATACCGGGAGATGCATGAATTGAAGACAAACAACTGGAGAAAATCACAAAATATCGTGATTTGCAAATTGAAGTAGAGCGTCTATGGCAGAAGAAATCTGCTGTTGTTCCCATAGAGATTGGAGCCCTTGGAGCAAGACCTAAAGGACTCCCTAGGTATTTGGAAATTTTCGACATCTGATTTGAACATCATAACTCTCCAAAAAACAACTCTACTGGGGCCTGCATATATACTTGGACGTTACCTTAACAGCTCTTAGGTCCTTGGTTAGGGCTTGAACTGTTAATCTTATCCCAGTCCTTGACTGTGAACCAAATGGTTGATTTGGATGATGATGATGATGATGATGATGGTGGTGGTGGTGGTGGTGGTGATTTTGTGTCAGAAATTATTCCGAGTTGTAAGGATTTTTTTCTGGAGAAACTCCTCTCAGGGGACGCCCAAATGAGGCTCCTTTCCCGTCCCCAAGAGCTGAGACAGAGACGGGCGCTCAATCCGTCATGCAGTACCTGGGTTTCAAACTGCCAACTTGCCAGTTTTCCAGCTAACAAGGTGAGCTTCTTAACCACTGAGCCACTGCAGCCCCTTAAAACTCTACCAGTTTAGGATCCAGGTGTGAGCGAGATCCATAAGGTGTGGTAACCTTGGTGAATTATAAAGTCTTAGCATTGAGTCTTCATGACATACATGCGCTTTTACAGAATGGCAACGCAATGGTCTTGGAAGCCATCAGAATAAATGGCATGGAATAGAATTAGAAGCAGCAAGCAACACAAAAAGATCTGAGAGAAGGTAGGATGTGGAGAGATTATTTTTGCCTGGCTTGTAGTAGAGGAAGTTAGTACTGCAGGGCTCTTGCCCATGACTATGTATCAAGACTGCTAAAGATAAATGCCGAGCATGAAAGGAAGATTTTACCATATCTCAGAGCTATAAATTACCTTCCCAGGGCTTCTGAAAGCAGGGGTGTGAGAAGCTTATGTTTCCAGATGCACTAATGTATTCCAGCATGGTGAAGAGATTAGGCGGCATGGGTTGGACTGGCGGCATCTTCCCCTTTGAAATGACCAACAACAAGGTCTTAGATAGCCTGCTAGACAACTTTTCCTTGATGAGCTTCCAAAGAAGCCACTGCATCCCTCTGTCTTAGCACACTGGCAAAAATGAAAATTGGGGGAAGAGCGAGATGGGAAAGAGTAGGCAGTGGAGGCGACAAAATGCTGTGCAGCATTGAAGACTGTCTGAGTATGTAGATTTTGACCCACAAAGGCCCATTTTGAAATAAAACTGTTATTCTTTTTATCTCTTCTCCCCTCCCTCAGGACTGTGGTGGCTTAGTGGTTAAGACACTGAACCTGATGACTGAAAGGTCAGCAGGTCAGCAGTTCGAGACCCGAGTGCTGTGTGACAGAGCGAGCTCCCTTTATCTGTCCCAGCTCCTGCCAGCCTAGCAGTTCAAAAGCAAGAATTTGCAAGTTGATAAATAGATGAATTTGCAAGTAGGGAAGGGACTGTGCTGGCTCAAGAGGTTAAGACGTTGAACTCAATGACTGGAAGGTCAGAGTTCGATACCCGGATACTGCATGATGGAATGAGCTCCCAACTCTGTCCCACCTCCTGCCAACCTAGCAGTACGAAATCAAGAAATTGCAAGTAGATAAGTAGGTACAACTTTGGTGGGAAAGTAAACAGCATTCTGTGCACTACAGTGTCTAGTCATGCCTGCCACATGTCCACAGAAATGTCTGCAAACAGAGATGAGCACTGAAACCGAGAGTCAGATTTGACTGGCTTTTGAGCATGAATGACCTTTACCTTTACCTAAATAGGTACCACTTTGGTGGGAAGGTAAACAGCATTCCATGCACTATAGCATCTAGTCATGGCTGCCACATGATCACAGAAACATCTGTAAACACTGCTGCAAAAAGAGGTGAGCACCTGACCATAGAGTCATACATGACTAGCTTTTGAGTAAAGGAGAATTTGACCTTGACCTTATCTATATCCCCCCCCCCCCAATTTTGCTGAATTCCTTGATTACCACTGATCCAGTCTGGCCAGGTTATCCTGCCATGGCCATAGAGTAGACCCCACTGCCATCAAGTCAATGCCAGTTGTCATAGCAGTGGTTAAGTAACCTGACCACCCTGAGGACTAACGGCATTGGGTGCTGAAGTCCACAGGGAAGGGTGATGGTCCCCAAGTGGATTAAATGGTCCCACTTGAATCCACCTTGATGGAGGGCAGCAGCTTCATCCATCCTGGCCTGAGGATGAGGAGGACTTTGTGTATCAAAAGGGCTCAGGACCAGAAAGTAACTCATGGAACTGGATCGGTGCTACAATGGGTGTCATGTTGCGATGCGGAAGGCAGATGGAAGGCTGCTGCATTATATGGTTCCCAGGACAGTCTTCATGGCTGATCACCATGAATATAGCCAATATTTGGAATCGGATATGGCACTTGAAGAGGAGGAGGAGGCGGAGGAGAGGAAGAAGAAGAAGAAGAAGAAGAAGAAGAAGAAGAAGAAGAAGAAGAAGAAGAAGAAGAAGAAGAAGAAGAAGAAGAAGAAGAAGAAGAAGAAAGCTGCAACAATAACTAATTTAAGTCTTCTTTTTGTGTGTGAGTTTTTTCGAATATGGGTGTAAGAGGGAACAAGCTAATAGATTTTCCTTGCCAACCAATCATGATAGCAGTGCCACCAGCTCAAGCAGGTGCTGTTTACAAACTCGATCGACTTGTGTTTAGGGCGGCGCTCGGCGTTGCTATGTGTACGCACGCTAAATGCACCCAGCTGCTTTGCCATAAGGTGCCACCCTGCCCTCACATAGCAGCTTTGTCTTGGTGCTAATTGAAAGATCCAGAGGAATGAAATGTTGCAGACGCTGTTAAAATATATTTATCTCCCTTCTCTAATCCCAGGCTGCACATAACTTAAACCGCGTGCTGGCTGCAGAGAGCCACAGATATTATCTGTGACATCCTCAAGAGGCAAAGGAATTTGGTAAAGGATAATCGGCTTTGAATAATTCGGAATCTTATCACACCAGTGCTGTGGCGCATCTCAAGTGTTCAAACTCCCTCCATAATCTGTTGGTGGAATTTATTTATTTATTTTTATTTATTTATTTATTAGTTCAAATTTATAATTCTTTCAGGGAGAGGGCAGCTTGGGATTTGGTAGGTTATACTGCTTTCTAAAAATCTATAGGAAAAGGCAGCAGGCATTATAGTTTTGCCAAACTTGTGGAATGATGATGTGGACAACTGGCAGAAAATGATCAGCATAATAATACCGTAATTGCAAGCTGTCAAGTCATTTCTGACTGATAGCTACCCTTTTTAGCGGTTTTGAAGTAGAGAATAAGGCTGCAATGGCATGGTGGTTAAGATGTTCAGCTTGACAACCGGAAGGTCAGCAGATCGGCATCAAAGACCCAAGTGTTGTGCAATGGAGATAGCTCCCATTGTATGCCCCAGCTCCTGCCAACCAAGCAGTTCAAAAAAATAATAATCAAGAAATTGCAAGTAGATAAATAGGTACTGCTTCGGCGGGAAAGGTAACAGCATTCCATGCACTCTGGTGTCTAGTCAGGCCTGTCACACAATCATGAAAATATCTTCAGATGTAGACAGCACTGGCTCTTGGGGTTTATTTACTGTATGATGAACTTCAGTTGCCTACATTAATGCTGATATATACAGTGAGCATAAATTGACCATCTTAAGTTCCTAACTAGAGTTCCACGTCTTGGGTTGTAAATGGAGGTGAGAATTGGATATGACTGGCTTTTGAGCAAGGGAGACCTTGACCTTTACTAAATTGAGGATTCACAGAAGTGGTTCTACATTCTCTTTTTGGTACAGAATTGGTGCAGAATTGAACTCACAAGGCAGACTACAATAAATCATTAGACTTTTTTTTGACAAGAAGCAGACGACTTCAACGGCATTACCTTGGCTATTTACTTGATCTTCTTTCATACACATGAGGAGCTATAGACTGCGTATCCATCAATGCTACATTGATTAAATGTCCTCCAAGTTTACAGTGTTCTCTTATCCAAGTAGCCTGTGCTAGCTAGAGCTGATGGGAAATGAAGTCCAAATGAGTTTTTCCTTGTTGTTCAGTTGAGACTTAACCAGGGAGTGGGCAAATAGATGGGATTGGTCTAGAACAGAGGTCAGCAAACTTGACTCTTCAGGTGTTCTTGGACTTCAACTCCCAGAACCCCAAGTCAGCACACCTGCTGATCAAGGCTTCTGGGAACTGAAGTCCAAGAACATCTGGAGAACCAAGTTTGCGGAACCATGGTCTAGCACAGGGATCTGCAAACTTGGCTCTCCAGGTGTTCTTGGACTTCAATTACCAGAAGCCCAAGTCAGTATGCCTGCTGATCAGGACTTCTGGGAATTGAAGTCCAAGAACATCTGGAGGGCCAAGTTTGCAGATCCCTGGTCTAGCATGACACAGTGATAAGATGACCCTGCTTCATATCTGGTCACGGCATGACAGAAGAAAACAAATGTTCACTGAGACTTATTTCCAGGTGGATCTAAGGACCAACCAGGTGTCCTTTAGTTTTTTGCTTGTCCTCTCCAGTGACCCAAGAAAACTACTATGTCAAAAAAGAACCTCGCCAGCAATTCTGCTTTCCGTTTCATTTATTTTCCTTTTCTCTGCTTAGTATTTTAATTTTTTCATTTTATAGGCCGATGCATTGGACACTGAAGTGGGTAGAAAGCCAAGGGTTGCATATAATCTCAGTTAGGACTTCCGCTCAACATGTTTCAAAGAAAACCTGTAGCTCATTATCCTTTGGAGATCAGCAGGTGGGATTGATCCGAACTCAAGATTTCGATGAGCTGAGCTTGTGTGCATAGAATACAAATAGGAGAAGACAGCAGCTTCCAGTCCCCTCTGGTATCATGTGCCAGTGAACAAGGAGAAGGGGTGGGAGTATTAAAACATGTTTTAGTCCTTCCTGACCTCCTTCTTCTTCTTCTTCAGGTGCCATCTCTGTTCCAAATATTGGCTATCATCACAGCGATGATTTTCCTGTTCGTAACTCATTGGAACAGCTATTCCGAGGACATTCCACACCAGTCTCTCAGGTTCTTCAGCCATGGAATCCGCCTACGTCCAGAGATTTCCTAACATTTAAAACAGGATATATTCTAAGAGACACTCAGGAAATACTTGAAATTGTAGATGTGTTTCAAGCATACCAGAGAGTAAACAAAACAGAAAGACAAAATGTTGTGGCACATCAAAGACTGTCTGCTGTATTTTAATGTTACGTTGCTTTATCCCCAAAAGCTAAGATTAAAATACAGTAAGACCCCTTATAACGAAAAACTCATATAATGAAAGGAATTTGAGGGGAAATGTTGCCTTGTATGGCAAAAATGTTCGTTATACGAAGCAACGTTTCTCCCAGGGTTTTCCCCCCTGAGGATTTCAGTGCATTCCTATGAGATGTTTCGCTATACAGATTTCCCCATAGTACATTTCTTTATACAAAGCATGCTTTGTATAGCGAAAAAAATCTCATAGCAAAAAAAACCTCACAGAATGAATTATTTCCATTATACGAGGCTCAACATTTTGTTTTGTCTTTTTGTTTTGTATTGTTTACTCTCTGATCTATTCAGGGAATAGTTGGAGTTGCCAAGCGGCTGGGGAATAAACTGAGTTGACAGTCAACAAAGTAGTATTTTAGAGTTTAATGATATTTTATTTATGTGTATCGTGTGTCGAAGTGTTTTATGTTAGCATTGTTTCCTGGAGTCACCTTGGCAAAGGAGTGGTTAAATAAGTCTAACAAGCTAACTAACTAACTAAATAAATAAAATCTTCAGGAAGAAGGTTTTCACAGGATGAAGGTACTCAAGGTCCCTAGACGGTATCAGAACATCCCACGGCTGACGAAGGCACACGATCAAGACCTGGTTGGTGAAAAGGGTGGCGATGTACTTGTGACACTCAACATAAATAGACGTAATGAGTCTGATGAAATGGTAAATGGCTTTATATTTCTGCATTAGTGCCTTGCTTTCCTAATTGTTTGGCCGCATCATTCAGTGGATCGATACAATTGTGTTTATAGGCTGATTTTCCTGTGAGTTAAAGCTCCACAAAATGTCTGCAAAGTATTTGGCTTCCCTTCGGATTCCCTAATTTCTGAGCTGATCGTCTGGTAAGGAATGTTTATTATATTCCTTGCACTATGAGGGATTTCAGAGTTTAAGAGTTTGTAATCTTCCAATACACGGAGAGAAAGATTCCCCCTCCCATTCTCTTTAACTTGTAGAAATCGCCTTTAATTCCCTTTGAGAAGCAAAACAAGTCCAGAGACACAGCAAGTGCAGAGGAGCTGACTGAATGTTAAGAAAGATGCAAACAACCCATCTGGTGCTTCAAATTCTTAAACAAAACAGCAATCCCTACGAAACAGCGCTTTTGGGAACAAAACACATGCAGTCTCTACACAAACTGCAAAGTATTTACACAGAAATGAGCAAATTCGCGCCATTATTCGCCAAGCAAAAGAGGCCAATTTTTATGCAAAACGGTGTCACAAATTGCATATTTTTGCATCCAGTATCTTCCTTCCTGGTGAAGAGAGAGAAAACATAATAATCCCTTGTCCTCATCTAAAACAAGGGGTTGAGGTTACATCTCTATTGTCTACCACAGGGATTCTCAGCCTATGGCCGATGGGCTTGGTCATGCTGTCTCAGTCAGGTTCCAGATGGTCATTTTGCCCTGCGTGAACAATGGGGGAGGCCATTTTGTCCCAACAGCCTCAAAGGGGTGGTCATTTTGTTTTTTTGAATGCCCTTGGAGGGGGGGGCACCTGAAATGGCACTGTGGGCCAGATCCAGCCCATGGGCCTTAGGTTGGGAAGTACATGTGGCAGTTGTGACAGGAGGGCTTTTGCACAACTTCGTGTTATACGCCAGTTACTCCTGCTCCTAGATCGGGACTCCTTGCTCATGGTCACACACACTCTGGTCACCTCCAGCCTTAATTACTGTAATGCGCTCTACATGGGGCTGCCCTTGACGACCATTCGGAGGCTTCAACTGGTCCAGAATGCGGCTGCCCGGGTTGTGATGGGGTGTGGGCAGTATGCACATGCCTCACCTCTGCTCCGGCAGCTGCACTGGTTACCAATATGTCTCCGGGTGCAATTCAAGGTGCTGGTTATTACCTTTTAAGCCCTACATGGTAGTGGGCCAGGATACTTAAGAGACCACCTCACCCCAAGAACATCTGCCTGTCCCACCAGAGCGGACTGGAGAGGCTCCCTAGTTGTTCCATCGGCCAGGGAGGCACATCTCTGTGGCACCAGAAGGAGGGCCTTCTCTGTGTCTGCTCCAGCCCTGTGGAACCTCCTGCCTATGGAGCGATGTCTCCAGACAGAGTTGCTGCCCTTTAGGAAGAATCTAAAAACGTGGCTGGTGGGACAGATATGGGGTACGGAAGGTATAATGACCCCAGCACATTGGATGATCTGAGCCCCTCTCTTTCTCTACTTTTAAATTAGTAGCTGTAGCATCTGGTGTGTTTTTAATCTGTTTTTAATACTTAAGAGACCGCATCACCCCAAGAACATCTGTCCTTCCCACCAGAGCAGACCGGATCAGCTCTTTCGTTGTGTCATCCGCTAGGGAAGCGCGTCTCTCTAGCACCAGAAGGAGGGCCTTTTCTGTGTCCGCTCCGGCCCTATTTTAATACTTTTTTTTAAATCTATGTTTTTACTGTGTTTTAAGTGTTTTTAAAGTTTTGTTAGCTGCCCTGGGTCTTTGTGAGGAGGGTGGCAAAGCAGGTGTGGGGCACCAGCAATGGGGTGAGCCCTGCCTGCTGGCTGATTTAGTAAGAACACACACATACTCCCTCTTTTAATCTGTAGGGGTTGGAGTAATTTTTGGGTGGCCGTTTTAATGGGGGTTTTATTGGTTTTTAAAATGTGATTGGTTTTATTTCCTGTGAGCCACCCAGTCTTCGGAGTTGGGTGGCAGTAGAATTCAGAAAAATAAATAAATAAATAAATAAATAACCCCCATCTCTTATGATTTCTTCATCGAAAATGGGATTGCTATGACACCTCTTTCCCTGACTTGAAATGAAGTGAGCAAAGGGATCAGTTGAACAAGGTGTAGCCTAGGTACTTTCTGGAGGCACTCCTGCCAGGGACGCGAAGCTAAAGGAATTGCCAACTGGTTTGCTGGACTATTGGGCTCCCTTCCTTAGTTCAGGAAGCTGGAACGAACAGGATAGTCTTTCCAGTCCAGTTGCTATGACAACCATCCCAGAGAAACTGCAGCAGTTGTACACATTCATATGCCGTTCCTCCCCCCCTTCCCTTGGAAAAAAAATGAGAACAGAATTACAATGCCAGATGGCAGATCAGATGTTCGTTTGGATGTCACCTCTAGGACTGAAGCAGGAACTGGCCTTGACATGAGGCGGAGAAGGTCCTTCCATGCCTTTGGGCAGATCTTCTCCTCTACCTCTTTTGTTTGCACTGAATGGAGGGATGGCTGATGATGGTGAGGCTAATTATAGCCCTAGTTTGCAAAGGAAGTGGTCACTTACATGTCACCAAAGGGGGACGGGAGAGAAAGAGCATAAATTACCAAAGATTTGCATAAAACTTCATACACTAGAGCAGGGGCTCCCAACCCAAGGCAAGACTTGAAGTGGTCTTTATTGCACTTGAGTAAAATGATGACCCAGAAGCCTGTTCCGGTTGCTACTCCTATTGGATGGACAACTCTAAGACTCATGACCTCACTCCTTATAGTTCTTTGTTTTTAAATCACATTTTAACTGGACAGCTCTTCAGTTAGAGGATACTTTCAAATGGAGAACTGCCCACCTTAGAAGAAGACATATGGCCAATCTGGTGAAAGGAGGAGCATCTTCCATCACAGAGTCTCAGCGGGTATTCTAGAATCTTACCTCTCACCATGAAGGCAATGGGAACATTGGTCTTTTTGATATCTCTTATGGCAGTGATGGCGAACCAAACTGCAACTCAAGACCCACTTATTAATCGCAAAGTGCCAACACAGCAACAGGGGAGAGAGGAAACTCTCCCATGGGGCTGCTGGGCAGAGGGGCCGGGTGAACTCTGTGCTGGGGGGATGGAGAGAGCGCTCCCATTGGGCTGCTGGGCAGAGAGGCGGAGCAAACTCTGTGCTGGGAGACGGAGGAAGCATCCCATTGGGCTGCTGGGCAGAGGAGTGGGGTATACTCTGTGCTGGGGCAACCACATGGGTGCTCACAGAGAGGGCTTTCACCACTGAGGAGTAGGAGTAGGAGTAGGAGTAGGAGTAGGAGTAGGAGTAGGAGTAGGAGTAGGAGTAGGAGTAGGAGTAGGAGTAGGAGTAGGAGTAGGAGTAGGAGTAGGAGTAGTTCCAGAGAGCTGGGACAGAACGCATCTTCCTGGATGTACACTTGGTAGCCAAACTGAGTTATTAAAAAATAGCAGTGGTCTTCAATCATAATGCAGACTGTTTAAATTTAAGTAACCATTAATTTGACTCTGTAACTAAGAATTAATGCCCAAGTTTTCATTTCCCCCTTTGCCCTCTTCTTATAGCTTCTAAATTGTAACCTAGACGGGAGCAGGAGTACTTTAATCTCTGCTGTGTCTTGCCTTTATTAATGATAAATTAGAGAGGGCATGCGATTAGAAAGGAGACTTCCTAATGTGCTGAAAGACACAGGACAGTCACAACAGCACCCATTGACACCTCTCGTAGCTTGCAAATTGACTTGCTGTCCAGGCTTGAGCCGCTCAGGTGGCTCAAGTGGCTAAGACCCTGAACTCAAAGACAGGAAGGTCGGAGTTCGGTTCCTGGGTACTTTATGACGGGAGTGAGCTCCCGTCTCTGTCCCACAGCTCCTGCCATCCTAGCAGTTCAAAATCAAGAAATTGCAAGTCAATAAATAGGTAAATAAATTTGCAAGTAGATAAGTAGGGACTGTCCTGGTTCAAGAGAGGGCAAGGTAAACAGTGTTCTGTGCACTCTGGTGTCTAGGCCACATGTCCACAGAAATGTCTACAGACAGGGCTGGCTCTTTGGTTATAAACAGAGATTAACACTGAACCCTCGAGTCAGATACAACTGGCTTTTGAGCAATGGCACCCCTTTTACCTTTACCTATAGGCTTTCTTTGCAAGCATTCCTGCTCAGATGTAACAGGGTGCTAGAGTTACTCCTCTAGGTCACGAATATCAGTTAAGCTTCTAATGCACATTCGGTGTAGTATCTAGTTTGACCCCCAAGCAAACAAACATTGCTAAATATCTAACTGGTGTACTAAGATTCTTCCTGTTGGACTAGTTTCCAGAGAACAACATATCTTATCTATGTTCCAAGGGGATATGTAAATACAGGAACTAATTAAACTGCACACATCCTTATTTTCCAGTTTTGATCCCATCCTCTGGTCTGCATGTCTCTATCATTAGGATTTCATTCATTCCGGTATCCAATACTGCACCGCGTTACAAGTGAGTGCGAACCTGATCAGCATCAGAAACAAGTGACATTAAAAGTGGAAAGAAAGAAACCTAAAAGCAATTTGTGTTTCTGCTCCGCCATCTCCCCATTTCCGCAATTGCGGGCTCTCGGCGCTTCATTCCCAACCAGCTCCAGTAAAACAACGAAGGCTGCCTACAAAGGATGTCAGAAAAATCCAGGGTCGAAGAGAGACATTATTCCTTTACAGTCTATTTCCTCTCTCTACTGTGTTACCCCCTTTCCTGTCTTTACTTCTGACATCACAATCCGTTACCATGGCATTTGGAGAAATGTCAGGATAATTATGTTCAAGTCCATAACCTTTGAGCAAGGTGAAGTCCAAAACCCAAGAAAAGAGGGAGAAATGCGGGCGGATTGGAATCAAAATGTACGGCGGCTTTGACAGCCAGCCTCCCTGTCACCCCTTTGGGTGATGGGGCATCTTCAAGGCACAAAATAAAAAGGAGCGGGCCATTGGGGCTACAAAACATACACTCATCCTAGCCATTTCCAGCTTCGGACTCAAATGCCCATCATCCACAGTCATCGTGCTCAGCATGGCATGGAGATAATGAAAACAGCAATCTGACCAATTAGAAGGCTCTCAACGTTGATGAGGCAGAAGTACTCAATTTCCTTAGAACAGGGGTTCTCAACCTATGGCTTGCTTCATGTGGCCCATGACCTCGCGGCAATCACTGCTTCCACCTCAGTCCTCCCACACACGCCGGTTTGGCTTGGCGTGTCCCAAACGGTGCTCCATAGCAGGGAGGATGTTATAAGCCTTACAACATCCGCCCTGGTGTGGATCGCTGCCTTAGAAGGGGACCAAGCGATCATAGGATTCTAGAATAACTGTGTTGGGTGGGTCCTTTTAGGTCATCGAATCCAATCCCTTCCTGAACCAAAGCAGATCTGAGACAGGGTTGCTTTTCAATTCTCTCTTGAATGCTTCCATTTTTGGAGTGCTCACCACCGCTCAAGGTTCAGTGGTGGGATGTCAAAAATTTTACTACCCCGCCGTGATGTCATCACAGTGTGGGCGGAGCTAACGTCATGATGTCATGATGTCATGGGCGGGGGCAAAGAAATAAAAAATAATAATAAGCGCACACACATCCCTCAACCCTCCCACTCACAACACAAACACATAAATAAATGAATAAATAAATAAAATTACATTAAAATACACCCACCCACCACAAACATAAATCAACCCACCCACCCCAAACACAAACCTGTCACTTACCTGTTAGTATAAGTGCCTGGGCAGCACCATGTTGCAAGATGGATATAGTCTTTGTACCAGTTCTCTAGGATAATATGCCTTAATGTAAATGTAAAACAGCTGTACCTCCTTAAGGGTTCTCCAACTGGAACAGCAATTGGAACAGCACAGGTGTAGCTTATGGATGAGGTAACTCCAAGACTTTGCTTAAAAACCCCAAGCCAGGCTGCCAAGCTTGCCGGCCGCCAGGCCTTTTTAGGAACTGTGGTAGTATGTCAATATAGGTAAAGGTATTAAATACACATTAAAATGCAGACAGACACACCACATCCAAAGGTGAGTCACATACCCTGGGGAGCTTCAGGCTATAGGGAGCTTCATGGTAGCAGCTTCTCTTCCTCCTCCCTGCTTGGGAGGACAGCAAGGAGGCCGTGCATACGCGCCAAGCACTGTAGGCGTGCATGCACACCAAGTGCTTGGCGCGCATGCGCAGTGGGGGAACCACTGAAAAGGTAAGCCCCGAAAGTGGTTCCCCCTAAAAGCTGCTACTGGTTCTCTTGGACACTGGGGAAAGTTACTACCGGTTCTGGCAAACTAGTGAGAACCTGTTACATCCCATCACTGAGAAGGTTCCATTGTCGTACTGTCATGTAAATGATGTGTTATGCTTGGACATTTGGGGGGACAGGGCAGGAAGAAAGCATTAATGAGTTAATGCACCGTATTCATTCCGATCAAAAGTAGAGAGAGAGAGAGAGAGAATGGCTGGGCTCTTTTTCTTCCAACTACAGGTCTTTGTCCCAATGGCCTTTCCCTCCACTTAAACCAAGACAATGTGTCTGAGGCATGTATCACAAATGGGTTCTCAGTTAAGATTCCTGAGAGCTTGGTCATCAAGTATCACTTTCATTCTGAAATGAAAGAGGTGGTGTATTTCTCACTGCAAAAAAAAAAAATTACATAGGGTTGAGGAAGAAGAAAAACCATGAAATTAAAATTTAATTTCTCCACGGTAATATTTTGTGTTAAATAAAATGTACTTGAGGTTTTAGACCAGGAGTTCTCAACCTTTTAAAGCCAGGGGCCAGGTCATACTCCCTCAGACAGCATCAGGGGCCAGACAGCCATTTTGCTCTTCCTCCACCTCATGGCACTTCCGGGTGGGGTGGAGGCAGTGGTGGGGGGCACATGAAATTGTGCCATGGACCACAGGTTGAGAATCCCTGTTTTAGACAATGCCATTAATTGCCAGAGAGAGAGAGAATGAGAAAGAGAAACCAGAAGTTATTCAGCACGTATAAAACCGGGGTAGTTGCTACTTTTCATAAGCTTTTGTGGCTCCAAGGATGCTTATGCTAAAGTAATAATTTTAAAGATAGTTAATTTTTATAGGTGATACATGACTTCTGATTTCCCTTTTGTTACAACAGACTAATAGAAGTACCTACTGGATTATCACTCTTCTTGCTTTTGTCGTTCAGTCTCACAGTCGATTCCGACCCTTTGCAATGACCCCATGGACCACTGTCCGCCAGGCACTTCTGTCCTCCACCATCCTCCTCAACTCGCTCAGTTCTGTACCCATTGTCTCTACAATACCATCTAGCTACTGATCCTTTTTTTTTACTTTGGAAACCCACGTGTAGGTAACCTTTGTGGTACCCTACTTGTACCCCCTCCTGGTTTGAGAAGGAACCATTGATAAGCACTTGCTGAGTACAATTCTGTAATCAACATACCTAGATAACTTGTTAATTAAAATATAATGGGGCACTTTGTCAAAGTAAAGATATATTAGATTTACAGCATTTCCACTGTCTACCAATAAAGTTACCCCTGAAAAATAAGATAAGATATCCCTGCATTGTTTTCAAGGAGCATGCAGAGTGACCGCTTTATAATCTGTTCCAGAATTTTCCCTGGGATTGACGTCAGGGTGACTGGTATATAGCTCCATGGTTCATCCTTTTTGCCCTTTTGAAGGCAGGGACATCAGCCCTCCTCTAATCATCTGACACTTCACCCATCCTCCATGATTTCAAGAAAATGAGATCTTATCAGCCATTTCCTTCAATATCTTTGGATGGAGTTCATCTGGCCTGGGGAGGCAAAGGTAAAGGTCACCCTCGCTCAAAAGCCAGTTGACTCTGGGGTTCAGTGCTCATCTCTGTTTATAGCCGAAGAGCCAGCGCTGTCTGCGCTTGCAGACATTTCTGTGGACATGTGGCAGGCATGCCTAGAGACCAGAGTGCACAGAATGATCTTTACCTACCCACCGAAGTGGTACCTATTTATCTACTTGCAATTTCTTGCTTTCAAACTTCTAGGTTGGCAGGAGCTGGGACAGTGACAGGTACTCATTGCGTCATGCAGTACTTGGGTTTCGAACTGCTGGCCTGCCACCTCCCAGTCAGTGTCGCTAAAATTTGATGAGCCCACATCTCAAGGTTTCTCAACCAGATGTTTCCAAAAGCCTCGATCAGAGGGTGGATATTCCTTGGCTATTTGGTTATCTGAAACTGTAGTTCTGCTCACTTCACATTTACCTAGACAGCCGTACATTACCTTTTGGGTGAAAATGGGGCTGAAGTAGGAATTGAGCATTTCTGCTTTTGTCCCCTTGGAACATAGATATGTTGTTCTCTGGAAACTAGTCCAACAGGAAGAATCTTAGTACACCAGTTAGATATTTAGCAATGTTTGTTTGCTTGGGGGTCAAACTAGATACTACACAGATCACCAGGTGGGTATTCCTTGGCTATTTGGTTATCTGAAACTGTAGTCCTGCTCACTTCACATTTACCTAGACAGCCGTACATTACCTTTGGGGGAAAAGATGGGGCTGAAGTAGGAATTGAGCACTTCTGCTTTTTCTTTGTTGTGTGTTTTTATTCTCCCATCCCCAAGTTGTAAATGAACCACAATTTCTTTTCTTTCTCTTTTGCTATGCTTATGTCCCATAAGCAGATATTAAAGGGATCTACTTGCAAGGTGCACCAGCTGTAATCTTGTGTTCAGTTTCATGGAAGTATGAACTCAAGTGGACTTTGGTCTGACTAAGCCTTTGGAAGATCACACTGATAGTCTGGTCCTATTCTACCTCAGACCTTCATCGGTTAATTGTCCACCTTTTGATGATGGCCAGATTCTTCCCCTGGAGGCAGCATCCTCTCTGAATAATTCAAGTCTCCTTCAAACCATACCTACACTGTTTTGATTTTTAAAACACAGTAAAGTTTCAATGGTGGGTCAGATTTTTTTTCTTTGTTCCCAGCAATAACTTCTTTAATTGCTCTTAAGATAATATGAACATTATTTAAACCAGAGGGCAACCAATCATCATTTTCTTTGAGGGTTATTCATAAAGCTATCTTTTCTTTCTCTCTCTCTCTGTGAGTCTCTCTCTGCGGAAAGTTGTAAGTTATTAATTGCAGTCTGCACTTCCAATACTTCCACAACTGACGACAGACTGTTAAATCTATTTTTAGGATCTCAGGTGGCTGAGTGTGTGTTTAAAAGCACCATTTACCCATGCCAGAAAGTGCTATAAATTGAATCCAAAGCAAAGGATGCCAAGGCAGCATTCAGGTATTCTGGGATGGCAGCAAAATGATGAAAGGAACAGAAATTGGATGGAGAAGAAACTAGAATGAAATTCCATGGAGATAAATATAGAATAGCCCTCTAAAAGGCAATATTAGCAAGTTTGAAAATGCTTTTTAATATACTGCTCCCTATTAGAGTGGCCTTCAGGAATGCCAGATTACAAATCCCATCACTCCACCAGTCTGCTGTGATAATAGAAATGTATAGATCGATACTCCATACTGACTGAAGCTGCTTACTTCCTTTTGCTATTTTGGGGATCAAATGAGGTAGAAGTGTTATATGGAAATATTTCACTCTAAAATTTGATGAGCCCATATCTCGGGGGGTTTCAACCAGATGTTCCTGGACTTCAATTCCCAAAACCCTTGATCAGCAGGTGTGCTGACTTGGGCTTCTGAGATTTGAACTCCAAGAACACCTGGGGCACCAAAGTTGAGAATCCCTACCATACCTGGAGATCAGTGTCTGGTGTTGGGTGTCACGCCTTGAGAAAGATCTTGACCAAGGGGATCGTATCCAGACATTGGTGGTCTAAGGGAGAGAGAACTCATGGATTACATGCCCTGAAAAGATGATGGGAAGAGATGGGTTTTGGCCATGACTGAATTTTTTAAAAGCTGCCAGGGACAGATCAAAGTCAAAAGTCAAAAATTATTTATACAGTCACAGACTAGAAAAATTCACACTTAGAAAGGAGTGGTGTACAACTATAAATGTATAAAAAACATAAAATCAAGTATTTTAAAGAGTCTAAAACAGTGATGGGATGACCCCGGTTCCATCTGGTTCCCTGGAACCGGTAGGAACAATCCCGGAGGGTTCTCCGGGAGGGGAGTCAACTTTTGAGGCGTCCGGTTCCGGACACCTCACCGAAAGAATTTTTTTAAAAAATTGGAGCCAAAATGGCTCCGATTTACCGTACATGCGCAGAAACTCAATCTGACACAATGCGCATGCGTCAGATTGAGTTTCTGTGCATGCGCAGTAAATCGGAGCCATTTTGGCTCCAATTTTTTTAAAAAATGCGGCAGCGACGGCAGTGATAGCGGTGGCGGCGGCAATGATGGCGGCGGCAACAGCAATGGCGCCGGCGATGGTGGTGGCAGTGATGACAGCGGCGATGACAGTGACAGCAGCGATGGCGGCGATGACGCCGGCGGCAACGGCGATAATGGCGGTGGTGGCAGCGGAGATGGCAGCGGCGATGACTTCAGCAGTGGCGTGGGCAGGCGGCACCAGCCCTCAGAGGAGGGCACCTCCCCCGGGGCTGCCGAGCCTCCACAGGCAAGTTGAGGCCT
Source organism: Furcifer pardalis (assembly GCA_030440675.1). NCBI lineage: Eukaryota > Metazoa > Chordata > Lepidosauria > Squamata > Chamaeleonidae > Furcifer > Furcifer pardalis. Next base: position 32,321,438 of record CP126899.1, on the reverse strand, counting down.
GCCCTGCCCTGGCCGTCCGCCCCTGCCGAGCCCTCCCAGGGGTAAGTGAGGGGTCTGTCTTTGGGGTTGTATTTTTATTTAATTTTTATTTATTTATTTATTTATTTATTTTATTTACGGGTGGGTGGGTGGGTGGGTTGTGTGTGTGTGTTTGTGTATTTATTTTATTTTATTTTTAATTATTTTTTATTTTAAGGCCTCCGCCCATGACGTCATGACGTCATGACATTGGCCACGCCCATGACATCGTGACGTCATGGAGTGGTGGTAACAAATTTGTCATCCCATCACTGGTCTAAAACCATCTAAAAGATTCCTAGATAGCCAGGGACAGATCACTATGGATAGAAGTTGTGTGGAATGTCATCGTGGAGATATATATTCATACAAGAACTCACTGAATAATGACTCCAAGGTACCTAATTTAAAAGGTGGTCTGAAGATTCAGGAGTTGTCCTTCACCGGAAACATATAAAGCAAGCTTGCATCTATCTTGAAAGCACCCCGGCACCTCAACAGTCTCCAAATGTAATTATTTTTCTTTTAAAAATGCTCAAAGGGCCATCTTACACCCTCTGGTGTGGCACATGGGCCATTCACCAATGCTTCTGGATCTGCCAACCAGATATTTGAAGTCTAACTTTGTTTTGAAGCTGAAAATATTTAGACAACCAGGCAGGCACCCTAGTTGTAATTGGTGATTTAGGCATGGGGGCCAAGCAGCACAAATCCCCCCCCCCCCCATCAACTGTGCTATTCAGGATGTGAATGACCCAACATGGGCAAAGTTTTGGCAGTAAGGAGCAGAAAACAACAACTAGAGCACAATCTGACGCTTCCTCTTTGAAATGGGAAGACAGCATCTTCTAACACATTGTCTTTCATCATAACCTCAAAAAGTCTGCCGTCTAAACATTAGGAGGGGGAAAAGAAAGCAATCCAACTCTATAAATCTCTAAAAGTATTCACCACATCTGCAGTACAGGGAGAAAAGGCAATTGTCAACATGCCAGAGTTGCGTGTGTCCCCTTATCCTGTCTGGCAGAACCATTGTCTCCAGAGGAAGAGGTCAACAATTGCAAACCGCACTTTAGCACAGAGGGCACACCATTCAGGTTTAACTATTGTAGTGTCTGGGGCAAAACAATAGCCTGTGGTACAATCAAGTACTTTGCCTTCCCAAGGGTTGCATAGCAGAGACGTATAACCTGAATGGAAAATGGTCTCTCATTTCCAGAGCATTGAACTATCTGTCATAGACCATCTCAAGTGGAGATGCTTAGGATTGATAGCCCACAAATGGTATCATTTTTTTAAAACTCTATCCATCACATTTTCATGCCCAGAAATATCAACAACCTGATATATGCAGAAGGTAGTACCCTGATGGCAGAAAGTGAAGAAGATCTAAAGAGCCTTTTGATGAAGGTGAAAGAGGAAAGTGCAAAAGCTGGCCTGAAACAACATCAAAAAACCCAAATCATAGCATCTGGCCCCATCACTCCTTGGCAAATAGAAGGACAGGAAAGGGAAGCAGTGACAGACTTCACCTTCTTGGGACCTTCTTGGTGACTGCAGCCACAAAATAAAAAGAGGCTTGCTTCTTGGGAGGCAAGATATAAGAAACCTAGGCAGCATAATAAAATGTAGAGATATCACCCTGCCACTAAAACTCCACATAGTTAAAACAATGGTCTTCCCAGTAGTGATGTAAGGCTGTGAAGCTGGACCATAAGGAAGGCTGGTTGCAAAAGAATAGATGCCTTTGAACTGTTGTGTTGGAGGAAACTCTTGAGAGTCCCCTGGACTACAAATAGATCCAATTAGTCAATCCTAAAGGAAACCAACCCTGACTGCTCCTTGGAAGGACAAATACTGAAGCTGAAGCTCAAGTACTTTGGCCAACAAATGAGAAGAGAGGACTCACTGTAGAAGGCCCTGATGATAGGAAAGATCAAAGGCAAAAGGAGAAGGGGGCAAAGGATGAGATGGCTAGATGGAATCATTGATGTGGCCAGTGTAGATCTGGGCAGACTATGGGGGATGGCAGATGACAGAGGAGCCTGGCATGCAGTAGTCCATGGGGTCGCAAATGGCTGGACTTGTCTGTGCGACTGAACAACAATAAATGAAGAAGTAAAGATTCTCCCATCAACAAAGGAGCCTATCTTCTAACACCATGGTTCCCAACATGGGGGCATTTTGACTTTTAGGGGAGGGGCAACTTGAGAACAAGTTAGACCAAATTAATAGCGTTTTAGGCTTCCTCCATGTGACTAGGAGTTCACTTTTTGAATAATAAGAATTATATGTCACGGCAAGGGGGTATCAGGATTTTAGAGATGCTTAGGCGGGGCATGACCAAAAAAAGGTTGGTAACCACTGTTTTAATGCGTCTGCATGAGCTGCAGTTCTGAATATGTGCCTTTTGATTCCAGAGTTGCAACAGGCAAGTGTCTTTCAAGGGCAAGCGAAAGAACCACACACTATTGAGTCTCTGGAGAAGAAACAGCAAAATCATCTGAGTGTTCCTGGTGTAGAATGGCTCTCCCTAAAGGTAGTTAGTTGGAACTGAGCCAAGCAAGGGCACCAATCCATACAGAAGCATAACATAGTTTTCCAGTGGTAGGTTCTCCTTCTGAGTAGCTCTGCAGCCCCCAATCGAAACCAGCTCCAGAATAACATGTTATGTCATAAATTCAGTTGTCAGTCCTGACTAGAGTAGATCTGTTGAATCTGTTGCTGAATCAACATACTGTATGTATAAATTCATTGATTCTATGGGCAATCTTCATGTTACCTTGAACCAACCAACCTACCTACCCACCCACTCACCCACCCACCCATTCATTCCATTTATATACCACCCATTGGGAATATTTTCCCACTCTCTGCAGTATACAACATTTAAAATAACAAACAGGGGTTAATATCTAACAACAATAATAGTGGAATTCTTTAGCTGAGACTAGCTTTGCAATAGTGACAGAGTTTGTAGTTGCTGTGAAATTATGACTTAGGAAGGAAGAGAATTAAATCTTCCCCCATTGAGGGATTTTCCTGCAATGAAGTAGCATTGTGAGCATTCCCTGTTGCCATAGGATGGCTGGGTTTGAGAAAGGCTATTAGGACCCATTGAATTTACAAACACTATGCACTTGCTGGATGTTAGAAAGCACTTCTGGTTGATTAGTGGCCAACACTAATCAAACAACTTCTTAGCTTCTTTCTCTTTAGGACTCACTGATTTAGCTTTCTTGGTCGCCATTTGACCCAAAAAGTGTAGCAGATTATTCTTTGCATTGTTTTAAACTGTTTCAAGCCTATATCTTATCAATAAATCCAAAGTGCTTGTCTATTCCCACACTGGTTTACAGGGAAGTGACCAGGAGAGTTAGATCATCAACTCATACAGAGAAAGAATCTACCCTCTGGCTCGTGGCCAACTTGTTCATTCCCTGCCTGTTGCGTTTGCTAGTGCGCCTGTTGTTCTCTTGAAGCATGCCATTTGGGAAGCACTGCTCTCTAAAGATAGATGCTGGCAAGTTAGACGTTGTTTCCTGGAACCGACACAGTCTCCATTTTTGTCAAGTACGACATATCTCGTTATGAAAGGAAATGCCCAGGATTGATTTAGGTCAAGTTTGTAAACAATTGGACCACGTAAAACCATGCGCCAAAAGACTCTTGAAACCCAGACAGTTCCATACATCTGGCCACTTGGATCCATTCCTCCTAAACTGAGATGCAGCAATATAATTTTTTTTCAACCCCTTAAAGGTAAAAGTAAAGGTCGCCCTTGCTCAAAAGTCAGTCATATTTGACTCGAGGGTATGATGCTCATCTCCATTTACAGCCAAAGAGTCTGTCCAAGTCTGCAGATGTTTCTGTGGTCATGCATCAAAGTGGTGCCTTTTTATCTACTTGCAATTTCTTGCTTTCACACTGCTAGGTTGGCATGCACTGGGACAGATGATGGGAGCTTACTCCAGCATGCAGCACTCGGGTCGAGTCATCAAGTTCACCGTCTTAACTACTAAGCCACCACAGTCCCTCTTCAACCCCTTTTAGGCCAATGTAAACATCACCATCAAATCCCTTGATTTGATATTCAAAATTCATCACACACAAATTACAGATCCATTTCTCAGAATCTGACATCCTGGAGCCCAGTTGTCAAACAAGTAAGTAGGCTTCACGATCAAGAGAAGAAAGTAGCACAGAAATTAATAAACACATGAAAGGGCTTTGGAATCTGTTAAATGGCAGCCTCTGCTGTAAAAGACCAGAGGGTTTAATGGAGCTTTCCTGAGCAAATATCCAAATGCCGTTTTTGCAAAAAACCTTTGCCTTTTACAGTCCCAGTTTTGGAAATACAGCTGTACCTCGCTTAAAGAGCATAATGCGTTCCACAGGGTTGCTCTTTAAGCGAGTTTGCTTTTTAAGCGAAACACCATTGCAAGTGACCGATTGTGGGGGGGATTGTGAACCCCGATTTATTTGTTAAGCGAGTTTTGGGTTGGTTTTATTTGTTAAGCGAAGCGAACATTCGGAGAAAATGCTGCTCTTTAAGCGAGTTACTCTTAAAGCGAGGCGCTCCTTATGCGAGGTTTGACTGTAATTGCTTGCTGAATTCTCCAGGTTAGATGAAGTTAATCCAGCAGAAAACCAATACCTTCGAAATTTGGGAATAGCCTCTTTGAAATCTTTCTGGGTCCCTTGGCTTTTGTAAAGAACATTTGCGGTCTTGCGTTTTGCTCTTCAAATAGGATTTTTATTAGAAAAACAGAGGAAAAACTGAAGAAAAGGGTCAGAGGTGAAAACCGGAGAGGTGGTAGAAGCCTTCTTACACGCTAAAACAGTGCCGCAGAACAGGTTTGGAAACCACTTGGGTGTGTGTGTGTGTGTTTGCACTCCAGTGAGCAAAACCACCAAGAGGCAATCAAGACCTATTATGTTACCCCACCTTCTGTTGATAACTGAGGTTAGAAAGAGGCTATTTATAGTAAACTGGATGTTGAGCTGCTTCTGCATCATCACGGAGTAAAACCTCAGAATGCCCACAAGCTGGACAACTGGACCAGCAAGCTAGGCAGTGAAGGGAAGAGACACCAATATGTCTAGACTTGTGTTGTCAACTCTGGCTTGTCAGCAATGGTTTTGAAATCCTCGTCCTACCGGGAAACCCTTGCTGTTCCCAAAAGGTCTCTCGTCCATGGATTAAGCTCACCTGATCCTGTGTGTCTGAAATTTCACAGGATCAAAGTGTTCAGAGTGGAATGGGTAGATTCAAACGCTGAATGCTGTTACCTTTCCTGCCAAAGAGATACCTGTTTATCTACTTGCAATTTCTTCACTCCACCAAGCAGTACTCGAGTCTCAAACTGGTGACCTGCCAACCTTCCAGGCTTCAAGTGCAGTGTCTTATCCATTAAGCCACCATGGAGCCCTTGGTCTAGGTCAGGGGTCAGCAAACTTGGTTCTCCAGGTGTTCTTGGACTTCAGTTCCCAGAACCCCAAGTCAGCACTCTTGCTGATTGGGGCTTCTGGGAATTGAAATCCAAGAACATCTGGAGAGCCAAGTTTGCTGACCCCTGGTCTAGGTAGAACCTTCTACCCATTTCAAAGCTTAACAAACAACTATGTCTGTGTTTTAATAGTTATAATTATATGATGGCTAGTTAATTCCTACTTCTGATGACCTATTTTGAGGGTTTCCTTTTACCGGCGACTCTGAAGTGCTTTGCTATTCCTTCCTCTTGGAGCTGGGTTTTGGGATGGCACAGCTTCCCCGAAGGCAACACAGTTTGACCTCCCTGAGAAGTGCAATGGGGGATTGAACTCCCAGACCTGTCGCTCCACTTTACTGTGCTGTTAATATGGGCATGAAAGCCCCTGGTTCACCTCTGGTTTGTGAATTGTACTCTCAGGTCTGGAGATCCGCAGAACCAGTTGATATCAGGAAGCATCAGCAAAACAAAAACACTACAACACTTTGAAGACAAATTACGGCAGTGCGCAAGGCCGCTTTCTCCCATCTGTATCAAACAGGTCAGTTGTCTCCCTACTTGGACAGATGGTCCCTTATCTCACTGGTAACCTCTCATATGGATTACTACAATGCTGTCTATGTGGGGCTTCCCCTGGCCCTGGTGCGGAAGCTTCAACGGGTGCAAAATGCAGCAGCTAGACTAATTACCAGGGTAAGGATTTTCCACTATATCTCACCAGCACTTGACCATCTCTTTCTGTATCATGTGCAAGGTGTTAGTTTCAACTTTTAAAGCCCTAAACGGTCTAGGATCTTCCTTTATGGCGGAGCATCTCCCTCTTAGAACATCATCCCACATCACCTGATCTTCCCAAATGGGTCAGCTCTTGCTGGCAACGCCGAAACTGGCAAGGAAGGCTATGACCCTTTTCAGTGGCAGGGCCAACTCTAGGAAACTCCCTTCCAGTGGAGCTGCGTCAAACTACTTCCTTGTTGGCATTTAAATCACTTCTGTTTACAGAGGCATTCGAGAAGGGGTCGTTAACTGTCTAGTGTTAGGTTTCTTGTTGTGACTCCCTTGTCATTAATTGGGTTTGGTATTTGTATATTTATTGTGTGATTTTAAGATGTTTTTAATATGTTGTTGTTAGCTGCCCACAGATGGGCAGGGTACAAGTGGAATGACTGACTGAATGAATGAACTATATTTTTAATGTAAGCTTTTGTGGAGCAAGTCCACTTCATCAGACCATGAAAGCTCACATTAAAAAATATAGCAGTTAGTCTTTAAAGTGGTGCAGTATTTTTGTTTTTGCTGCCTGATATACCTGTAATACAGACTAACACAGCTACTATTCCAAAGAATCAGTTGAGTTTTTCAAATGCTGAAAACCAACCTGATCTAATGTTCTCTCACACACACACAGAGAGAGAGACCCCTAACCTCATAATCAAAATGATTTATCTCAAAGGCCCTGTCCTTCTCCATCATCCTTCACAGACATCAGCCTCCATGTCTCTAGTCTTATGACAAGAAGCCAATGAAGTAATGAACTGGCAATGAAATCATACACTGAAGACACATCCTTCATCTTCACTCAATTATAGTAATTTCTGCGATACACTTAATGGAAGTCACCATGTCAACCAGGGAGAGGGTCACAAGGATGGAGTTAGTCCTGGTTGCGCTGATAATTTGAAATCTGCACAGTCTCCACACCCTAAAGAAGTGGGAATAATGGTTCAATTTACTTTATTTTGTTTTCCCTCTGTGTGCCTGCTTTAAAATCATCCATTTATTGTGTTTCCAATAAGCCATTAAGGATGACAGTGATAAAAAGTAATTGGTTTCAGAGAGGCCAGCCAGTAAAATGTTATAGCCATGAACATGTCAGAAAGGATGCCATTGAAATCAAAGCAACAGGAATTGTGGGTGGTGGTGGTCAAGAATGAAGATGTTGAATATTCAGACATAAGGATGTCAAAAAGTGGGCTGAGGAGTAATGTGCAAGCAATACTCCATGATCTGGGGTGCAGATTTCATTCCACCGGGAGAACCATGGTATTACTTGATAGTATCCCATCCATCTATTAACCAGGCATGAACCATCTTAGCTTCTAGAATCAGACCAGCTTAAAGGTGTTGAGGGTAGCTGAGTGGTCTTGTGGGAAAAATGCTTTGGGCTTCATCTCTATAAACATATGCAATGGCTGTAAATTAGGCTAGACCAGGGTTCCTCAAACTTGGCTCTCCAGATGTTCTTGGACTTCAATTCCCAGATGCCTTGATCAGCAGGTGTGCTGACTTGGGCTTCTGGTAATTGAAGTCCAAGAACACTTGGAGAGCCAGTTTTGCTGACCCTCAGCCTAGACCAGTGGTCAGCAAACTTGGCTCTCCAGCTGTTCTTGGACTTCAGTTCCCAGAAGCCTTGATCAGCAGGAGTGTTGACTTGGGCTTCTGGGAATTGAAGTCCAAGAACACCTGGAGAGCCAAGTTTGCAGACCCCTGGCCTAGACCATCTAACTTAGCTCGTCAGCTTTGACTGCAGCACTCGGCCTGATAGGCTTGGGAAAAGAATCAAGTACAGTAGTTACTCTAGTGCGGTGGTGGCGAACCTATGGCATGCATGCCAGAGGGGGTACTCACAGCCTTCTCTGTGGGCATGTGTGCCATTGCCCCAGCACAGAGCACCCCACCCCTCTGTCCAGCAGCCCAATGGGAGCGCTTCCTCCCTCCCTCCAGCACAGAGTTTACCCCGCCCCTCTGTTTGGACCCTTGGTCTCTAAAAGATTCCCCATCATAGTGCTAAACTATAACTTCCAACTTAAAGCGACCCTCACAGGGCCTTGAAGGTCTATGAGATTTTCAAGAAGTGGCTGCCTTTTGGCATCCTAGTGTTGAATGGGGATTGGGCCCAGGTCCCCTGAGCCTTACTCAAACAATCTGCTCAATACACAGCACTGACTCACAGTGGTGGTAAGCTGAAGACAAATATAAATAATAATTAACATGTTCTTCAAGTTGATTCTAACTTACTGTATTGTGAAAATTCCCAGGGTTTCCTAGGAATTGACTATTCTGATGGGATTTAACATTCCCTTCTTCTGGTGTACTTTGTGGTAGGGTTGAGATTAGGTTTAGGCTGTCTCTTCTCCTGGAAGGAATGGTAGACAACTGAATTTATGATCCGAAGCCAAATATATTAAACACACCATTAGGTAAAGGTTGCCCTTGCTTGAAAGCCAGTCATATCTGGATCTTGGGGCAGTGCTCATCTCTGCTTACAGACAAACAGCCAGCACTTGCATCTGCAGACATTCCCATGGTCATGTGGCAGGCGTGAGTAGACACCGGAGGACACAGAAGGCTGTTATTTTTCCACCAAAGCAGTACCTATTTATACACTTCCAATTTCTTGCTTTCAAACTGCTAGGTTGGCAGGAGCTGGGACAGAGACAGAAGCTCATGCCATCATGCAGCATTCAGGTCTCTAACTGCTGCCCTTCCAGTCATCAAGTTCAGCTTCTTAACCACTAAGCCACCGCAGTCCCTAAAAACACACCATTACCACTCACACCCACACCCCAAAAAAGTCCTATGTGAGAAAACTATACTTTTGGGGGTTATGCGGTAGGGTGTCTTCAACTTGTTGAAGCCAAGGACAGCAGCCTGTTGTAATTAAGTCCTATTGGCAGTTGAACTCAAGGTAGGACTTTGCATGGTTGGGGTAGCCCCTATATATCAACTCTTGGACAGGACACACCTGCTCTAAAAACATTCCCATTGGTCAATCTACCTGATGAGTCAAAGGAAAAAGAAGAGGGGGAGAAAAGAAGACAGGGCAGTCATATTCCCTTGTATCACTTCTGACCACTTTGTAGTCTTTGCAACTAACATGTGCTTTCAGGAATAACGTACACAGCGAATATTGGAATGGAAAGGATAACACACTGGGACAGAATTAACTGAAGCGTGATTGCCCAGGTTGTCCTACCTGTCTGAAGCCCTAGAATAAACCAGCACAGTTTAAAGGGTTTTTTAAAATTCCTTCTCATGTATAATTAACCACTCGGCTGTCACATCACTGGTTTTTCTCAAGCATCCTTCCTCCTTCCATCCTTCTCTCCCCAATTCTGTTTGTAGCTTTCTTCTTCCTCAAGTATCAGTTCAAAATTGCAAACTGGAACATGAATCGAGATCTAACGCTTGCCACAAAGGTCCGAACAATGAGATGTTACGTAGTCCCAGTGTTTGTTTGTTTGTTTGTTTGTTTTATTCTATTTCTATCACCGCCCCTTCACCGAAGCATCTCTGGGCAGCTTACAATCAATCATGAAAAGCATTCAAGTATAAAAACATCCCAACAGCAATTAAAATGATAAAAACATTTAACATTTAAAAGCCATTAAAATGGTCTCCCAACGTTCACAAGAGGTTAAAACTAAAACCCAAATGGCCTTTCATATAAGCCAGCGGGGTGGGGTGGGGGGCTGCACCACCGGCAGCACCCCACACCTGCTGGGCCAGCCAAGTTTTAAGGCCTTTCCTAAAGGTCAATAGCGCTGCCTGGCGGCGTAGTTCGGTCGGCAGGAGGTTCCACAGGGCCAGAGCAGATGCCGAAAAGGCCCTCCTTCTAGTGCTAGAGAGGTGAGCCTCTATGCTCTATGGTATCAAAGCTTGTACGTTGACTAAAGCAGGGGTTCTCCGCCTATTGCCTGTGGGGCCTGATCCAGTCTGTAGTACCATTCCATATGGCTCATGTTGCCACCTCCACCACCACCGAAAGCTGAAGCAGAAGCATTTATGACAGCCGTGGATGCATTTTCCAGCACCATTTACAGTGGTGGGAGCCAGCAGTCCAGCCTGCTCAACTGTCTGGGGGAGCGTGGTCTGGTCCGCGGCTTTAAAAGGTGGAGAAGCCCTGGACTAAAGCATCTGAAAAGAGAATCGAAGCTTTTGAAATGTGGATCTACCAACAGCTGCTAAGGATATCATGGTTGCATGACCATGTGACAAATGGAGAAGTCTTGTACTGGATGGGTAAAGAACAAGAACTGTTTAAGACCATTAAGCAAAGCAAAATCCAAAACCTTGGCCACTTCATGAGGAACAACATAAAGTATAGAACACTCCAGCTCGTTGTGCAAGGAAAGATCCCTAAGGAGAGAGAGGAAGCCCTGGATGTAGATGGACTTTGTGGCTAAAGAGCCTGAGAGAGTGGTGTGGGATGTCCTCGGAAGAACTTGTCAGAGAAGTTAGGAATAGGACAAATATTGCCATGATGATAGCCATTATCCAGAATGGATAAGGTGCCTGAAGAAGAAGGGCAAAGATGGCATGAGAACATTTTGTGAGCACATGTCTTGAAAAATAAATGGAAAATCTGCAAAAAAGTGTAAGCTAGTGAAGAACTAGATGTCCTGTGGCGCATTACAGAATGTGTATGACCTCCATGCTTGGAAAAATCTCTCAGTGTGCATTTGTTTGCTTTGGACTACAACTCCCAGAATCCTCAGCCAGCCTGGACAGTGAATTTGCTGGTCCTTCAGTGGGCCACCGGACTTTCAGTTGCGTGGTTGATCAAGATATTTTGAAGGGAGGTTGGAAACACAGTTTCTGCTATCCATTCTCCTTTAACTTCATCACAGGCAGCAAGAGAAGAACAGAAGAGCAGGAGATAAACACAGCCATCTGCAAAACCAGGCATCTCTAATTAAGCAGCTAAATAAGTTAGACTGTGGCCCAGACCAGGGGAAAGAAATCTAGCCTCCGGGCCATAACAAAGTCAGTTGAGTGCTTTCTCATTATCAGCACATGGCCCAGTCTTGGAAGGATGCTGAGAGTCTTCAAAATTCAGTGCCAGCAACATATTGTGCTCCTTTAGGGCATCATCTCTTGAAATGTCCATGTTTCTCATGGAAGGAGAAAAACAAGCTCATCTTTGTGTAGGTGCTGGTTCTATAGCCACAAAAGGACCAATGGCTTTAGATGTAGCTTTTACCAGCATCATTCAGATGTGTCTAGAGTAATACGAGACCTGCTGGGCTCAAATCTCCACTTGTCTATGGAAACCTCACTGGGAGCTGGCAGTGGCAGTAACAAACATTCTTGAAGGTACACAAGAGCAAAATCAAAAAGAAGATGGAGGAAGGAGGTCTCTGAGCAAGGAACAACATTAAAGGAAAATGGCTGTGGGTCTCGGCTTCCCCTATGTCACTTGGAGGATGCTAAATAGGCTGAGGGTTGTAATCCCTCAATGCAAGAACCACAGGCTCAAGCTGGGACTGCCGGTGGACAACAATAGGCTGTGTGGATGTGGAGAGATACAGAATTCAGATCATTTTGCTGAGGATTACCAGAAACCTGTACCAATGAGGATTTAGTTATGGCCATTGACAATGCCAAGAAGGTGGCTTCATTTCAACAGTTCAAAGTTTCACCAGGACATGAAAGAAGGCATGGTAAAGCCACACCGTAAATGTCATAATTTCCTTGAATGCTCTGTTGGAGTCACAATAGGTGGGTTCCAAATTGATACCACATAACACACAGTCAGAGCAAAACTAACCAGAGATCCTGATTTATACTTGCGTTGCAGAGTTACAAATGCTTCAACTACTGACAGTTTTCTGCAGTTTCTTTCAATTTTTTTTTGCTACATTATATACATCAGGGATTCCCAACGTAAGACCTGTGGAATGGATCCGGCCCACAGCACCATTTCATGGCGGGGCTCCAAGGGCATTCAAGAAACAAAATGGCCATCCCCTTTGAAGCTGTTGGGACAAAATGGCCATCCCCATTGTGCATGCAGGGCAAAATGGCCTTCTGGCCCTCGAAGCTGACTGAGAGAGTGTGACCTGGGCCGCAGCTTGAAAGGGATGGGAACCACTTAAATACATCTTTTCTCTCTTTCACACATGCTGTGGCTTGAACCTGACACTTTCTCCATCCAAATCAAAGGGTTTCTCAGCTTGGGGGAGGGGGCTGTCACTTTGAGGTCTACAGTTCCCATATGCCCTCATCCAGAATGCTCCATAGTTTTAGGATACCAAGAATTGTTATCCACAAATGTTTCCTAACCTTTGTTTTGTTTTTAGGTTCCTGGACAAAAGATTTAGTCTTTCCATCTTCTAGAGCAATTGTTCCCAACTCTGGAGCACCAGAGGTTCCTGGACTACAGCTGCCAGAAATCTTGGCCAGCACAGCCAACAGAGAAGGATTCGGGGAGTTTTAGTCCAATAAAATCTTGGATGGAGCTCAATTGTGCATATCATTTTGGGTCTATGGAAACAGAATTAGCAACACAGGAACAACAATAATCAATACAAAACAACACTGATGGAAGAATGCAGCCAATGAGTGGTGACCATCCACAGAGGTGGGGAACAATGATTCACTCTACACCTGGGATGGCTAACCTTGACGCTCTAGATGTTCTTGAATGTCAATTCTCAGAAGCCCTGACCAACAGGAGTGCTGACTTGTGCTTCTGGTAATTGAAGTCCAAGAACATCTGGAGCACCAAGGCTGACCATCCCTGCCCTATCTCAGAAAAAACCGGAGTCCTTAAATTGATATTTAAAAAATTAGGGAGTCTCCATTTTGCAATCTCATATGTAACATAGATCTTGATTCCTGGTTGATGTAACTTGGGAAGCATTTCTCATTGTCCTCCCAAGCATTTTGGAACTCTTCAATGTCCAGCCTATCAAAGGGCCCTGTTAGACTCGTATCTTAGTGGTCTCATAAAGGATTCACCCTTGCTTCTGGACCAACATAAAGGGGATTTCACCAGCCATTTGCAGAACATCAACTGCTATCTTTATTAAAACTCCCTTTGACCTGCCCCTGAGAAGTTTAAATCGTTGAAAGATGGAATTAAATAGTCTGCTCTCTTTATTTCGGCATTAATAACGGACTTGGCTGGCATTTGTCTTCATTCCTTGGTCTCATTCAAGCTGCCACGTGATTTAAAGCTAAACAAAGTCACTGCCCAAATGTCAAGGAGGTTTGCCAAATCACAGGCTGGGTGTTGAGTGAGAAGAGCCTACAAAACGAATTAGCTAAAGCTCAGCAGAACTGGATATAGTCCAAGACAAAAGCCAGAACATATTGGTGACAGAAGGCCCTCTTCTTTTTCAGGATTTGCTGTTGCTTGTTTTGGAACATGGTTCTTCATTATGAACACCTCCTAGGTAGTTTTGTGGGTTAATCTAATTTCAAAAAATACATGCCAAAGAAAGGCAATGTGATCTTAGGAGGGGGTCAGCTTTGATGAAGACTGTGCAAATGTGGAAATTGAGGCTAGCTTGTGTTTCTTATAAATTCCTTCTTGAGCTTGGAAGGTTTGGAGTTCTTTCTTTCCCCTACCTTTATTTCGAATTATTGTTGTCTCTACCAATCATAATTTGCAATGGTTAGAAAATATTTCACCTCCTGGGCCTGAAATCACAGGAAGCAGCCAGCTGTCTTCAGGGACTACTTTTAAACCATTGTTTAAAGGTGAGATGAGTGCTGAATAGATGTAGGAAGGAACTCACTGGGCAAGGGACCACATTAAAGGAGGGTATGGCTGAAGAAACCAACCTCCCCTACGTCACTTGCAGGGCCCTGAATAGGCTGAGAATTAGAGTCCCTAAATGCAAGAACAACAGGCTCAAGTGGGGGTTGGTGGCAGACAACACGCGGTGTGAATGTGGAGAGATACAGAAGCCAGCTCATCTACTGGTCTGCCGATCACTGTCAGAAAGATGCACTGATGCGGACTTAAGTTTGGCCAACGACAAAGCCAAGAAAGTGGCTTCATTTTGGCAGCCCAGGGTTTGATCTGGGCATGAAAGAAGCAGAAATGGCGAATACATTGCCGAAGCCAAATTTTGGACAGATGCCTCTTACTTTTTACTGAGAGGACCAAAATCCCCTAGCAGGGAGCTGGAGGAAGCACTGAGACAACTAGTAACCTGTCAATGCTCTTGAGAATAAAAACAGAACAGTAATTATAATGTTGAGAAAATAGCTCTGCACCGCAGGGGTGAGGACAAATGACTCTCTGCATAGCTGCTGAAGTGCGTTGAATTTTGAAGAAATCATTTCCAAAACATTATAAGTTCTAGCCATGTATTAGCTATTGTTTTTCAGTTGATTCAAAGAGCCATATTAATATCGCTCCCCAGGAGCATGAAATAGCTAACAGAACTGACATCCGGCTGCCCAAATTGTTTGTTATGGAAAGAAGTTATCTTGTGAATGTTACTTACATGCAAAAATATTCATTCAGTCTTCAAAAAAGAAGTTGCTACAAAACCAGATTGTTCATGTTCAGCCATCTATCTCAAGATCAAGATGGCTGCAGTGTAGATCACGTAAATATGGGGAATGGAAGTGCACGTTGCAGTGAAGTGCTGGAGAATGTATTCTGGCTATCTATGCCCACTCTCCAGACACTCTGATCCACTCCTCTTTAATTACTCTTATTTTCTCAGCCCAATATTTTAGTGCCGTATGTTAGGATTTGTGGTTGAAACACTTGAGATTGATGCCTGGAAGGTTGGCAGGTCAGCAGCTTGAGACCCGAGTGCTGCATGATGGAGTGAGTTCCTGTCTCTGTCCCAGCTGCTGCTAACCTAGCAGTTCAAAAGCAAGAAATTGCAAGTAGAGAAATAGGTACCACTTTGGCAGGAAAGGTAAGAGCATTCTGTGCACTCCAGCATCTACTCATACTTGCCACAAGATTATGGGAACATCTGCAGATGTGGATAGTGCTGGGTTTTTGGCTGTAAATAGAGATGAGCGCCGCATAGTTAAAGCAATGTTCTTCCCAGTACTGATGCATGGCTGTGAGAGCTGGACCATAAGGAAGGCTGGGCATAGAAGAATAGACATCTTTGAACTGTGGGGCTGGAGAAGACCTTTGAGAGTCCCCTGGACTGCAAGGAGATCAAATCAGTCAATCCAAAAGGAAATCAACCCTGACTGCTCCTTGGAAGGACAAATACTGAAGCTGAAGCTCAGATACTTTGGCCACCAAATGAGAAGACGCGCTGGCGAAGGCCCTGGTGCTGGGAAAGATTGAAGGCAAAAGAAGGGCAGAAGAGGATGAGATGGCTAGAAGGCATCGTTGATTTAGTGGGCATAGATCTTGATGGACTACAGAGGATGGCAGATGACAGAGGAGCTTGGCACGCTGTGGTCACCAATGGTCAGATTTGACTGTGCGACTGAACAACAGCAAAGATTGTTGCTCATGACTGGCTTTCTAGCGAGACCTTTACCTTTTATCATATAAGATTGAATCTATACTCCCTTCCATCACTTCCCAATTTTGCTCCTTCGTCTATCAGCTTTATGGCTTTCAATGAATCTTTACATTGCAATGATTTTAAAGAACATGGTTCATACATGCCTCATATACACTAAATTAGAGTATAAATAAAGTAACAAGGACATGGCTTCTTCAAACTAGCAAGTCATATGCCTCTTTGTGCTTCCTCTAATGAATACCTAAATCTCAGCTTGGCATTCTCCTATGGCGCTTTGCGGCAGGGCATGGAAAAATCAGAAAAGGGCCTGCTGATTTTGTTCCAAGAAAGCCAAGGACAAAATTACCCACTCCACCAGCCAGGTTAAACATAACTATATGACCCATTCTCGGGGAAAAACAAGCCCACTCATCATGATGAATTTCTTGACTGAGTTACTTGGCCTTCCAGGCATTTCTGAATGACAACTCCCATGATCCTTCACCACCAGAAAGGCTGTTGGGAGATCATCGTGACCAGTGTTTCCCAAACTTTGGTTTTTGGACTTCAGTTCCCAGACGCCTAAGTGAATTCACCAAAGCACTGATCAGCCAATGTACTGACTGAGGCTTCTGGGCCCCATGGTGGGAACCACTGATCTAGAGTATCACTGGTGCTCACTTTGGTCCAGGCGGACACTTTGTTTGCATATCAAGACTCTTCTCTTAGTTCCCTATTGTTAGAAGTGACTAGATAAAACTGACACTTGGGATGAGGCATTGTCTTTGCATAGGGAAGGGGTGGGGAGAGAGAAAGCCTTCTTTCACGCCTCTCTCTAGTCCCTGTAAAGGAAGAGACATCTTAGAATCATTGAGTTGGCAGGGGGCTTTTAGATCACTGAGTCCAACCCCCTCCTCAATGCAGGAATCTGAATCAAAGCAGATCTGACAAATCGTTGTCCAATTCTCTTTTGAATCCTTCCAGGGATGGAGTTCCCACCACCATCTCAGGGCAGTAGGTTCAACTGCCGTACTGCTCTAACAGTTAAGGAGGTTTTCCCATAATATTCAGCCTATATCTAGCTTTCTGTATCTAGCTTTCCTCTTTATGACCCTCTTGCCTTTGATCTCCAGAGATTAAAGGGGCAGCAAAGGATTCTGATTAGTTTGCTAGAACAGGGACCCCCTGCAGCCTTTCCCATCAACCAGGGGCGTAGCTACCGCTGTATCTGTCGTATCAATTATACGGGGGGCCCGGGCCACGGGGGGCCCCAACGTGCATAAGCAAAAATTAATAAAAACTTCCCAAATTTTAATTATGATGAATAAATATTTCTTTTAATTTTATGCAATTTTTTTCTTTTGTGAGAAATCTTTACCCTTCCTAAGGACCCCCAAACAAATTTTTATACGGGGCCCCACCAAGGCACGCTACGCTTCTGCCATCAACCCAAGCTTTCCTGTTTTCCTCAAAGAAAGCGTGGGCTCGATTGCTTTACCAAAGGGGACGTGTACTCGGACAATCCTTTGGAGTCACAAAGGGTTGAGAGAACAAGTTTATTGTTGCTTCAGGGCACTTAATAACGGACTAGGAAGAATCTAGACCTGCCCATTTAAACTTTCAGGTTTTCTTCCAATTTCAGCTCATCAAGTCAAAGGCAGGGGTCCATCCAGTGGTGGGCAGCAAAAATGTTTGCTACTACACTGTGGGTGTAGCCTATGTCATGGGCGATCTAGTCATGCCTGCCCTATGGTCATGTATACATCTGCAAACACAGGCAGCATTGGCTCTTTGGCTGTAGATGGAGATGAGGACTGCACCCTAGAGTCGGATATGACTGGCTTTTGAGCAAGGGAGACCTTGAACCACTTGCAGGGACAAAACCTAATGGGGCAGAGCAGGGAGGTGGGCATGGCCACCCAATTTCACTACCCCCTCTGCCCGAAGGCCACCCAATTTTGCCACCCACCCTCTGCCCAGAGGCCACACAATTTTGCTAACCCCCCTCCCGGTGGTGGTGGTTGCGAACCTGTTCCTGCCCACCACTGGATCCATCCCTTCCTGTTTATAGCCAGATTACTTCGGCTTTGATTTCCTTCCTTTGACATGTGACTCACGTACTGTAATTGTTTTCCATCTCTGCCTGGAGCATTGCCCGTCTGCAATTACCATATTTGCTATCTCCTAGACTTAGCATCGTTCTTTGTGATTTATTTCACCACTGCTGGTACATGAAGAACCCAGGGGGGGGGGGGGGACAATAACCGAAGGGCATGGATCCAGTGGTGGACTTCAAAAAACTAAGGGGACGGCCCAAAATGAGATGGCTAGATGGTATTGTGGATACAATGGGCACAGAGCTGAGCGAGTTGAGGGGGATGGTGGAGGACAGGAGTGCCTGGCGGACAGTGGTCCATGGGGTCGCAGAGGGTCGGAATCGACTGTGCGACTGAACAACAACAAAATGGGCATGGTATGGTGGGCATGGCCAGGGGGAACGCCCTGCATTGCGCCTGAATTAGGACTACTTTATTTCAAAAATTGGATGGGCAGAGGGGCCAGCCAAGATTTCTGCTACCGTTCCTGGCAAACTGGTGCGAACCTGCTGATTTCCAGCACTGCATGGATCTCCGGGCGAGCATAAAATGGCTGAGGGGGGGGGGGGTAGGAAATACAACTATGATTATTTTAATCCAACAAGCGAAGGCACAGGAATGACTGTGGATTGAGAGAAGATTATATTCTATCTTCTGTTTGGGAACAGATTTCTGACAATCCCTTTTCTTTATTTTACACTTACAATTCTTCACACTGCCCCTCTCTGTTCTTGGGGGGGAAATCCCAGCACATACAAACACACTCACACACATAACTCTCTTTCCCCACATACACGCACGGCAAAAGGTAGCCGGAAAAGAGATGGACCAGTGACGAAGGAAGGATGAATCAACCAGTTTCTGCTCTCTGTGTGACTACCCGTTCTGTCTCATTTCCTGTGCCAATTGACTTGGGAGGAGAAAACATGAATGAATGCATGAGTATTTTCAAACACATCTTTTCTCAAAATACATTTTCTTTTCAAACAATCAAAAAATATTGTGACATATTTTTGAACAGAGAGCTACCAAAGAACGTAAGCACAATGTGAATGATGATTGATACTTAGTTAGACATCAGGCATTTCTTGCTCCAGATAAGGTGACAGCCTTTGTTGAAACAACTTGAGCATTAGTTTACTTGCTTGGGAAATTGGAGCGATACAGTCCAGTCCAGTATAGTACAGTACAGTACTGTAATTACTATACTCCTAGGCATCTCTTTATTGGGGACAGGAAGGTATATTGCTGATATTATTTTCTGCTTCTCCAACACCCTCAAACCCCAACCCACCCTCACCATGTTAAGGTATAAAAATGTAAATAAATAAATAAATAAATAAATAAATAAATAAATAAATGCTCCATTAAGTTAATGGATCTTCTCTCACTGGGACTAAATTCTAGCCTGGATGTGAAGAACCTTTGGACTTTGCAAAAAGCAATTTACAAGGACATAGAAAGAGTATCCCTGATCTGTTCCAAAGAAAACAATGTAAGACCTTGTGGCATCTTAAATGCTAAGACATTTTATTTGGCCAAAGGTTTTGTGGAGAGAAAGAGAAAGGACTTTTTTTTTGCTGGGGGATGCTCAGGGGATGCCTGAATGAGACTCCTTTCATGTCCCCAAGATCTTTCTCCCACCAAAGTGGTCCCTATTTATCTACTTGCAATTTCTTGCTTTCGAGCTGCTAGGTTGGCAGGAGCTGGGATGGAGACAGGTGCTCCTTCTGTCATGTAGTGCTCAGGTCTTGAACTGCCAACTTGCCAACCTTCCAGCTAGCAAGGTGAGCTTCTTAACCACTGAGCCACCGAAGCCGCTTGTGGATAGATAAATCAGTGGTTTAGATGTCTAGCTGTGTAGCCAGACATTGGGAGTTTGATTCCTTAACATACCTACAGATAGAAGAGCCAACCTATGCACCCATAGACTAGCTACACAGCCACAAGATCTCACCAGAAGAAAGGGGGTGGAAAGCTATTTATATGTATTATCTACCTAGAAAACCCTGGAAATGGTCACCATAAGCCAGGATCAATTTGATGGCGTGCAATTATTGTTATTATTATTGTAAGCTTTATGAACTCCAGTTTCACAGCCAAAACACACAATTTATTATATCTTATTAACTGCTAGACTGAAATGAAAAAAGATGTGAAATAGCAGCAGGGCAGGAGCAACTTCCATGAGAGATGAAGGTCCTCGGCGTAACTGAAGACCCCGGGCTTCCCCACAATCAAATCTCTGTTTACTTGAGTAAAAACCTCATTGAACTCAAAGTGATTTACTTCTGAGTAGACATAGTTATTGGTTATTACTTTATTGTTCTGAATGAGAGGACCTATGACATGTAATACAGTAATACCACGGATAACGCTAAAATCGCATAACGTTAAGTAATCTGGGGAGGAGAATTGGATCGAATAACGTTAAGGTCCTATAGGATGGATCGGATAACAACCGCTAAAGCCTGTGCGGTTACAGTGTATCTCTATGGAGCTTTAACGTTATCCGATCCATCCCATAGGATTTTAACATGGATCGGATAACACTAAAAATCGGATAACACCAAGACTTGTGGAACCAAGTCTTAGCGTTATCCGAGGTATTACTGTAGTTATGTACCAGTAAGTCAGTTCTGACTTCTGGCAAATCTTTTGAGGGTCTTCTAGGTAGAGATCATTCAGAAGTGGTTTCTCATTCCCTTCTTCTTGGAGTTCCCTGGGACTGTGCAGCTTGCCCAAGGGTACCGAGGCTGATGCTTCTCCTGAGAGAATTGAACCCCCAACCATTGGTTCTATAACCAAATAACTAACCCACTGAACTATCTAGTCATCGTGAACAATCCGAGCACAAAATAAAACATGGGTAATTACCGCAAGGCAACTGTTTAGGAAGTCCGGGGATGGCGGCTAAGTCTTGCCGCTGTAGCAGCAAAGTGGTACCTATTTATCTGCTTGTAATTTCTTGCTTTCTAACTGCTAGGTTGGCAGAAGCTAGGGCAGACAACAGGTATTTACTCTATCGTGCAGCACTAAGATTTCAAACTGCTGACCTGCCAGCCTTCCTGTTATCAAGCTGAGCATCTTAACCCCTAAGCCACATGGTTCCCAACTGGGGAAACCTGCTTCCTTCAAAGGCTGGACATGATAAAGAACTACAGTAATACCTCAGATAGCACTAAGACTTGGTTCCACAAGTCTTGGTGTTATCCGATTTTTAGTGTTATCCGATGCATGTTAAAATCCTATGGGATGGATCGGATAACGTTAAAGCTCCATAGAGATACATTGTAACCGCACAGGCTTTAGCGGTTGTTATCCGATCCATCCCATAGGACCTTAACGTTATTCGATCCAATTCTCCTCCCCAGATTACTTAACGTTATGCGATTTTAGCATTATCCTGTTTTACTGTACCTAGAAACAACACTCAGCCATAAAACCTTCACTCCTGCAAAGAAAGTTTCAACAGCTGTTATTAAAACAAAGACCAAAAAAAAAAAAAAAGGAAATGACAATCATGGACCATCCGAGGCCTTCAAGAATAAAAACAAGATTTAAATAAAAGTGTCCAAGAGACCTTTTTTCTGCCTGGCCACCTGGAGTGAAACTGATGAATAAGCTCTTATGACTCAGCAGATGTTGCCTGTGATTTTATGCAGGGTTCAAGTGGAAAAGCTCAAAATGATTCAAAGAGGATCTGTACATTTTAAGCTGAAGTCCCTTTTCATAGGTGACCTTTATTCTGCCCATTAGAGATCTTAATTTACCAATTTGAACCTTCATGAATACTAAATCCTTCCTTTTCATACTATGCTATGGATATTCATCTTGGGCTAGACCTCCTCGCTAATTTTAAATGAAAGGATCTGATTAAAGTTGATGGGCTACTGTGGTCTTTCTTTATGACCAGCTTCATAATTCAGATTGTGTTGATTATGTTTGTAAACTGTCCTCTTTGGATATGGCAAATGGTGACCATCATTAAGGGACAGCAATACTTCACTGAAAGAGCCTCCAGAAGAGATTGTGGTATTATCAGGCACCCCCTGGTAATTGTAACCTTGTGCTGCTGGCTAATCTTTCTCACACTAGGTCGAACGGAGGAACTATTTATTTATTTATTTATTTATTTATTTATTTTTATTTAGATTTATTATCCAGCCCCAATCAGGCGAACCTGACTCTAAGGCAGCTTACAGAAAGGGGGAGAGACTATACACAATGCAAAACAATTAAACAACCCCCCTCCCCTACAAATTCATACATTAAAACCCTAAGGTTCAAAATCACTCAAAAATCAATTTAAAAAGAATTAAACTATGAATTTACAAAAATCTAAAATATTTAAAAAGTGAATGAACTCACTAAAAGGTGGCTTCATTTTGATAGTTTCATGTCTGGCCTAGACACAGGAGGAGAAGGAGGAGAAAAAGAATGAAGGAGTGGGAGAAGAAAGAAGAAGGAGAAGAAAGAAGACAGAGATGGAGATGGAGGAGGAGGAGAAGATGATGAAGCAGCAGCAGCAGCTATACTTAAGGCCACACCGGTTTAGTGGTTAAGATGCTGACCTTCACAACCAGAAGGTCAGCAGTTCAAGACCCATAGTCTGTCTCAGGTCCTGCCAACCTAACAGTTTAAATGCAAAGAAATTGCAAGTAGATAAATAGGTACCACTTCAGCGGGAAAGGTTAACAGCGTTCCATGCACTCTGGCACCTAGTCATGCCTGCCACATGACCATGGAAATGTCTGCAGACACAGGCAATGGTTGTAAACAGAGGTTGGCGTCTTAACCACTTGAGCTACTGCAGCCCCTCTGTACTTGTTAGCTCTTAAAAAATCTCCCAATTCTAGAACTCCTTGTAGTTCCCCATGGAGCATAGCAGGTCCCACCCGCTCTCTCCTTTTCTAATGGCTGCAGAGAAGAACACATTGAGGGTCAAGTATATGTGCTGAAACTCCTCTGAGGATTCGGATTTCTTTGAGGATTTGGATTTCGTGGATAAAGCTGTCATAATTCTGTTTTGGGAATTGTTGTTGTTCAGTCGCACAGTCGATTCCGACCCTTTGCGATGACCCCATGGACCACTGTCCACCAGGCACTTCTGTCCTCCACCATCCTCCTCAACTCGCTCAGCTCTGTGCCCATTGCCTCCACAATACCATCTAGCCATCTCATTTTTGGCTGCTCCCTTTTTCTTTTGCCCTCCACCTTTCCCAACATCAAGGCTTTCTCATGCGAATCCTCTCTTCTCATTTGATGTCCAAAGTACTTTAGCTTCATCTTTACTATTTGACCTTCTAAGGAGCAGTCAGGGATGATTTCTTCTAAGATTGACCTATTTGTTCCCCTCCCTGTCCAGGGGACTCTCAAAACTCTCCTCCAACACCACATCTCAAAGGCATCTATTCTTCTGCGCTCAGCCTTCCTAATGGTCCAGCCCTCACAACCCTACATTGCCACCGGGAATACCATTGCTTTAATACCTAGTGAATTATAGTGTTTGTTGTGGTACACAGAGAGCACCTCCTTGAAGATTGTGTTGATTTTGAACCACAATCGGGCACAACCTGGGCAATGGCAACCTTGTGTCACTAGCTAATCTTTCTCACGCTAAATCAGGCCAAAGGAACTGCAGGATGAATCCATCGAAAGGTGGCTTCGTTTTGGCAGCTTCACGTCTGACCTTGACGTGAAAGTAGAAGTGGTGGTTTGCTGTGGATATTTGTGTCCCAAAATCTTATGCTTCGTTGTTGTTTGTTGTGAATAGCTCGCTGCTCCTGAACACCAAATCAGGGAACACAGTCTTCTCAATAAGATTTTATTTTTACTCCCGTCACTAAAACTGGCACCAGATGCCTCCCAGCCCTTTCACGGTAACAACAAAGCTACAGTTGACGTGAGTTTCATGGAAATGTTTAACAATTAAGCTAAGCTAATCAACAACAGCAGTGTTGCTCTTCCTTGTTGAAATAAAATCAACAGGTAACTTGGTATTTTCAATGTGTTACTTCCGATGTCTAATGGACCTTTTCTAGTGTGAAACTGCACTCTCTTAGAGAGAGAGAGAAGTACATTAGAGAGAGAGAGAAGTATAACCACTGTCACCAGCTACAACTCATATCTGAGAATATTTTTCCCCCTGAAGCAGAAAAAGTACTGCTGGCATGAATTTGTTTATGGTGGATCCCAGGTCGCCATGGGGTGACGCACATGCTATGATCACGGAGCCATCTCACATTAAGTGAGACATGCAAGATTTGACACCGGGACTGCAATGGACTGCCACAACCTTGAGGATGTTACCAAGGTGCACCTTCACAGCATAGGCCATCTGGCGTAGCCTCGTCCACCTCCATGACCATTGGGAATCAGAGTGCCCCCTCCGTTCATTTTGCCATTGGGCCCAATGTGATGGTTTCCAGTGGCATTTCCTCCACTTAGGCGACGATCACCCCACCTAAAGGAACTCATCCGCTCCAAGCTGTTGACCCCTTTAGGGAGTCAGGTTATTTAACCGCCGCCTGACGCTTGCTAGCTGTACGGTCCACTCCATGACTGTAGCAAGATATCCAGCCAGACATGTGAGAGAAGTATAAAGAGAGAGAAAATATATGCAGCCTGTGCCAACTCTTGTTGGAATTTCGTTTCGAGCTTTCAACATCAATGCTTATAAACACCTCCCTGCCTTCTGACTCCAAAGACCTTTTACAAAACACATGTCTTCTGTTTTTAGCTGAACCTCGGCTCTGTGGTCTGCTGGGGCACTTGTAGGTGTCACCAGAGCCCGAGCACGCTTCAGCAACAATCACTTAGCACAAAGTCACACAAATACCCGGGTGCTAAATAAAGCTTCCTGCTCAAACAGCGTCAAGGAGATTCTCCAGGCATGCATATGAACATTGCAGAAAATGAAGGGACAGGATACGGGAAAGCAAAACAAGGATGGTTAGAATTTCTGGTCGTCTGAATTAGGCAAACAATGCAGATCCACATGTAGAGATGTGTCTTGTTTGGTCGTCAAATCACATTCAACTCCTGAAGGCCCTAGTAGGGTTTTCAAGATGTGTGAGATATTTGAGGAGGGGTTTTGTCAATGCCAAAGGGACTGCGGCGGCTTAAGGGTTAAGATGCTGAGCTTGATGGCTGGAAGGTCGGCAGGTCAGCAGTTTGAGGCCCGAATACTGTGCAACAGAGTGAGCTCCTGCTCCGTGCCCCAGCTCCTGCCAACCTACCAGTTCAAAAGCAAGATTTTGCAAGTAGATACATGGGTGCTGCTTTGGCAGGAAAGGTAACAGCATTCTGTGCACTCTAGTGCAGTGCTTCCCAAATGCTGGTGTTTGGACTTCAGTTCCCAGAAGCCTAAGCCAGTATATTGACTGATCAGTGCTTTGGGGAATTGACTTAACCTTTTGGGAATTGAAGCCCAAACAACAGGATTTGGGAAACACTGCTCTAGTGTCTAGTCATGCCTGCCACATGACCATGGAAATGTCTGCGGGTGCAGACGGCGCTGGCTCTTTGGTTGTAAATGGAGATGAGCACCGCCTCCTAGAATTGGACGCGAATGGCTTTCAAGCAACAGAGACCTTCCCCTTTAATTACGGCTAGATTTCCCTACAAAATTCCACCCTGCATCCATTGATTTGCAGCTGGGTTTATTTTCAGCCGAAGAGAACAAGGATCTCAAATTGCAGTCCCTGATTTCAACCCAAGCAAGCCACAAAGGCTGCATGCCTGACGTCATATTATGAACCTTCTTTCTTCAGGCAACGCCAACAGAAAGGAACAGAGGCTTTTGCTGACAGACTGCAAAACCTCACCATGTTATTCTACAAGCAATCCAATCATTCCAAAATAGGGGGAAAGAAATGAAAACAGTGTAAAATGATTGCAACGTTTCTATTAAGTCCCAGTGGGCGAATGGGGCGGGGTAGTAAGTTATACATTCAAGCTCCATCTGGCTTTAATCTGTTTGCAAATCACCCATTAGATGGTTTTATTGCAGACTGTGTCACCCTGCAGGAGAGCTCAAACTTTGGGCCATGGACAGTTGTAATCAGACGAGACGTCGATCGCGTCATTAGTCCTTCTAAACACCAGAGACCAATGGCTGTGCGTCAGCACATTCAACTCACCACCATTTGGAGAATAAAATAACATCTATAAATGTTTGTTTGTTTGTTTGTATAAAACATTGATAGCCAGCCTTATACCACAGGATCTCAAGACAGGTTAGGATGCCCGTGCTCGAAAGCCAGACGCATCTGATTCCAGGGTTCAGTGCTCTTCTCTGTTTATAGCCAAAGAACCAGCATTGTCTGCATTTCTGTGGACGTTTCCGTGAACATGTGGCAGGCATGACTAGACACAGGAGTGCATGGGATACTGACAGTGATGGGATGTAACAGGTTCTCACCAGTTCTCCAGAACCGGTAGTAACTTTTCCCAGTGTCCCAGAGAACCTGTAGCAGCTTTTTTGGGGGAACCACCTTCGGGGCTTACCTTTTCACTGGTTCCCCCAGTGCGCATGCATGCCAAGCACTTGGTGTGCATGCACGCCTAGTGCTTGGCACATATGCATGGCCTCCTTGCTGTCCTCCCAAATGGGGAGGAGGAAGAGAAGCTGCTAGCCTGAAGCTCCCTATTTTTATCATTTTGTATTTTTTTTTCTTTGGCCCCACCCATGACATGACATCATGATGTTAGCTCTGCCCACACTGTTATGACATCACGGTGGGGTAGTAAAATTTTTGACATCCCACCACTGGATACTGTTTACCCTCCCACCGAAGTAGTCCCTATTTATCTACTTGAAATTTCTTGCTTTTAAAAAATTTTTATTTATAAATATCAAAGACAACAGTGCAAAATACAACAAAGAAGACTAACATCAAAATTTAAACTAACATCCTCACCCGTGCTGTACAATGGAATTTGTAATTCTAGTTTCCATCTATTTCTTCAATTTCTCCAAAATTTCCTAGTTTCAGGATCCGGTTTTATATCTTCCTCATTCAATAATGCACAATCAATGAAGGTACTCCAAATTTCCCAAAAGTTCCTTTTACATGTACACCCTTTCTTTATATTTAATTCCATAGTTGATTTCTCGTTTAATGCTAGTTGCTGTATCTCTTTATACCATCTAGCTTTATCAATCACCGTTTGATCCTTCCAGTGTCTTGCTATCAATTGTCTAGCTACTATCAATAACGTAAGCAACAACTCTTTTGTTACCATCGATTGTTAGTTCTTCAGTTTCACCTAATAAAGCAATTTTTTTGTGTCAGTTCGATAGACATCTTTAAAATACTTCCCAATTCTGCTTCTATTTTTTTTTTAAAAATGAAATTTCTTGCTTTCGAACTGCTCCGTTGGCAGGAGCTGAGACAGACTACAGGAGCTCACTCCATCGTGTAGCATTTGGGTCTTGAACTGTTGACATGCCAACCTTCCAGTCAGCAACTTCAGCATCTTAACCACTAAACCACAGTGGCCCTTAAAAATAATAATAAGTACACACCACCATATATCCATGTTACAATGACCTTCCCTGTGTATTTTTAACTAGAAAGGAAACACACACACACCAATTGGATTTTCTAATTGAGGATATAGTGACTAATATTATATTACACCTATTTTTTCCCTCTCCAAAACACCAAGAAATTCAGGAGCAGCCAAAATACAAATGGTTTATCTAATTATATTTTGTAAGACTGTGAGCTTGAATTGCTCAATGGGTGAAAAGACCCAGGTGAAATGGTGTTTGTTCTCATACAAATAGCAATCACTAGGGTGAAACAGGGCTTCTATTCTTCAGTGGCTATAATTTAATATTCTGTACACATTTGTTTATACAGGGATGTAGATGTTTTGATAAGGAATATTTTCTGTTCAAGTGGAGCTATCAGTTATATTTAGCCATGTATTTGTATTGATCTACGCATGTCATGACGTTAAAACAAGACCTTACCCTGTTCCTATATATACCGTAGATTTATAGGATAGTAGCGGGGGGGGGGGGTGACAAAGAAGGATCAAAGCCTTTTGGGAACTAATATGCATAAGAAATCAACTCCCCATCAGGGAAATTGCATGGTTATTTTAAGTCCTACTCATTTGATTTATTAATCTTTATTGCCATCAATTTGAATAGATAATTGAACATGTTGCTAATTTAAATTCCCAATCAGGATTTTTTTTTTTAAAAAAACCATGCCCACAGAGTTACAGACAACTAGGGGTGTGAAAAATACACTCTAATTTCCACCTTTTTGGAAAAGGAAAAGGAGTAAGACAAGGCTGCATTTTGTCACCCTGCTTATTCAACTTATACACAGAGCACATAATGCGCAATGCAGGGATGGAGGAATCACAAACTGGGATCAAAATTGCTGGGAGAAACATTAACAATCTGAGATATGCAGATGATACCACCCTAATGGCAGAAAGTGAGGAGGACCTAAAGAAGCTCCTGATTAGGTTAAAAGAAGAGAGTGAAAAAGCTGGCTTGAGACTCAATATCAAGAAAACCAAGATCATGGCAACAGGCCCTCTCAGTCCCTGGAAAACAGATGGGGAAGAAGTAGAAGCAGTGACAGATTTTACTTTCTTAGGATCAAAGCTCACTGCAGATGGAGATTGCAGCCTTGAAATAAAAAGGCGACTGATTCTTGGGAGACAAGCGATGAGAAACCTGGGGAGCATAGTGAAAAGCAGAGACATCAAATTGCAAACAAAAATTTGTCTAGTAAAAGCAATGGTATTCCTGGTAGCAATGTATGGTTGTGAGAGCTGGACCATTAGGAAAGCTGAGCTCAGAAGAATAGATGCCTTTGAGATGTGGTGTTGGAGGAGAGTTTTGAGAGTCCTCTGGACAGCGAGGAGAACAAATAGGTCAATCTTAGAAGAAATCAACCCTGACTGCTCCTTAGAAGGCCAAATTGTAAAGATGAAGCTAAAGTACTTTGGACATCAAATGAGAAAAGAGGACTCACTTGAGAAAGCCTTGATGCTGGGAAGGGTGGAGGGCAAAAGAAGAAGGGGGCGGCCAAAGATGAGATGGCTGGATGGTATTGTAGGCACAATGGGCACAAAGCTGAGCAAGTTGAGGAGGATGGTGGAGGACAGAAGTGCCTGGCAGACAGTGGTCCATGGGGTCACAAAGGGTCAGAATCGACTGTGTGACTGAACAACAACAAATTGCATCAAGCTGCCTTCATCAGATGGGACACACCGATGAAAAGATTTTCATGCACTATGGCATTGTTACCTCGTTCTCTCCCACACACATACACACAAATCAACACACACACATTAACACACCTCTCCCCCCCCATGGTGTTCATAACTAGGCGAAATATGTCCATGCAAAACTAATGTTTCTTTTCCTTTGAAAAGTAAAGCCACCATAGAAACCAGCATGCTGAGGATGGGTACAAATAACCCATCCAAAGCTTCTGACACTGAAATGGATGATGAAACAAACAAACAAAAACAGCAGCTATCATTCTTTCCCCCCTGTAATGCCTCTACCTGTCAAGGGCCACCAAAATTTCAATAATAATAGGCAATGTGTTATTGGTTACCTCCTCGTTAATTTCTGAACCTGATGGTGGAGGCTGCCTTAACTTGCCTAATAATAGAGTTGACTCTGGATTTGTATCTCTGTCCCTAGACAGTGCCTTCTTCAAAGCCAGGGACTTAGACAACTCTTTAAACATTCCCCGAACCAGTTGGTTTTGTGTTTCTCAGAGTTGTAACCCCAAAAGTACTTTTTCTAACTATTCCCTCAAAGTGCTGCTAGCCTTCTAGTCAACACCAAGATTTTCCTTTTTATTTTTAATCCCTTTCTTTACACAAAAATCTGTCCCTCACACGTTGTCAAGTTAAAAGTGTTATTACTTTTCCAAGCTGGTCCCTCTTTTTCAGAGGACTATCTCCTATTTGAAGAGTTGCTCAAGGACAATCCTGTTTTCAAAAGTGTCCTCTATACCAGGGCTTTTCATACTTGGCTCTCCAGGTGTTCTTGGACTTCAATTTCCAGAAGCCCAAGTCAGCACACTTGCTGATTGGGGCTTCTGGGAACTGAAGTCCAATAACATCTGGAGAAACAAGTTTGAGAAACCCTGCTCTATACCAACAACTCTCCAGGTGAAGTCCAGTTTAATGGCAAAGAATCATTAAGAGGAAGATACCATGAGCTCCAATTTTGTCATTTATCAGTGATGGTTTCCCTGGATTTTGGTGTTGAGCAAGGGGCTGTCCCACCAAACTGTGATGGACATCTCCTTCAAGGGAATTTTCTATCAAATCTCCTAACTTTGTCTATCCTGGTACTCCTGGACATCTCAGCAGCTTTTGATATCTTTGATCATGGTATCTTGCTGGGGCGATTGTCAGAGTTGGGGGTATGAAGCCCTGTTCTACAGTGGTTTCGTTCCTTCCTTGAGGATCATTCCCAGAGAGTCCAGCTTGGAGAATGCTTGTCAATGCCATGGACACTCCAATAGGGTGTTCCTCGGGGGTCAACCATTTCCCCAATGCTATTTAATATCTATGTGAAGCTGCTGGGTGGGGTCATCTGGAGATTCGGAGTACAGTGTCACCGATATGCAGATGACACACAACTCTATCTCTCCTTTACGTCATCTGCAGTGGATACGGTCCAGTGTCTGGATGATTGCTTGGCCACAGTGCTGGAATGGACCAAAGCTAACAAGTTGAGACTGAACCCAGGTAAGATGGAGGTGTTGGTGTTGGAGGGTCCATCTGCCCAACTAGGAGCCTTGACCCCAACACTAGATGGGATGGTCTTTTCTGCTAAGGACCAAGTACACAATTTGGGGGGTCATGTTAGATCACCATCTGACCCTCGAAGCACAAATTGCAGCAGTGTGTAAAACTGTGATGGACAACACCTTCAAGGGAATTTCCCATCAATCTCCCAACTTTTTGCCAACTGAGACCAAGTAGGTTTGCTGTGAACCATCTGCAGGAAACTGAGACTTGCGTATTCATTTACACTACCACTAATACTGCTACAACTTTTCAAAGAGATATTTCTGGTGTGTAATTTGAGCTGATGTTGAAGAAATGCGATGGCTTTGGTTCTCCTTACATTAGTGTTCCCTAAACTATGCCCCACAAAACACTGATGTTCCATAGAAGGTCAATAAGTGTTCCGTAAAATATGCATGAAATTCTGTTAAATTAGTAGCCTTGTCTGATTTTAAATACCGTACTAAGTTGTTTTTTAATTGTAAATGTTTACTTTGTTTTTTAAAGTCTCATACTTATTTACACTGCTAGTTATTAAACTGAAAAACCCAAATGTATCTTTCTATTGCAAAAAACAAAGTGTTCCATTAAACATTTAGAATTTGTAAAGTGTTTCGTGATAGAATAAATTTGAGAAATGCTGGCTTACATCTTTTCTAATTGTGCTTTCATGTTTTTTCCCCATTGTACGATTTTCTTTTAAACCTGCATCTTATTATGAGGAGGAGATTCTTGTGAGCCCCCGGGACCGCAAGGAGATCAAATCAGTCCATCAGTGTTTCCCAAATTCTGGTTCTTGGACTTCTATTCCCAGAAGGCTAAATCAGTCCACTGACTGATCAGTGCTTTGGGGAATTGACTTAGGCTCCTGGGAATTGAAGTCCAAGAATAAGAATTTGGGAAACACTAAGGAAATCACTCCTGACTGCTCCTTGGAAGGACAAATACTGAAGATGAAGCTCAAGTACTTTGTCCAACAAATGAGAAGAGAGGACTCACTGGAGAAGGCCTTGATGCTGGGGGAAATCAAAGGCAAAAGGAGAAGGGGGCGGCAGAGGATGAGGTGCCTGGATGGCATCATTGACGCGATGGGCATAAATCTGGGCTGCTTGCAGAGCATGGCAGATGACGGAGGAGCCTGGCATGCGGTGGTCCATAGGGTCACGAAGGGTTGGATTCGACCGAGCGACTGAACAACTTATTATGATTAATTAACAACTCCCTTTTGGGGGCCGAAAAGTGAAATACAGTAGAAATAAAATAAATAAGATGAAATAAACCAATCGTTCTCTTCAGAAGCCGTTCTGATTCTTTAACCAGCAATCTCTCTCTTTCACTCTCAATAAAGAACAGCCAGGAAGCTGAATTGGTAGCAACAGTTTTAATGCTCAAGCAAAGACCTATTTTCAATTTTACAACATCCCAAAATCAGGCCAAATTTCTTGTTACAGGAAATGTATATTTTCTGCTATTTCATTTCCCCTCCAGGCACCATAGTTCCTACAAAGCGTCTGTGCAGCAATCGGACATTCAAATGAAGGTTATGTTTACCTCCTGAAGACCAATCCCAAAAGAAAAGCGAGCAACTTTGTAACATAGGGAACGAAACCAGTTCATGTTAGGATAAATTGACACCTTTTGTCGCTTAAGGAGATGTAGATGAAATGAATGGCATACTTGCTACATTTTGATCTACCTTAATGTCAATGCTATAAAAACACTGCATCATATTGTCTGCTACTTGGTCAAATCCATGTCTCCTATACTAAATCAAGTGAGCTGAATCCAAATCTCAAGTCTGATTCTGCCTAGGACATCAGGATCTTAAGTTAGCAAATCTGGTTAGGTTCTTGTGTTAATTATGCAGGGTATATTTGCCACAAATATAGCAAAAATTGTCAATTTTTGTTAACATAGCTGCTTATCTTTAGCTCAAAACAGACTCGCTATGGCCTAGCTGTACTATCCAATAAGATGGTTTCGCACTAGAGACAAGCCTTTGGTCCATCTCACCTTATAGACCTATTTCTTATGTCAGCTCTCTGTTCTTTCTTTATTTGTGTCAGATGCACCACCAGCATATAATAACATACAAAGCTAAAATTGACACATCTAAAAACAAAATAGAATTAAAAGAGGCCAGATGACATCTGCCCGATATCGGGCCACTTCAGCAGCATTTCCTCTTGTCAACACAAGGTCCTCCTCAGCTCACTGACTTGCCCAGACATGCCAAGCCTCTGCTGGAACATGCATACCACCAGGAGACATGAATCAGCTGAGGTGGCAACCAATAGACTGGTAGCTGCAACTGTTATAATGTTCCCATGTAAAATACAAATACCCCATGACCAAACATTTGAACAGCTATAGCACGCCTTAAAATCTGTATGTGACAGACAAATTCTGAGTTCAGATTTGGAATCAGCACACTCGATATCATGTAAATCACATGTGTTATCCCCAGTAGCAAAATCGATGTCGTGCAGGGAAATCAATTACGGTATGAGTCTTCTAAAGAACATGTAAAGCTTATTGTCATGACTGTGACTCCCAAAATTCTCCTGGGCAAAATGCTCCTGTTTTAAACCCTGTTCTTTAATAAATCTTCCCAACCGATTTCAGAAAATATTATTCCACAAGGATTTTAATTAAGGGTAACAGAAGATCTAGGAGATAGTCTGGAGTCACTAGAAACAATATCTTTGAGGTCTTGCTTTAGGAAAAAAACTTACGCAGGATGTTCATGTCCTCTACCCCCCTCAAACTCTTCTGATGCAACTGTATAAATGAAAAATTAAAGCTTTTTTTTTAAAGGTGGAAGATGATCTGTGATACTCAAATACTGCACCTTCCTTAGCTGAGGGGAAAACATGTTCTCCTTTTGCTTAACACCATGAGGAGTAAATAATTGAGCAACTCCTGCCAAGCTTTGACATTTTCAATGGCTAAGAATGTGGTGTTAAGAAAGTGAACTCTCTCTTCAGCATAGGATGAATTGGGAAGACATGTACTGAAACATTAATAATAAGGATGTAGACAACGCTTAGCGACTGTGGTGACTCAGTGGTGAAGATGCTAAGCTCGATGACCAGGAAGTCGGCAGGTCAGCAGTTGAAGACCCGAGTGCCTCCAGGATGGGGTGAGCTCCAGTCATCTGCCCCAGTTCCTGTCAACTTAACAGTTCGAAAGCAAGAAACTGCAAGCAGATAGAGAGGTACCACTTGGGCAGGAAAGGTAACAGTGTTCCATGCACCTTGCCATTTAGACATGCATGCCAAATGTCCATGGAAACATCTACAGACTCAGACAGCACTAGTCCTTTGGCTTAAAAGGGAGATGAGTAACCCCCCCCCCCCAAGTTAGATACAACTGGCTTTCGAGCAAGGAAGACCTTGACCTATTCCAAACCTATTATTTTCTATACCAACACCTACACAAGGACAACAAACTCTTCCAGACCTAACTTATGTCCAGATTGCAGTGTACATAATTTCCTATTCTTTCTCTCCGTCATTTATTCTCTGCTTTGCTTGTTTGAAGAACAATTTAAAGTATGGTTGCCAAGACCCAACGTCAATGGAGCTTTGTTCTTTCAGCACCCACACAAACAATCTCTCTGTGCTCTATTTCCTAAAAAGGCAATTACAACCAGACAGATATATTTTTATATCTTGGCTATTTCTAATCTTATCATCTGGAGCAGCTAGTAAGCTTTCATATCTCACTGTGACTGGCATTTGACTCCCTCCTATGTTTTACACACCAAAGGGAGAACGTGCTCGCCTGGATTTATTTTCATTCCAACTGTCTCCCAGCAATTTGTATGTTAGGTGCATTAAAGTCAAGAAGAATGCAATTAAATTACACTGAGAAATGGGTGTCTGGCTGGACATCCCTCTATGGTAATGGAGTAGGCCGTATGTCTACAAAAATAGTTAGGTTTTAAATACCAACTGGGGGACTCCAGTGGCTTAGTGGTTAAGACACTGAACTTGACGACTGGGCAGTTGGCAGGTCAGCGTTTTGAGACCTGAGTGCTACGTGACAGAGTAAGCTCCTGATTTCTGTCCCTGCTCCTGCCAGCCTAGCAGTCCAAAAGCAAGAAGTTGCAAGTAGATAAATGGAGACCACGTCAGTGAGAAGGTAAACAGCATTCCGTGCACTCTGGCGTCTAGTCATGCCTGCTACATGTCCACGGAAACGCCTGCAGATGCGGACAGAGTGGGTTCTTTGGCTATAAACAGATGATCACTGAACCCTAGAGTCAGATATGACTGGCTTTCAAGCAATGGCAACCCTGACCTTTAAATATCATCCCTTCTTGATTCAAAATTAATTCATAGAAAAAGCATTCATGAAAGATAGACATAGGAAATGCCTCATGTTTAGAATGGACCTAGTGGTCCTTTGGTTCTCATTTCAGCTCCAGTTGCTCGATGACGATAAGCTCCTGGAGTCTTAACAAAGCAATGGCTGAAATCCACTTCCTTCTGGGTCACATACAAAGGAATTAAACTTCTCCCAAAGCCAACATCAAAGTTCGATCAAGACCACAACATCCGCCAAGACAGCCGGAAGCACAGCCTTCCATGAAAGGATGACCCTCTTCATTAGTGGGTGACCCTTTGTTCCATACCTGATCCTCCTCAATACAAATTAAAATGCCTCCTCTTGTGAACAAAATATTCACCTCTCTTTCATGAAGAGCCAGCAAAGAAGAGACTTCCTTTGACATACTGTATAATGTGATGCTCAAAGACATGAGATTTTTTTTTTGCTACTTAGGTTATGCTTCTGAAGCTCTTCCTTTGGTTTGGAAATTTGCCGTATTCTTCAACCATGGCTTTCCATGAGAGGAAATAGATGTTACAGGAGAAGAGATCTGGATGAAAGTTTCATCTCTCTCTATAGACTACAGACATTAGATGTCCAACAGATGTCCAACAGTTAGATTTAAAGCTTCAAATGAAAAACACCACCTGAATCCAAAGAAGGATTGTTACAACAAGAAGAATGACAAACAGGAAAGGCGTCACTGGCATGAATTTTGGAGTTATCCAAGACCTGAAAGTTGCAATTCTGGAACAGAGAAATTACAAAACTAGGATTGAAAGGGAGACAGCAGAAATCAAATACAGTACATCCATCTGTTAGATACCCATCACAGGGGGCTAAATATTAGTGAAGGGTTTCTGGGACATTATCAAATTTGATACACAGATTGCTATATGATTTTATATTACAACTTTCCTGCCAATTTTCTTTAGTAAAACAGAAAGAAACCAGGTACAGGTGCTTGTCCCCCCCCCCCCCACACACACACACACATGCAGGTCACAAGTTGATCAGAGACCATAATGGGCTTTCTCAGCAACCTTGAGATTGAAAGGGAGTCCTTTAGAGTTTATCTGAATAATCTATTGTTGCTAATGGCTGTGTGAAACTGCATTCTTGTGATTGCTTGTCTGTCATCTTGCTTCACCACACCCCTTCTCCCTTTGAGCCCCTGAATTTGGTATATAAAGAACATGCCTGTAAGTGTCACTCTTTGTCTGATTAAGTGGACTTGATCCACAAAAGCTAACAATGAAAATATAGCAGTTAGTCTTTAAAGTGCTACAGTTTTTTTTAGTTTATTTTATTTTGTTTGTTTTGTTTTCTGATCAGTGGCGTCGCCAGGGGGGGGCAGGGGGGGCCCCCGCCCCCAGCGGCACTTTCAAGGGGGCGGCATCCCCGGGGGAGACAGAGGAGGAGGAGGGCACAGGCATGTGTGAGTCTGCGCGTGCGTGTGTGTATGAGAGAGAGAGGCGCGATGCAGCCTTTTATGAAACCCTTTGACTAAGGGCGATCTCTCCTCTTCCCCCTCCCCTCCTCCCTCGCAGCAGAGAAGGAGGAGGGAGGTGGTGCTGGTAGTTCCTGTTCCCAACAGGGGGTTCACAGCCATGTGGACTTCAATTCCCAGAAGCCTCAGTCAGTACATTGGCTGATCAGTGCTTTGGGGAAATGACTTAGGATTCTGGGAATTGAAGTCCACAAACCAGCATTTGGGAAACACTGATTGGGCGAAAGGGAAGTTTCTGCTCGTCGTCACAGGGAGAAGGAGATGGGACCAAGAGGGATTCCTTCCCCCCCCCCCCACGTCTGCCTGCTGCTCAGATCGTCTGTTGCTATTACCAAGATTCTCCCTCAAGACACAGTAAGTTCTGCAAAAAGAAAACATAACTTATTTCCTCCTCCGTCCATCCACCTGCAACTCCTACTTTTTACTGAGGGAGCAATCTCCTGCCCCCAATTAGTCTCCTCCAACCAAACTCTCAAGGCCACCCCACACACACACACACACACAAACACTTCCTATCCCGGGTTGGGGTGGGTGGGTTTGCAATTAATGGCTGGCTCATTTCCCTCCCCTCGCTGTTTAGTTTGATCTTGGCAACTATCAGCCGAAGCCATAAATTGGGGGAGGGGGGAGGTGCAATGTGGCAGGCACAACTAGACACTGGAAAGTAAAGGTAAAGGTCGCCCTTGCTCAAAAGCCTGTCATATCTGACTCTAGGGTTTGGTGCTCATATCTGTTTACATCCAAAGAGCCAGCACTGTCTGTGTCTGCAAATGTTTCTGTGGTCATGTGGCAGGCACGACTAGACACTAGAGTATACAGAACACTGTTTACCTTTACCACCAAAGGGATACCTATTTATCCACTTGCAAATTTCTTTCTTTTGAACTGCTAGGAGCTGGGAGAGATGCCAGGAGCTCACTCCATCAGTATTCAGGTCTTGAACTGCTGACCTTCCAGTTATCAAGTTCAGTATCTTAACTGCTAAACCACCAGTCTTTTTTGGTCACAATTGGGGGGGGGGGGGAGGACTTTGATTTCCGTCATCCTTCCTTACTTCCTTTCCTGGCTCCTGGGCATGTGCAGAAATACTGGATATAAAACACCACCCCACCTCCATCTTTGCAAAGAAAATCTCAAACTGGGTCCCTTTGCTGCCCAACGCCTCTGCTACTTGGTGAGTGGGTAAGAACATGTGCAGAGTTCCAACCTGGCTCCTAGGCATGTGCAGAGTTCTTGTTTTACCCGGAAGTTCTATGTTTGATCTTTTCCTCCTCCTTCCTTACCTGTGCCTAGTCCCCAGCTTTCCCTTAGCTGGTCACAGGCTATTGAAGGAGGAGGAGGAGGAGGAAAGGATCCAGCATAAAACTTGGGGGATTTCTCTCTCTCTCTCTCTCTGCCTCATTTCCTAAGACCTGCAGATGGTGATTGCAGCCATGGAAATAAAAAAGCAACTGATTCTTGGGAGACAAGCTATGAGAAACCTGGGGAACATAGTGAAAAGTAGAGACATCACCTTGCAAGCCAAAATTCGCATAGTCAAAGCAATGGTATTCCCGGTGGTAATGAATGGTTGTGAAAACTGGACCATTAGGAAAGCTGAGCGCAGAAGAATAGATGCCTTTGAGATGTGGTGTTGGAGGAGAGTTTTGAGAGTACCCAGGATAGTGAGGAGAACAAATAGGTCAATCTTAGAAGAAATCAACCCTGACTGCTCCTTAGAAGGTCAAATAGTAAAGATGAAGCTAAAGTACTTTGGACATCAAATGAGAGGAGATGTTCCACTTGAGAAGGCCTTGATGCTGGGAAAAGTGGAGGGCAAAAGAAGAAGGGGCGGGCAAAATGAGATGGCTAGATGGTATTGTAGACGCAATGGGCACAGAACTGAGTTAGTTGAGGAAGATGGTGGAGGACAGAAGTGCCTGGCAAACAGTGGTCCATGGGGTTGCAAAGGGTCTGAATCAACTGTGCGACTGAACAACAACAAAGACAGAAAACAAACAGCTGCTGCTTCTGGCTTTCACCCTTGCACCCCAAGGTCAAGCTCTCCTGCAATGCCTCTCCCCGCCGCTCTCTTCTCCCAAAACCTGAGTCTCCACAGTGAGCAGCTCCAGCGAGGTTCCCCTTTCAGATCCCAGCCTTGAAGATTGCTGTTCAGGTCTTGCCCCAAAAGGCTTTCTTGGCAGGTCAAAACCAGCCCTGGGTCTTCTTGGTGCTCAGAAGAATGTATGCTCGTTCCTAAACCTAACAAAATACCGGTAGGCTTCTCCCCTCCACACAGTTCATCACGAGGTCCCATAGACTTCCTCCCATACCTATCCACATTCATTCATAACCCTCTGGACTCTGGAGAGTAATTCATAGCCCACCTGGACCCCTTCAGAGAGGGCAAGAAAGGTATGGGTGGTGGTGGTGGCAGCGGCAGCTGCAGCGGGCAGGGGAGGAATGGTGGTGGTGGTGTGCGCTTAGCAGCGCTTCCCTTCTGGCAGTCCTTTGGAGCCTCAAATCCCCCGCACAGGGGCAGACAGTCATGGGGCACCTCAGCCCCTAATGGATGCCCGCTCACCATTGTGTCCAGCTCCCGGGCCAGCTGTTTTGGTCTGCATAAGGTGGGGGGGCTCCAGCCCCCCACCTTGGAGGGGCTACAGGTGGCTTGCCCCTGGAGGTGGGGGCCTGGAGCTCCCACCCTCCGCAAACCAAAATGGCCAGCCTGGGGATTGGCCTGTCTGCCTCTGTGGAGGGGACTTCGAGACCCTGAAGGTCCGCCGCATGGGCAGCGCTCCTAAGTGTACCCCACCACCACCATTCCTCCCCCCCTGCTGCTGCCACCTGTACCTTTCTTGTCCTTGGATGTGTGCAGGAAAAGTGTTAAAGAGGTGCTCTTCCTCTGAGGGGGGCGGCAAATTTGGCCCCCGCCCCGGGCAGCTGAAACCCATGCTACGCCACTGTTTCTGATATGCCTGAACCACAGACTAACACGGCTAGTATTCCAATGAATGTTGTTGAAGGTGGATCACAGCTCACCATGAAATGACCCACACACTATGATCATGGAGCCATCTCCTGTGGCACATATGAAATGAGACATGCTGGTGAAACAGGGTAAAACTGAAAAAAATAACACCCACAATTATTTGAAAAGCAATTACAAAAATGGCACTAAAGCCAAAGCAAAGCAAAATAATCACACTTATACACCCTTTCTCCATAGTGCTTGTGCACTCTCTGGGTGGTTAACAAGTTAATTAGCCTTTTGCCCCCAACTTGCTGGGTACTCATTTTACCAAAGCTGGAAGGATGAGTCAACCTCTGGTCAGGACCGAATTCAAGCTCTGCTTTTTTCAGTGCTGCGGGGTACTGATGGCAGTCTTAATAGAAAGAAGAGCAGGTGATCTAGAAAACCAGTCAGGAAATACTGTAGCTTAAATGCTTCCAGACGCAACCTAGCAGGGAGCAAAGAGCGATAATTAAATTCTAATGGAA
The DNA here is from genome assembly GCA_030440675.1 of Furcifer pardalis. Classification (NCBI taxonomy): domain Eukaryota; kingdom Metazoa; phylum Chordata; class Lepidosauria; order Squamata; family Chamaeleonidae; genus Furcifer; species Furcifer pardalis. The sequence goes on along the minus strand of CP126899.1, from coordinate 32,281,492 downwards.
CAGCAGGCATTTGGCCATCCTAAAAAAAAACCCCAAGAACATCCAAAATGCAAGCCAGAAATCACAACCACCAGCTGCAGGAAATATGGATAAGGTGAAACGTCAACAATTGCCTTCTTTCTCATTTGAAACATTTCTCTCCTTGCAAGAGTTTTGGACTTCAAGGCATGGGTAAGAGAACAATCTCCTCTCCACCACCACCACCCTGGTCATTCCTGGTCCAATCTGTGTAAAAAGTCTTTTCTTTTGGTGAAACTAAGTTCTCACACACAAAAGGACCAACCCAGTTTCTCCCAAAGACACAACCAATCCACTCCCGTCTCTCAGCTTTTTCATTGTTTAAGCAGCAAGACAGCAGGTAAATTGAGCATATGCCCCCAAATGGAAAAACAGGTCTCGCGAATGTGCAAATTCTCCAAACCAACAAAACCCAAAAATCTTCCTATTTTATAAGTGAGAGGAAATACAGCATAAAGCTTCTTGTTTTATACCTTCTTGCTTTTCTTGTGAGAATGAGACAAAGACAAGTTTACATCGTTGGTGGAAAGGACCGTTGAATAATCTTGCAACAGGAAGCCAGATTCATTTAGGTAATGAAGAAAGGAACCGTATATTTTGGTAGACATGAAAGGAGAAATGAAGTAGGGTTAATCAACTTAATACTCAGTTAAGCTGTGGGGAGACGAAATCCCAAAGCTGTTTTTCCTTACCGTTGTTGAAAATTGCTATTTAGCATTTGATGCTTTCTTTCGGAAATGCTTTCTATTTTTAGCAAGCTAGAATAATTTTGCCAATCTGACCTATAAAAGAGAAATAAATTGCATGCCATCAAGTCAATTGTGACTCATGGGGACTCTTTTCAGGATCTTCTAGGTAGAAGATGTACCGAAGTGGTTTAGCATTCCCATCTTCTGAGACACCCTAGGATTATGAAGCTTGACCAAAGCTACATAGACTGGCTCCATTGTGCAGCTCCTGGGTCTCAAACTGCTGACCTGCCAACCTTCCATTCCTCAAGTTCAGCATCTTAACCACTAAGCTACCACAGTCACTTGGGTCCTTAGCATGTCTTAATATAGCCTTTCTTGCAAAGTTCCCAAAACTTGTATCTACAGCTGCTGTAAGGACGGCTGAGATAACACATGGGAAGTGTATCGAACTCTTCAATTGTGCACCATAAACCCAGCCTGTTGTTATCATTAGCATCAACAAATCAAATCAATCTTAAAACCATCCAGCTGAAGGGAACTCTTTGGTAGCCATGATGTGGTTTACCACAGGCAGGATTTTGAGTTTCCATCTGGGGCCAATTTTATCTGAATGATTTCCGGATACAAAGCAAGATGGATATGACATCTTTCTATTATCCTGACCATTAAATTAATCTAAGAAGGCCTGCAGCACTCTAATCTCAAACCAGGGAATTAAGTGTGTCATCTGAGCAGGAAAAAATATTGGTAAGGGTGGAATTCATTGTGGTTTTTTTTTAATTGTTAACATAAAATTGATGTCGTAATTGCATGGGCTACAACTCAAAGATTGACAACCAGGCTGGTAGACGGGTGGGACACGGGCAGTGGTAGTGAACCTTTTAGAGATGGAGTGCCCAAGGGGGTGGAGGTGGAGGCTGTGGTGCATGTGCCCACAGAGAGGGCTCTGAGCCCCCCTTCTGGCATGTACGCCATAGGTTTGCCACCACTGCACTAAGGGAAGCAACTTATTTACTGTATATGCTGGGGTATAAGATCACTTTTTACCCCTGAAAAACATGCCTCCAAGGGGGGGGGGTCTTGTATGCCAGGTGCACTTCAGTTGAATAAAATATAGTAATACCTCGGATAACGTTTACCTTGGATAATGTTTACCTCAGATAATGTTTACCTTGGATAACTTTAAGCAATCTGGGGAGGAGAATTGCATCGAATAACGTTAAGGTCCTATGGGATGGATCGGATAACAACTTTTAATATCAGATGACGAACAGGAGTTTGAAGGCTTTTAAAGGGAAACTGTCACGCCAGCAAACTTGCTGGGGACTTGCCTGGCACTTGCTCTCTCCCTCTATTTGTTACCTTCCTTCTATCATTGACAGTTCCAGTTTGGTTAACAGATTAGAAAACAAACAGCATGGCAGCTCCCATAGGTTTATTGTACCATTCAGCTTTAGTGAATTGTCTTTGGTGAATAACGTTTAATAAACTTGCACTGTTTTATGTTTACTGTACATGTTTGATAACATACAGCCTTGTGACAGTTTTTCTGCATGTCATAAATTGAATATAAATTGAATATAAATTGAATATAAATTAACATGTTGAAATCAAATGTTCTTTTACATTTTATTTGGTGTGTGGAAGGAGTGCGGAAGAGGGGGTAGTCTTATTCAGTGAGTATATAACAAACTCTATATTTTGAGTGGAAATGTTGTGGGGTCGTCTTATACACCCAGTCGTCTTGTATGCCGGCATATACTGTATTTTGAATGTCTTGAATCAGAGCTGGCCAAACTTTTTGTGCCACGACCCGGTCATGTGGTTGAATGGGCCGGTCACATGGTTCCTCCCATTGTAAAACTATGGCTGTCATAAATGGTGTTTATGATAGCCGTGGGCACATTTACGCCAGTGTTTGTGCATGCGTGGGTGCATTTTACTTCCACTTCCAGAAGCGTTTGCAAATGCACTGGCCCGTTTTACTTCCACTTCCGGTAGCGGCACGAGCTGCCTGGGCCGGATGATCTGGCACCATGGGGCTGAGTTCGGCCACCCGTGTCTTAGATTATCAGCACGCAGCTACAGCTGAAATGGTTAAAAAGCAATGAGCTCAAAAGTTGTCCAAAAGAAAAAAGGGCAAAACCAATACAACAGAGGGAGGAAAAAAGATTTTTTTTGCTGTGTTTTGGCAAACTGGTGAGGTTTTACACCTTGACAAGGAGGTCAATCCTTCCCATGGATCCTTTGGGCCAAACAGCTGGATTGGGCTGTTGTGGGCCCGACTTATATAGCTCAAATGAGATGACATTTCTGAAGTCCCCCCACCCATTTTTCTGGCATGACCTACAGACATTGGTCCGTAAGTTGCAAGACTGAACAAAACATGCCTCCTTCCTTCTACAATGACCTTAAAATGAATTTCCTGGTACCTGTTAACAATCATTTCTGCAGCTGAGCCTCATTTAACAGACAATTAACTGCTAATTCATTGCTTTCTCGGAAATGGATGCAGCCCGGCAATTTTGTTAATAATGGAGTCCTGACAGGCTGCAAGGAGAGCTAATTCTGAACCCCTGAGAATCCAGGGCCAAAAATTCAAGACCAAGAGGTGGACTCTGGTGATGCTACAGAAGACGGGACCCCCGGAGCAACGGTTGCAAAATAACACACATTTGTGGGTGGGCATTCAAGAGACTAAAAACCTTTACCTAATAGGAATAGGAATAGGAATAGGGATAGGGATAGGGATAGGGATAGGGATAGGGATAGGGATAGGGATAGGGATAGGAATAGGAATAGGAATAGGAATAGGAATAGGAATAGTACACTGTTTTCCCAAAAATAAGACATACCCATAAAATAAGCCATAGCAGGGTTTCTCAGCAGTTGGCAAGTATAAACCATACCCCAAAAATAAGACATAGTAATAGGCGTGGCTATGCAGCAATCCCGGTGTGGAGCGGTAAAGAAGACGGGCAGCCAGTGGCATAATAAAAATATGACATCCCCTGAAAATGAGCCATTGTGTGTCTTCTTGAGGAAAAATAAATATAAGACGTTGTCTTATTTTCGGGGAAACACGGTAATCGTAATAGTAGTAATTTCATGTCAGAAATTATTCTGGGGTGAAAGGATTTTTGCGAAAGAAACTCCACTCAGGGAATGGCCAAATGAGGCGCCTTTCGTGTCCCCAAGAGCTGGGACAGAGACGGGCGCTCAATCTGTCACGCAGTACCCGGGTCTTGAAGTGCTGACTTGCCAACATTCCAACTAACCAGGCAAGCTTCTTAACCACTGAGCCACCACAGCCTCAGTCTCTGTCCCAACTCTTGGTGACACAAAAGGAGCCTCATTTGGGCATTCCCTCAGTAGAGTTTCTTCCGCAAAAATCCTTTCAACCAAGAATAATTTCTGACATGAAATTATTATTACAGCTGAATGTCTGAGTCATTTATGCACATGTTTGGCTGAACCTGAAGCTAACGAGAAAACAATTACTTTTGATTGGTCCTTCCTTCCTTCCTTCCTTCCTTCCTACCTACCTACCTACCTATCTACCTACCTACCTACCTTCCTTCCTTCCTTCCTTCCTTCCTTCCTTCCTTCCTTCCTTCCTTCCTTCCTTCCTTCCTTCCTTCCTTCCTTCCTACCTTCCTTCCTTCCTTCCTCTCTTATCAACCACCTTTATCGCCAATGGGTTTATGACCATGGAACCATAACATAGTTTTCAGGAGCCCGGGGAGGGGTGGGTGGGGTGGCTCTACCTGAACTCATGGTGCGTAATTTTGTTCTTCAATGAGGAGTAAAAGGGTTTTAAGAGAAATCCAGCATCATTTTTTGTATTTGTATTTAGACTTGGATGCCGCTCTAATCGCCGAAGCGACTCAGAGCGGCTAAAATGACATGGGGAACATGCATTACAGTACATTACCATAAAAAGTAAGCATCAGTAACTCTCTGTATGTATGTGTGTGGGTGTGGGTGCACATGCTACCTTTGGCACCTGTCCCAGCATGTTTGGGGCAAAATGCTAATTAACTTATGATGCACCCAGATTGCTGACTAAGCAATATGGGGCAGTATAGAAGTGTGAATGCTTTACTTTGACGATCAGGAGGTCGGGGGGGTCAGAAGTTCAAGACCTGAGTACTGCACTGCGCGATAGAGTGCGCACCCATTGTCTGCAAACATGATCAATTAGTTGCTTATGTCAGTTATTGTCATGGGGAAAACATAAAGCTTTGCACTTGGCAACTGTATTGTATCAGGGAAGACAAACATGTTAACTTGTTTGGACAATAGCACCCAGCTCTGCTGTTTGGAAGATTCTGAGGGTTGGGTCTGACAAAAAGTAACTTTTCAAGGCTCTGGGTAAGGTCTTTCTGTCCTCCACTGAGCCTAGGTCAGGGGTCAGCAAACTTAGCTCTCCAGGTGTTTTTGGACTTCAATTCCCAGAAGCCCAAGCCAGTACACCTCTTGATCAGGGCCTCTGGGAACTGAAGTCTGAGAACATCTGGAGGGCCATGTTTGCTGACCACTGGACAAGGTGATCTGCAGTGGGCTCCCAAAAAAATTACTACCACACTGTGGGCGTGGTATGGTGGGCATGGCCAGGGGGAAAGCCCTGAGTTGCGCCCGAATTAGGACTACATTATTTCAAAACTTGGATGGGTGAGGCCAGCCAGCATTTCTGCTACCGGTTCTAGTGAACCGGTGCGAACCTGCTGATGCCCACCACTGAAGGTGATCCTGCTGCTTGACGAGCAGCGGATGCTGTGTAGCTCAGCAAGCAACTTCACACTGCAAACACTTTCACAACAACAAGCTGTTAACCAGCTTCTGTTGATAACTGGTTCCAGGCACGATGCTGTTCAATTTTGATCACCTCGACATGTAACTCTTCTCCCCCTCAAAATAATAAAATAGCAATTCCTTTCATTCGTACCGAGAGCTGTTGGAAAGCTATTTTCATGCCTCAACCCTGTGCTGAATAGGACTCTCTGTTTCTATATTCGGAGCACACCTGATCCCCAAAGTCTCTCAAAACACACACTGAACCTGAATAATTGATGCTTCTTACCACTTTGAATGGCAAAATACCAAGCAACCGGCATTCGCAGGGCTCTTCAATAATAGTTCCCGTGTCGACAACCCAGCAGTTCTTCCCAATAAATCTATGTACGTATATCCAACCATTATGCACCGTACTGACAATCTGCTCTTGTTTGTGTGAAGTCCCTGTTTCAAACTGTTGGTCTTGAATGTCTGTGGTGGGAAACGTGGCAGAGACACCCACAAACTGGAGCCTTATCGTTGTCAGCCCTTCTTCTATCAGCCACAGCTAGTTGCAGGGGTACACAGAAAGAGCCTCCAATGAAGATTGTGGTATTTTTGAGCCACTATTGGGCGTCCCCTGGTAACGGCAATCATGTGTTGCCAGATAATCTTTCTCACACTAGGTTAGGCAAAAGGAATGATGGAATGAAGGTGGCTTCATTTTGGCATTTTCAAGTCTGACCTAAACATGGAAGAAGAAGCTAATTGCAACTAACTGAAGAAGTGCCAAGACACATCTCAGCTGTATAATCAAGCACACAACCTTGAGGGCCAACCTAGACCAATCTCAGCACATCCTCAATTAGGTACAAGAAGGAATACATACCTTATGTAAACAACAGGAAGGCTTCTGGCTATTTTGGCCTCCACTCCCCCAACCTCTACTCCATAGCTGTTGTAAATGTGCCCACTCCTCCTTGGGGGCATGGCCAGGCCCACTCAGCTGTCACAGAGACAGGAGTGTACTCTGTCATACCGTACTCAGGTCTCGAACTGCTGACCCTCCAGTCATCAAGTTCAGCGTCTTAATCACTAAGCCACTGCAGTCCCCTATAGCCACCCTAAATATGCCCTATTTTCTTTTCTCTTCCTGAAATTCAAGCTTGACCCCTTTTCTCTTTGTTCAAAATATTCTACCACCAGTGAGTTTCTCCTGTGGTGTTTTTCCTCCTATGATCGGCTGAGCAATACTGAGGTATTGCTCAACACAGTTTCAAGAGCAGGAGTGCATTCCTACCTCTGAACATTTTGTCCTGAGGCACAGAACGGTGAAGGATCTTCCAGATGTATGAAATATTTACATTTCCTTCTTTATGCAAGATACACTTCTTCTGCCTACTGTGAATCATGCTCTGACATAGTTACAATACTTCAGTGTGTCTACCGTGCATTGAGTTGTTTCAAATAATACTAGATTCTATCGCTTGTCTTCTACTAGAACTTTGCTCTTCCTCCATGAAGGACCAAAAGCTGGTCAACAGGAGCTTGTATGGCTTGAAAGTGGTGAAAGCTATCAGTGTGTGGAGACAATGTGGTCTTGAATACAGCTCTCAGATCTGAGTGTCATGTTTGTGATAGTGATAGCAATTACACTTACATACTGCCCCATAGCGCTTAGTGCATTCTCTGGGCAACTTCTGGCAGAGCGTCTTCCCCTCGGGACATCAACCCGCATCACTCGATCCTCCCAGACGGCACAGATTCAAGTGCTTGATGCCAAAATTGGCAAGGAAGGACATGACTCGGAGAAGAGCCTTCTCAGTGGTGGCACCAACTCGGTGGAACTCCCTCCCAGTTGAATTGTGCCAAGCCCCATCCCTGTCTACATTCAGAAAGCAGCTCAAATCATTTCTTTTTAAAGAGGCCTTTGAGAAGGTGTCGACAATGGCTCAGCACTGGGTTTCCTTTTTGGTCTCTCCCTGCCGTCAATAGGTTTTTTGTATTTTTAATATGTGTTTCTAATAGGTTTTTAATATGCGAGTTTGTCTTGTTAGCTGCCCAGAGTGGGAAAACCTCCTAGATGGGCAGGGTAAAAATAGAATAAATAAATAATACATGAATTTATCCCAGATGCTGTGTACTCATTTTACCATCGATGGAAGGCTAAGTCAACCTTGAACCTATTGGGATCAAACTCAGATCACGAGCTGAGTTTGGGCTTCAGTTTAACAAATATGTCACAAGTGATGGACTTATGGGAACTCTAGTCTGAAAAACTAACTTTTCTAAGCTCTGACAGGCAATGACAAAGATTCTGCTAATTGACCCCAGGGATGCTTCTTGCCTCCTCTGATGTTAAGCAAATCTCAGCGGACTTCCTTCTCATTACCTGCTACTTCATCCTTTCTAATTAGTTTCTCGAAGTTTGTAGTATTTTGGAACAACAATCGGTCATACTCTGGTAACGTCAATTGATAGCTATAAACTAAAACATGTGAATTTTGTTATAAGGTATATAATGCAGGGACTGCATTGGCTCAAGTGGTTAAAATGCCAACTAGAAGGCAACAGGTCAGCAGTTCGAGACCCGAGTACTGCACGACGGAATGAGCTCCCATCTCTGTCCCAGTTCCTGCCAACCTAGCAGTTCAAAAGCAAGAAATTGCAAGTAGATAAACAGGGACCACTTCGGTGGGAAAGTAAACAGTGTTCTATGTACTCCAGTATCTAGGCATGCCTGCCACATGACCACGGAAATGTCTGCAGATGCAGACAGTGTGGCTCTTTAGCTATAAACAGAAATGAGCACTGAACCCTAGATTTGGATATGACTGGCTTTCAAGCAAGGGTGACCTTTACCTTACTTATGTAATGCTGGTTCTGATATTATTACTCTTACAGTACTTTTAATTTTATCTTATGAATTATTATTTTCTGCATATGAGTCTCTATAGGTATGTTTAATGATGATGATGATGATGATGATGATGATGATGATGATGATGATGATGATGATGATGATGATGATGATGATGATGTAATCAGATTGCAATTTCCCAAATGTAGCTTTTTAAAGCTCTAATTCAGCTTCAAAAACAGCGGAAAATCTTCCTTTCAAAGAAGTTTCAACCTGCTGAAAATGAAGTTGTATCCCATGATCTTCAGTAAATTAAGGAAATCAGGGCATGTGACTCACAGATGAAATGTGCGCTTAGGAACCGCAACTGCTTTCTCACAAGAAATGAAGTTGTCTCTCCTCAACACACTCACACTCTCTCACACACAAACAGAGAGAGAAATCCAATTACCACACATAACATGACAGCATCAAACACATCTAAAAGAAATAAATGGCACAGTAGTATAACAAGCTTATTGCTCAAAGGTCCTTAATTAGCTGTGAGATTAATGATGCCAGCCTCGTGATCACAGAAAGGACAAAGTTGTCCCTGCTACAAATCTTGTGGAGAAAAGCCGTGTTTTGTTCTGATTGAAAGAGAAAATTGAAAGTCGTTTAGACGAGCATCAGTTCCCCATGATTTATGACACATCATTTCTGGCCGAACTGTGAATCAGGGTCAAAGAGGTCTGGCAGGTTTTTTAAATCATGTTTAAAAAAAAAAAACCTGTCTAACTATTGTGAAATAGATGTACACAACAAAAGAAACTTTTAAATGGACTTCAGAAAATCTTAAGTGTCCCCTTGGAGACATTTTCGACACAAAAATTTTCATGCAAACCTCCAAATTCCCACCCCATTCGGAGTTTCAAGAATTGTCGTCCAAAAAAAGTAACTTCTTCAAGTCCTGGGCATTTCGTTGAGGTACTTGAACTGTTTCCATGCCAGCTGATCCTGATAAATACTGTCAAACCAATAAATGGTGCCTTAGAATTCTTTTATTTCTTTCTTCCTTATCCCCTTTTCTCCCTTTTATTGTATCTTTTTAACTTGCCTCTAGGCAGAAAAGGGATTTTCTTGGTTTTCCTTTCTTTCCCTTCTCTTTTTTTTTTATCTGTTTGCCATCATCCACTCCAGGAGTCTTTCCGGCTGAAGAGTAGGGCAGAAATACTGTTAATAAATTAAATTTAATAAGTAAACAGTGTGACAAACATCTTTAACTTGTAATTCTGGGCAAGCTTCCTTGCTAAAAGTCCCTCAGGACAAAAATGGGGTATTTTTCCTTTTGAATAGTCACTTGTAGAACAGCAGCTGAATTATTCATTACAAATTCTTTATTTTACCTTTAAAGTAAAATGTTTAGGGGGCATTACACTAGCCAATAATATATTCCTCCCTCAGGGCTCCATAATATATATTGCTGGCTGACATAATGTCCACTAAACATTTTACTGTTTTTAGAAGAATTAAAGCCTGGAAACCTTATTTACTGGATTATAATACCCAGCAGCGCATTTGGGTTGGGAAGATTCTGGGGAATTGATTATTGAGAAGACAATTCTTCTATACTATACTTAAGTATTTAAAAACAATGATAATCAATTAAAGGCAAACACCAAAATAGCTCAAACTGTGAAAAACTAAAGCTTTTATTTAATGGCATTGTGGAATAACAAAATAACTGCTGTTTTCCTGTAATGTTAACTTTCACTTCATTTATTATTTTCATAGATGCTTTATGGTTTTTTGATTCTTCGTCTTCTTCTGCCATATCAGAATCCAAACATCGGTGATTAGCCATGATGACTGTCCCAAGAATATAATGCAGTGGCCTTTCATCTGCCTTCTGCATCGCAGCATGATGCCTGTACCACTGATCCAGTTCCGTGAGTCACTTTCTGGTCCTGAGCCCTTTTGGCACACAAAGTTCACCTCATCCCCAGACCAGGATGGATGAAGCCGCTGCCCTCCATCAAGATGGATTCAAGTGGGATTTAATCCATTTGGGGACCATCACTCTTCCCTGTGGAGTTTGGTACCCAAGGACATTGTCGGGTTATTTAACCATCACCTGATTCTCCGCATTGACGTCGCTGGCAATATGGTCTACTCCAGCGGTTCCCAACAAGGGGTACACAGCCCACTAGTGGACTTCAATTCCCAGAAGCCTCAGTCAGTACATTGGCTGATCAGTGCTTTGGGGAAATGACTTAGGCTTCTGGGAATTGAAGTCCAAAAACCAGCATTTGGGAAACACTGGTCTACTCTATTACCATAGCAGGGTCCTCTCCCCATTGTGACTGTGGAGAAGACCAGCAAACCATGAACCACATTATATTTAAGTGTCCTTCAATGGCTTTCAAACCTAGATGTGGAACTCTAGTTAGGAACTTGAGATGGACAATTTTGTGTTCACTATATATATCAGGGTTAATGTAGACAACTGAAGTTCATCATACAATAGATAAACCATAGCAGGGTAACCTGGCCAGACTTCCAACCTGGCCAGACTTTTCTTTTAACTTATGTAAACCACCCAAAGTCACTGTTATGCTAGATGGGGGATAAACACTCTCAACCAACCAACCAACCAACCAACTAGCCAGCCAGCCAGCCAGCCAGCCAGCCAGCCAGCCAACCAACCACCCAACCACCCACCCACCCAACCAACCAACTTCTGTAAATCCTCCATCCAAAGATAATAAATTCCAAAGATTAAAGCTAGGACAGTAAAGCTAGAATAATCAGCCTTCTGGGTAACCATTAACCAGCTGCAAAGTTAATTCATGATAGGTTCAACACACATTCTTTGGTGACATGGCTGTGAAAAATTGCAAGAAGGACCTACACTTTAGAATTTTGGGGTGAAGGTCCTTTCTCTTAGTTTCTCTTTAAGATGCCAGTAAGTCTATTGCAACCCCCGAACAACAAGCGAATTAATATTAGCAGCAGCTTCAGGGGCTATCAAAGATAATGAATCATCACAACCTACCCTAGTAAATCCTGCAGACCTTCAGTTATGTTGACAGTATCTCACTAATTAAGTGGGGGCGGGAGAATCCTAGAGAGACCCATACCCTGAACTCCCAAGGACTTCAAAAGGAATTTGGAATGGATCCGAGTTTCAGGCACAGAGGTGAACATCTGTTCTCATTGCCTGCAATGTTTAGTATTAAACATTTGCTGAAAAGAACTGTGGTTCATCCTTGCCCAAGTGCCGAAATCAATACCGGCCACCATCAATCATGGCTCAAGAGTTACTTGAGATGGGAGATGGCAGCTGTTCATGAAACCTGACCACCCCTACCTTGTTGATTCTCTTCCTCGCTAGAGGAAGTCTACAAGCCGCAAAATTCTTGACTGCAGGGAGAGTCAGAAGAGAAGAGACATATCTCTCTCCGGCTTTGTGGCAGGACAGAACCAGTCATCCAGATCAACAAATAGGCCAACTTTGGGGTTCATCCTTCCAGATTTTAAAAAATCAGCATTTATCTGACCATTGTACTGTAAGTTCATCACATGTTGCCTTACGCCTGCTTCTTCTTCTTCTTTTGTGTCCTGACTCCTGATCAAACTCTAGACTGTCGAAAGGAAGCCACTTTCTTGGCTCTGCTGTTGGCCAAATGTAAGTCCTCATCGGTGCATGGTAGTGGCAGTAAACTGCCGACCAATACATGAGCTGGATTAGCTGCTCAAATAACTCTTTGACAATTCAGCACATGTGTTCTGGATAGTTCAGGGATGGCCAACCTTGGTGCTTCAGGTGTTTTTGGACTTCAATTCCCAGAAGCCCAAGTCAGCACACCTGTTGATCGAGGCTTCTGGGAATTGAAGTCCAGGAACATTTGGGGCATCAAGGTTGGCCATCACTGAGCTATTCTGAATTGTCAAAGAGTTATTTGAGCAGACAATCCAGCTCATGTATTGGTCAGTTGTTAAGTATGACACCAAAGGACTAAAGGAGTTGATCAGATATTATGGTATCTGTTAATTCCAATGTCAAGGAAATGGTAAGAAGTGAATCACATGACTATTCTAAATAAGCCTCCATTTGGGGATTTTAGTCTAAATATGTTTTAACAAGATGTATTTTAGCTGTTTAAGTTTACTGATTTTAGTCTGTGATTCGATTTTATACTGAGACTGTGCTACTGACTGTAAGCTGCCCTGAGTCACCATGCCGAGTGGGCGGTGATATAAATCTAAATAAATAAATCCACTCAAGGTTTTAGTCAGAATTTCATGTGAGATGCTCAACTCTTCCCAGAAGAAGGCCAAATCTTCAAAACCTTTTTTAAACTTTGGACTAAATTTGGAGCAAACTCACCTTCACTAGGGCCCACCAGTTGCCCCAGCTCCAGAAAGAGCTCACCTTGTGTCTTTGCAAGGTGAAATTGTTTTATCCTTGAGGGAGCATTTCCTCTTCTCTTGCATATGAAAAGGAACACATTTGCTAATTGTTTTCTGACACCCATACAGACAACAGAGTGGTATGTAAACAGAATTAAATTGATGAAATGGTCACATAATTCAAGTATTAAAATAAAAATCTGACACACGAACAAAGACAAAACAAAAAGACAGAAACACAATTTTTCAAAACTCCAGAGTTTATGTATATCTGTAAATTAGACAACTTAGATTAGAAACTGAAACAGCTAAAATTGCAAAATGGTGTGAATCCCATGAAATTGAATTTTTGAGTAAGTCTTTTTGAATAAGAATGTATAGGATAGTATTGTAAGAAAATGGAGCATTTGCCTCTCAAACGAGTCAAGAAAAATCTTAGTCAACCAGTAGATTTTTTTTTTAAAAGGACATCACTGATTGATTAATCAGACTTTGAAATTAATTATTATTCTTGGTCCCTAATGTTACAAAAAGTTGAAGACCTACTGTACTAAGTTTCTGAACAGGGAACATGAAGTCGAGGGAAATAGGTCTGTGATTTCACATCCAAGTAGCCACGTACAGGATGGAGATGCAGATTGGTTTAGTGGTTAAGACACTGGACTTGATGACTGGAAGGTTGGCAGGTCAGCAGTTCAAGACCTGGATACTACACAACGGAGAGAGCTCCCATCTCTGTCTCAGCTCTTCCAGTTTGAAAGCAAGAAATTGCAAGTAGCTAAATAGGTACCACTTTGGTGGGAAGGTAAACAGTGTTCCATGTCTAGTCATGCCTGCCACATGACCACAGAAACATCTGCAGACAGAGACAGCACTGGCTTTTTTGCTTTAAACAGAGATGAGCACCAGTCCCTAGAGTCGGATACGACTGGCTTTCAACCAAGGGCGACTGTTACCTTTACCTAAGCACCCCACAGGATTCTGCTATTGTCCTTGGACTTGTTTTTCCCCTATACAACAAGGTTGCCCTTGCTTGAAAGCCAGTTGTATCTGTCTATAGGGTTCAGTGCTCATCTCTGTTTATAGCCAAAGAGCCAGTGCTGTCTGTGTTTGCAGACATTTCAGTGGACATGTGGCAAGCATCCTCAATGCTGTTTACCTTCCTGCCAAAGTGGTCCCTATTTATCTACTTGCAATTTCTTGCTTTCAAACTGCTAGGTTGGCAGGAGCCGGGACAGAGATGGGAGCTCACTCTGTTGTGCAGTACTCGTGAATCAAACTCTGGCCTTCCAGTCGTTGAGTTCAGCATCTTAACCACTTGAGCCACAAAATACATCTTTTCCGACAGTGTTCTTGTAGTGTTTATCAAGAGCGTCAACAAAGAAATTGGCCAAATCACTTCGAACTGCTCCAGAACATGTAAAATTAATATTCCTCACGGCCACATTTTGAATACATATTTTTGCTACTATGCCAAAATGTACCATGATTCTTTACCTTTTTTGAAGTGGTCGGCTTGTTAACCTCCCTCTCTTATTTCTCCCTCAAAGAGCGTTTAACATTTATATCGCACTTTTGAACAATAAACGATTTAGCTAAGAAATGTGATTTTTAAGGATCAAAGATACCACTTCTGCACTTAGATTAACAGTGTGAGCAACTGATACATTGGAGCATCGGAGTCCAGGAATCAGGATTTTCCTGGGAGAGTGGAAACTGATAAAAAAAAGGGCTTGATTAACACTAATTTGAGAAGAAATCACTACAAAATCCAACTCCAACGGCATTTACTCTATACAAATAGAACAATTTGGCAAAGACAATAGATGATGGTGCCATCAACTTGGTTTATTTTAATCGCATGCACTGAGCACATCTCTCAATTCAGCCAAATTTGGAGACAAATGCTGTAACTACTTCACAAAATGAAAAGTTGACTTTCATCTCCAGCATCCACGTTCCCTCACTGGGATCCTTTCATTCGCTCATCACAGAATAAGCCTCTAGATTCAGTGTGATTTACTCTTGAGTAAACAAACATAGGGTAGCACCATTTAGCGAATGTTTCCATTGCCGTTGTTTTGTTTGAATTTTAACAAGACATGTCTTTACAACTAGTTTCCGGCATATATTAAGCTTCTAGCTTTATTATATTGGTTGCCTACTTAAAATCCTTCCTTGCCTCCTTCCTTCCATCAGATAGAAATGGACTACTTGTCAATGAATATTGCTGTACTATCAGCAACTGGCTGGATAGCTCAATGAGTTGGGTCCTTGACCCAAAGATTAGGAGATCGATTTCCCACTGTGCCTTCCAAAAGAAGAGCAAACTTAAGAAGTAGCCCTGGGCAAACTGCACAGTCTCAAGAGCTCCCCCCAGAGGAAGGGAATGGCAAACCACTTCTGGGTATTCTCTCCCTTAGCATACCCTGTTGCCATTCATCGATGCCGACTTGGCAACGCATAATAATAATTATTATTTTTCTTGCCAGTTTCTGAATGGAGAGCTGAGCAAGACAGGTATCTGGAGCCAGAAGTCAAGAGATTGCTTCCCCAGCTGTGCCTCCTGGGAAAAGATCCAGGTTCTCTGGCTTCGGACAAGGTCCCACAGCACACACACACACTCCCCGCAAAAGTCTAAGGACACTACCGTCAGGGATTTAGTTTGTGAAGTCAATGTGTTGAATTATGCTCATTAGTTCATTTATTTCTTTTATTTCATTCATTAGCTACCGTGTTTCCCCGAATATAAGACACTGTCTTATATTTTTTTTTAAACTCCAAAATATGCACAAGGTCTTATTTTCAGGGGATGTCTTATTTTTCCATGACGAAGAAGAATACAGTACACATTTATTGCTGATGCAGTGGATCGCCAGGGCAAGATTTAGGTGGGTGCCTTATTTTCGGGGAGGCCCTTATATTTCCGAAGTGGGGAAAAATAGAGGGGGTGCCTTACTATATTTGGGGAAACAGGGTAAGTGCGATGTTTCAAATGGGGGTGAGAGGCAGCTTCTGAGTGCAGTGACGTTATCACTTTCCATTTCCAGCCATTGGGTCTTTCACCCAGCATTCAGTTGTCGGTGAGCCAGCTGCCGGCGAAAATGTCACTTTTCTGAGGCATTTTCCCCCTCAATATCTTTGTGGTTGATAATGGCTCTGGCCTCTTTCTTCTTCACATGATCCAGGCGAACTCTATCAACCTCAGAAAGTCGTCCTGTTTGGTTTCAAACAGATTTCCCCTTTTGTTTTAGTGTTTTTGTGCTGTTGATCGCAGGGTTTTTTTGTAAAAAGCTTCATAGAAATTTTTCCCGAAGTCCGATCCAAATTGTAATAGGACCACCGACAAGGTTATTTTATCCTCTATCCAACGCACTTTGGATCACTTCGATCGGTTGAGTGGTTTGGCCGCTGGCTCACTGACAACCGACCCCAACCCCTGGCAAAAATGTCATTTTTCTGAGGCAACTTTAGAAAGCCATGACATCATTGCTTTGCGTTTTTGGCCTTTGGGCCGTACCATCCCTTAAAGCCGCTGAGACGATCTTTCTCACGACATAAGCATTCGTTTCGTCAGCGCTTTAGTTTTGGTGTGGCAACTCGTCGAAAGTACACGATTTGCGTTACATGGCAAACACTGTCAGACCACCATAGTGAAACATAAGACGTTCATCGAATTCACATCAAAAGGGAGTATTAAACCACTTTTGCAAGGTATTTTTCTCCACTTGTTCAGCTGAGTTATGAGAGACACAAATGCAGCAGGCCTGAAGCAGTGTCTGAACAAATGCCTGCCTGTCTCTGTGAGTTCCTATCTGGATGTCCCGGTGTTGCAGCAGTGCACAGAGAATGCACTAAAGCACTATCGAGTGGTAGGTAATGGCAATGGTCACCCTTGCTTGAAAACCAGTCATCTCTGACTCAAGGGTTTAGTGCTCATCTCTGCTAATAGCCAAAGAGCCAGTACTGTCTGCATCTGCAGACATTTCCACAAACATGTGGCAGGCATGACTAGATACCAGAGTGGACAGAACACTGTTTACTTTCCCTCTTAGGTGGTTCCTCTTTATCTACTTGCAATTTCTTGCTTTCAAACTGCTAGATTAGCAAGGGCTGGGACAGAGACAGGAGCTCGCTCTATCATGTAGCACTCAGGTCTCTACCTGCTGACCTTCCACCACAGTCCTGAGGTATATAAGTGTAATTGCTATAATTATTATGTGTTTGTATGAATGCCCACTTATGACCCAGGTTCATCTGTCACTCCAACTGCTTCCCAACAACTGCAACCAGCCATCCAATGCAATAACAAAGGGTATGTTGCAGAGAAGGGGTTTTGAAACCCAAAATCTTATTTTTCATTTTTAGAAAGCATGCAAAAGTATCATGGCCTGGAATGGTGTAGATGGCACTACACAACTTTGCATACAGACAGAAAGGACATGCTCAGGGTGTATTCTCTGGCCAGACTTCCTCCTGACATTGATGTTAATTACTATTTGACATGAGCGGAGTGGTGAACTCCAGTCCGGCTACTCTACAGCTAATGAATGGTGAAATCTGAGATCATTAGAAATCTCCTGTTGGCACGACTGCCAATTTGTCTTTTACTTCCAGATCATGCACCAATATTACTAGGCTTGCACGACAAGGCAGATCAAAAATTAGCCCGTTAGCACACTGTGCTCTCTGCTTTGCAAGTACCCTTATCCCACGAGCTATCTCCCAATCTTTTCCCTTCTCCCCCAGTTTTTTTTGTGGGTGTGGCTAAGACGCTGACTGGGAGGCAGAAGGTCAGCAGCTCGATTCCTGAGTACCGCAGGACGGAATGGGCTCCCGTCTTTGTCCCAGCTCCTGCCAACCTAGCAGTTCGAAAGCAAGAAATTTCAAGTAGATAAACAGGGACCACTTCGGTTGGAAGGTAAACAGCGTTCTGTGCACTCTGGTGTCTAGTCATGCCTGCCACATGACCATGGAAACATCTGCAGAAGCAGACAACACTGGCTCTTTGGCTTTGAAACAGAGATGAGCACTGAACCCTAGAGTCGGATATGATTGGCTTTCGAGCAAGGGGAACCTAATACTGTAGAGGCACAAGATATACAAAGGCAATTTTGCATGGATCCCATGAGCCCTGGTGCCAGCTGGGAAGGGGTAAAAGTGAATTTACAGACTTCATATCATCTTAAGCCAGTGATGGCCAACCTCGACACTCCAGGTGTTCTTGGGTTTCAGTTCCCTAAAGCCCAAGTCAGCACTCCTGCTGATCAGGGCTTCTGGGAATTGAAGTTCAAGAACACCTGGAACGCCAAGGCTGGCCATCACTGCCTTATGCACACACATACACACACAAATCAAAGTATCTCCTCTTCCAACACTGCTCACCTTGAAATTTGGTGACTCAAGGAACTATAAGACTCCCATGAGACATCAATAATTCATACTGTCCAGTTGGTTATGGAGACTCATTGTAGGTTTTTCTAGGTAGAACATGTGCAGAAATGGTTTACCATTCCCTTATTCTTGGGGCATTCTGAGATTGTGCTTCTTGCCCATACATAGGTGGGCTCTTTCCTCCTGATGAAGGGACAGCAGGGAATCCAACTCCCTACCTCTGACTCTGCAATCAGCTATGACAGCTATGTGCCTATACCAACTGCCAAGGGAAGAAGAAGCCAGGGCAGGTTGAGAACCTTGCCACCCCTCCACCTGTGCCAACACCAACTGCTAGGGGAAGGAGAAGCCAGAGCACGTTGAGGACCTTCCTCCCCTTCCGCCTCTGCCTACACCAACTGCCAGGGGAAGAAGAAGCCAGGGCAGGGTGAGGACCTTGCCACCCCTTCCCCCTGTGCCTACACCAACTGCTGGGGAGGAAGAGGCCAGAGCAGGTTGAGGACTTTGCCGCCCCTCCCCCTGAGCCCACACCAACATATTGTATTGTAATCTAATGTATTGTTTGTAAGCTGCCCTGAGTTGCCACGGCGAGTGGGCGGCAATATAAATTTGAACTAATAAATAAATAAATAAATGCCCAGGATCAAAGCTCGTCTATCCAGAACAGCCAGAGATATTTTGCCACTGTCTCCCCCATTCTACCTGTGGAACCCAATACACCTGTTGAGTCTGGACTGGACACCTGAGTGCACGGAATGCACCTTTCCCACCAAAGCGGTATGTATTTATCTCATTGCAACATCTTGCTTTCAAACTGCCTAGGTTGGCAGGAACGGGGACAGATGATGGGAGCTCATTCCATCATGCAGCACTTGAGTGGCTTGAGTGGCTCAACATCTTAACCACTAAGCTACTATGGCCCTGCAAAGAGGACTACACTAACATTAAAGTAAACATTAAACCAATCTAAACTAACTACTACTGGGAGAAGATCTTTAAATGCCTCCCTGAACATGCTTGTTTTAAGTTGTTTTTAAAAATTGCATCCAGATATAGGGCTTGGGGCAACTCCATAAGCAAAGAGTTCTGCAAAGTGGCTAATCTTTCTCATACTACCAAGAAAGCTTGTTTCCTCATTAAAGTCTTCTTTGCCGCTCTGGATCTCAGCACCAGCAGCTGCAAAGTTTGTAAAGGTTGAGCGATCCAGGCAGATGTTCTTTGGGAGAGACATGGAGACATACAGCAAAACCCTAAATTGTATGACTTTGCATGTCAGTGTTAACACTTTGTGCCTGATACCAAAAGGAACTGAAAGCCTGTAAAGTAGGGTCAGAGCTGGTGGCTATGAAAACACAAGTCATGCAACCAGTACACAATGCAAAACCACTGCTTCATCTGTGGACCAGGTGAAAGCGTTCCACCAAAGTTCTGGTTTAAATAAAGAGATTGTGTCTGGCCAGGTTATCCTGCTATGGTAATAAAGTAGACCCTACTGCCAGCGACTCAACACCGAGTGTCAGGCGGTGGTTAACTAACCTGACCACCCAGAGGACTAATGGCTTCGGGTGTTAAAGTCCACAGGGAAGGGTGAGGGTCCCCAAGTGGATGAAATGGTCCCACTTGAATCCATCTTGATGGAGGGCATCGCCTTCATCCATCCTGGCCTGGGGCTGAGGAGGACTTTGTGTGTCAAAGGGGCTCAGGAGCATGGAACTGGATCAGTGGTACAGGTGTCATGCTGTGAGGCCACGGCGTTATATTTTCAGGACAGTCTTCATGGCTGATCACCATGAAGATTGCTAATATTCAGTTTCAGGAGAACAACAACAAGAAGAAATAAAGATAATATTCTCTTCACTCATGGATTGGATGATTTTTACTTCCTAGGCTGTAAACACTGTGTGTGAGAGATTGTGAGACAAATGGGCGTTGTTTGGACAGGATGCAATGAGTTTCACTAAACAAGGTGAGTTTAATCTTCAATTTTCTTAGGGCTGGGATCTGAAAGATGTTCTTTAGCCTGAGTGTACCAAGTAGGATCTTCAAACTTCCTCGAAAAGTTCTCTCTCCCTCTCACTCATTCACTGGAGCACACAGGAAGAGCCTTCTTGAAGATTGTGGTATTTTTGAACCACATTTGGGCATCCCCTGGTTACAGCAACCTTGTGTTGCCGGCTAATCTTTCTCTCACTAGATCAGGCAAAAGATGCCTTCAACTTGACAGTTTCAGGTCTGACCTGAACATGGAAGAAGAAGACTCATTCACTCACTCACAGTTTCTCATAAAAATATCCCAAAAGTTGCCACAATTTCAAATCAAATCTTCTCTGATGAATGGGGGAAATGATGATGAACATCAAAAAAGTTAATCTCCAACCAAAACTTCAGAGATCAAGAAGAACTTGATCTGTTCCTTTGAACCTGACTTCTGGGCATTTGGATATTCACACACACCCCTTCACCCCAAATGATTGATGTAGCAGGATGCTTTCTAGCTGAATTACCATGCTCCACAATTTTAGGATTTTTGATTGGATTTGAGCACACAGGTGGACCGCTCCACATGTTCATCACAAGACAGAGAGATGCCCATCACTTCACACAGCCTCTTTCTCTACCCAGTGTAAGAGAACAACTCTAACTTTCATGAAGTACATGTGCGGTACAGTGATGGGATGTAACAGGTTCTCACCAGTTTGCCAGAACCGGTAGTAACTTTTCTCAGCATCCCGGAGAACTGGTAGCAGCTTTTGGGGGGAACCACCTTCGGGGCTTACCTTTTCCCTGGTTCCCCCACTGCACATGTGCGCCAAGCACTTGGTGTGCATGCATGCCTACAGTGCTTGGCATTTATGCACAGCCTCCTTGCTGTCCTCCCAAGCGGGGAGGAGGAAGAGAAGAGGAGCCCCCGGCGACTAATGGATCCAGTAGGATTCCAGAAGGAACTGGGGTGTTGTCCTCTTGACCTGCAAAGCGCTTCATCTGAGGCTCTTGTCGATGCATGGGACAGGAGGGCGACAGCAGCCTTGGATGTAATCGCGCCACTACGGCCTCTCCGAGTCCGTGGGGATCGATCTGCCCCTTGGTTTTCAGAGGATCTAAGGGAGCTTAAACGGGCTAAGAGACGCCGAGAGCGCCGCTGGGTGAAGACTCGGAGTGAGTCCGACCGAACACTAGTTAGAGCTGCTATTAAAGACTACCTAGTGGCGATGAGGGTGGTGAAGCGCCAATACTTCACCACCCTTATTGCCTCCGCAGATAATCGCCCAGCGGCCTTGTTCCGGGTGACCAGGTCCCTTCTCGGTAGAGGGGGGCCGGGCCCTGGGTGGCAGGGTTCGGCTGAGGATTTTGCTGATTATCTGGCGGAGAAAATCGCTCAGATCCGCTCGAGGCTAAATCCCGGCGTGGAACATACAGAGCTGGGGTTGACCATAGCACAGTCTAGCCATGTTACCTGGGATCGGTTCGATCCTGTTGGCCCTGAGGAAGTGGACAGGCTTCTTGTATCTGTTTGTGCCACGACCTGTGCACTGGACCCATGCCCTGCTTGGTTAATTAAAGCCTCCAAGCCTGTGGCAGGTGGTTGGATCGAGGCGTTAATTAACGCTTCTCTAATAGAGGGGCATTTTCCAGCACAGCTTAAACATGCTTTGGTGCTCCCCCTCTTGAAGAAGCCGTCCCTCGATCCTACGGTAATTTCTAACTACCGTCCAGTGTCCAACCTATCTTTCTTAGGTAAGGTTTTGGAAAAGGCTGTGGTGCGGCAGTTGCAGGAGGTCCTGGATGAAGCGGATTATCTGGACCCGTTTCAGTCAGGATTCAGGCCCGGATATGGTACCGAAACCGCGCTAGTCGCTTTGGTGGATGATCTCCGGAGAGAGCGGGACGGAGGGGAACCGTCTGTCCTCGCTCTTCTTGATCTCTCAGCGGCTTTTGATACGGTCGATCATGGCATCCTTCTGGGAAGGCTCCAGGGTCTGGGGATCCAGGGCACGGTGCTGTCCTGGTTCTCCTCATTCCTGAGGGGCAGGACCCAGTCGGTGTGCCTGGAGAAGGAGAAGTCCAGCCCTAGGCCCCTGCAATATGGGGTGCCTCAGGGTTCGGTACTCTCTCCTCTCCTGTTTAACATCTATATGAAGCCGCTGGGTGAGATCATCCGTTCCCACGGGGTAAGGTATCATCAATATGCAGATGATACCCAGTTATACATCTCTGCCCGTGGGGACCCAAGCGGTGCGGTGGAAGTCCTTTCCAGGTGTCTGAAGGCTGTAAAGGTCTGGATGGGGGACAACGGGCTACAGCTGAATCCCGGCAAGACTGAGTGGCTGTGGGTAGGGGGTCCTGTGTTAACAAAGGAGCTTCCATCTTTGGCCCTGGATGGGACAGTCCTGCCCCAATCAGACCCGGTGCGTAATTTGGGGGTCCTCCTGGACTCACGGCTACTGTTCGTAGAGCAGGTGGCAGCCGTGGCCAGGAGGGCTTTTGCACAACTTCGTGTAATTCGCCAGTTACGCCCACTCCTAGACCGGGATGCCCTGCTTATGGTCACACATGCGTTGGTCACCTCCAGACTTGATTATTGTAACGCGCTCTACATGGGGCTGCCCCTGACGACCATCCGGAGACTCCAGCTGGTCCAGAACGCGGCGGCCCGGGTAGTGGTGGGGCGTGGGTGTTATGCTCATGCTTCACCACTGCTCCGGGAGCTGCACTGGTTGCCAGTATGTCTCCGGGTGCAATTCAAGGTGCTGGTTATTACCTTTAAAGCCCTACATGGTAGTGGGCCAGGATACCTAAGAGACCGCGTCATCCCAAGAACTTCTGTCCGTCCCACCAGGGAGGATCGGAGAGGCTCCCTTGTTATCCCTTCGGCGAGAGAGGCGCACCTCACCTGTACTAGGAGGAGAGCCTTCTCCGTGTCCGCCCCGACCCTCTGGAACCTCCTGCCCACCGAACTGCGCCTTCAGACGGAGCTCTTACCATTCCGGAAAGGCATAAAAACCTGGCTGGCAGGACAGGTTTGGGGACCTGGGAACGTGGGTTCCCACACTAAGTGGCTTACATAAGAACTGCCTCCCTGGGGTGGAATATGGGAATACTGATGTGTAGTCCTGCGTCGTCTTAATTCGGTGCTGATTTTTAATTCTGATGTTTTTAATTCTGATGTTTTAGTGACATGGAGTTGGTTTTTATTTCTGTTTTTACTAGATTGTAAGCCGCCCAGAGTCGGGTCCCCCCGATTGGGGCGGGGTATTAAATTTAATAAATAAATAAATAAAATAAATAAATAAATAGCCTGAAGCTCCCTATAGCCTGCTTCCCAAGGTAAGTGACTCACTTACTTGGATGTGGTGTTTCTGTGTGTATTTTAATGTGTATTTAATACCTTTACCTATATTGACATACTACCACAGTACCATAAATACAGATTTATGTTTGGGGTGGGTGGGTGGGTGGGTGTACAGTATTTTAATGTAATTTTTATTTTATTTATTTATTTTATTTATTTATGGGTTTGTGTTCTGGGTGGGTGGGTGGGTTGAGGGGTGTGTGTGTGTGCTTATTTTTATTTTATTTTATTATTATTATTAAAAAATTATTTGGCCCTTCCCACATCATGACATCATGATGTTAGCTCCGCCCACACTGTGATGACATCACGGTGGGGGTAGTAAAATTTTTGACATCCCACCACTGGCGGTATAGCTAGGTTATTCCACATATTCCAGGAGTTATCCAAGGTGCTGAAACCCATCCTGCCAAAATAGGTTCAGCACTTTGGATTCCTCCTTTAAGGTTCAGGCTAGAAATTGCAGTGAATTCATTACCCAAGTAAAACCTGTTCTTTAGTCTGCTCTATTGCTTAAAGCACATTCTTAAGGGTTACCCAACACCACAAGGCAGTTTGGGGTCTACTAATCCATAGGACTGTATCTGCACACTTAGTCTCAATTCCACTATTTGGAAGCAGGGAAACCTAGAGATGGATATAACCTGAGGTTTTTTGTCAGTAGAAACTGAGTTCAACACCCAGGAGCCTATTATCATATAAACAACTATCTCCATGATGGTGAATTTTGGCACTCCAGCTGTTTTTGGATGCGCCATCAATGCATTCATGTAGATTCACAGGGACACAGGCTTCTGGGAATTGAACTCCAAGAAAAGCTGGAGTGCCAATGTTCACCATCATGGAACTATCATGTCTAGAGAAAGCAAATACTCTACATGCATATTAGTGCATTCTTAGGTATCATTTCTTTTATTTTTAAAAAATATCTCCCTCCAAACATTTGAAGTATATTTTAGTATTACTGTTTTGACTTTTATGTGGTTCTGTGGTCCTTTGAGGCTTTCCTTTTGGAGAAAAAAAAACAGAGTATAATATTAAGATTGTGACCATTGATGAAAAAAAGCAGAGTATAATAGTAAGATCGTGATCATTGATAAAAAAAAGAAGAGTATTATATTAAGATCATGATCAGATCTTGAATAAAGAATATTTCTAAAAGAAGCTTTTAGAAGATGCTTTTAGCATGGGAGCCAGCCTGCCTCATTCAGAGATTCTTAAAGGATGGGGGGTGCAGTTAAAATATCATGTTGCACCTAAAACCCACGCATGTGTTCTCACGACTTCCTTTGCTATTTGTTTTTATACACATGTGGTTCTTCAGTGTCTTTTGATTCATACTTGTAAGAGCCGTGAGCCTTGAAGCACCTTAAGTCACTGACATTTTCCCCTCCTTTGCATGGAAAATTGCTCTTCAGCAAATCTATCACTGTGGAAGATCAAGGGAGGGGAAGAGAAAGAGAGAGAAGAGAATGTTCTGTTTATCTGAGAGGTGAAAGGGATGGAAATGCTTCCTCGTAGCAGAACAGAAAACATACATATGTAACAACAAACCAGGTCTTCACAGTCTCCCTGCCACCTGTTCACTCACTTTGACCAAGATCACCCAATAAGCTACAGCTTCTTTGGAGTGGGTCATGTTGTGTTACACGGCAATCCAGGCTGAAAGGGTGATCAGGCAAGGATGTTGTCAGATCTGAGAAAAGTGAAGGCACATTGATTGTGTCTAGAGAGGTTGTTCATTGCAGCTGAGACGAGAAAAGAAAAAACAGTGACAAATTGGCTACAAGATCTCCCTGCTGCCCAGCCGCTTACAACTCAAGAGTCACATGCCTACAACATCTAAGAGAAGTTAAGGAGGACATACAGTCAAATCTCGCATAAAGAGCGTTTCGCTTAAAGAGTAACTTGCTTAAAGAGCAGAATTTTCTCTGAATGTTCGCTTTGCTTAACAAATAAAACCAACCAAAAACTCACTTAACAAATAAATTGGGTTTTGCAATCCCCCCCCCCCCCCCACTGGTCACTTACAATGGTGTTTTGCTTAAAGAGCAAACTCACTTAAAGAGCACATTATGCTCTTTAAGCGAGGTACAACTGTATTTGCAGAAATCCAAGACTGCAAATTGGTATGTCAAGTTTCTTCCCCACAAAGGTCACAAGGGAGAAGGTAACTAAACCCAGTTTCCCCTCAGCCACGAATCCGGCTAATTTGCCGGTGTGCTGATTACTACCAGAAACATACACCGAAGAATTTTGGCCAACGACAAAGCGGCTTCATTTTCGGCGGTCCAAAGTTTGGTCTGGACACGAAAGAAGACGAGCCACCCATGTGTGCTTGCTTGTGCATGCACTCAAACATGTTCAAGCTGTTGGGGCATGGGGTAGAGGGTGTCTATCCATTGGGACAATAAAGATTTAGATAGAACACACTCATACCCATCTGCATTAGTTTTACTTTTGAACCATCTTCTGTCCAGCTACTTATTTCATTACTTAAGACAGCTCCCTAGAAAAAGAGACTTTCCCACAACCCACTTTAAAAATGTGTAGTATGGAAGGAGAGGAAAACAGGTTTATTTTTATTTTTTTAGATTTCCACTTGGTCAGAAGTTGCTGGGAATTGTGGATATGCATGACCGTTATATTTTGTAAGCTGTGGTCTTTTCTAGGGAAGTGGGGAGTGAACTGGTTTATGGTGCAGGGCTTTCTACCTGCCAATAGAAAAATGCTTGGTAGTAGATCCAGACTTTTTTAAAAAAAAAAAACCCAACATTGTCATCGTTCTCCTTTAGTGTCTGGCAGAGATGTAGTTAGAGGGTATCACTGATGCTGACGAGGCATCAGGTGTCTCACTTATTATTCCTGCCATGTTTCTAGTCACTGGCAAGCGTCAACGATCACTGTTGTCAATTCTTTGCTTCTCCCAACACTCAGCATAACCGCCTAGGTACACCCCGAAGCTCAGAGACTATGCTCTGTGTTTCCAAAGGCACACATTGCAATCTGCCAAAGTTCATGCTCAGATAAGGATACCCACCTTCAAGGTGCGGCCACGCTCTTGGCTATGTGGAGTCCACAAAGGGGGTTATTATTATTATCAAAAATGGGGGGGGGGGGGAAGCGCTGTAGGTCTAGATCCCACATACACACTTCTTGGTCTAAAACTATGCAGTATAACAGGAGACCCTGGTGCATGAAATGTGTGGGCACATTTACGAAGGAAATGCCAACCAATGCCTTGCACCAGCCTTGTGAGTCCAAGAGAATGGAGGGGTAGGAACTGCCCTTTGGCCCCCTGGTGACCTCCAATAGCCCATCCCCAGTGGCTGGAGTATGCCCTCCTTCTCCCTGGCGAAGTGAGTCTAAATCAAGCCAATGCTATGGGACTGTCTATGAAACTAATCCACTCTCCATTCCCTCCCCCCCTGCCCCTCGCCGACGTTCGTCTCCATGGCAATTGTTACCCAGTTTATACGTTGAGAGAAGCTAGGCAGACCGATGCATGGGTTGGGGGGAAAGCTTCAGGAAGGGGAGGGAGGGAGAGAGACAGAGAGAGTAGATGCAAGCACATCAGTTTCACTCCCTCCTTACAACCTCTGGGGTACAATCCCCCCCTATTATTTATCACCCCATTTCTTACATCATCCTACTCCTGTTCAGGTTATGGGCCCAGCCTTCAAAGGTGGGAGTTAAACCTCTTTGACTTCTTCTCTTTTATTGTTCCTCCCACAAAATAATAATAATAATAACCCATTGATGCAGCAGACGGTGGTCTCCCAAGCCTGGCAGATGAACCAAAGGGCTACCTTCCCCCAGGCGGACCATGAGACATGGGGCTACCAAGAAATGCTCAAAGGAGAGAGTCCTGTGATCTGCCTCCCTCTCCAAGCATCTCAAAACCTGGTCACCCGGCAGGTGGAAAGTGTCCGGACCAGCCACAGAAACAATCCGGACTCCCCTCCCCGCACACCAGGCAGCGCACGGTGAGCATGTCTGTCTGTGGTCACCAACCGAAAGAAGAAGCAAAAACCAGATGGAACCAATTTTCACCCTTTCCCCCCTTCCTTCGAATGGGGATGTCAAGCTGGAAGCTGGGCTCAGCTTAACCCCAAAAGAAGCGGTCCCTAGACCCACACCTCCGGGAGACTCAAAAGCTCTCAATGTGTGGTGGAGAAGACAGCACAGTCGAGCACATGATCTCTGCCGATGCACAAAAGGAAATGAGCCCGTGAACTTCAGAGGAAGACACTGCAGGATTAGAGAAGGTCTTTCTCTGCTTTTCCAGGGTGTTGGGGAGGAGAAAATGTATATATTTGAAAGGACAGAGTGGGGGGGGGGGGATAAAATTAGACAGGCCATGTCATTTGTCCTCAAACATATATATATATCCTTCTTCTTCACCCCTGCCCTCAAAGGTCAACAAGGAAAGGGAACAAAGGAGATTTGGGGGGTCAGAGGGAGAAAATAGAAACAGGGTGGATATTTAGACAAAGGGGGATGTTATGGAGAGAGGCGGTAAGTAATGAAGGAGTGTGAAAAGGATATAAACCAGAGTGGGGGAAAAATCAGCTTCCACGCTTACCTTTAGAGGCATCTTTATCTTCTTTTGTCTTGATCACCTTTCCACTCATAGATCCCAGTTTTGTTGTACAAATTCCCTCCGGAGACCTCGTGGGCAAATCGGTCTGGACTTCAAGCAAACCAGGAGGGGAAAATAAAAGAGTGGATTCCCTTCCTTCTCTCTCTCTCTCTGTTCTCTTCCCTTTTCTTTCTTTCAATGATAAAGGAAGGGGGAAGGATGGAAGGGAGGAAGGGGAGAAATCCTAGAAAACAAACAAAAGAAAAAGCAAGAAATCAAGACAGAGAGGACGGGTGGATGGATGGGAGAGGGGGAAGGAGGCAAGAATCAGAGAGACGTCTGGATGGCTGGTCCTTTCCCTGGCTGCGGAAGGATGCTCAGCCTCTCAGCCCACCAAAAGCAATGCATGGAGACTGGAAGGGTCTGCGGCTGGGGTTGCTGTCCCCTCCCCAATATGTTCCCCCTCTGCCTAGGACAGGAGAAAGGGGGCTCTAGAGGCAGAGGGGGTTCCCTGGGACATCTGCAGGATTCTCCCCTTCCTTCCTAGAAGAGGGGACTGGACACAAAAGACACACGCGCAACCGAAAAGGCAGGTTGTGCATTCTGTTGACAGCCAGATATTCCACCCCCTTCTCTATCTTTCTCTCAGCCCCCCCCCCCTTTCCTGGGAAAGGGGGGGAGGAGGGAAAGGAGGAGGTGGAGAATGATAATCATCAAACCCAAGCGGTTGGCCAACACCCCTTCTCTAAGTCACTGATAAGCAAAACCACAAGGATACACACCCTTTCTTTGGCCAAAAGAAGTTGGGCTGGAAGGAGTATTGTACAACCTTCCTGCATGCCTCCAGAAAACAAAGGGGTGGGCTTGGATTGCAGGGAAGGGGTATGGAGGGAAAATCATAGTGTTGTCGTCCCCCCACCCCTTTTCTTCCTTCCAATACCAAAGAATTCGACCCACAAAGCAAGGTGGCTTTTTTGGGGATATAGGGGGAGGGGGAGGACAGCGTTGTTATGAGAAGACCTAGTTGACCAGAAGAAATGAGAAGAACAACCTGTTGGGCAATTTGACCCCAAAGCAAAGGAAGGGGGTTGGCTTTTAGCTTCCTCCTGAGAATCATAGTCCAATCTCTCCTTACACACTGCGTAAAAGGGAAGTGTGTATGTGTGTGTGTGTGTGTGTGGGGGGGGAAGCAATATGGCATTGCTAACATCTTAGGTGGTTAACAGTCCAAGATGTGTGAAGGAGACTGATGGTTTGTTGTTGTTCAGTTGCACAGTCGATTCCGACCCTTCATGACCCTATGGACCATTGTCCACCAGGCCCCTTTGTCCTCCACCATCCGCCTCAGCCCAGCCAGCTCTGTGCCCTTTGTGTCTACAATACCATCTAGCCATCTCATTTCTGGCCGCCACCTTCTTCTTTTGCCCTCCACCTTTCCCAGCATCAAAGCCTTCTCAAGTGAATCCTCTCTTCTCATTTGATGTCATACTTCAGCTTCATCTTTACTATTTGGCCTTCTAAGGAGCAGTCAGGGTTGATTTCTTCTAAGATCGACCTATTTGTTCTCCTTGCTGTCCAGGGGACTCTCAAAACTCTCCTCCAACACCACATCTCAAAGGCATCTATTCTTCTGCACTCAGCAATTTACCAATAGCAATCACACTTCTATACCTCCCCAGAGTGCTTAGTGCACTTGCCGGGTAGTTTACAAATGAATGAGCATTTTGTCTCCAAACATTTTACCGACATCAGAAAGATGGAAGGCTGGGCCAATTTTGAGCCCTGGTCAGGATTTAAATATGGAGACATTTAATAAGGATGAATAAGGATAAGAATTAGAATAGAGCCTATCTTAAACCAACAAAGTGGTTTGACCATCTGGAGAGAATGTCTTGGAGTTCCATACTTTACAAGGCTTTCGTGGAAAGAGGAGAAGGAGAAAGAGCACGAGGCAGACCCAGAGGAAGGTGGAGAGAGAACACCAGAGACATGAACACCCAATAAGACTGGTGGAAGCTGCTAGAAGAGTGCTAGAGCAAGAACCTTGCATCTCCTTCAACACCCAGAGGAGGAGGAGGAGGAGGAGGACATTTCTAGGACTTTTTGTTTTGTTGTTTTTACGTGCTGTCAATTTATCTCTGACTAACGGTGGCCCTATGAATGAGAGCTCTTGAAAACATCCTGTCCTCCCCTAGACCTGCTCAACTCCTGCAAGCTATAGACTGTGGCTTGGCTTAGGGCAGTGATGGCGAAACTTGGCACTCCAGGTGTTCTTGGACTTCAATGACCAGAAGCTCATGTCAGCACTCTTTCCGATCAGAGCTTCTGGGAATTGAAGTTCAAGAACCTTGGAGTGCCAAGGTTAGCCATCACTGGCTTAGGGAATCAATCCATATCATAGTTGGTCTTCCTCTTTTCTTGCCGCCTTTTCTACCTTCCCCAGCATTGCTGTCTTTTCCTGAGAATGATGTCTTCTCATGATGGATCCAAAATTAGGGCAACCTCCGCTTCATCACTTTTGTTTTACATGGCCATAAGTCCAGCATTGGAGGCAGAGAGAAAGACACTCCTCTTTCCATAGCAAGACCTGTTGTTCTCTTTGTTTCCACCATGACCATGACCATGACCATGACCATGACCATGACCATGACCATGACCATGACGACCACCACCACCACCACCACTACCACCACCACCACCACCACCACCATCATTTCAGACATTCTTCTGGGTTGAAAGTTGTTGTTTTTTTTTTTTGCAGGAGAAACTCCGCTCAGGGAATGTCTAAATGAGGCTCCTTTCATGTTCCCAAGAGCTGGGACAGGGACGGGCACTCAATCTGTCATCCAGTACCCAGGTCTTGAAGTGCCGACTCACCAGCCTTCCAGCTAAGAAGGCAAGCTTCTTAACCACCGAGCCACTGTAGCCTCCATTTTCCTGCATAATAGCCAAGAACTTGGTTGGAAAAATCTCCTTTCATCCAAAGGATACTCTTCTTTGACCAACAGCAAGGGAGATTCTTGTAGGACAGGGGTTCCCGACCTATTCAAGACCTTTTCACGCTCTCTCAGTCAGTTTTGAGGGCCCAGACAGACATTTTGCCCTGCCTACAGGATGGGAGTGGCCATTTTGCCTCAACAGCTTCAAAGGGGCAGCCATTTTGCTTCTCAAATGCCCTTGGAGGCATGGGGTGGGGGCCACATGAAATGGTCCAGGGGCTGGATCTGGCCCACAGGTCTTAGGTTGGGAGCCCTTGTCGTAGGAAGTGGACCATGAATTTACTACCCACTTTCCATGCAGATTTTGGGAATGCTTCACATTGAAAGGGATTCCAGGTAGACACTGATAAATTCTATTTATTATTTTTCTCTGTGTGCTTTTCTCTCTCTCATCTTCCTCTTTTGAAAATTCTGTTTCTTGGACACTATGAAGAGGCAGACACTGCTTGGTTTGCAGGGCAGGGGAATATATATGACCCTTTGAGTGAAACTCTAATATGATGCTTATATTAGCTCTTGGTACTGCCAAGGGTTAATGGGAGATAGGTCAAGCAATATCTGGAAGATCACAGTTTGCTCATCCATCCATCTATCCATCCGTCTATTTATTGTACAAGTTGTGCCTCGCTTAAAGAGCATAATGTGTTCCACAGGATTGCTCTTTAAGCGAATTTGCTCTTTAAGCGAAACACCATTGTAAGTGACCCATTGTGGGGGGGATTGTGATCCCTGATTTATTTGCTAAGCATGTTTTTGGTTCGTTTTATTTCTTAAGCGAAGCGAACATTCAGAGAAAATTCTGCTCTTTAAGTGAGTTACTCTTTAAGCGAAGTGCACACAATGTTGTTACCTTTCCCACCTATTTATCTATGTGCAATTTCTTCCTTTCGAACTGCTATGGAGCTGGGACTGAGATTCGTTCCGTTGTGCAGCACTCAGGTCTTGGACTGCTGACCTGCCAACCTTTCAGTCATCAAGATCAACATCTTAACTACTAAGCCACATGGTCCCTTCTTTTCAATATAGCTGTACCTCTAGTGTCACTGTTAAGTCTCAAGATACGGCTGAAAAAGCTGACATTGAAATAATAATAATAATAATTTCATGTCAGAAATTATTCTGGGTTGAGAGGATTTCCCCCCTCAGGGAACGTCTGAATGAGGCTCCTTTCATCTCCCCAAGATCCTTTCATACCAAAGTGCTCCCTATTTATCTACTGTACTTGCAACTTCTTGCTTTTGAACTGCTAGGTTGGCAGGTGCTGGGACAGAGACGGGAACTTCCTCCCTCATGCAGCACTTGGGTTTCAAACTGCTGCCTCGTCACCCTTCCAGCTAACAAGGTGAGCTTCTTAACCACTGAGCCACTGCAGCCCCTTAGTTCACATTAAAATAGAGCAATCAGTCCTTAAGATGCCAAAATAATTTTGTCTCCCATTTGTTTTGATATTCCCTCTTTACTCTCATGAAGTAAGTCCGCCCCTAAGAAGATGTGCATGTTGAGAAAAATGTCCATTTTTATCCTCGAAAACTACTGTACATGATGAATTGATTAATTACAATTGGTTCACTTAAGATTGCTTCAATCCAGTGGCATCGCACGGACTTCAGCCGCCAGGGGTGAAGACCAAACTCGCCACCCCCTCCATCTAGGCTTGCTGCCCCCCCTCATTAATCCCTCGCTGCCTGTTCCAAGGCCCCCAGGGCAGGACCCAGGGCAGGGAGAGCCCCTGATGGCCACCCCCTGAAAAGCACCGCCTGGGGCCATCCGCCCCCCTGACCTCCCCACGCTACGCTTCTGCTTTAATCAGGTGATAACTACAGAGCTTGGGGAGGGATAAGTTTGCAGCTGTTTTATGAGGATAGCACAACAAAGTCATATTTATCATTGATAAATAAGATAATGAGAGAAGAACATTGCTTTGTTTCATATAACAAGTAACATTTGCTAATTATCTTTTAAAGTCATTTTTTATTTAAGGGCTTTCCCCAAAGATTCTGAAGAGATATTTCAATGGAATTTTTCTGAGTTTCTCTTATCAATCCTAATGTGTGTTTTTATTTTATTTTACGTGAAATAAAATAGCAAAGAGTAATGAGTAAAGCAGTGAGTCATTTTCTAGCCATTATTAGAAATCCAGCTCATGTGTTGGGTACTAATATTACCAAAGCAAAATATTGTTATGGGATTTTTCTCTTTCTCTCTTCTTATCCTCCTTAGTTTAAAATCCCTCCATGTTGCTTTTAGAAAGTTAGATGCAATATTAACACTGAAGGTAGATGTGATATTAATTTTTGAACTCACTAATTTCAGCTGAATTTCAAGTGGTGTGTCCAGCACCAGAGGACATCCAGAGAGTGCAAAATAACTCTGTCCCGCCTGTACGATGACAGTGGACATTTTGTCCCAAGGGGTGACCACTTTGTGTCTCAAATGCCCTTGGAGAGGTGGAAGAGCACATGAAATGGTGCCACAGCCCATATCTGGCCCACGGGCCTTAGGGAACATGAAAGTAATCCTTGGTTGGGTTTTAAATTAAGTTTTAGTTGTAATTTTTAATCTGTTTTAATTATATATGTTTGTTTTTTTAAAAAATTAAATTTTTTTAACCTGTATTGTTCTGATGTTTTATAATGTGTCAAACCACCCTGGGTCGGCTTGGCGAGGAGGGCGGTACACAAATACAAATAAATAAAGTAATAATAAAATCTACATTTCATAGATAGGGGGTACTTAGATACCTCAGGACTGTGGTGGCTTAAGACACTGAGTTTGATGACTGGAAGGTCAACAGTTTGAGACCCAAGTGCTCCACAATTGGGTGCGCTCCTGTCATCCATCCCAGAGGACAACTGGGGAGGAGGAATGTGTGGAGCAGGTCCCTACAGTCCTGAATGTAACACCCCAACTGTTTCCATCACCAAAAACACCACCTATAGACATATCCCCCTCCAATCCTTATAGGAATGCACCACAAGTAACCACGTGTAGAAAGACTTAAAGTTATCCCAGCTAGAAAAAGTAGAAGCTCCCCTATTTTGGGAGTCAAAAAGGCTGGACCAATTCAAACCAGCCTTTACGTCATGTTGTCAGTAAGGAATACTTGGATAATCAAAAGCATTTCTGCCATTTTGGATTGTGTAGTCTCAGCTTATATAATTGTCCTATTTATACATGGCCCCATCATCTAGTGAGATTGGTGAGGTGGGGGTTCTACTTAGGTTTTGTTAAATATATGCTTTTACAGACCAGCACAAGTTCTTTTTCAAGAACGTGAAGAGAGTCATCTAAGCTGCATCCTGCCAACCTAAGCAGTTCGAAAGCAAGAAATTGTAAGTAGATAAATAGGGACCACTTCGGTGGGAAGGTAACAGCGTTCCGTGCACTCCGGTGTCTAGTCATGCCTGCCACATGACCATGGAAACGTCTGCAGAAGCAGACAGTGCTGTCTCTTCAGCTTAGAAACAGAGATGAGCACTGACCCCTAGAGTTGGATACGACTGGCTTTCAAGCAAGGGAAACCTTTACCTTTACCTAAGCTGCATCTTCCAGTAGAGATGATGGTTTGCCCCCCTTTGTGATGATTTCTGAATGATTTTACTGATGTGGCCTTAGATAACTCAATGTCGCAGTCTGTTTTGAAAGGAATAGTGAAGTTGGTCTGTATTTTCTTTTTTTAAAAAAAGTATGGCTCAAATGGTTAAGACGCCAAACTTACTGACGGGTAGGTCGGAGTTCAATTCCTAAGTACTGTGTGACAGAGTGAGCTCCCGTCTCTGTCCCAGCTCCTGCCAACCTAGCAGATCGAAAGCAAGAAATTGCAAGTGGATAAAAAGGGGCCACTTTGGTGGGAAGGTAGACAGCGTCCCGTCTGCTCCCGTGTCGAGTCATGCCTGCCACATGTCCACGGAAACGTCTGCATAGGCAGACAGCGCTGGCTCTTTGACTATGAAACAGAGATGAGCACTGAACCCTAGAGTCGGATACAACTGGCTTTCAAGCAAGGGCAACCTTTACCTAAAAGAGGCAGCTTTCCAGCTCTTTAGTTATTTCTTGTTGGCCCTTGGAAATTAAAATAGACTCCCCTTTTCATATCTTAGCTCATCCGACTTGGTTTTTATACTCCAGAGCAGGGGTCACCAAACATCACTCTCCAGATGTTCTTGGACTTCAATTCCCAGAAGCCCTGTAGGGAAGGTGTGGACCACTAAAATCACAAATGGAGATATTTGGGTGTAGCATATCTGTCAATAAAACAAATGTATAGAGCAAATACAGTGGAACCTCGGTTAACAAATGGCTCGGTTAACACAAAAATCACATAACAAAAGGAAATCCATAGAAAATAGTGGCCTGGTTTACGGAAATTTTTCCCCCTGGAACGGATTGATTTGGAACGGATTAATGGTTTTTCATTGCATTTCGGTTAATCTATTTGGTTTTTCAAAGCATTCCTATGGGGAACTGCATTCAGTGCATTCCTATGGGAAACTCGGTTAAAGTAATTTTCGCTGTAAGAAATGTCCCGGAAAATGCATTAATTACGTTAACGTAGGTTCCACTGTGCTGTATAGCTACACGCTGCCTGTGCATGGTTTAGCACAGAGGTTCTGGCCCTTTAAGAGCATCTGATGATGATGACAGGGAGGTGTATCTACCCAGCTGATGTCAGCCCTCCCCAAGCCAATCATCCTGCGCAGATTCTCTCCGCTTCATTTGCCCCGTTTGCTGGAGAGAAGTGAGAGACCCTAACATTATGGCCAAGAAACAATGTCACAGACAGAATTTAATGATCAGGGAACATTTCTGGAGCTGTCTGGCTAGGCAGCATTTAATGGCTTGTTGTAAATAAAAAAAAAATGCATTGCAATTCCTGGAATAAACAAGCATTAAAGTGCAGCCATCATCTCCTCCTGCCTTCCTTCCCCATTCATGGAGCGTTTCACGCCCTGAAAACAATGCTATGTTTAGAACGTAGTCGTCATCCTCAACATTTGAGGGAGGGTCTCATTCAAGTACTCACAGAAAACCAAAATCAAATCAATCTTTTTTACAGTCCAAGACCAGAGTAGTACAGCAAAAGGCAGCAGTTAAGGTGAGGGTACTTAATATATATATATATTAAGAGGAGCATATGTCACAGAAGGTAGGACTGCAGTGGCTAAGCGTTCCGTGCGCCTGCCTGCCACATGTCCATGGAAATGTCTGCAGACGCAGAAAGCACTGGCTCTTTAGCTATGAAACAGAGATGAGCACTGAACCCTAGAGTCAGATACGACTATCAAGCAAGGGTGACCTTTACCTACCTCACAGAAGGAGGGCACTGTGCTGGCTCTGTGGTTAAGAAACTGAACTTGATAACTGGAAGGCCGGCAGTCAGCAGTTCGAGACCCGAGTACTGCACAAGGGAGAGGGCTCCCATCTCAGTCCCACCTCCTGCCAACCTGGCAGCTCAAAAGTGAGAATTTGCAAGTAGATAAATAGGTACTGTTGGGAAAAGTAACAGTATTAAGATGCTCTTAAAGGTCCAGGTCTAGTCATGCCTGACATATGTCCCCAGAAACGTCTACAAAACGTGCTGGCTCTTTGGCCATAGAGATGGACGCATTTGGCTTTTGAGCAAGGGCCAACTTTACCTTATCTCACAGAAGAGCTGATGTGGAGGGCGTACAATGCACTCCTGGAGCCAACTTGTGGATAGGTAAGCAGGCATCAGGCTAGGAAAGGAAACCTATAGAAAACCAACCAACCAACCCACCAACCAACTTTCCTTCACTAGAAGGAGGAGGAGGAGGAGGAGGAGGAGGAGGAGAAGAAGAAGAGGTTCTCCTCTGTTGAATGCATCAACACTTTCTCTGTACAGAGTATGTCAAGTTACTTGGTAAGATAAGAATAAAATGCCTGCCCTCGCCATACTTACGTGGCATCATTAAGCAGATGATACTGAGTTATAAATGGTTCAGAGGGGAGGGAGTATTCATCTGATTCTGAGAAATTCCTATACTCCCAAACATACTATACTTATTCAGAGGAATTTTGATTAGGTCTAGATCAGTGGTTCCCAACCACTGGTGGGCAGCCAAAAAAAAAATGCTACCACACTGTGGACGGAGCCCATCCCATGGGCGGAGCCTACGTCATGGGCGATCTAGAGATGCTTGCCCTATGTATACAACTGCAAACACAGGCAGCACTGGCTCTTTGGCTGCAAATGGAGATGAGCACTGCACCCTAGAGTCGGCTACGACTGGCTTTTGAGCAAGGGAGACCTTGAACCACTTGGGAGGCACAAAACCTGGTGTCAAATTTGAATATCAATTAGGGATCTTCTGTTATTAGGTGAAGGTTGCCCTTGCTCGAAAGCCGGTCGTCACCAACTGTAGGGTTCAGTGCTCATCTCTGTTTATAGGCCAAAGAGCCAGTAGTCTTGACCCACAAAAGCTTGCATTAAAATACAGCAGCTAGTCTTTAAGGGGGCACAACTTTTTTGTCTTTTTTTTTTTTGCTTTGTTTACTCTCTGATATGCTTACACAGGATAAAACCTTTTAAATGGGGGCTGTGTTAGTCTGGGCAGGGCAGGGAGGTGGGATTGGCCAACCAATGTTGCTAACCCCCCACCCAAAGGCCACCCAATTTTGCTACCCCCGCTGCCACTGCCGAACCTGTTACTGCCCACCACTGTTCCCAACCTTAAAAATCAAATTGCCCCTCCCTGTGGTGTGTGTCACACACACACACACATCTTGAGTCCCTTTGTTTGGAAGAGAAGACACCGAAGTAACATTTTAAAAGAATCTCGTTTGTTTTCTATGCAATAAATCCATCCTCTTGCTTATTTGATGCCACTTACCTTAATCTTTGCAAAGACAGGGAGGTGTAATCTTAGACACTATTCTTGTGCCAAAAGTCCGCTTAGGAAAAATCCAGGATTAATTCTGCCATTTGCTGCATATTCTGCTTTTGCCCTTTGCCTTTTGAAAAAGTGGTCAACAACCACACCCACCCACCCCAAAAATACCACAAAAAGGGAGCTCTCTGTCCTTAAATCTCAGCCTTTCCGGTTTCCTTTGGCTTTTTCCCTTGGGGAAAATATATATATCATCGAGGTCCCAAAGAGCATAGAGTTGGGGAAAGTCTTTTGACGCAAAGAGAGGTCTTCACCAGAGGCTTTGGGTCCCAGACAACGGATCAGCAAGCCACAAGCGTGTCTCCTGTTGCTATTCTGAGTGAAACAGGATTCCCCAAGTTGTTTTTGACTTTCCCGAGTTGTTCTCTGCAAAGTGCCAGGGAAGGCAGCTGTAGCTGGATCGACTTACAGCATGGAGAGCAAAAAGGAGAGGCCAGAAGAAAGGAAGAAGAGAAAGAACAGTGAAGACATCTTGTGGCTTGGAGACAAAGGCAGGCTGTCTGTCATCCCTAGTTTCCAGAGCCTGGACATAGTTTACAGCACCTGGCCAAAAGCTAGACGTCACAGTTAACACGTCATTAGAAACAGAGCACCCTTAAGAAGTGAAAGATTGCCTGTTTATTTTAATATGAGCTGACTTCGGTCTGCACCTTAAGATTGCTTTTAGCTTCAGTGTTGGTTATCAGTGGCTTAGAAAAGAGGAAGACCAACTATGATATGGATTGATTCCCTAAGCCAGTGATGGCTAACTTTGGTACTCCGGCTCTTCTTGAACTTCAATTCCCAGAAGCTCTGATCGGCAAGAGTGCTGACATGGGCTTCTGGTCATTGAAGTCCAAGAGCACCTGGAGTGCCAAGGTTCGCCATCGCTGCCCTAAGCCAAGCCACAATCTATAGCTTGCAAAGAAACTAACTATATATTTGAGCAGAAACTTGATCTGGGCCCAGAACCAGCGCTTTTGACAATTTCAGAAAAGGGCACGCTGAGTAATGAAGATAAGGAATTGTTGTTAATAATGATGTCAGCTGCCAGACAATGTATAGCAAAAAAAATAATATGGAAAAATGGTTTAAAAATAAAAATAGAAGATTGGTATAAAGAAATGTGGCAACTAGCACTTAATGATAAACTGACCTGGGAGCTGAACATAAGGAAAGGCATAGTTCGGGGAAAATAGATTCTGGGGAATTTGGAAAAGATTTGTGAATTATGTCATGGAAAGTAAAGGAGGAATTAAACCTGCACCGGAACAAAATCATTTTTGGATAAAATAAATCAATGCTATTCCTGGACACAGTATATTACACAAGGGTGATATGTCTTTTGGGTTAATGAAATAAGAATTGATGTGATATTCAAGTTGCGGTTTTTGTATTTGTAGTATGGTTACGTTGTAGTTTTGTATTGTAATTATTATTTGTTATCTCTTTTAATTTTGTGTGAAATTAATAAAAAGGCAAAAAAAACAATCTATAGCTTGCAGGAGTTGAGCAGGTCTAGGGGAGGACAGGATGTTTTCAAGAGCTCTCATTCACAGGACCACCGTTAGTCAGAGATAAATTGACAGCACATGAAAACAACAAAACAAAACCTAGCTGCTCAAAAGCAAGACATTGCGAGTACATAAGTAGGTACCACTTTGGCAGGAAAGGTAACAGTGTTCTGTGTGCTCCGGTCATGTCTGCCACATGACCACAGAAACATCTGCAGACACAGACGGCGCTGGCTCCCTGGATGTAAACTAAGACGAACGCCACCCTCTGCAGTGTTTCCCAACCATTGGTTTTGGGACTGATCAGCCAACGTACTGACTTAGGCTTCTGGGAATTGAAGCTCCCCTGTGGGGCGTGGGACCCACACTGGGGACCACTGCTCTAGAGTCTGATTTTCAAGCAAGGGAGACCCTTACCTCTACCAACCAACACCTGAGGGCAGGGGAAAAGGGTCTTCCCCTGCATTCTCATGGGCCATGAACCCACTCTGAGTTTTAGCCTCTACCTTAAATAGGCTACCCACAGTATTAAGCCTGTGCAGGCAGGTCCGCTCCACTAAGTTCGGAGTGAAACCCAGAGTGGATGTGTACTGTTCCTTTGCACTGCCCTGATTCCAGCAGTTTTCTTTGATAGTTTTCTTTTTTTGGGGGGGGGGATGGTGGGGGGGGGAGTGTTTTAAGTACAAAACACACACACACATATAGACGAACATTGGACTCAAGAAGGCGCATCAAGAGAGCCACATTCCCGTTGGGTAGGTCATCTGACTGCCTGCACATTGGAAAGAGAAACCAATTAAGGAGACCCAAAGTGACATTTGCTGGCTTACTCTGCATGGCAAAACAAGCTGCTGGATGGTCAGAACAGCGGGACACTTGCTCGCTTACAAGAGAGTCAAGGACAAGGAATGCAACGCACAATGCAGGATGTATTGTGCGTTTCAGGAAGAAGGCAGCAGCCTGGCTCTGGTCTAAGAGCCTCTGAAGAACACCCGATGCCTGGCAGTCATAAAACATCATGCTCTCTTGCAACGGGGAGGGGAACAGTGAGAAAGGAACAAAGACAGAAAGTGAGGAGAAATTGTACTCCAGGGCGGTTCTGAAAGTCTCTAAAGGTAAAGTTCAGACAGGTTCTGGAGAACTGGTAGTAAAAGTGGCTGGCCCTACCCACTGCCCCATCCTGCCCTGCCCACCACCTCCTCCTCCTCCTCTCACCCCACTCTGGACGTCGGGTGCACTTCAGTTGAGATAGACATACCTGCCCATAGTGGCCTCCCGATGCTCGCCCAGTGCCCCTAGTGGCCTCCCGATGCCCGCCTGGTGCCCATAGCGGCCTCCCAATGCCCACCCACCTCATTCTACATACCATCCAGTATCGCGCGATATCCAGCGTGGCTGCGGTGAGCATCAGCAGCGAGACAGGGGTGCCACCCTTTTCAGCGTGACCGGCCCATTCTGCTCAGTGGGAAGCAGTGGTGCTCCGCCCCGTCCCTCGTCTACGCAGAACTCACACGTGCGTACTTGCGCACTAGTGCCGGCCACAGGGAGATGTTGAAATCAAATCCGATGTTCTTTTATGTTTTATTTGGTGTGCGGAAGGTGTGCAGAAGAGGGGGTAGTCTTATACGGAGAGTATATAACAAACTCTATATTTTGGGTGGAAATGTTGGGGGGTCGTCTTATACGCCCAGTCGTCTTATACGCTGGCATATACGGTATGTTCAAAACCAAAAAAAGCAGGGGGGAAAGCTACAGACTGTGGGGAACCTCTGGGCTGATTCTTGTCTGGTTTTATCTCATGTTTTTGGCTGAAAATAATATGAATCCCAGATCATTTCACACCTTATTGTGTCACATCCTCAGTCGTAAAGCAGACTATCACAACTCTTACACCACAAATCACACCTGCCAAAGAACAGCCTGTCCTGCACTCAGTCCTCAGTATACTCCATCTACTAACACTCTGCCTAGGCATGAATATTATTCAGGGGCTGCAGGGGCTCAGTGGTTAAGCTCACATTAGCTGGAAGGCAGGCAAGTTGGCAGTTTGAAGCCTGGGTACGGCATGACAGGATGAGCGTCTGTCTCTG
The DNA here is from genome assembly GCA_030440675.1 of Furcifer pardalis. Classification (NCBI taxonomy): domain Eukaryota; kingdom Metazoa; phylum Chordata; class Lepidosauria; order Squamata; family Chamaeleonidae; genus Furcifer; species Furcifer pardalis. The sequence goes on along the minus strand of CP126899.1, from coordinate 32,239,938 downwards.
TCCCAGCTCCTGCCAGCCTAGCCGTTTGAAAGCAAGAAATTACAAGTAGATCAATAGGGACCACTTTGGTGGGGAAAGATCTTGGGGACGTGAAAGGAGCCTCATTTGAGTGTCTCATGAGTGGAGTTTCTCCAGCAAAAGTCCTTTCGACCCAGAATAATTTCTGACACAAAATTATTATTAATATTATTACAGTATTCAGGCTTTCAGAGCTACACAAATCAACCAATATTATTTTCAAATATAGAGGGGCACCCAAAAATGTACACACATTTTTAAGAGATATTATCTTGTCGACTGCAACTGGTATCCAAGAATGCACTTTTCTCCCTGAAGCAGGAAAAATGCCACTGGCTTGAATTTGTTTAAGGTGGATCCCAGCTTGCCTTGAAGTGACGCACACACTATGATCATAGAGCCAACTCCTGCAGCACATATGAAATGTGACATGCAGGATTTAACACCAGGACTGCAATGGACTGCCACAGCCTTGAGGATATTGACTTGGTGCACCTTCACAGCCAGTCCATCTGGCATGGCCTCTTCTAACTCCATGAGCGTTGAGCATCAGAGCTCCTCCTCTGCTCATTTTGCCATTAGGCCTAATACGATGGTTTCCAGTGGCATTTCCTCCACCGAAGGGGAGTTTGTTTGTGGCTTGTTTGTTCTTTTAAGAAGCACAGCCTTACAGATCCTGAGTAGAGTCCATTGCTCTGAAAAACAAATTTCCACTCATTGTTCATAGCACCTGTTCCCCCACAACCACCATGGACGGCCAGGGCGCATGTTGATTGAGATGTCCCAATCTAAAAAAGAAACTTCCGAAATCTTGGTTGGACACTCTCGAAAGTAGGTGGCTCAGAGGTTAAACTGCTGTACTGCAGCCAGAACAGTGTGGGTTTGATCCTGACCAGGACTCATGTTGACTTAGCTTTCCAGCCTTTCCTGGTCAGCGAAATGATTACCCAACATGTTTGGGGGGGAAATGCTAATTAACTTCTGAACTTTTCAAAGTAAGAAGGAGGAGTGGGTGCTGAGAGAACTAAACAAGAGAATGATCCTTCACATCCTCCGAAAAGATGTAATGAAATCACACCCTTCCTCACTTCGCTTTGGGACCTCTCCAGCGTTCCTTCCAAGGCAGATTATTCCAAAAACCCCTCTAGAACTATTTTAATGTATTTTATTTATTTATTTATTTTATTTACGGGTTTGTGTTGTGGGTGGGTGGGTTGAGGGGTGTGCCTGTGTGTGCATGCTTATTTTTATTTTATTTATTTATTTTATTTATTTGTTTATTTATTTTCTTTGGCCCCGCCCACAATGTCATGACATTGGCTCCGCCCACATCATGGTGTCATGGTGTTAGCTCTGCCCACGCTGTGATGACATCACAGTGGGGTAGTAAATTTTTTGACATCCCACCACTGATTTGTATTGTATTGTATTGTATTGTATTGTATTGTATTGTATTGTATTGTATTGTATTGTATTGTGTATTGTATTGTATTGTATTGTATTGTATTGTATTGTATTGTACTGATGTGTTTATTTTGTTCCAAGGCCAATTTTTTCTCAGGAGACTCCCACGAGAATTTTTTTTCCCAGTCAATATCTCTGAAGCCACAACTCAGTTGCAAAACCTGAAACAGCAATGGGTAGCAAGAACCGAGGGCGCAGAAATGGTTCCATGGCATGTGGGATAAATATCACCAATATCTTTTCCTACAAGAAATAGCTCCTCTATATGGTACTGAGTCTATAATAGCTATAGCAATGCATCAAGGTCCATAACAGTGATGGCCAACCTTGGCACTCCAGGTGTTCTTGGACTTCAGTTTTCAATTTTAGCTCACCAACTTCAGGGTGCCGTGCTGAAAAGCGTCACTCAAGTCCTTTCCTTGTAAAGTGCAAGACTCTAGCTTCTTCCTTTGAACCAATTAACAACTTGTCAGAACTGCAGCGACCACATTGGGAAATATCTAGGAGGCGATTGTGCGCTGGTCTGCCCCAGCAAGAGAAATCATGCATTCTTTAGCAATTAATAGACAGACATTTGGACGATCATTCATTTTTCTCTCGCTGAACTTCTACTCGAAGCTTGCTTCATAGATTAATTGCTTTCCATACGTGGTATGATTAATGACTTAGCAATAGATGCATTTCTGAGAGCAGTCCATGAAAGAAAAATGGCATGTTCCCATATTCCCAGAGTTTTACGTGGCTAGTTTGTTGTTTTAAGTACAGCCTTACAGATCCTGAGTAGCCCATTGCTCTGAAAAACAAATTTTCAACCACTTTTCATAGCATCGGTTCCCTCACAACCACCATGGATGGCCAGGGCACATGTTGAAGGAGATGTTCCAGGGCTCAATATTGACTTCGCCTTCCAGCCATCCCAGGTCGGTAAAATGAGTACCTTACATGTTGGGGGCAAAATGCTAATTAACTTCTGAACCGCCCAGAGAGTGCACTAAGTACTGTGGGGTGGCATATGTGTGTAATTGCCATTGCGATCATTGCTCTATCGGGAGAACAAAAGAGTGCAACCACGTCTGTGGAACATTGATTGAAATCCGGCTCAACATAATTAATTCTTAGATGCTGGGGTTGTGTTATATATTTATTTAGATTTATATGGCCACAACGATCACCAAAGCGGCTCAGGGTGGCTCACGATTCATAACCCACAATCACAATAAAATGGTCACTATCATTAAACACCGTACACTAAACAAATGAGGACCCTATTAAAAAGGACATTATCAAAACGTCTGTAATGCTAAAATCTGAAAATCTACAATCCAAAATCTACGACGGTCGTCATTCTCATGGTCGTATCCTTTTAGAAGAGAGCTGGGACACAATCACCAGATCAAAGGTCTATGTAAGGATTAGTGTTGATGGGAATGGACCCCCAGTGGTACCTGGACCAAATATCTTGAAACTATCTCCAGACTAGGTGAAGGTAAAGGTTGCCTTTGCTCAAAAGCCAATCATATTCACCTGTAGAGTTCAGTGCTCATCTCTGATTAATAGCCAAAGAATCAGAGCTGTCTGCATTTGCAGATATTTCCATGGACATGTGGCATGCTCGACTAGACATCAGAGTCCATGGAACACTGTTTACCTTCCCACCAAAGTGGTACCTATTTATCTACTTGCAATTTCTTGCTTTTGAACTGCTAGGTTCGCAAGAACTGGGACAGAGATGGGAACTCACTCCATTATGCGGTACTTAGGTCTCAGGCCTGCCAACCTTAGCAGTCATCAAGTTCATTGTCTTAACCACTACATCACCGCAGTCCCCTCCGACTAGAAGGTCACAATCTCAGGACATTGCAACTTCAATGTGGGACATTGGAGGGTTCGAGCCATACCGACAATTGCACCTTGTCCATCAAGATATGTTATCCATCCATCCATCCATCCATCCATCCATCCATCCACTATAAGCTCTTTCTTTCCCTTCCATCCATCCATCCACCCACCCACCCACTATAAGCTCCTTCCATCCATCCATCCATCCATCCATCCATCCATCCATCCATCCATCGTTCTCTACTATCCATCCATCCATCCTTCCTTCCCCTCTGCCCAGCAATCCAATGGGAGCACTTCTTTTCTCCCCCCAGTACAAAGTTTATCCCACCCCTCTGCAGCATGGACGGCAGCCTGTTGAGTTTGGGCACTCGGTCTCTAAAAGGTTCACCATCACTGTTATGTGCCAACCAGTTTCTCAGGCTACATGCTCCTCTGGCTCTTCTTCTGTCATTAATTTTAATTAAAATGATTAGCTGTGACAATCTGTACTTCGTTTCCTGCTATTATGACCAAAGTACCCTAAACTTTTTCCATTTGTGCATCTCCTAATTGCTTGGTCTTTTTTTTTCTTTTTTCCACTTGATTTTATTCTTCTTTGTTGGCTATCTTCTCAAGCCAAGACATTTTTAGCATCCAGTAATAAATCCACATTTCAATGCTTTTATCATTTTAAGAGTGGCATGAATCAAAATCTGCACCATCATGACATGCAATAAAATAAGAACAGATTTTAGAGCAAGAACACTATGTTATGTGTTGTCAAGTTGAAGCGGACATGTTTAGAGACCTTAATACAGCTTTTAAGAGAGCTATTTTAAGGAGTCATTTCGCAGGTTTCCACACACCAGTTGAGTTTCTGTGGCTGAGTAGGGTTTTGAACCCAGGTTTAGTCTGTTGCATGATCCACTATGTTATCTTTCAAAAGGAGGGATACCCACATATTTTAGAAAATGTATTCTCACAAATATATAAACTCAGCAAATATTTAGAACAAAAGGAAATTTTATTTTAATTCAGGTAACATGCTGGTTCTTGAATTATAGAGCTGGTTTTATAGGTGGAGTAACAATGTCTGAGGGACTGCAGTGGCTCAAGTAGCTAAGACTCTGACTGGAAGGTGGGAGGTCAGCAGTTCGATTCCTGAGTACGGCAGGATGGAATGAGCTCCCGTCTTTGTCCCAGCTCCTGCCAACCTAGCAGCTCAAAAAGCAAGAACTTGCAGGTAGATAAATAGGGACCACTTCGGTGGGAAGGTAGACAGTGTTCTGTGCGCTCCGCTGTCTAGTTATGCCTGCCACATGACCACGGAAATGTCTTCAGAAAGTAGACAGTGCTGGCTCTTCGGCTTTTAAACAGAGATGAGCATTGAACCCTAGAGCTGGATACGACTGGGTTTCAAGCAAGGATAACCCTTACCCTAACAATGTCTGGCCAGACATCCCGCTATCTATGGTAATATTGCTAGTGACTCAACCTCAAGTGTTAGTAAAGGTAAAAGTCACCCTTTCTCGAAAGCCAGCCATAAAAATGCATTCTTGGATACAAGTTTGCAGCTGATGACAAACTAATTCAAGAAAACTTCATCCACTTGCTATCAAAAGAAACATTGGATTGATGTTACTGAGTATATCAGTAACAAAGATACAGAGCCTTTCAAATTCTTGCAATCTGTCGGAATTACAGCCATTTACACCAGAGTTCATTTGAAATGCCTTTTAGTTGTGAAACTTGGGAGAATTCCAGTTCAGTTTATTTCTTAACCTCCTCGGTGGCCTTAGGTGTACAGAGAACATTGAAAGAGGCAGGATTTCTCCCTCTCTCTCTTTTTAATAACAGCCTGAAAAAGTATGTTAGAAACAAAGCTGAAATAATAAGGGCAAAAAACTTGTGGACTGCAATTGCAGGCTATTAAAGTTCTCTCCAAAGCCTCAACCCACAACATATGTTGCTATCTAATGACATCATCTGCTAAATCAATGCTTAATGAGACTGGAACCCTCAAACCAACACCAGTTGAGAAAATATATCCCCTTGTTGGTATTGCTCCCCCTAAGATATGGAGAGAAGTAGCAGTGCAGAACTAAGCAAGAGAAGGACCCTCGACATCCTCTGAATGGAGATGAGCCTCAAGTCCACCAGCTCAGATCCAGGAAGAGCTTGATGGCAAAAACAAACATCCTTGAGGGTTTGCAAGAGCGAAATCAAATTAGAAGAAAGAGGAAGGAGCTTACTAGACAAGGAATAACATTAAAGGAGGATGTGAGTGAGGAACTCAATCTCCCTTACAGCCAGTGGTGGGCAGCCAAAAATTTTACTACCACACTGTGGGCAGAGCCAACATCATGGGTGGAGCCAATGTCACAATGTCATGGGCGGAGCCAATGATGTGGGTGGAGCCAGCATAAAAAACCCATAAAAATAAGTACACACAAAAATACAAATTAAATAGACATAAAAATACACATAAAACACATAAAATATACATTAAAACCAATACACATTAAATAGACATAAAAACACATTAAAATGCAAATTAAATACACATAAGACACATAAAAATACACATTAAAAATCAATACACATTAAAATACACACACATACCACACACACCCTCGATTTATTTCATTCTGACCCACCTTCTCCACCCAGAATCAAAGAGGCGGGAAGGGGTGCTTGGAGAAGCGGAGGATAGTTCTATAAATAGCACACTATCGGTATTTTAAACTCAGCCATGTTTATTAATATTTCTGCCTTCCTCCCCACGAGACATCTGCTTCCTTCGCACAGTAGATGCATAGATGTCAATGGAGATGAAGAAATTGACCCTGGGTAGCATTCTATAGGGAGCTTCAGGCTAGCAGTTTCTCTTCCTCCTCCCGCTTGGGAGGACAGCATGGAGGCTGCACATGCACACCAAGTGCTGTAGGTGTGCATCCATCCCAAGCCCTTGGTGCGCATGTGCATTGGGGGAACCGGCAAAAAGGTAAGCCCCCAAGGTGGTTCCCCCCAAAAGCTGCTACCGGTTCTCTGGGACACTGGGGAAAGTTATCAGTGGTTCTGACAAACTGGTGCGAACCTGTTGCTGCCCATCACTGCCTACATTGCTTAGAGGACTCTGAACAGACTGAGGGTTGGAGTCTCTAAATGTAAGACCAACATGCTCAAGTGTGGGCTGCTGGTGGGTATCATCAGGCTGTGTGAATGTGGAGAGATACAGAATCCAGCTCATTTGCTCATCTACTGATTACTGCCAGAAACATGTTCCGATGAGGATTTAACTTTGCCCAAGGTCAAAGCCAAGAAAGTGGCTTCATTTTGGCAGCCCAAAATTTGATCAGGACATGAAAAAAGAAGACAAAAGAAGAAAAAGCTGTGAAATGTGGGTGAGGACATCAAAAGACCATCCTTCACACCATCGCAGTGTAGCTTTCAATGTGATATCTTCCAAATATTGTCACGATAGAAAGCTCTACGTTCATCTCCTAAGAATGGGAAGGACAGTGGTGGAGAAAACTAAAGGTAATCTATGCTTCACGGACCAATAATCCTGTAAAGTAGACTGAAGTGGCCCATGAGACCATTCATTTGACCAAAAAAGATGTCCTCTTTCACTGCGCATATCTGGCTTCACTTCTTGGCTCAGAAGAAATGGAGGGTTTCTGCCATCAGCTGTGCCTTGTCAAATTCTTTACAGGGAACTTAGCTCCGGTACAAAACCTCACGGAGCCCCCTTGAAGGACCAGCTTAAACAAACCATGAAGGTGTCGGGTATAAACCTACAAACTTGGGAAGCTGTGGCCTCCGATAACCCACTTTGGGGCCAAATCATCTCCGCTGCTACCGATGACTTTCAGGGAAAATGTATGCTCGGATACGAGTAGCAGCCAACGACAACGGCATCCTTGTGCCACAAAACTAATCTCTTGGCACAGTTCAGCTTCAGCAGGTTCAGCCTAAATGGTTGGTGGATGGAGTTGTAGCAGATTCAGGGATCATACCTTATGTGGCAGCCAACAGGCTGTCCCTTTGACACTCCAGTGACACAAATAAGAGCCAATACTGTACATGGATTTGGGGGATGAAATAGCATACTTTAAATATCAAAACAGAGGGAACCAGTATAAAACAAGCAGAGTCGAAATACCTAGGAACAACAATACCTTAGTCCATTGTTTCCCAAATGCTGGTTTTTGGACTTCAATTCCCAGAAGCCTAAGTCATTTCCCCAAAGCACTGATCACCCAATGTACTGACTGAGGCTTCTGGGAATTGAAGTCCTCTAGTGGGCTGTGTACCCCTTGTTGGGGACCACTGCCCTTAGTCGACACAGAAATGAGATTTCTGAGGAAGGCTGCTGGAGTGCCTAGAAGGGATGAAATCAGGAATGAGATTACAATGGAACTGGAATAGAAGCAATCTTAAAGTACATACAGAGACAACAAATAAACTGGCTTGACCATTTGAAGAAACTGCCTTGGAATCCCATGCCGTTAAAAGGTGGAATGAGGAGAAGGATGAAGACCATGAGGCAGATTCAGAGGAAAGTGGAGAGATAACATCAAATGAACATCACAAGAACCAGTCAATCTTGATATGTTTCAACTTCTGTTATTTTTTGTTGTGCTCTGCTGGTCTGGGACCATGATAAAGAATGGTTGACCTTACAAGAACACCAAACAATGCCAGTGGAAGCTGCTAGAAGTGACAGAACAAGAACCTTGTACAGTATCTCCCTCGACACCCATAGGGGTAAACGAGGAAGAACAGGGGAAGAAGGTTATACCTTGTAGCTCCTCCAACTCATTTCAATAGGCACCATACAAGAGACCCAACACCCACCCTACAGTAGAAATCTGCTGTAAATGAATTAGATCTCCTGCGCCGCATTTTTGTGGCTTTGAGCATCAGACTCAGGTTAATCCACCCTTCTTCCCAAAATGGCTGGCCTAAATTACAGGGGGGGGGGTTTGGTCTCCCAGCGACTGGCTTGTTTCACACGCTTAGCGTTGATACGCATCGCCTTAACATAGCTGAAAAAGCAGACCATGCTCTCTAAAAATAGACTCTGGCACCTATTCAAAACATGAAGCAATCGATAGGAATATTGAGGCAAAAGGGATTTAAACATTTTTTCTCTCTCCAGATATCTTTGGAGGGGCGGGAAACGACTCCACTCATTTGTGGGCTGTACATGATCACCAAGTCTTCATCCATAACAAGGGGAACTGTTCCTTAAATAAACATTACAACTGACTGTACCCCACGCAGGGGCTGATGTAGATTCAAGCCAGGATCCTGTGGGTAACCAGATTGGATGCCATGGAAACGGAGAGGGGAGCTTGTTTTGCAGTCGTCACGTTCTCCCCCTCGATATATTTCATTCTGACCCACCTTCTCCACCCAGAATCAAAGGGGTGCTTGGAGAAGCGGAGGATAGTCCTATAAATAGCACACTATCGGTATTTTAAACTCAGCCATGTTTATTAATATTTCTGCCTCCCTCCCCACGAGACATCTGCCTCCTTCGCACAGTGGATGCGTAGATGTCAATGGAGATGGAGAAACTGATCTCCACTGTTTACCAAATCTCTTATGCGATACAAAAAGCTGATTTTTAAATAAAAAAAAAGTTGATTCTCCGATTGCTGGAAAGGATCTTATAGTATATTAGAGAATAAACGGAACAAAAATGCTGTACCACTTTATAATAGCGTTTTGTAGATCTTATGTTGTTGTTCAGTCGCACAGTCAACTCCGACCCTCTGTGACCCCATGGACCCACTGTCCTCCAGGCACTCCTGTCCTCCACCCTCCTCCTCAACTCACTTAGCTGTGTGCCCATTGTCTCCACAATACCATCCAGCCATCTCATCTTGGGCCGCCCCCTTCTTCTTTTGCCCTTGACCCTTCCCAGCATCAAGGCTATCTCAAGTGAATCCTCTCTTCTCATTTGGTGTCCAAAGTACCTTAGCTTCATCTTTACTATTTGACCTTCAAGGGAGCAGTCAGGGTTGATTTCTTCTAAGATTGACCTATTTGTTCTCCTCGCTGTCCAGGGGACTCTCAAAACTCTCCTCCAACACCACATCTCAAAGGCGTCTATTCCTCTGCGCTCATCTTTCCTAATGGTCCAGCTCTCACAACCATACATTGCCACAGGGAATACCATTGCCCTGACTATGTGAATCTTTGTTTGCAATTTAATGTCTCTACTTAGTCTTAGGTTTACTTTCCAGTTTGGGTCATGGAATCATCCAGGTCTTGATCCATATGTGGCTTTTGTAAAGGTCTCCTTTGCTCAAAATGCAGTCGTATCTGCCTCTAGGGTTCAGTGCTCATCTCCGTTTACAACCAAAGAGCCAGCGCTGCCTGCATCTGCTGACATTTCCGTGGCCATGTGGCAGGCATGACTGGACACACTGTTACCTTCCCACCAAAGTAAAACCTATTTATCTACTTGCAGTTTCTTGATAGGTTGGCAGGAGCTGGGACAGAGATGGGACCTCACTCCACCACGCAGCACTGAGATCTCAAACTGCTGACCTGCCGACCTTCCAATCATCAACTTCACCGCAGCCATTCATGTAGCTTTTGGGAACACCCCCCCCCCCCAAAGAAAAACAAATGGACCTCCCTCAAAATGGTGGAAATCAAAATACTTTGGGAACACGATTGTCCCCTTAAGCAAGAATTATCTTCGCCTTATCCAGGCAGATTAATTAAGCAGTTCTATTTTGCTTTCTTTTAAAAGGAAGTAAACTTCACTTCAAACTGTCATTGGGGCCACTTATGCCCGGAAAAATTATTTATTTATTATTTATTTATTATTTCTTCTTAGTTGCTATCCCGCCCCAATCGGGCAAGCCCGACTCTGGGCGGCTTACAATATTAATTAAAAATCACTGGGATGGCTATTGGCTGTACTGATCTAAATCCAATGCATAGCAGAAAAGGAATAAAGAATGTGGAGGGAAGAGGAAAAATTGAATTACTGGATACAAGCTGTAATAACACAAGCTGCATGCAGTAATACACTGGAAAGCTTGTAAGCCTGCGATCCAAGAACCCAGAGTGAAAAATCCTTCGGATTTCACCTCTGAAGAATCCCAGACAGTATAGGTACTGCCAGGTGCAGTGGCTGAGTGGTTTAGATGCTGACCTTGATGACTGGAATGTCGGCAGTTCGAGACCCGGGTGCTGCAGGCCGGAATGAGCTCCCGTCTCTGCCCCAGCTCCTGCCAACCTAGCAGTTCGAAAGCAAGATAAATAGGTACCACTTCGGTGGAAAGGTAAACAGCATTCCATGTTTAGTCATGCCTGCCACATGTCCACAGAAACGTAAGCAGGCACAGACAGCACTGGTTATTAACAGAGATGAGCACTGAAAGGTAGAGTCAGATAACGACTGGCTTTTGAGCAAAGGTGACCTTTATCTTTAGTGCGACAATGTGGTCCAAGCATGGCAAACCTTGGTACATTTGCGGTCCAATTTTTCATCCCCAGCTGCCAAGACAGATTGAAACAGACACAGAAATATATTTTAAAATACAGTCAAAGCTCGCATAAAGAGCGCCTCGCTTGAAGAGTAACTCGCTTAAAGAGCAGGATTTTCTCTCATTTTTCGCTTCGCTTAACAAATAAAACCAACCAAAAACTCACTTAACAAATAAATTGGGGTTCACAATCCACCCCACAATTGGTCACTTACAATGGTGTTTCGCTTAAAGAGCAATCCTGTGGAACGCATTATGCTCTTTAAGCGAGGTATAACTGTATATATTTTTAAAAAAATAATAATCACTGTCTGCATAATTTGGGGAGATGAAGAGGTTTCAAGAAATCTGCAGTTTCCTGGTGCAAAACATTGGTTCCCAGGTACTTCCAAGAGTAAAAAAAAATAAATCCATCATTTCATTGATGGACTGTAGAACAGCCTGGGAGATACTAAAAATTTCCCTGGTGAATTAACAAAATGCCAATGGTATCGTTCAGCTTCACAAAAACATTTGTTGAATTAGCTGCTTAACATGGACCACAAGATGGCAGCATATTTTTGGCAAATACTGTAATGCCAGTTCCCAAAAACAACAGCATGAAACGGAACTAAGGGTTGTCTTAATTTATGTATTGTTTTAAAAGTATTTATTTATTTATTTATTATTTATATAATTCAAAAAAACATTTTCACCTTTTGCTATCTCGTCCTTAATTTACAAGCGGCTTCCAGTCAAAGAGGAAGATAAATGGTGACATGCTTTGAAGAAAGGTAAAGGTAAGGTAAAGGTTTCCCTTGCTCGAAAAACAGTTGTATCCGACTCTAGGCTTCAGTGCTCATCTCTGTTTCAAAGCCGAAGAGCCAGTGCTGTCTGCTTCTGCAGATGTTTCCATGGTCGTGTGGCAGGCATAATTAGACACCGGAGGGAGTGCACGGAACGCTGTTACCTTCCCACCGATGTGATCCCTATTCATCTACTTGCAATTTCTTTCTTTCAAACTGATAGGTTGGTAGGAGCTGGGATAATAATGGGAGCTCATTCCGTCCTGCAGTATTCGGGAACCTTCTGCCTCCCCGTCAGCATTTTAGCCACTTGAGCCACTGCAGAAAAAGAAGAGTCCCTATTGACATGCCAGGGCGGTGATGGCTTAGTGGTTAAGATGCTGGGTTTGATGACCAGAAGGTCATCAGATCAACAGTTTGAGACCTGAGTGCTGCATGACAGAGTGAGCTCCCGTCATTTGCCCCTGCCAAACTAGCAGTTCAGAAGCAAGAGATGGCAAGTAGGTAAATTGATACCACTTTCGTGGGAAAGGTAACTGCATTCTGTGTGCTCTGGTGTCTAGTCATACCTGCCACATGGACTATAGACCATGTCTACAGATGCAGACAGTGCTGGCTCTTTGGCTGTAAACAGAGATGAGCACTGAACCCTAGAGGCAGATACAACTGGCTTTTGAGCAAGGGCAACCTTTAACTTACTAATCAATAGATGATATAATAACACATACATTAAATATAGTTCCAAAATATCCACACTGTTTAAGGTAAATGTTAGATCCGGAGATCCTTGCGCGGGAGTGAGGACACGGACGCCATTTAAGTGAACCAAACCACACGTATGTTTATTGTGACTGCTGGCAACAACAACAACAACGGCTGGGTCAGCAGGGGTTTAAATACCCTGCTTGACCCAGCCCACTGACCAATCGGTAGCGGCGGTTTTCCCGCCGCTTAACATTTAAATATCCAACACCCCTTCCCCCCAGAATGCCTTAGTCCGCTATTTACATATATAATCGTTCAGGTGACGGGGGCGTGTCCTTACCCGAGCGGACCTGCGCAGTTCAGTCGGCCCTGGGGCATCGAGCAGAGCGGACCTGTCGCTCTCGCTCTGCCCCGGTTGGGCCGTTGGCGGTTCCGGGATGCGACCGTCGGGCTCCGCGGTGACCGGGGGTGAGCCTGCTCCACACGGTAAGTTGACTGGTGGTGGTGCTACGTAACTGGGGGTGTCTTCTGGCCGAACCGGGTCGGTGACCGGTTCGTCCATCGGGTGCATGTCTGGCACAGCGCCGGTCTGCACTCCCTGGGGAAGGTTGCTATCCGTGTCGGGACTTGTTCGCCTCCTGAGTTGGTCGACATGGCGTTTCCATGTCCGACCATCAGCGAGGCGAACCGTGTAGGTGTAGGGACCAAGCATCTCGCTGACAGTTCCCTCTTCCCACGGTGGGCCGGGCGCATAGTTCCTGGCAAAGATCGGCGAGTCAATGGCTAGTGTCCGGCCCTGTGGTTGATCTCCCTTGAATTTGTCTGGGGAGTATCTGGGGTGTAACCGATCGAGGTGACAGCGGAGTCTCCTACCCATGAGCAACTCTGCGGGGGCCCTCCCCGTGGTAGCGCAGGGAAGGTTGTGTTGGGCCAACAAGAATGTGTCCACGCGTTCCTGCCAGTCCCCCGGTCCTAGCCTCTCCAGGGCTTCCTTTGCGCTTCGTACGAATCTCTCTGCCTGCCCGTTCCCTTGTGCCCTGAACGGGGATGTGAGAGCGTGTCTGGTCCCCAGGGATGCTAGGTACTGCTCGAACTCCGTGGCCGTGAACTGAGGCCCGTTATCGGAGACGAGTGTGTCGGGAATCCCGTGCGTGGCAAAGATTTGTCTGAGTTGCCTGATTATTGTTCTAGCTGTGGTGCTACTCAGGAGTCGGATTTCCAACCATTTAGAGTATGCATCCACTACTATCAGGAACGTTTGGCCATGGAACGGGCCGGCGAGGTCAATGTGGATCCTCTGCCATGGGCCCGAGGGTTGTTCCCATTCCCTGATCGGGGCTGCCGGGGGATTGGGCCGTGATGACTGGCAGGGTGTACATTTGGCCACCCATGACTCTATGTCTTTGTCAATGCCAGGCCACCATACGTAACTACGGGCCAAACCCTTCATCTTTACTATCCCCGGGTGGCTGGCGTGCAGAGTGTCTAAGACCTTGGGGCGGAGTTTCCTGGGGATCACTACCCGGTCCCCCCACAGCAAGCAACCCCCCACGTAACACATCTCTTTCTTTTTGTCGTGAAATACCTTGAAATCCCCTTCCCCCTTGTCCGGCCAACCCCGGCGAACCCAGCTGGACACAGTCCGGAGATTTGCGTCTCTCGCCGTTTCCCTGGCAACCTCGGCTGACGTAGTGGGGGAAGAGTCCAGGACGTCTAGGGCAAGAACCGATGCCTCCCCCTTTTCCGCGCCTTCCTGGGTCAGGAGGGGGCATCTGCTTAAGGCGTCCGCGTTGCCCATGTGTTTTCTGGGGCGGTAGACCAAGGTGTAGGAGTACCCGGACAGGAAAATGGCCCAACGTTGCATTCGGGGAGACAAGGCAGAGGGTGTAGGCCGGTCACCAGCCAGAAGCCCCAACAATGGTTTATGATCAGTCACAAGTTCGAAGTCCCGGCCATATAAGTAGTCATGAAATTTCCTTACCCCTGCCACCGCCGCCAGCGCCTCCTTGTCGATCTGGCCGTAGTTACGCTCCGTCGACGACATGGTTCTGGAATAGTAGGCGATAGGCGCCTCGAGACCGTTGGGGAGTCGGTGGGCCAGGACTGCGCCGACGCCGTAGGGAGACGCGTCGCAGGCGAGGACCAGTGGCAGGGTCGCATTGTATTGAATCAGGAAACTGTCCTGCGAGAGGAGATTTTTTACAGCCGCGAAAGCCGACTTTTGCTCGGGCCCCCACACCCACTCTGCCTTGGCCGCTAACAGTCTGTGTAGGGGCTCTGCCGCGGTGGCCTTCCCTCTCAGGAAAGCCGCGTAAAAGTTCAGGAGTCCCAGGAACGCCTGGAGCTCCTGCTTGTTCTTGGGGGCCGGGGCGTTCCGGATCGCCTCCACTTTGCCCTTCGTGGGGTGGATGCCCGTGGCATCGATGCGGAACCCCAAAAATTCCACGGAGGGGACCCCCAGCAGGCACTTGTCCTTTTTTACCTTGAGCCCAGCGGCTCTGAATTTAGCCAGGACAGCGGCGACCCTGTCCTTGAGCTGCCCGGAATCCCCTGCAATTATCAGTACGTCATCAAAATAGGGCACCACCCCCGGGAGTCCTTGGAGGAGCCGTTCCATCGTGCTCTGAAACAATCCCGGAGCTATGCTGACCCCAAACTGCAGCCTCGTGCACTTGAATGCCCCTCGGTGTGTGACAATGGTTTGGGCTTCGGCCGTGGCGTCGTCCACCGGGAGTTGTTGGTAGGCTTGGGCCAGGTCTAGCTTGGCAAAAATCTTGCCAGGGCCCAGTGAATGGAGTAAGTGGTCTATGACGGGAACCGGGTACGCGCTCGGCTCTAGTGCCTTGTTGATCGTGCATTTGTAGTCTGCACATATGCGCACTGACCCGTCCGGCTTGATGGGGGTCACTATGGGGGTCTCCCACCTAGCATGGTCCACGGGAACGAGGATCCCTTGGGCCACCAGTTTGTCGAGTTCTTTCTCGACCCTGGGTTTAAGTGCCAGCGGAACTCTCCGAGCCTTGAGTCTAATGGGGGCAACGCTTGGGTTGAGCGCAAAAGAAATAGGGGACCCCACATACCTGCCTAAGCCTTCCCCGAAAACGTCCTGAAATTCGGTCATCAGGTCGTTTCTCAGCGATGCGTCTCCGGGCTGGTCAGTCGCGGTGTTGTGGATGCCGGCGATGGACAGTCCCAGGGCGGGGAACCAGTTCGTTCCCAGTAGCGTTGGAATGTTGCCGTGTACGATGGTCAGTGGAAGGCGTTCTTCCCTTGGCCCGTACTTAACCTGGACCCACTTCTGCCCTGCGACGGAGAGGAACTTTCCCTGGCAGTCCTTGATCCGGATCCGCTGAGTCTGGAGGTCCGCTTCCTTTAGAGACGGGAATGCCTTCTTCATCCACCGCCACGGAATGATGGATATGGCGGCCCCAGAGTCAACCTCCATGGGACACTCAGTCCCGTCGATTGTGACTGTGGTGTGGTACTTCCCTCCTTTCTGTGTGGCCGTGTGGCTTATCGTGAGCGTGTGCGTCTCGGCATCTTCGAATTTGCCGCTGTTTCGTCCTTGGCGCCTCTGATTCGTCCTCTGGTTGGCGGCCATCTTGCCCGGCGGGAACTTTTGAATCTGCCGGTCAGCTTGGCTCTCCGCTTGCCTGGCCCGGCAGACCTTCCCGATGTGTCCCCTCTTTTCGCAAAAGCGGCAGATGGCGTCCCTGAAACGGCAATGTGCCCGCTGGTGTGGCCCTCCGCAGCTAGCGCAGCGCTGACCGCTCCTGCCCGAGTTTCCCCCGTCGGTCGCACACACCTCTGCTTCTTCATCGTCGTCCTCATCGGGAACGACATCTTGATGGTGAGCGGAGGCTTGGCGGGGCGCCGACGGGGGCCGGTTGAAGGAGGATGTCGTTGTCGTCGAGAGTTCGAAAGCTCTGGCTTCCTCGATTGCCGCGGCCAGGGTTAGGTCTCTCCGGGCCAATAGTCTCTTGCGGAGTTTGTTGTCGCGGACTCCCCTGATGAGCTGTTCGGTCAGGGAGTCCTCGAGAAATGACCCGAATACCGCCGGAACGGCTGCTGCCCTTAGGGCGGCCACGTACTCGCCGATGGTTTCCCCCGACATCTGGAATCGGTCCCGGAACTGCAGTCGGAACACAAATCTCGAGGGCTCCGGCGCGTAGTGATTCTTGAGGGCCAGCTGTAGTGCTTCCCACGAGACGTCTAGGATTGACGTGGGGTCCACCAGGGACTGGGCCACTTCGTAAACTTTGGGCCCGCAATGGGTCAGGAAGAATGCTTTCTTCCGCTCCGGTGCGATCTCTCCCAGCTCTGCAGCCAGGAGGGAGAATTCAAACCGGTCCATATAGCTCTTCCATCTCTCGTCCTTCGGCTGAAAGGGTGCCGGTGGGACGTACGTAGCCATGGCGAGGTGGCTTCGAGAGTGGTGGCTCTGTCGTGAGTTGGTTCTGGTCCGTTCCTCAAAATCCCATCCTCGTCGCCAGTGTTAGATCCGGAGATCCTTGCGCGGGAGTGAGGACACGGACGCCATTTAAGTGAACCAAACCACACGTATGTTTATTGTGACTGCTGGCAACAACAACAACAACGGCTGGGTCAGCAGGGGTTTAAATACCCTGCTTGACCCAGCCCACTGACCAATCGGTAGCGGCGGTTTTCCCGCCGCTTAACATTTAAATATCCAACAGTAAAGGTAAAGGTTTCCCTTGCTCGAAAGCCAGTCGTATCCGACTATAGGGGTCAGTGCTCATCTCTGTTTCTAAGCCAAAGAGCCAGTGCTGTCTGCTTCTGTTTAGATGCAAGCAAAGAGACTCCTACAGCCTGTAGCTACACTTGACAGGCAAATATGTTTTTAAAAAGTCAATTTATTTAGGAAACATTCGGGAAAGAATCATAGGACATAAATGAAGACTGGGGGTTAAATAATTTCTATGCTGGAAATAGAAAGAATTGTTTTTACAAATGCAACTGGGGAATCATTTTTTGTTTATTTGTTTATTCCCTGTGTTTTATTTATTGCAGGGACTGTGGTGGCTCAAGTAGTTGAGATGCTGAATTTGATAACTGGAAGGTCAGCAGTTCAATCCCTGAGGATTGCACGACGGAGCGAGCGCCCATTTCTGTCCCAGCTCCCACCAACCTAGCAATTCAAAAGCAAACAAATTGCAAGCAGATAAATAGGTGACGCTTCGGTTGGAAGGGAAATTGCATTTGGTGCACTCGGGTATTGAAGCATGCCTGCCACATGTCCATGGAAATGTCTGCAAATACAGACAGCGCTGGCTTTTTGGCTGTAAATAGAGATGAGCACTGAACCATAGAGTTGAATATGACTGGCTTTCGAGCAAGGGCAACCTTAATTCTGTTGCAAACACTTAATTGGAACACTCCTGCTCACAAATTGGAATGCAATGCAACAACTCACTGACCATCTCATATCCCAGGTGTTTCACAGGTGAAGATTCCCTGTTTGAATGGATTTTACCAATTTTTCCACCCTGGTAACTTCCACTTAAGAGTCCAATAACAAATGCTCAAAATGGGATCTCAAAACAATCAAACGAACCCCAGTATTGGCAAAGAATAGTTCTTTACCTCCACAGAACAAAGCATGGCATGGTTCCAACCCTAAAGCTTCAAGGGCCATGAGCGCAAAACCTATGCACATTTCATTTTGCGCAGGTTGGCCAAACATGCAGACTGGTTGTGCGTCAGATATGGGACATAAACAAGACATGGACATCCAACTAGCAGGACTCAGGGAAACCATACTAAAAGTTGAAGGCAAAAGTTAGGTAAATGTTGCGCTTGCTGGAAAGCCAGTCATATCTGACTCTAGGGTTCAGTGCTCATCTCTGTTTATAGCCAAAGAGCCAAGCACTGTCAGCTTCTGCAGACGTACCCATGAACATGTGGCAGGCATGCCTCAACACCGGAGTGCATGGGACGCTGTTTACCTTCCCACCAAAGTGGTCCCTATTTAGACCTTCCAGCCAGTGAGTTCAGCATCTTAACCACTTGAGCCACCGCAAGTATTAATCCAAATTCAAGGTTAAACCCAAGACCAGACAGAGGAGCAAGGCTAGTTAATAAACAAGATGTAGTCCAAGCAGATCAGGAGTAAGACAACCAAAGCATAGTACCTTTAGAGTCACAGCAAGAACAGAAGGAGTCCACAGAAGAAACCACAACAAATCCAGAAGCTCCCATTGCTGGGACAGCTTCTGAAACCACGTCAGATCTTGACCCTGCGATGGAATTTCCTTTGGTATACTTTGGTCCAGAGTATGGTCCAAAATACAGTCTATTTCCCTAGCTGATGAATTAATTGCTCCCAAATCCCCAGACGGTGCAGGTATATATATGGTCACAGAGTTTAGACATGTTCCTTGAACAATGACTTCTAGAAACCTCTGAGTCAACTGGGCTGGGGTGATTCTTGGATTTGCTATAAGAAATAGGATTTCCCCCACTAAATCTTTGAGCAGTCCTAGCAGAAAGCTATGGCCAACCTTGGCACTCCAGGTGTTCTTGGACTTCAATTGCCAGAAGCCCAAGTAAGCAGTGAGTTGGCGTATGCTGAGTGGGTGGCATTCAAATCGAACAGGGCTTCTGGGAATTGAAGTCCAAGAACAAGGACACCTGGAGTGCCAAGGTTGGCTATCACTGCTCTAGAAGATGCATCTAAAATGGCCAAGATCCATTTCAAACTCTTGTAAGATACATCAGTTTTCAATGTCATAGACTCTCCTTCTATTTTTATACTTCCTTTCACTTAGATTTCTGGAATGAGCTCACCACCCGATTCTAGTTTTCTTCCGCTCCTTTTGTGTCCTATTTACAAGCAGCAAATGTCAGGAAATGAAGCCATCATGATTTGGCTCTACAGAAATAATTTCAAGAACCCCGCCTCAAAGTGGCTTTGAAGTTCCTACTTTCAAAGGCAGCTCACCTGGCTGAATGATGCCAAGCCGTCTGAAAGATCCACGATGAGAAGAGTGAATACAATTATTAATTCATCACAACTGGTGCCTTCTGTCATGGGGCGCTAAATAAGGTTCCATCCTGTTTCCTGAAAAACAAAAACAAATTAATTCCAGGTCTGGTTTCTATTGACTGCTAATGATCTCTTTTGGAAATGAAACCAGAGATATGGTTGAATGGGGGATGCAATTTATAGGGGGTTGTTTATTTGTTTTAAGAGAGTTTCAGTGGTCAGAATCCAATTGAATATTTAGCACAATGACATAAATTGGGGCATAAGTTGATTGAAAGCCAGTCATATCTGACTCTAGGGTGTGATGCTCATCTCCGTTTACAGCGCTGTCTGCTTCTGCAGACGTTTCCATGGTCATATTCATATGGCAGGCATAACTGAAGGCCAAACTGCATGGTATGCTGTTAACTTTCCCACCAAAGTGGCACCTATTTAGCTACTTGTAATTTTATCTATCTATCTATCTATCTATCTATCTATCTATCTATCTATCTATCTATCTATCTATCTATCTATCAGTTTTCAGTGCTTGCATACTCCCCAACTTACCATAAACAGTACTTAGGATGATCTGCAAATAGAAATATATACAGAAATATATACAGCAAAACACCGGATAACGCTAAAACTTGGTTCCACAAGTCTTGGTGTTATCTGATTTTTAGTGTTATCCGATCCATGTTAAAATCCTATGGGATAGATTGGATAACGTTAAAGCTCCATAGAGATACACTGTAATGGCACAGGCTTTAGCGGTTGTTATCCGATCCATCCCATAGGACCTTAACGTTATCCGATCAAATTCTCCTCCCCAGATTTTAGCGTTATCCGATCCAATCGTTATCCGGTGTTTTATTGTACATCAAAATTAATAAAAATAATAAGAAATGAGCCATCGTAGAATTTGATTTTGCTGCAGTTTGATGCACAACCTATTTTCTACTTCCATTCATTCTGAGTGATCACACAGAAGCCACTGATTGATTGGTCGAATCTATACGGTATGGTAGGATCTATATTTCAATTCAGCCATCCATCCACTACTCTTCTTATGTATATTAAGTCAGGAATCCTAACTTTTTGTTCTTGCTCTTGCTCTTGTTCTTCTTGTGCTGTATTTGAACCCAAATGTTGGTGATCATCATGACGATCGGCCGTGAAGATTGTCCTGAAAATAGAATACTGTAGCCTTCCACAGGGTTGTCAGGTTAGTTAACCGCTGTCTGACGCTCAGCATTTTGTTGTTGGCAGTATACTAGTAGGGGACAATACAGCCATGGTCCATCATGTAGGTTAGGCTTGAATTGAGGTTTTCCTGACATGCCCCTTTAGAGTTCCAAAGTTTACTTGGGAGTTGAGTTCCAAAGAACAAATATGTACAGTACTTGTACTTTGAAATGATTGATTTGGAGGCTCACTTCCCACAGGTTGTAGCAAAGCGATTCCTCTGTTTTCAGAAAATGGCAAAGGGTTTCTTCTTATTTTCCATTTACCTCCTGGGATGGCTGCTCTATGCTTATCGTGCAGGTTGGTTCATTTTATAACTAATAAGTAATTTGTATTTTTTGTGGCTTATAATAGCAGGGCAGCTTAGCTGTCTGGTACAGAATTAATCATTGACCAGCAACACAAAATGTCAAACAAAGGGTGATGTGCTCTTCTATTGGGATTGTTCTTAGGAGCTTTCAAATTGATGGCAAAAGAGATGTTCAAGGAATGGTTTCTACCTCTGCTCCCTCCTTCCCCATGACCTTCCATGGTCAACAGGGATTCGAACCCAGGTCTCCTGAATCTTATCCCAATATTCTATCCCTGCTGGCTCTCCTTTTATCAGTGCTGCATGACAGAGTGAGCTCCCATTGTTTTTCCCAGCTCCTGCCAACCTAGGTGTTCAAAAGCAAGAGATTGCAAGTAGATAAAAAGGTACCGCATCAACGGGAAATGTAGCAGTGTTCTGTGCTCTTTGGTGTCTAGCCATGCTTCCCAAATGGCAACAGAAATATCTACCGATGCAGACAACACTGGCTCTTTGGCTGTAAATGGAGATGAGCACCATTCCCTAGAGTCAGACACAACTGGCTTTTAAGCAAGGGAGATGTCCAATGTTCCAGACAGTGTGGGTTAGGCATATAGTCAAAAATTTCATAAATTCGATCTAACTTGGTTTATTGACTGGATGCTTTATTTGGGTTCATTGGTTACTTAAGAAGGAAAAGATATTGTGTACAGACTACAAACTTGCAAACTCCATTTAATGTTGCCAAATCTCTAGCCATCAAATCAATGGAAGTAACCACTGCATGGCTATTCCACACCCAGGAAGCCAGGTTAGTATCTTTGCCCTTGATGTATCAGATAGAAGAGACAATCCAGGATGCTAACTAGGATTTTTTGGTCAACACCATCCAAAGACTAACATTTCAGGGCCATAATCTCACCTAGAAGGTAGGTCACTATGATGGTGTGGAAGTGGGAAGCAAGAAAGCACCATATCTACAAAAAACAGGTGCCTTTGTGCCGAGTCACCAATGGATGCATCTGGCTGCTCAAGGATGAAGGATTTGCCCCTAAATCAACCTTTGCCCCTGATACATAGGTAACACACATCTTGAAGAGACCTCAGAGTTAGAAATCATGAAGATACCTCTTTGAAGACCTTTCCCCAAAATGTCACCATTTCCTCCATGCTTAGGTAAGAGATATCTTGAAGAGACCTCAGAGTTAGAAATGACAATGATACATCTTTGAAGACTATGAAGATACCTCCTTGAAGACCTTTTCCCATAACTTCACCTTTGCCTCCTATCCATAGGTAAGAAATATCTTGAAGAGATCTCAGAGTTAGAGGCCATGAAGATACCTCTTTGAAGACCTTTCCCCATAAATTCACCTTTGCCTCCTATTAGTAGGTAAGAGATCTCTTGAAGAAACATCAGAGTTAGCAATCACAAAGAGACCTCTTTGAAGACCTGGTTTGGTGGCTTGGTTCCTGTTCAGAAGCCCTGCTTCATGCTAGCTTCTTTTTCTCCCTGCAGAAGTCCTGATTCACCGGAAAGAGGCAAACAGCATTTTGCATCGTCACAAAAGGTACAACACTGGCTTATTTGAAGAGCTGAGGGAAGGAAACCTGGAACGAGAATGTATTGAAGAAGAATGTGATTTCGAAGAAGCTAGAGAAGTCTTTGAAGATGACCAGAAAACGGTAAAAATGTGGGATTACTCAGAGTTAAATAATGGGGTTTGTTTGTTTTCTGTTATTAAAATGGTCTCCCCCTTCTTCTTCATGTGCTGTATTCGAATCCAAATGTTGACAATCATCATGACAATCAGCCATGAAGACAGTCCTGAGAATATAATACTATGGCCTTCCATTTGCCTCCTGAATCGCAGCATGACCCCCATACCACTGATCCAACTCCACAAGTGACTTGCTGGTCCTGAGCCCTTTTGGCACGCAAAGTCCTCCTCAGCCCCAGCCCAGGAGGGATGAAGCTGCTGCCCTCCATCAAGATGGGTTCAAGTGGGATTTAATCCACTTGGGGACCATCACCATTCCCTGTGGACTTCGCCAAGGCAACTAGTCCTTAAGGTAGTCAGGGTAGTTAACTGCTGACTCGGCATTGGTCTACTCTGTTACCATAGCAGGATAACCTTATAGCAGCTAATCAGGCTAAAGAATGAAAGACCAGAACGACAGGTGAAAAACAGCAAGGTCTTTTATTAACTACTGACATAATATGATTACAATCAGCGATGGGATGTAATAGGTTCTCACCAGTTCGCCAGAACCGGTAGTAACTTTTCTCAGTGTCCCGGAGAACTGGTAGCAGCTTTTGGGGGGAACACCTTCGGGGCTTACCTTTTCCCTGGTTCCCCCACTGCACATGTGCACCAAGCACTTGGTGTGCATGCATGCCTACAGTGCTTGGCATGTATGCACAGCCTCCTTGCTGTCCTCCCAAGCAGGGAGGAGGAAGAGAAGCTGCTAGCCTGAAGCTCCCTATAGCCTGAAGCTCCCCAGGGTAAGTGACTCACCTTTGGATGTGGTGTTTCTGTGTGTATTTTAATGTGTATTTAATACCTTTACCTATATTGACATACTACCATAGTACCATAAATACAGATTTATGTTTGGGGTGGGTGGGTGGGTGTACAGTATTTTAATGTAATTTTTATTTTATTTATTTATTTAATTTATTTATGGGTTTGTGTTCTGGGTGGGTGGGTGGGTTGAGGGGTGTGTGTGTGTGCTTATTTTTATTTTATTTTATTTTATTATTATTATTATAAAAAAATTATTTGGCCCTTCCCACATCATGACATCATGATGATAGCTCCGCCCATACTGTGATGACATCACGGTGGGGTAGTAAAATTTTTGACATCCCACCACTGATTACAATGTCAGAAGGATTCAGACAGGATTGGTTTCCGAAAGCCTGAATAAAACCACAGTTTTACTGATGCTTTTTATACCATCTTTTCTGGACCACAGCCAAGACAGCTCATTATTAACAAGGTGATTTACAGAAACAAACTGTAGTCATTAGTAACTTCTACACCACAGGTAATTCAATAAAGTACTTTCCTTGGTATATGTACTTTCCTAATGATCAAAGATGAACTTTCCCCTAAGTTCATGACCACGTTTATAACCTAATTAGCTCACATCTTAATCAACTTGTACTACTCCAGATGCTTGCTTAGACTATAACTAGTAGGTATATTTTTTAACAATTATATATATGTGACAAATCAACACAATGAGGTAATACAAGGAATAATAATGAAACATAGCGACAACCAGCTGCTCTAATTTGGCTAGACCTGAAGGTGGTCATCTCTTCTTTGTGGCTACTTGGGCATTTTGAGTAAATGACAGTCTTCTCTATCATAGCTGGTAACATCACTTATCAGCTTTTACAGCTTTTTAATTATTGTGAAATCTTGCCCTCCTCAACCTGGCCAGACTTGGTTTCCCCCAGACAGGATAGAGTCTAGAGTCAGGTTCGCCTGATTAGGGCGGGATAATAAATCTAAATAAATAAATAAATAATCCTTTCTGCAATAAGATGCATCCCATATTTAACTCCTGTTCCAACATCCAACATTTCTGAATGCCATAAAAACATAGCCCATTCCTCAAAAAATAAAATAATAGAAAAAGAAAGAAAACACCTGGATAGCGGATCTCTCCGGACAGGTCTAAAGACTGAATTGCTCCCACAAAGGAATACTTTGTCTGAGTCCCAAGACAAATGTAATGTGGCTGGTATTTGCTCGGATTTCTATTCGAATTTAATTCTACTATTTTCCTTCTAGCTGAACTTTTGGAAGAAATACCGTGGTAAGTGAGCTTGATTTGCTTCTTCTAAAATCAGACTTCCAACCCAATGTTGCAAAATCGTTGCAAAAACGGAAATAAAAGGACACATGGAAACCACAGAGTATATTGACCCATGTGGAAACAAGAGCATACAACACATTTACTGGACCACTAAGGTATTCTTCTTTTGTGTCCCGATCAGATCCTGGACTGCCAAAATGAAGTCACTTTTTTGGTTTTGCCATTGTCCACACCCAAGTCCTCACTGGTGCAGCAATCCGCAGAGCAGTAAATGAAGCCAGAAGCTGTATCTCTCTCTCTCCGCATTCACACAGCATGCCGTTGTCTTCCAGCAGCCCCCACTTGAACACAGAGGTCATACATTTAAGCCAGGCATTACCAACCTTTTCAAGCCAGGGGCCAGGTCACATTCTCTCAGTCAGCTTCAAATGCCGGACGGCCATTTTGCACTGCCTGCGTGATGGGTGTGTGTGGTTATTTTGTCCCAACAGCTTCAAAGGAGTGCCCATTTTGTTTCCCAAATGCCCTAGGAAGGGGCAGATGAAATGGTGTTGTGTGTCAAATCTGGCCCATGGACCTTAGGTTGGGAACCCCTGATTTAGGCATTCCAACCCTCAACCTATTCAGGGCCCTCTATGTGACGTAGGAGAGGTTGAGTTGCTCAGCTATATCTTCCTTTATTATTATTATTATTATTATTATTATTATTATTATTATTATTATTATTATTATTATTATTATTATTATTATTATTATTATTATTATTATTATTTCAAATTTAAAGTTTAATGTTGACCCTTGTCCAGTGAGCTAACTAAGATATTAAAAGCACATGAGTTTCTACGGTTAACGAGACTCTTCTTCAGGCTGAGCTTGAAAGGGGAAAGGGAGGAACATCGAATGAAATAGAAATATCACATTATTATTTTTAATAGTTTGTACTGGTGCAATAAATACGACGCCTATCCTTGTTCTTTCCGTGCAGTAAATGTCAGCTCTCTTCAAATACAGTGCAGGATGTGTAATAATGGGCTCAAACGAAAGGAAACCGGATGCAATGTATGCTCAATATAAACTAATTTAAATTGTGTCAAGGCCAGATGTAAAACTGCCAAAGTGAAGGCACCTTTGGGTGAGTTCATTCTGTGGTTCCTTTTGCCCGACTTAGTGTGAGAAAGATTAGCCGGCAACACAAGGTTGATGTTACCAGAGTATGCCTGATTGTGGTTCAAGAACAACCACAGTCTTCAAGGGAGCTCTTTCTGTGTGTTGCATGTAAAAAAAAAACCCAATGTAATCCATTCATTTTGTAACCAGGCAGCCAATTCCGTAGTCCGAGGTGGAACTGCTTCCCATTGTCCTGATGCCTGAGCTTCTGCTCTTAGCAGCCAGAGATGGCAGGATTTCATCACCAGCCCTTGCTTTTTACCAAGCTGCCACAGTAATTTGACCGTACAGTATTTCGTTTCCCCACCAGGCTCCTCCTGCTCAATGTACAACGGAGGGTGCAAACAGATCTGTGAGAATGGCTCAACAGGGAGACCAATATGTTCCTGCGTTTCTGGATACAGATTAAAAGAGGACCTGAAGTCATGCGAACCAACAGGTATAAGAATTCCTTGCAAGGCATTTTGGAGAGGGCCGCGGTGACCGGAAGGTCACCATGTTGGCAGTTTGAGACCCAAGTGCTTCATGGCAGAGTGCGTGCCTATCTTTCTGTCTCAACTCTTACCAATCTAGCAGCTCAAAAGCAAGAAACTGCAAGTAAACAAATATGTTTGGCATGAAATCGCAAGTAGATTAATATGTACCCTAGGACTGTGGTGGCTCAGGCGGTTAAGATGCTGAACTCAATGACTGGAAGGCTGGCGTTTGGCTCCCGAGTGCTGAACGAAGGAGTCTCTCTCCCAGCTCCTGCCAACCTGGCATTTTGAAAGCAAGACATTGCAAGTAGCTCAATAGGGACCACTTGGGTGGGGAGGTAAACAGCACTCCGTGTTGAGGCATGCCTGCCACATGCCCACGGAAATGTCTGCAGACACAGACAGCACTGGTTCTTTGGCTATAAATGGAGATGAACACTGCACCTTAGAATCGGACATGATTGGCTTTGAAACAAGGGAGAATTTAACCTTTATCTCTATTAAGGCAATTGGACCTAGATGGAAAGCTGAGTGCCTTATGCATCTAGCTGCAGAGCCGGAGTTTGGGAGTTCAGTTCCCTTACTCTGCTCCCAGAAGACACAGCTGGAAGTCCCAAAATGCACACTAGGACCTGGCGGTCTTGGGCCTGGCGGGCTGCATCGGTCAGATTCTTTTTCTTTCCATCTTTCTCCCCTTCCCAAATACACGGGAATCTGCAAATGCCCTTCAGTTCTTACTAGTAACTCTTATTTGAGGTGAAATTCTCTTCCCTTTTCTTCTTTGATCGTAGACAACATGACATGGAAATACCCCCAAGATTTCAGAGATTAATCCTTATATGTATTCTGAGCCATGTATGGTTTTGAAATTTTTTTATGCAGTGTCCTTTCCATGTGGGAGAATCACTGCCCAGGAGAACACAGCCACACCCACCCCAGACATGAGGAGTGTCTTCCAGGAAATCATAGACCATACCCCACCGGTAGCAAGACCAAAGCGGGAAGTTATTGACATGAACAGTGAGAAAGGGAAAGTTCCATGGCAGGTGAGAACCCCTACAAGGAATTTTGGGGACCTCATAAAAATGAGGTCGTCGTCTTCTTCTTCTTCTTCTTCTTCTTCTTCTTCTTCTTCTTCTTCTTCTTCTTATTATTATTATTATTATTATTATTATTATTATTATTATTATTATTATTATTATTATTATTATTATTATTATTATTATTATTATTATTATTATTAATTTATTAATTAATTTATTAATTTATTTATTTATTTATTTATTTACATTTATATATTGCCCTCCTCACCGAGGCGGCCCAGGGCGGTTTACATCTCATAAAACATACCCACATAACAATCGAAAACATTACTAAAACCTCAGATTTAAAATTATAAAAGATTTTATAATTTTTTTAAAAAAAACAATGAATTATAATAAATCAAAAATTAAAAGATAGCTCTTAAAAATTACAAAATTAAAAGAGCTAGCATGCCAGAGTCGTTATTGGAATTAACCAGACAAATCGCTCCACCAGCTAAGAACGGCCATGCACCACTACCCACAGAATCGAGAAAGAGCTATCAATCTGTCAATCCTTTCCCGTGTCCAGGCCTGGTAAGGTTTCCCTCACCCTTCTTCTTCTTCTTCTTCTTCTTCTTCTTCTTCTTCTTCTTCTTCTTCTTCTTCTTCTTCTTCTTCTTCTTCTTCTTCTTCTTCTTCTTCTTCTTCTTCTTCTTCTTCTTCTTCTTCTTCTTCTTCTTCTTCTTCTTCTTCTTCTTCTTCTTCTTCTTCTTCTTCTTCTTCTTCTTCTTCTTCTTCTTCTTCTTCTTCTTCTCTCTTCTCCTTCTCCTCCTCCTTCTCCTCCTCCTCCTCCTCCTCCTCCTCCTCCTCCTCCTCCTCCTCTTCTTCTTCTTCTTCCTCCTCCTCTTCTTCTTCTTCCTCCTCCTCTTCTTCTTCTTCCTCCTCCTCTTCCTCCCACACGATCAGGTGTAGAGGTAAATACAAGGTTCTAGTTCTGGCACTTCTAGCACTATGATGCTTCCTTCCAACTGCCATTACCTTAGACTTCCCTTTATTGATTCTGACATTAGTTATCTTGTATGCTGATTCCTCCACAATAATAATCATGTGCCATCAAGTCAATTCTGACTTACAGCAACCCTTTCCTGGGTTTCCTAAGTAAAGAGTGCACAGGAGTGGTTGGCCGAAATTCGCCTTGTCCAAGACCACACAAGCTGGCTTTTTTGAGATGTTTTTTGAGATGTATAATGGGGAATCAAGCCACCCACTCCTGGGCCTGCAGCCAGATACTGAAACCATTGGACTTTTTACCCAGCTGTTCTTCATTCTTGCAATGCTTTGCCTTATTTTTAAGTCTTTTTGTTTGGTATACAGTACTCAGATTTTTAAATCTCAATACTCAAGTCTCAGTACCTTTCAGGTTTTGCTGCCCTCTGAGGGCAGCTATCATCAGAACAACCTTTTCAATGCAAATCTGTTCTTATTTACCCATGGAGGTACATAGAAAGAGCCTCCTTGAAGACTGTGGTATTTTTGAACCACAATCAAGTGTACCCTGTTTCTGGCCAATCTTTCTCAGACTAGGTCAGGCGAAATGAACTTTGGAATGAACTCACCCAAAGGTGACTTCATTTTGGCAGTTTCACATCTGGCCTAGACGCAGAAGAAGAATTTATCTGTGAGTAATCTTCACTCCATACCATAGGGCAAATGAATAAGCAGATTTAGTATTTCACTAAGAATCTTACTGATGAAGAAGTTTCCTTCCTTCCTTCCTTCCTTCCTTCCTTCCTTCCTTCCTTCCTTCCTTCCTTCCTTACTTACTTACTTACTTACTTACTTACTTACTTAGCCATGCACAATTTAAATTTGTAGTTAACCTACAAGTAACATTCAAAAGAAATTAAAATGTTGAGATAATAAGACTATTTTTGACCAGACGTGGGCTACTTCAATAGCATTATCTTAACCAATTATTAGAGCTTATTTTGTACACGTTTGTAGATGTCTGTACATGTCTACTGCACATGTTTGTACATGTTTGCATGCAGATAAATGCAGCATGATTGAATTTCTCCTCATTCACACAAAATTTGTCCTGTGTCCAAGTACCCCCATTTTACCGCCTTATTCTTTGCCCTTCCGACTTTACTCCAAAGTGACTTCCAATCAGACTCTTGTCCTGGTGGGAGACACTCTATGGCAGGTGTTCTCAACCTTTTGAAGTTGAGGGCCAGGTCACACTCCCTTGGACCATTTGCAGGCCGGACTGGTGGTCCAGCCAACGCTGACAGAATCACCGCTGACAGAATGGCTGCTGTAAATTTGTTTATTACAGCTGTAAATGAGTCCATGGCCAATTCCAGCAGTGGCAGCAGCTGGAGTGCTGGTGTGGGTCAGTCGATTTGGCACCATGGGCCAGTTCTGGCCTGTGGGCTGTATGTTGAGAACCCCTGCCCTATGGCAGTGATGTCCAGGTGCTCTTCAACTTCAATTACCAGAAACCCAAGTCAGCACTCCTGCTGATCAGGGCTTCTGGGAACTGAAATCCTAGAACACCTAGTCAGCAGTTCAAGACCCGAGTAGTGTATGATGGAAGGAGCGCCAGTCATATGCCCCAACTCTTGACAGCCTAGCAGGTACAAAGCAAGAAATTGCAAGTAGATAAACAAGGGACCATTTGGGCGGGGAAGGTAACAGTGTTCCTTGCACTCCAGGGTCTGGTCTTGTCTGCCAGATGACCATGGAAGCGTCTCGGTATGGCTCTGGCTCTTTGGCTGTCGGACGTGACAGGCATTTGAGCAAGGGGGACCTCAACCGTAGACTTTTCCCACTCACAGGTTTACATGTACAGCTTTGAGAAGAGAGGATTCTGCGGAGGGACCATCATCCATGACAAATGGATTGTCACTGCCGCTCACTGCCTGGATCATCAGCCTCACACGATTGTGGCAGGTAAAAAATGGACAGGCATGGGAGCAAGGAATGGAAACCTGTCCACGTTTCATTCGTACGAATGAAGACAAACTACCACATCCATTTCCTCCTTACCAAGGTGGACCATGATATATCTAACCTCAGTGTTGAGCAGAATAATTGTCTTCATGAGAATATTTTGCACAAAGAGCAATAGCAATTGTACTTACAAGCTATCCCATAGCACTGAGAGCACTCTGTGGTGAGCTCACAAGATAATTATGCAAACTATGTCCCCAAAAAGCTGACTAATCATTTTACAGCCCTCAGGAAAAGAGAAGGCTGAGTCTTGCTTGAAACCATTGGGATCAAACTCAGATTGTGAGCTGAGTTTTAACCACCATGTCCTGAGGGCAGAAGGCAATTTCCCGTGGTTTGCCTATCTTTTAAACATCTTTTTCTTCTTACGCCTGCCCTAAATGTGAAGTTTTGGGATGTTGAGAATTTCTCCAAGAACTAGGAGGAAGAATCAAAATTCAGAAGTAGGATATGCAGAAGCTTATGTTGTTAAGCAAGCAATGTTCTGAGCCTGGAAATTTCAGTTTCGCCCTCATTGAGATTCCTTTAAAATTTTGCTCCTTTCCATTCTGAATGTAAAGAAAGTCAAGATTTGGTGTGCCTTATGATCAAAAGGGGACTGCAGTGGCTTAGTGGTTAAGACACCGAGCTTGAAGACTGGAAGGCCGGGGGTTCAATACCTGAGTACTGTAGGGCAGAGTGAGCTCCTGTCTCGTTCCCAGCTTCTGCCAACCTAGAAGTTCAAAAGCAAGAAATTGCAAGTAGATAAATAGGGATCACTTTGGTGGGATGGTGAAAAGTGTTCCATGCACTCCGGTATCTAGGCATGCCTGCCACATGTCCACGGAAATGTCTGCAGACGCAGACAGTGCTGGCTCTTTGGCTATAAAGAGAGATGAGCACTGAATCCTAGAGTCGGATAGGACTGGCTTTTGAGCAAGGGCAAACTTTACCTTATGACAATGATGCCTAACCTTGGCACTCCAGCTGTTCTTGAATTTCAATTCCCAGAAGCCCTGGTCAGCAGGGATTGCTAACTTGGGCTTCTGGTAATTGAAGTCCAAAAACAGCTGAGGTGCCAAGGTTGGCCATAACTGCCTTACGATCAAAAGCATGGGGATCTTAAAACATTTCCAATAGCTTCCTTTCTTCTCTTAAGGTGAATATAACACTGACATTTTTGAACACACGGAGCAACTCCGGCGCATCGTCAGGGCGATTGTTCATCCGGCATACAATGCGAGTGAGAAGTACCGGAATGACATTGCCCTACTGGAGTTGGAATCACCATTGAAATGGAACCAGTACGTCACACCCATTTGCCTTGCAGACAAGACATTCACCAACCATCTCCTCGGGCGGGGATATGGTTTTGTGAGTGGGTGGTGGAGAACTTTGGAGCAAAGAAAACGATCAAATATTCTCCAGGCTCTGAAGGTCTACCAGCATGACCAGAATGAGTGCCTGGGCACCTCAGGACACAATGTTGGACCAAATGTGTTCTGTGCGGGCAACCCTGGTGCCAGTAACGGATCCTACCTGGGAGACAGCGGAGGCCCTTATGCGACCGACGTTGACGGCACTTGGTTTCTCACTGCCATTTCCACTTGTGGCTTGCAGTGCACTGGTGTCAACCATTTCAATATCTACACCGGAGTAGGAGACCACGTTCAATGGATCAAAAACATAACAAGCCTTCTGTAACCAAGACAGGAGCAATCCTGCTTTCCTCTCATTCTCACAAACATTCTCTGAATGTTACGAGGGTGGGAAGATGTCATAATCCTAATTTTTCACCCTCTTGAATGATTTTACAGAATTGAAAATAAATAGGCAAACTGGATGATTAGCATGGAGCGGTAAGACCAAAATTCAGCAACCCTGCAGTAGTTACCTACTTCTTACGGTGGTTGTGTGAAAGCCAGTGCAATATTGCATTGTACACTGGCAAATTAGAGCTAAGAAAGGTAATTGCTTGTTAGCACATGTCTGTAGTGCAAAATGCAATGAAAACAGAAATAAATGATGACCTGGATGGATGAAACTATGCTATTGTTATGAATTCAGCAATGCAGAATTCTTCCCAATGAGAAACCATTGAGCACATATTGAGTCATCTAACAGGGCTTAAAATCCTTTTCTCATATATGCTTAATGGTTTTTAGTTCAAATACTATCCATTTTGTATTATTTTTCTATGTAAAATTGGGGGTTACTCAGAGGGCCGTATAGATTGTGCTGCTCTTAAAATACCTTGAAGTGAATAAAATTTTGTAAGTCTGCCAGCCCTACCATTTGGCAAGGAGGTAATTGTCCGAGGTGGCAAATGCTTGGGAGATGGGGAATCCTTCTCAGCAAGATGCCAGGGGCTGTGTTGGCTACATGCTTCACTCTTCGCACCCGAAGCTAGCCTGTTGTCCCAGGAAAATCACAGTGTCAACAGAGGGAATCCAAGCAACTTCTACATATGAGAGAGGTATGTTCCCTTGTCCTTTGCCTCAAGTGGATCTGGATTTCTATAAGGCAACATCCTGGAACAAAATCTCCCCTGGATAATCTACGAGACTTCATTCAGTCCCAGAGTGATTTCTGCCTGTTCTCGTTGATTTTTGTCCCCAGATTGGTAAACTTCTCATTGACTTACCTTAGAAAATAAAAATAGTTATACATTTTTCATTTTTGCATCGATGCACATGACATTGAAAGGTACAGTAATACTTTGGATAACGTTTGCATCAGATAACGCTAAAACCACATAACGTTAAACATTCTGGAGGAAAAATTGCATCGCATAACATTAAAAGCCTATGGGATGTGTCAGATAACATTTGCTAAAGCCTATGCTGGTTACAATGTATCTCTATGGAGTTTTAACGTTATGCGATTCATCCCATAAGAT
The DNA here is from genome assembly GCA_030440675.1 of Furcifer pardalis. Taxonomy (NCBI): domain Eukaryota; kingdom Metazoa; phylum Chordata; class Lepidosauria; order Squamata; family Chamaeleonidae; genus Furcifer; species Furcifer pardalis. Next base: position 32,206,717 of record CP126899.1, on the reverse strand, counting down.
TTTAATATTATCAGATGCATGCATCGGATAACATTAAAAATTGGATAACACTAAGACTTGTGGAATCAAGTCTTAGTGTTATCTGAGGTTTTACTTTGTACTTCCAAACCCAGCATCCATGATAAATGGGTAGAGGGTAGTAGAATTTTGTGTGCTGTCAATTTTGGACTCAGGGCCAAAAAGGAACTCACAGAACTGGAAGAGTTGTGCAGATGTCATGCTATGATGCAGAAGGCAACTGGAAGGCCACTGAGTTATACTCTCAGGACAATCTCCATGGCTGATCGCCATGAGGATCGCCTGTATTCAGATCCCGATACAGCACAAGAAGAAGTCAATCTTGGTTTATGGTGCCCCTTTTCATGCTTTTATGGATAAAGAATACTCAGAGGTGGTTTATCATTTCCTTGTTTGTTCCTTGTGCTTGGGGGAACACTACGAAACTGTACAGCTTTCCCTTGACTACAACGGATTGTTCTTCTCCTACGAGGTGCAGTGAGGAATCAAAGTATGTTGTTGTTTTGGAGAAAGAAAGAAAGAAAGAAAGAAAGAAAGAAAGAAAGAAAGAAAGAAAGAAAGAAAGAAAGAAAGAAAGGAAGGAAGGAAGGAAGGAAGGAAGGAAGGAAGGAAGGAAGGAAGGAAGAAAGGAAGGAAGAAAGAAAGAAGAAAGAAAGAAAGAAAGAAAGAAAGAAAGAAAGAAAGAAAGAAAGAAAGAAAGAAAGAAAGAAAGAAAGAAAGAAAGAAAGAAAGAAAGAAAGAAAGAAAGAAAGAAAGAAAGGAAGGAAGGAAGGAAGGAAGGAAGGAAGGAAGGAAGAAAGAAAGAAAGAAAGAAAGAAGTGAACGTTCTTGTGCCCCTTCCAATTTGATTTTTCTCTGGACTCAGACAAATTTGCAATTTTATTTTGCTTGACTCCATTGTAAAATCTGGTTTCTCCATATAAATCTGGATCTTATACAGATTGATCAGTGTCAGGCTGATTTGGATAACAAGTCAGAATTTGTCCAAATCTTGTACATGGCCCTCGCTAAAATCACTATGGTCCTCAATGCCCTTCAGAGCTTCAGGGTTCCTATGTGTGTAGAGAAACCTTCTTGCACCCAATGAATCCATCGTGGCATTCTACGCTCTGTTTACATGCTAGAGATCTCATCAAAATTAAAAGGCTTTGACACAGCGATCAGAAGCTGGGGTATTTGTCCATCCTGTGAATTTCTGGATGAGATGACCACATCAAAATGACCATTAACCTTAATCCTGGAACAGCCATTTTAAAAGCTGAAGTTCCCGGAGATAGCTTCTGAAGGGCCTTCAAATGAGATGGTTATCTGTGAGTTAATCCAAAAACAAAGCAAATAGGTTCGTGAACTTTGGAACGATTGATTGATCCGGAGGCTCTCGTTTCACAATTCATTAGCCCAGCCAGTGTGCCCTTTTGTGGAAAATGGCATACAGCTTCTTCCTAACCAGCTCTTGTCTCCTAGGATGGCTGTTCCACACCGAATGTGCAGGTGAGTACATTACAAAGCTGACCGATTGCCTGTGTTTTGGATTCTGGCTTAAGATAAGAGCACATTTTGATTGTCTGATAAAGAACTGATCATTTACAGCCAACCGAGAACAGTCGACTGATCTTTTTGCCTCCGTCTAGAGGAGTCACGTCTAAAATCCAGCTTTTCCTCATTTAAATAACCTTTTTAAACCTTGACTGAGCTATTCCACCTTCAGATACATCATGTAAGATAATGGAGGGTTTAGGTTCAACTATTGGAGATGTTTAAAAAGAGAGAGATTGAATAAAGGAGGATTACCGTAACGGAGGGACTGCAATGGCTTAGTGGTTTAGATGCTGAACTTGACTGTTGGAAGGTCAGCAGGTCAGAAGTTTGAAACCCGAGTGCTGCCATGATAGAATGAGCTCCTGTCTCTGTACTAGCTCCTGCCAACCTAGCTGTTCGACAGCAAGAAGTTGCAAGTAGTTAAATAGGTGCCACTTTGGTCGGAAGGTAAACCGTTCCTTGTTGAGGCATGCCTGCCACATGTCCATGGAAACATCTGCAGACGCAGACAGCACTGGCTCTTTGGCTGTGAACAGAGATGAGCACTGAACACTAGAGTTGGATATGACTGGCTTTCAAGCAAGGGTGACCTTTACCTTTATGGACAATTAACATTTCTAGGGAACTATAAACACCCAGAATCCCAGTACTGGCTGTGCTGGTTCAAAAGTAACTTGTCCAAGCAGGATCTAGACCAGACATACTGGGAGTGGAAGAAATTATTATTATTGTTGTTGTTGTGGTTGTGGTTGTTTTTGTGGTTGTTGCTGTTGTTTAAATTGCAACTCATAACATGAAGCAGGTTACTGTATAATTTGCATTGAAAGTGCAGAATGTGTGTAGATATAGATTTATAGAGATAGACACAGATAATATATGAAATAGAGACAAAGTCAGCCTCCACTTTAGAGACTGAACAAATAATAATAACTTCATGTGAGAAATTATTCTGGGCTGAAATTTTTTTGCGGGGGAAAACTCCGCTCAGGGAACGCCCAAGTGAGGCTCCTCTTCATGTCCCTAAAAGCTGGGACAGAGACTGGTACTCAATCTATCATGCACTACCCAGGTCTCAAACTGCTGACTGGCCAGCCTTCCAGGTAACAAGGCGAGCTTCTTAACCACTGAGCCACCGCGGCCCCTCGTCTAAACAAACGAGAAACACATTTCAGCAATATAGCTAATTTCAGCTAATATTGCCCATTTTAAACATCCATTTACTTTCGTTTCTGGGAGGGAAGGGGGCTTCATGCATCTTAGCCATTGAAACCCATGGGGTTAAAAGGCACAGAGGTTTGACCACACATGTCGCCATGTCTTGCCTTCAACAAATAAGCCACAGGGAAAAGCTTAATTATTATCTTAGCAAAGGCAAAGAATGCAAAATCCTCATCAAATGAACCCTCTTTGAGCCACCTATCTTAACCATCTCTGAACTGGCCCATTTTTGCCTTTGATGGTTCAGATATTATATATTTACTAGAGAAACCTTCACCGTGTTATTGCAGTGGAGGGAGGGGGGGGAGTCCAAACTTAGTATATTCATTTGTTTCCTCTCTGGAATTTCTTTCCCTCTAAAGATCTGGCCATATTTTTGAAAATATCGACACTTCCTCCACCTCTTTCTCGTATGCAGTGGTTACTGCTTAGAGTTACATACACATGTATACTGGCTGGATAGCTCAGTGGTTTAGGAATCAGGCTGCAGAGCCAGAAGTCAAGTGTTCGATTCCCCCACTTTTTCCTCCTAGGAAACCAACCAGTTAGTGTGGCCGTGATGCAAGTTGAAAAGTCCTAGGTCGCCCTTGCTTGAAAGCCAGTCGTATCCAACTCTAGGGTTCCATGCTCATCTCAGTTTACAGCCAAAGAGCCAGTGCTGTCTGCATCTGCAGACATTGCCGTGGACATGTGGCAGGCATGACTAGACACCGGAGTGCACTGAATGCTGTCACCTTCCCCACCAAAGCAGTACCTCTTTATCTACTTACAATGTCTTCCTTTCAAACTGCTAGGTTGGCAGGAACTGGGACAGAGATGGGAGCTTGTGCAGTACACAAGCTGACCTGATGACCTTCAAGTCCTCATTTCAGAGTCTTTGAACACTAAGCCTCTGCTGTCCCTGCATAACAATACACTTACTCCCAAGTAGGACTCGGACTTCCAACGGCCTCCTGGTGATGGGATTGCACCTGATCTTGCTTCCCTGGTAGAGTTCAGACCCAGCGGGTCAGGCTTTTTCTATCAGTGCACCCAGTCACCCATGACCTTAATCCAGGTAATGAGCAATGGGTGCTCATGAAATTAGTCTAGACTCAGGTCATGTGAGCAAAGTATTCACTCCAGGTCTCTTCAGGTCTCTCCATCTTGGATGAGGCTAAAGTAAGTAGAGTTGCCATAATTCTCTCCCACAAAACCAGGACAGAAGTATACTTGACAAAAATGAGTGGGTTATCTACAAAATAGCCTTTAAAAAAACCATAATATAATGACAGCTATAAAAACACTTTCACATTAATTATATCGATACATAAATGAATTTATTTACAACAGTTAATTCTTACTGTAAGATGGTCTGTTGTACTTCTGAGAAGTTGTGTCGTGGTCAACTCTCAACATCCTCAGTTCAAGGAAAAACACTGGTCACGCTTATCAGGTGGAGGTGTGAGGTGAGGACATTAAGATTTATCTCCAGGTATTCTCCAACTCCAATGTGTCAGGAAATCGCTTGTTTGATGGCGATTGTTCAAATTTATTTTAATGGTGATTTATAATACACAATCAATACATTTTTAAAATCCGGGACTTTAACATGATTTTTATTGAACTGGCTGGCACAATTTTTCTGACCTTGAATCTGGGACAATCCCAGTTTTCCGGGACGTATGGCAACCCTAGGCTAAAGCACATGACATATATATATACAGTATATCATTTCATTACACCCTGCACAGTCCTAGAGTGCCCTTAAAAAGAAAGGAAAGGCTCTCCACTTCTGTTATATTCTCTGCCTTTGAAAACCCTAGAAAGAGTCACCCTAAGTCAGAATTGACTTTAAAGCACACAGTTATTATTAATTTAGGATGAACGCTGGAAGGAAGGATGTACATAATAGCACATCATTAGTATTCCATGTGTGGATACCCAGTTCAGTGTAGTGGATAGACTAGGGATGATATCATCAGGAAATTGACACACTATACATGGGGAGCTCAACTGTCCGTGTTGCGTACATCGACTTTGCCCTTGAGCATCTCCGGTGCAGAGTATGTTGCTCCAGTATGGAATACATCTACACACATGAAACAAGTTGACCTCACTGTTAATGAAGCCACGCATATAGTGACCAGATGCCTCAAACCTACACCAGCTGAGAAAATATTTTGTGTTCTTTAGCAATGTTGGGTCAATGTGTTCAGCACACATAAGATTTCCACCCTTCCACTATCAACCTTGGCAGGTTTCCAGGCTTTCCATTCGTTTTTTGTCCGTTCACCTTTCTGATCTCAAACATTTCTTCACATCCATAAGTTTTTGTAAACCATGAAGAGGCAAATGCAGTCCTGCAGCGATACAAAAGGTACAATTCGGGCCGGCTGGAGGAAGTGATCGCAGGAAACCTTGAGCGCGAATGCAAAGAAGAATTATGCAGCTATGAGGAAGCGAGAGAAGTTTTTGAGAACGATGAGAAAACCGTAAGTCATTATTGCTCGGATGCTAGGTCTGAAACAAAAAAGTGGACAAATCTGAGCCTTCTGTCCATCTGTCCATTCGTCCATCCATCTGTCCATTTGTCCATCTGTTGACCTTGATTTCTTCTCTGTCTGTCCCTCTCTCTGTCTCTCTGTCTGTCTAACTCTGTCTAACTCTCTGTCTACCTATCTAACTATGAGTTTTCAATGCTTATATACTGCCCAATGTAGCGTAAACACCATTCAGGGTGGTCTGTGACCCAAAAATAGATATGCAAAATTATATACATTCAATCACATGAAAACAATAAGAAATGAACAATCATCATGAAGCTGGCTAAAGGTATGAACAAAGTCCCTGATCTACAGTAACCAAATTGCAGACCCATTTTACAGATTAAAGTGACTGAGGTTGAGAAGGATGTTACAACAGATTGCAAATTCTGGTAGTTTCCTGTACACAAAATAAACTCACTGTCCCCAAGCTCACAAAAAGTCCTGCATTTGTGTCAGTTTTGCTAGGCTTCGAATCAATTGAACTACTGAGGAGTACATCACACATAGCTTTCTGAAACACAGCTGCAGGTTTACCAATAAAAATAAAAATAAAAATCCTTCCTTTACGGTTACTTCCAAGGACACAGAAACCAGGACAAGCACCACGTGACCTTCATCCAATTAAAAAAAAAGATGAATTATTTCAAAAGCACATTTAATTTTGCTCCCAGCATAATGACAAATGTGCTGCTCTTTCAGTAGTCATTTCCCATTACACTTTCAATGACATCTTTGCCTCACTGAGAACTAGAAGCTTTCTGCTTATTTTTATATATACAGTCACCAGCAAGTTCAGGTAGTTCCCATATTGGCAGTGTACCACCCTGATTATTTGTAACTAATTATTGGCAGCTCTTTCTGGATTTCTGTTCAAAGGTAGTATAATGAAAGACTAATGGATTTTAGCCTTGGGTCAGTTGATTATCCCATCCTGGACCAAACCACTGATTTAATTACTCAATGGTGGGTCAACACTTGTTATGAATCCCATGGCTTCAGCACATCTCTTGGATTGGGACTACTACTTAGATTGAAGCATTAAATGGCTTCCTTGTTTATATCTGTATTTCAATTCAATTTTACTATTTTCTTCATAGATGGAATTCTGGAAAGTATACCTTGGTAAGTGATCATTTCTTGAAATTTCTGCTATTACAGTAATTGATAAGCAATTTGTATTCTATGCGGAATCATGGAAAGTCCATTTAATGCATGATACAGATATTCCTCCCCCCCCCCCATATCCATGAGTTCATTTGCTGCAGTTCAGTTATCCACAGATCTAAACATTTTCAATTAAAAAAAAAAAGATATCTGAAATACATGGGACATTACCAGAGCTGGCCAATAGAGGCCACTGTCTGCAATGTAATGTTTACAAGGAACAGAGGCAGACATTTTGGTAGCTCTCATGTAGAATGACAGAAGCATTTGAAACTCTCTCCCCCACTTCTATGACTCAGGTAGGTGTACTAATTTGCTGTTATCAATAGTTTCATATATACACAAATGGTCTTGGAATGTATCCTTTGTGGATATGTGGGGAAACCTGTATTTGACTCCTCAGCTCAGGCATCCTAAGTTAGCTGTTGTTAAACTACAAACTCATCATTTCCAGAGTTAACCATGGGGGGGGGGGTGAGAGAGGATGCATTTATTTCAAGATAAACCATTATCCTGTGTGATTTCCAAAGAAAAAGCAAAAAGTCCCACCATGAATAGAATGTGTCAAAAAAGAAAAAGACCAACACATTAATGATGAGGTATGCACAGCTATGTTGCTCTTATATAAATATAATCCAAATTTCAATGAACAGTTTTCCACTTTTTTGTTTCCTAAGATGGTGATCAATGCATATCCAACCCCTGTAAGAATGGAGGCCGGTGTCAAGATGATATTAGCAACTATATGTGCTGGTGTCTGGCAGGCTACGAGGGCAAGAACTGTGAACTAGGTATGTTATTATCTGGAACCAAGTGGGTTTCTTAACTTAATGAGTTGTTGTCAACAACAATGGTGAGCCTGGCATTCTTCATGGGAATAGATAGAGTGTGTCGATCAACGTTCAGGCCAGCTTTTGCTAAGTAAAACTTGGCATTCATTTTCCTAACAGAAAGGCAGGCATGAATTTGCAAGTCAACATCAACATCATGTCCCGGTATTTTGAAAAACTGATACAGAAGTCTAGTCTCTAAACCCCGTGAGGAACTAGTACCCATCTATTCAGTATTAGTTAGACCACATCTATACTTACTGTGTCCAATTTTGGGCACCACACTTTGAGAAAGATGAAAATACATTTTAACATCCTCAGAAGGATGGAGGTTTGAGTCAACCTTGATCCCCGTTGGGAATGAACACACAGTGTCAGCTGTTTTTGGTTGCAGTACAGTACTTTGTGTCTGGTCAGGTTATTCTGATAGGGCAGGGATCAGCAAACTTGGCTCTCCATATGTTCTTGGACTTAAATTCCCAGAAGTCCTGATCAGCAGCCATACTGACTTGGGCTTCTGGTAGTTGAAGTCCAAGAACACTTGGAGAGCCAAGTTTGCAGATCCCTGTGATAGGGTAATAGAGTAGACCATGCTGGCAGCAACTCAACATCCAGTGCCAAGCAGCAGTTAACTAATCTGACCACTCTGAGGAATAATGGCCTTGGGTGCCGAAGTCCACAGGGAAGGTTGAGGGTCCCACTTGACTTCATCTCGATGGAGGGCAGAAGCTTCATCCATCCTGGCCTGGGGCCGAGGAGGACTTTGTGTGACAAAAGGGCTCAGGAACAGAAAGGGACTCGTGGAACTGGATCAGTGGTCCTATGGGTGTCACACTGCAGATGAAAAGCCACTGCATTATATTCTCAGGACAGTCTTCATGGCTGATCACCATGATCGTCACCTATTTCTGGATTTGGATATGGCAAAAGAATAAGAACAACAGTTTAACCATGGCGCTACTGTGCCGGTCCATGTGATAATAAACCCAAAATCTGACCAGCAAAAAGATCTTTTCATTTCCCCTTAGCTGAGTGAGTTGAGGAGGACAGAAGTGCCTGGCAAACAATGGTCCATGGGGTCGCAAAGGGTCGGAATCAACTGTGCGACTGTACAACAAAATCTCTTTTCCTTTCCTGTATTTAAGCATCATTTCTCATAATTCAAGATCTGTTTCCTTTCTTTCCTCTTTCCACAAACAGATGCCACCTGCTCAACAAAGAACGGAGGCTGTAAACAGTTTTGTAGAAACGACCCGATGGGGAAAGCGGTTTGTTCCTGCGCTCCAGGTTACAAACTGGATGACGACCAGAGAAGTTGTGTGCCGACAGGTAGTGCAGAGTGAAGCGATTTGCAAAGCACCTTGGATCTCAGAGTGCAAAAAGGCTAAAGAGAGCCCATGATTAAAGCTAAAAGCACATTAGTGCTGGAGAGATGCGACTCCTCAAAGCTTCCATGTCTGAAAAATTAGATACCCAAGGAACCTTGTGCTTATGTGCCAAAGGCCAATCAGAAAATAAAGCAAGCCTTTTGTTTTCTGAAGCGAGGAAAGCTTTTACTTTGCACTCAGATGCTTTTAGTTGCCGAGGAATTCCCTTGCTAATATTGGGTTGCCTGTAATAACTGTTTATGCACTGAGGAGGAAAACAGGAATGATCAATGCTTGGAAGAGATGCATCTCTGTGTTATGCCTCTCTATATCCCATTTCTGTGCTTCCTGACCTAGGAAGATGTCTCACATGCCACCATCACACACAGCATTACATGAACTACAAAAAGAGATTACTGGTAGCGTTACACTGTTTCTTGGAAAACCATTTTCTCTCCCGGGATCTACAAATGGAACAGGGAAACCTACAGAAAAGGTTGACAGGGATAATTAAAGGCTGTTACCTTTAGAAAAGACAAGTGTGCCATTTATTGATATGGGCTGATCTAGCTGCCGGGATTTGTGGCTGTAAGGGAGGATAAAAATTATAGTTGTAACATTTATCTTTGCATTTTACACAACCCAAAGTTTATCTTGGCACAACCAGGAGCACAAATTTGACTTGGAACAGCAGCTAGTACTAAAAGGTACTCAGTAATCATGAAGTCACATGTTTCGAAGCAGGTCCTCACAACAAGCTAAAAATGGCAAGCACCCACCTTGATCTATATCAACAGACCAGTTCCCACTGGTTTCATCCCTACTAGGTCTTTTGCAAAGCTAATGGGTCTTACTTGCCCAGGCAGGACCAAACCAGTCCATTGCTTTCCGTTAGAACACAGCATCTTCCCATACCGTTGCTATTCCAGCAGGAGAATGAGACCCATTTTCTACATGCCCCATATTTCTGGAGGTCAGAGCCCACTTACTCCGACAGAGAAGTTCTGATCACTTCATTCTGTCCTATTTCTGCTCCCGCAGTCTCTTTCCCATGTGGGAAAATCACAGCTCCGGAGGCGGCAAAGAAACTCACCCGTTCCCCAAACACACTGGACAACTTGATCTTCACCAATACGACAGAGGATGAGCTGGAAGAGGAAGAAGGAGGAGGAGGAGAACCAGACAATAGCACACAAATTGTCTCCAGGATGAGTACACAGACACGGGTGGTTGGTGGTACAGACAGCTTGAAAGGCGAAGTACCCTGGCAGGTAATGGAAACCCATCTGGGCGACTCTGAGATCCTTGTGGTGACTGGAAACATGCAACTTTATGGATCTCTCTGGTTAGGGTTGCCATAATTCTCTCCCACAAAACCAGGACAGAAGTAGACTTGACAAAAATGGGCGGGCTACCTACAAAATAGCCTTTTAAAAAAACAAACATAACATGATGACAGTTATAAAACACTTTCGCATTAAATATATCAATACATAAATGAATTTATTTACAACAGTTAATTCTTACTGTAAGATGATCTGTTGCACTTCTGAGAAGTCACATCGCGGTCAATTCTTAACATCCTCAGTTCCAGGAAACACACTGGTCACACTTATTGGGTGGTGGTGTGAGACGAGGACATTAAGATTTGTCTCCAAGTGTACTCCAACTCCAATGTGGCAGGAAATCACTCATTTGATGGTAAGAGTTTGAATTTATTTTAATGGTGTGTTATAATACACAATCAGTAAGTTTTTAAAATCCGGGACTTTAACATGATTTTTACTGAACTGGCCAGGACAGTTTTTCTGACCTTGAATCCGGGACAATCCAGGTTTTCTGGGATGTATGGCAACCCTATCTCTGGTGGACATTTCTGTCTTTCTGGCTATTTTTGCAAAGATTTTGAATTCTCCGGATTCGCCTGCCCCAACTTGAAATCCCACTCGGTTGAAATAAAATAGGGGGTATCAAAGACCTACAACCAACTTCTCTCTCTCAAACCGATCCCTTTTGTCCTCCTGCTGGAGTGCATGGAATGCTGTAACCCTCCCACCAAAGTGGTCCCTATTTATCTACTTGCAATGTCTTGGTTTTGAACTGCTAGGTTGGCAGGAGCTGGGACAGAGATGGGAGCTTACCCCGCTGTTCAGTACTCGGGTCTCAAACTGCTGACCTTCCAGTTATCAAGTTCAGCTAACTGTAAAGCTGTGGGAAATATCATCCAAAAGAGTAACCGTTCACCAAACTCCGTATTACCTTGGAAACAGGAGATTGACTCCACTTTGGTTGCATCAGTTCCCCACTATTTAGAAAACCTCCTTGCTTCACAGGTACACCTGCTTAACCGTGAGAAGAAAGGATTTTGTGGTGGCTCCATCATCAATGAAAAGTGGATTGTAACAGCAGCACATTGTCTGGAGTCTGAGCCCTACCAGATTGTTGCAGGCAAGTGATCGAAAAAGCCAGATGTTGAAATTGTGGCTGTATTTACACCAGGGGTGGCCAACCTTTTTACGCTGTGGGCCTGACCACACTTCCCAGTCAGCTGAGCAGGCCGGGTCATGCCCCAGGAAGCAGAAGTGGGCACATATACGGCTGTTGTAAATGCACCCTCTTCTATGTTCACAACAGTTGTGGGTCCACTTGCACATGCGTTGGTAGGTGTCCACGTATGCGTAAACACACCTGGTTCTACTTCTAGGTGTAGGAGAGAAGGCGATGGACTTGACGGAATGGGGTCACATGCCAGAGGCCGTAGGTTGAGAATCCCCGATTTACATTGTATTCGTACTCATTTGATGCCACTTTTAAGCATAAACTACACATCTGGAAATTCTGCGGAAGGAAATGTGAAAGCCGCTGGTTTGAAACAATATAACTGCACATAGGTCTTGTCAGATATTTTACTAATATCACCCGCTAGGTGAGAGCCTTGTCAATGGGGTAGGGCTTGAGCGGTCTAACTAGGCAGTGTTGCTCATCTCTGTCAATGATGTTAGGCCAGGACTAAAGCTCACCAAAGGGTCCTCCGTCGGAACTCTTGGGCAACTGAAACCAGAAGGCACACGTCATGGTCTGCCTTGCCAGCAGGCGACGTGATGTCCAAATGGCAAAAAACCCACATACAGATAGACTTGATTTCTCAAGTCCATTTGCATGTGCAGAATGTCATCCCTAGGACGTCTATCAATGCGTAGTCTCCTCGCTGAATAACGACTCCAAGGTATCCAAGGTGCATACCAAACTCAAGGGATGGGGATGGCACAGGTGCACTTAAAATCGCATTGATTTATTATTCTATTTTATTTATTACAACTATGTGCCTGCCTTTCTCCTGACAGTAGGACTCGAGGCAGCTCACAAATCATTAAAAGGTCAAGAATTCAAAATACATAAAGCCAAACAGGCCTTCTTGGTCTTATTTTACGTGCCACCAAGTCCTTTATGGCGATTTATGGTGACCCTAACAGGGTTTTCAAAGGAAACAAGAATTATAATGGCAGGGATTTGAACCTAGGTCAGTCTGATAGCCTTTCCACTGCACCAGACTAGCTTTACAGTTGTACCTCGCTTGAAGAGCATAATGCGTTCCACAGGATTGCTCTTTAAGCGAGTTTGCTCTTTAAGCGAAACACCATTGTAAACGACCAATTGTGACTTCTGGTGGGGAGGGATTGTGAACCCCAATTTATTTGTTAAGAGAGATTTTTGTTGGTTTTATTTGTTAAGCGAAGCGAACATTCAGAGAAAATTCTGCTCTTTTATGCGAGTTACTCTTTAAGCGAGGCGCTCTTTATACGAGGTTTGACTGTATTGTTGAATAGATATAGCCAGTTGTGTCCAAGTGGTATTCATTTCTGTTTACAGCCAAAGGGGCAGTGCTGTCTTCATCTGCAGATGATTGTGTGGGTTGTGTGGCAGTCTACTTGCAGTTTCTTGATTTCTAACTGCTAGGATGGCAAGAGCTGGGACAGACGATGGGCACCCACTCTGTTATGCAGCAGTCAGGTCTTGAACTGTTGAGCTCCTGAGCTTATGCTCATCAAGCTCAGCCACTAAGTCATGATGGCCTTATGTTGACATTATATGAGTGAAATAAGACAATGCCCTTGATATTCTCAAATTTATCTGTTGCTTTTTGAGTTCTCCCATATTTAGACACTGTGAGTTTTGAAGGTAAAGTTTGCCCTTGCTCGAAAGTCAGTCATATCCAACTCTAGGTTTCAGCGCTCATCTCTGCTAATTTCTGTGGACATGTGGCAGGCATGACTAAACATGGAATGCTCTTTACCTTCCTACCAAAGTGGTACCTATTTCTCTACTTGCAGCTTCTTGCTTTCGAACTGCTAGGTTGCCAGGAGCTGGGACATTGATGGGAGCTCACTCCATCATGCAGCACTCAGGTCTCGAACGGCTAACCAGCCGACCTTCCAGTCATCAAGTTCAGCATCTTAACCACTAAGCACCCACAGTCCCTTTTTGAAGTTTTGTAGAGCTCTGCTCAAAATTGAAAATGAAACAAAATTCTCTTAGTTTAATTCTTTAAAATTAAAAAAAGGTACCTTTGGTTTTTTGACTTTAGTCAATCCCATGACACATATGGCTCTTTTAAACAGGTGAGTACAATGTGGATGCTTTGGACCACACAGAACAGTATCACCGGGTTTTGAGGTCTGTCCGTCATCCGACATACAATGATACCAATAAGTACCACAATGACATCGCCCTACTAGAACTGGAAACGCCGTTGGAATTCAATCACTATGTCACCCCCATATGTCTTGGAGACAAAGAATTTACCAACAACCTTCTCAAGCATGGACTGGGCACCGTGAGTGGCTGGGGAAGATTGATCCATGCTGGACGACAGGCCAGCATTCTGCAGGTTCTAAGGGTTCAGTTTATCGACCGACCCACCTGTCTGAGAAGTACCAGGTACACCGTCACACAGTATATGTTCTGTGCAGGTCATCCTTCAGAAGCCAAGGATACCTGCCAAGGAGACAGTGGGGGACCCTACACCACCGACCTCGAAGACACTTGGTTTCTCACAGGGATAACCAGCTGGGGGGAACAGTGTGGGGAGAAGGGGAAATATGGGATCTATACCAGAATTTCTCGGTATATTAAATGGATAAGGGATACAACGAGGCTTACCCAGAGCTAAAGCTAAACATCTTCTGCTTCTTTCCCAAGCTTATTTCTATTGATACACATTCTTCTTCTTCTTCTTCTGAATCCGAATATTGGCGATTGTCACGGTGATCAGCCATGAAGACTGTCCTGAGAATATAATGCCATGGCTGTCCCTTTGCTTTCCACATCACAGCGTGACACTGGTACCACTGATCCATTTCCATGAGTCACTTTCTGGTCCTGAGCCCTTTTTGGCACACAAAGTCCTCCTCAGCCCCAGGCCAGGATGGATGAAGTTGGTGCTCTCCCTCAGGATGGATCCAAGTGGGATTTAATCCACTTGGGGACCACCATGGCCCTTCCCTGTGGACTTTTCCACCCAAGGCCATTAGTCCTCAGGGTGGTCAGGTTAGTTAACTGCAACCTGATGATCTGCATTGAGTTACTGGCAGTAGGGTCTACTCTATTACTCTAGCAGGCTAACCTAGCTAGACCAGTGGTTCCCAATGTAGGGCCCTCGCCCCAAAGGTGGACTTCAATTCCCAGAAGCCTAAGTCAATACATTGGCTGATCAGTGCTTTGGGGAATTGACTAAGGCTTCTGGGAATTGAAGTCCAAAACCAAAAATTGGGAAACACTGAGCTAGACATTAGGCTACCCAATAAGATGGGGAGGCTACTTCTAGCAGCAAAAGTCCACAACTTATCCATTGTCAAACCCACAACTCTGTATTCCTCAGACACGTCACAAATTAAGGCTAAGGTTGTGGCTTATGCCCCAACATTACTTAACAGATAACCCGTCATTGGATGAAGCAAGTTTTCACAAGTTAAAAAATATGTGATTATCATAACAGGAGTTCTCCGCACCACCTCCAATTTGCAAAATGAGCTAGCTTTTTATTCGTGGCCCATCATTCAGATGGTATGTATGTGAGCAAATAGAATTCCTAAAGCAAAATAATAATAATAATAATAATCAAAGCAATCACACTTCTATACTCCCTATAGCACTTAATGCACTTTCTGGGCAGTACAGGAATTAATTAGCATTTTGCCCCCAACATATTAAGCATTCATTTTATCAACCTTGGAAGGATGGAAGGCTGAGTCAACCTTGAGCCCTGGTTAGGATCGAACTTGCAACCTTTTGGTTGCAGTACAGCAGTTTAACCCCTCCAGGCTCCTTGAAAGAACTGCCTCAATAACATCTCCAGGAACATGGGGTCCAGGAACATGGGGTCCCATGTTGGGTGGCTGATCTGATGGGACAGCCACCCCTCCCTCCCTCTTTTAAACTTTTTAAACCTTTTAACCTTTTTAAATCTTTCAGATTTTTGTAAATTCATGGTTTAATTCTTTTTAAATTGACTTTTAAGTAATTTTGAACCTCAAGGTTTTAATTTATGATTTTTCTGTAAGCCGCCTAGAGTCGCCTGATTGGGGCGGGATAATAAATCTAAATAAATAAATAAATAATCTCTAGAATGCTACTAGATTTCAGCTTCTGTTGAGACTTGCCTGTAAAGCATTGTTCGGCCTTTAGATCCTTGAAGCGTGTAAAAAAAATGTAAGCCGGTGTATTTCAAGTAATTCTGCAATTTTATTAATTTGTGTTTAGCTTACACGGGTCTTGAACCATCTCCTCCTTCTCTCGCCGTGGTGAAGAAAGGGGCACATATATAACCTCACTCTCTTTGAGGAAATAGTTTCTCAGATTATTTTTTTCCCAAACAACTGAACACAGATTTCGCTCACAGCAAGTGGTTACTTGTGGAAGAGAAAGGAAAATGTTATGTTAGAGCAGGTATTGTTTAACCAAATTTACGAGGCTTTCTAAAACCTACCAAAATTCACGACCACCTCTTTCAGCAGGAAAATGCAGAGTTCTTGTGAAGATACAACACATGGTTGTAAAATAAATTTGGGGGGGGAATAGAAAATCTCTCAGTGCATTTGTTGTGTGTGTTTCATGAAGTGCCCTGATACCAAAAATTCATTACAACGTAAAAGAAAAAACAAAATAAAGGAATTGGGATTCTAGCAGCATAAAACTCACCACGCAAGATGGAAAGTCCTCATGTACATTTCTTTATTTAACAATGTTTACATCCTCTTAAATACAGATTTAGCACATATTGTACAAGTCCATTTACAGTTATAATTTAATTTTCTAGGCAGTCAAGGGGGAAAAACCCCTCTGGTGCAGCTCAGAGTACCATATATATTTCATAGCTCAAGTGGTAAACATGTCTGCTTTTTAAAATTGCATTCACAAGTTTGTGCAAAGGTTTTTTTAAAGTTAGAAGAACTGAGCGATGCGTTGCCTGCCCACTTAGAAGTTAAGTCCCCTTGGCACTTACTCCCAAATAAGAGACAGTACCCTCAGAGTCGCAATACTAGGCATTTTCATAAATAAAAAGTATTTAAAAATCAGACCCAGTTAGGACAGGATTAGAAGATCAGGGATATGTGTAGCAGGTGTTGAGACAAAGTGTGAAGTCTAAAAATGTGGCCTTTTCAATAACGATCTCCTTGACCACTATTTGATCTTCAAACGTGCATGTTAGCTTTTGATGAAACTATGAGTGTGGTGGCTCGCTATAAAAAGAGCACATTAGAATTATCTCAAGCAATTCTAGATCGCGTCAATTAAGTGACAGTGGATCCACATTATTCTTTTCTGGATAACACATGAAAGGTTAACAAGCGGTCACCCTAGCAGTGACGGTGAACCTTGGCACTCCAGATGTTCTTGAACTTCGATTCCCAGAAGCCCTGACTTGGGCTTCTGGGAATTGAAGTCCAAGAACACCTGGAGGGCCAAGGTTCGCCATCATTGGACTAGGCCAGGGGTCTGCAAACTTGGCTCTCCAGGTGTTCTTGGACTTCAATTCCCAGAAGCCCAAGTCAGCACTCCAGCTGATCAAGGCTTCTGGGAACTGAAGTCCAAGAACAGCTGGAGAGCCAAGTTTGCTGACCACTGGACTAGGCCAACCTTGGAACTCCAGATGTTCTTGAACTTCGATTCCCAGAAGCCCTGACTTGGGCTTCTGGGAATTGAAGTCCATCTGGAGTGCCAAGATTCGCCATCACTACAAAGGCTCGTGGAAAACCTGTTGTTGTTATTTTGTTTTATAAATCAAAGAACCTTTCTCCCTGTAAAGCACACACAAATATTAAATGAATAATGTCCGCACGCTGAGATAGACTGGTTCTCTGCTGGCATTCATTGATTGTTTGGGGGTTTTTCCTGTTCTGATTGGCAAATTCACAAAGACGCTGCCTTTAATAATTGTGTTTCGTCAAGTCAATTCTGACTTATGGAACCTTTTCAAGGTTCTCTAGATAGACCATATACAGAAGTGGCATATCATTCCCTCCTTCTGAAGGTGACCCGAAACTGTGCACCTAGCTCAGGGCTACATAGGGTGACCTATGTGGGGAATAGAACTCCCAACCTCTGACTCTATCCAGCCAGCTAACATGTGATCTTTACTGAACTCATTAGATTTGCACACCTTGTTCATTTATAGAAAACCCCCTGCTTATTTACGCGTTAATACAGAAAGTGGAGGGGAAGGTAAAGGTCACCCTTGCTCAAAAGCCAGTCATATCCAACTCTAGGGTTCAGTGCTCATCTCTATTTATAGCCAAAGAGCCAGTGTTGTCTGCATCTGCAGACATTCCCATGGACATGTGGCAGGCATAACTAAACACCGGAGTGCACAGAATGCTCCTTACCTTCCCACCAAAGTGGTACCTATTCATCTACGTGCAATTTCTTGCTTTTGAACTACTAGGTTGGCAGGAGCTGGGATAGATGGGAGCGTACTCCATGGTGCAGCACTCAGGCCTCAAACTATTGACCTGCTGACCTTCTAGTCCTCAAGATCAGTGTCTTAACCACCAAGCCACTGCAGTCCACGGAGGGGAAATGAAAATGCGATAAATCCTGTAAACTTCAGAGAAAGGGATGGGGGAAAGAGGACATACTATCCTCACTCTAAGGTCAAGTCATTCTCCGTAAAGCTGAAAAATGCAGTTTTGCTGCAAACATGTTTCTAGTGCAAAAGTCAATGTGAAACTTGTTTATGGCACACATGTTCTTCAATGAATATTACAATGTAAACTTGGAAATCCTCGCTCAATTGCTTAAGGAAGTCGAAGAAACCAGAGTGAGATGTCATGCAATAAAGTCACACTGCAACTTAAAAATATCAAGAATGCTGGATTGGTGTCAAATAGGAGACCCTGCTACCCTTTAGGATTATTGCAATGCTACGAATCATCCAGTTCATAATATGATTTTGGTGAGGCAGAGGGATGGTGGGATGATTTTATCCTTGTTCCAGAAAAGCCAGCTCAACTAGAAAATCTAGCCTTTTCTTCAGGTACCATATCTGTTCTGGGTATTGGCCATCATCATGGCGATTGTCTTCTTGTTGTTAACTCCTTGGAGCGGTTCTTCCGAAGACATTGCACACCAATATATCAGGTTCTTCAGCCATGAAGTCCATCTATGTCCAGGGGTTCCTCTCCTCCCAAGGATCTTTCCTTGCAGGATGAGTTGGAGTATTCTGTACTTTATGTTGTCCTCTTGATATGGCCAAGATACTGGAGCTTTCTTTGCTCAATGATCTTAAACAGTTCTTGTTCTTTATCCATCCTGCACAATACTTCTAACATCTAGCTTATTTATAATTATTGTTTGGTCTGGATCTTGACTGGATCTAAAAGCCCACATTGATGGGTGAAGAGGGACTACCTGCATAGAAAAACTTCAGTCATCCTAATGAAGCGTATGGGAACCATCAGACAAAGTTCAGTAGATGCCATGATGGTGAGAAGCAAGGTCATTCCAGCCTCCCAAATGGTGCAATATTTTTCTGCAGATGGTCACTGTATTTGTTGGTGAAGCTGCGATGGGCAGTGGATGCTGATGGATGATGGATAGCACACTGTCATTCCAACAGTTATACAATCACTCTCTTCAACAACCATGTCGAACCTCCACTGGAGACGTCAAAAGTGCCATGACACCAGTTCTCCCTTTAAACTCGGGGGGAGCTTAATTTTCTCATCTTGTGCAGGGTAGAGTCTATAAGGCAATAAGAAGTGACATTGATGTCAGAAGAAGTGTATTTGCAAATGTCATCATGTAGGATTCTTAGACGAGAAGGAAAAGGTGAGAAATATAGACTTTGGATTAAGATCGTAGCTGAATAAGAATCCCAGAAGCTGAGCCCTGTGTTGCTAGCATATCACTTCTCTGCCATCGTGGTCTTTGTCACCCACATGACACTCATGAATAGAAATGTGTAAGGAAGGCTTGCTCCTGTTTCAAGAATCAGGAACACAAAGTGCATTTGACAGGCATGGTGTCAAATTAAGGCTACATCACGGAAGCTTATGATTTCTTAAAGTACATTTAAAACAGTTTTTTTTTTCTGATTATACTTTGGCTGAATAACTCCCTGCCCCATTGCAAAACCTTAAGAAAAGGAAATCAATCTACATTCACCAGGATGAAAAAGACATCTGAACTGAGGAGGAATGGTTTGATCCTAGGAGAAAGGTTATGCAAGAGGGAAACTTTTGGTTTGCTTTCATTTCAGGTTCTATCATGGGCGATTTTGTTTACAGGCTATTTGGAGTACCTGATCTTTCAGCAAATTGAGAGATCCTGAATCATTTACAGGCTTTCATTTTGGTTTGTCCCATTTGAATCTCTGATGCCATTTTGAATTAAGCCCTACAAGACCCTCAAAACTACCCCAAAACCAATCAGGGTCAAGGCAACAGAAAACCATCTACTTCAAAACACAAGAAGAGTGCCTGAGAAGCAAAAACTCATCTCTGTTGTTTTGCCCATAGTCTATTCTGATTGAATGCCTACTGAAAAGGGTCTGATAATGCAAGAAAGTATGAGTTTTCTGGGCTTTTTTGTTGGGGTTAAACCCAAAAGCCCCATCCCTACCTGTGTATTCTAGTGTATTCACAGCATCTGGATTTAAGTTATACTTAGGGTTAAGGTTTAATGTACACATCTTGTATTTTCTGAACCTTATTCCTCTGAGGATGCAAGGTGTTCGTGGAAATACCCACCACTGTCTTTCTCCATTTTCATGCAGTCCAATGACATCCCCGTTCTTCACCAGCAAGTCGTCCAGACCTGTATTCTCGCAGTCTGCTAAGGCCTTATATTTTCCTGGGGTCTGCCACATTAAGCACAAAGAAGTGTTCTGCAGTCATTTTGGCTTGCAAAGACAACAAGAGTTTTATGACATATCCACTTTACAACTCAAAACATAAGGCATTGCCCTTATCCATAGCTCTGGTGGAACTTCTGGAGAGGAAGAAGACCAACGTCGTGGTGTAAGTCCACTGAAAGAAAAATTTGATCCAGGGAAGCTTGTTTCCCCTTATATACCAGAAACAGCTCCATAACAAACTCTATATCCAGTAACTTCTTCCTAAATTTGCTGGAATTTTCCTCTACCCATCTAGCACTTTCCCCTTTTGTGTTATACCATTTGGATTACAACCATGAAGGCAAGGACTATCTCACTATCTGAACTTATAAGTGAAGCTGAGAACATCTTCTTGTTCAAGGTTCCTCAAACCTGGCTCTCCAGGTGTTCTTGGACTTCAATTACCAGAAGCCCAAGCCAGCACACCTGCTGACTACGGATTCTTGGAACTGAAGTTCAGAGACATCTGGAGAGCCAAGTTTTCTGAACCCTGTTCTAGATAGGGCATGGGGTGAAAATACATTTCTTCATCACTACCATTGTCACTGTTTTGAACCAGGTCTCATATCACTGTATGACAGAAAGTGAATGCATCCAATTTACTTTCTAGAATCCATCCCTCATCATGCAGCTTACCACCATATTGTGTCCCAATGGGTTGCTTAGAATAGCATGATGCACCAGTCCTTAGAACAGTGGAAGACAAGCTTTGGAGGTCTAGAGAACAATTTTGGACCCTGTGACCTATCCCAGACCATCCTGAATTACAGTGACTTTCACCGGGTTTCCTAGGTAGAAAGTACTCAGATGTGGCTTACTTTAGCTTTCTTCTATGGCCTGTGCAACTTGCCCAAGGTTGCATAGTCTAGTTCTTTCCCTGAGACCTACCCAGCCTAACTCATTGTTCTTTGCAAGGCCATGTATGTGAACTTCATGATGAACTTTGCTGCCCCTTCTTTAAAACAAGACCTCCCAACCCAAGACTAAACAACAGCATCTCAACTAGACAGCCGCAGAAGCAAAGACATCCCCTGTAATGAATTTGGCACATGGATTCTGGCTGTTTGTCCATCTTTAACAGTTGTTTAAATCACTCCCACTAACCAACTGGCTCCCTTCATCCTCTTCGGTGTCGGAGCATGTTGAGAAGAAGCTGAGGCCAGACCAATCATCAAGCCCTTCACAGATTTCCAGGGAATGAGACATGCCTGGCCAGGCTGCAAAGAAGAGAGGGAACAGGTTAGTCAGGTAATGGAAACAATGAGTTGCTTTGTAATCTGTGTCTTCTGGATGCTTCTGGTTCATTTCCAGGTGGAATTGAAGGTGGTGACCCTTAGATATAAATCCCTAGACCAGGGATTCACAACCTACAGCCTGTGGGCCAAATCCAGCCCATGGCACCAATTAATTCAGCCTGCAGTGAGGACCTCACCACTGCCAGAAGTCTGGAAAACACATGGAAAATGCACTGGAAGCATGGGGGGAAACCCAAAACTGTCAACAAGGTGCCAAAACCCTACCGAAAACTGCCAACAATGCACCACCCTTGCTCCCACCACCACAAGATGTGACGGAGGCAGCGAAAACATCCAAATAATGCTTTGAATGCATCTGTTGGCACCACTGGAAGTGCTGGAAGCAGTGGGAGGAACCATGCCTCCAGCCTGCTCACCTGTCTGAGGGGGTGTGGGCAAGGGTTAAGAACCCTTGCCCTAGACCAAGGTTTCTCAAACTTGGCCCCCAGGTGCTTTTAGACTTCAGTTTCCAGAAACCCCAAGATCAGGTATCCTGGGAGTTGAAGTCAAAGAACATCTGGATGCACAAGGTTGAGAAACCCTGCCATAGACAATTCAGGATCAGGATCACCTGAAGGACTCTTGAATGAACTTCAGCAGATCTTAGAAAACTTGTTAAACCAGAAATTCCATAATTCCTTAACCAGGTCTGGGAAAGGACAGGTCTGAGATGTATAGTCCAAAAAAAAGAGAAACTTTTCTGAGCTCTGACAAGAGCAATGGAGTTTAAATGTCTGCATAATTTCAGCACACCTGCTGATCAGGGGTTCTGGGAATCAAAGTCCAAGAACATTTGGGTGACCAAGTTTGAGAAACCCTCCCTGAGACCATTCAGGATGAATATTACTTGGAGGACTCTTGAGTGAAGAGAGCCCCTGGACATAGACAGACTTCATGGCTGTTCCAAGGAGTTAAGAAGAGGAAGACAATCACCATGATGATAGCCAATATCTGGAATGGAAGCCACCTGAAGAAGAACTAAGATTAAGTTGAACTTACGCCTGCTGGGCTTGTGCTGGGGTGATGAACTGCTGCTCTCCACATTTACAGGGCTGGTGCGTCCCGAATCATTTTCCTCCAAACTGACTGAAGTTCTCGGTTGCTTCCTGGAAACACACAAAATCCCACTCAGGAAATCAAAGGAAATGATGGGCTTTTCGAGCAATGGGCAATCAGGTGCCTGAAATCCTTATATTTATTTCACTGTCCTATAATAAGCACTTATGGTCCTAGAGTCAATATATAGTATTGACACATTGAATGGAAACGAGAAAGTGAATTTATGAATAGGTAAGGTTAATCAAGGGCCACGGTGTCTTAGTGGTTAAGATGCTGAGCTTGATGACTGGAAGGTTGGCAGGCCAGCAGTTTGAGACCCAAGAGCTGCATGACAGAGTGAGTGCTCATTGTCTCTCCCTGCGCCTGCCAACCTAGCAGTTTGAAAACAAGAAATTGCAACTAGATAAATAGGTACCACTCTGGCGGGAAAGGTAACAACAATCAAACAAACTTTTTCTATTTACAAACTCCCAACCTAATTCACAATTTAATTGCTCTTAGTGCATCACAGAACTTAAGGAAGGTGGTGGTAGGAATCAGCTGTTCCTATTGGTTTCTTCTGACTCACCCATCAGTCAACGGAGGAGAAAGTTTGATTTGGTCCGTACAAGAAGGTGTCGACTGCTTCTCAACTGTAATTGTGAGATAAAAGGGTATTTGCATCATTTCTTATTACAGAATCATAGAATAACTGAGTGGAAGCTGTTATGAGGCTATTGGGTTCCATCCTCTGGTCAATTCAGTAATCCAAATCAAAGGATATCTGACAGAAAACCAAGATCTTCTGACTAAACAATGTGTTTTGAAAGACAAGCTAGCTGTAATTTCCCTCCATGTTTTTAATATTGCAAAACTATGCAAAGGAACAGTGTCAAAAAAGGCACAATTTCATCATTTCAAACATCGAGATGAGAAAAATGCAGTATACAACTATAACTCAGGGAATGACTAGATGGACAAATTAGAGCAGGCTAGTAGTTAGGCTACACAGAGTTATTTAGTCTTGCATGATGTCTACAACATATATTTCAACCTTGAGCATGTAGATCGATCGATCCACTGATCTCTCATCAACAATGGCTTTCACTCAGAATCAGGCTGGGCTTTCTTGACGAAACCCAACACACTTCCCCTTGTTATCAAGATCTAAATTCGAAAGACTCCTCTTTGAAGTCAAGTTTGGGGCTTGGCAATATACCTTTAATAAGTTCTTGCTGCTTGAACAAAATTTTTCTGATTTCATTAAGCCACGACATCTTCAGATCAACTGTTTGTGCCTGACAAGAAAGGAAAACTATCTAAGGTTAAGCTGCTCCTTCTGACGTAGGAAAATACACTAATGTCTCCACTATTAAAAATTAAGAGAATCAAAAATCAAGGGATAAAATGATGTGTGAAAAGCCATAGTTTGCTTGTTTGTTTATTTGTTTATTACATTGATATGCCACCCATCTGGGATATTTTCCCACTCTGGGTGGCTTACAACATATTAAGAAATCTTTACAATAATTAAAAAAAAGAATTAGACATAAAGAATAAACCAACTAAATGAATGATAGTTGTCAACAAATAAAGATTTGTCTGCTTCAATCCATAAGAGAAAAGTAAGAGGGAAAAAATCCCACATCTGAGGAAGTGGACTGTGATCGATAAAGGTTTATACACAACGAATTCTGTTACTCTTAAAGGAATTATAATAGTTCTGTTTTTCTTTCTGTTGTACAAATTCAAGATATAAATCCATGCTCATCTCTTCCTTGCATCAGATAATAAGGAATCGCAGAAGAGGTGAGGAATTCCTCACACTTTTGACAGAGTTCTCACACTAGCAAGGATAAAGTCATTCACAAAATTGGGATAGCTTTTGCAGAAACCGTAAATTTTGTGAAATAACCCCAAATTAGGATGGCTGTTTCTTTATTTATGCATTTAATACATAGGATGGGTTGTTTCTATTTTTCTTAACAATCATCCAATCCTTGCTCACTCTCTCTCTCCCCTCCCTCCCCAATTTTGTGAAATAACTCCAAATTAGGATGACTGTTTCTTAATTTATGAATTTGAAGCACAGGATGGGTTGTTTGTATCTAATCTTACCAATTGTCCATTCATTGCTTTCTCTCTACCCCATTCCCCACAAAAATTTGTGAAAGAACCCCAAATTAGGATGACTGTTTCTTTATTTACGCATTCGAAGCACTAGATGGGTTGCTTGTATCTTTCTCTACAATCAACCAGTCCTTGCTTTCTCCTTCTCAAAGGTAAAGGGCCATAGGTAAAGGTTTCCCTTGCTCAAAAGCCAGTCATATCCAACTCTAGGGTTCAGTGCTCATCTCTGTTTCACAGCTGAAGAGCCAGCGCTTATTTTCTAGATATAGATGACGAAATTTATAAATTTGAGATGATGTAACATTAAGCTGACCTGTACAACATACACCTCCTCACGCCCGCTGTACCAGATTTCGAACTTGCGATGGTCCCCTTTCACATTTTCCGTGATCCCAACCGCACTCATCTGAAAACAGAAGGAAAAGCCAAAAATGTGGACACACAAGAGTTTTAATGTAAAAATTGGAAGGGGCTTCACAAACACTTCATCTCTTCCACGGTGGGAACCAAATATGAAGAGCTTTCTGGAGCTTTCTGTGTAACCCTCGTCACCCCTGATTTTCCTCTGACTGGTGAACAGTTCTGGAGAACTCAAAAGCCTACACACATTTTTGTGTGCGTGATGCTTAGCTTTGGGACTGTGGTGGCTTGGTGGTTAAGATACTGAACTTGCTGACTGGGAAGGACACAAGGTCAGCAGTTTGAGACCCAAGTGCTGCATGATGGAGTGAGTTCCCATCTCTGTCCCAGCTTCTGCCAACCTAGCACTTTGAAAGCAAGAAATTGTGTTGTTGTTGTTGTTCAATTGCATAGTCAATTCCGACCCTTTGTGACTCCATGGACCACTGTCCGCCAGGCACTTCTGTTCTCCACCATCCTCCTCAACTTGCTCAGCTCTGTGCCCATTGTGTCTAAAATACCATCTAGCCATCTCATCTTGGGCCGCCCCCTTCTTCTTTTGCCCTCAACCCTTCCAAGCATCAAGGCTTTCTCAAGTGAATCTTCTCTTCTCATTTGATGCCTAAAGTGCTTTAACTCCATCTTTACTATTTGACCTTCTAAGGAACAGGTAGGGTTGATTTCTTCTAAGATTGGCCTATTTGTTCTCCTCACTGTCCAGGGGACTCTCAAAACTCTCCTCCAACACCACATCTCAAAGGCCTCTATTCTTCTGCGCTCAGCTTTCCTAATGGTCCAGCTCTCACAACCATACATTGCCACCGGGAATACCATTACTTTGACTAGACGAATTTTTGTTTACAAAGTGATGTCTCTACTTTTAACTATGTTCTCCAGGTTTCTCATAGCTTGCAAGTAGATAAATAAGTACCACTTTGGTGGGAAGGTAACAGCATTTCATGTGCTCCAGCATCTAGTCATGCCTGCCACATATCCATGGAAACACCTGAAGACACAGACATTTTTTTTGCATGCTCAGAGGTTTGTTCCAAATTTGGGATTCATTTGAAAAGTTACTCTCCCACTCTCTGTACCAACCAGCCTTTCTCTTTGGATCCAAACATTTATACATCACTTAATAACCCATGTTTTTTTTTTAAAAAAATTAGATGCCAGAGCTGATGGAATGCTGTTACCTTTCCTGCCAAAGTGGTCCCCATGTTGAGAACTATTGCAATAGATGGAAATGCAGTAAATGCAGATTTCCGGGGGAGAGGACAGGCTTTGCTTACTTTCAAAAAATGCTTGAAGCTGTAGGAGGTTGTTTTGTCATAGGCATCGCTGTGGTCTTCCCTCTTCTTGCAGAACACGAGGGCCTTCTCATATAGGAAGAGATGTCTCTGCATGGGCTTGAAGCGGGCCAGATCCTTCATTTTTGTGGGTCCTTTCCGGTGCCCGATCCATACACTGAATGACCCCTGCATCAGCACTTTCCCAAGTTCACCGAGGTCTCCCTGAAAGCAAAAATAGGGGTGCAGAGACGGGGCAGAAGAGAAAAGTGTTAAAAATTATTTTCTATATTAATAGTGATGTAACATACTAGCAGTTTGAAAGCAAGAAATTGCAAGTAGATAAACAGGGACCACTTCGGTAGGAAGGTAAACAGCGTTCCATGCACTCCAGTGTCTAGTCATGCCTGCAACATGACCACGGAAATGTCTGCAGAAGCAGACAGCTCTTTGGCTTTGAAACAGAGATGAGCACTGAACCCTAGAGTCGGATACGACTGGCTATCGTGAAAGGGAAACCTTTACCTACATACTAGCGATGACTTAGTAGCTGATGACTGGAAGGCCTGCAGTTCAAGACCCGCGTGCCCTGGTCAACCCACTTACTACAGCCACATCTCTACTCAAACAGAAGAAATACTTACATCATAACCAGTTATTGAAATCTGATGCATGGAGTCATTGACCGACTTCAGCAAATCCAGCATAGCTACCAAAGCATCTTGGAGCTCCTGAACCCCCTCGCAACTTGTGCTGTATTTCAGCAATTCCTGTCAACCAAGAGAGTCACAAGTTCATGTATGGTCCTACTCAATCGGCAAAAGCATGTTCAATTCTCCCCTGGGTGTAATGGGCAGAAAGCATTTGAACAGATGAGTAGTGAGCTACAGATACTGAGAGTTTGAATCGGTGCTCCCACAAACGGAGAAAGACTACTGTTTGTCACAAGATGTGGTTTTCATTCATCTCTGTATCTTGTGTTCCTAAGCACTTTATTTTGTGATTCATCCCTGGAAGGTAAACACGGTCTTCATTTGCATTCCTGCTCCTACATCTCTAATAATCATATTGCAGATGTTAACACACGCAAACCCCAGGAATACCCATTTCCCTGAATGTCTTAGTTTAGTGCTGAATAAACATCCCTTACTTCATAAGGCAGCTTCTAATTGAAAAGCTCCAGTCTTGTCTCATTAGCTGCTTGTCCATCCTTTGAGATCCTATTTCCAATTCTCCTGCCATTCACACATGCACACACACTGAATTGTTCGTAAACACTTAAAGTCTTCTTTCCTACATACTGTAAAGTCACTTTCAAAACTTAGAAAAAATGACCTTGAGAAGCAACTGGTATTTTGTTAACCGCTGCACGGGCTTGAGCAGATAGGAATCCAGCCCCAGTTTGTGCTCCAGTTTCCTTTGGCATTCCTGAAACATAGCAGAAAGTTTTATGTAGGACAAACAGGACAATCTTTATGCAAAAAGAATTAATGGACACAAATCAGACATCTGGAATGGCAACACAGAGAAACCTATCTCAAACCATTTCAATCTACCTGGACACATTATCCAAGACCTGAAAGTTACAATTCTGGAACAGAGAAATTACAAAACTAGGATTGAAAGAGAGACTGCAGAAATCAAATACATCCATCTGTTAGACATCCATTGCAGGGGATTAAATATTACTGAAGGGTTTCTGGGACATTATCAAATTTGATACACAGATTGCTATATGCTGCTAGATATTTTATATATTATATTTAGGTGTATTACTGCCTTCCTGCCAATTCTCTTTAGCAAAACAGGAAGTAACCAAGTACAGTGTTTTTGTTTGTTTTCTGACATGCAAGTAAGAGGTTAATCAGAAACCAGAAATGGGCTTTCTCCACACCTTTGAGATTGAAAGGGAGACATTTAAAACTAATCTGAATAATCTTTTGTTACTGATAGCTGTAGGAAGCTGTATTGTTATGCTTGCTTGTCTGTCATACTGCTTGAGCAAACCCTTCTCCCTTTAACCCCTGCATTTGGTGTATATAAACTATGCCTGTAAGTTTTACTCTTTGTCTGAAGAAGTGGAGTTGATCCACGCAAGCTAACAATAAAAATATACCACTTAGTCTTTAAAGTGCTACAGTGTTTTTTATTTTGTTTTCTGATAAGAAAGAGAAAGATTATCCAGGACTGGGCGGACACAAAACTCAGTTTGCCCAAATCTGTTATACTCCCCCTGCCCCAAATGGAACTTTTTCCATTTCTGCCAAAGAGGACACACTCCCCCTCAAAGTAGAGAAACTGTCTGAAGACAACTTTGATAGTCTACAGGTATCATCCACAATGAGAATGGATGGGCTGGGGATGATGGGATTTCCAGCTTTTGCCTCAGCTGGCAAAGAGGTTTTTTTAAATGCATTTCACATTGTGTGAAAAATTCAGATTTATTATTATTATTATTATTATTATTATTATTATTATTATTATTATTATTATTATTATTATTATTATTATTATTATTATTATTATTATTATTATTATTATTATTATTATTATTATTATTATTATTGGCTACACTGTGCCCGTCTTGGACTATAATAAAGAGTGGTTTGATTTGAAATTCACAGCATTTTGTTCCTTTGCATTTTGAGCAGAAACCTTTCGCAAATGCTGTTGCTTCTGATGGGGAAAAAAGAAGGATGATTATTGCTGCTTCCATGGGTGATGGGGAAAAGGGGGGGATTTGGTGGTTTTCAATGTGTCAAGGCATCCTTTTTCACTGAGGATGACAGAATGTGTGAGCACTCACGACACCCCAGTGAACACCTATTGGCAAACATATGATCCACAAACATGTTACGAATGCTTTTCAGATTGTCATCAGGAGAGGGAAATACCTGGAAAAAGCTACTTTCTGCGCATTGCCTCCAAAGAGATTCTGACCGTGGTTTATTCTGGCAGTATTTTTCATACATCTGAAACTCTTCTCTCTGCAAGTGTATAATAACAATCATATATAAGCCCCAGATTCTAAACATATGGGTGGAGAAGATACTAAATTAGTCAGTTGATATTTAATTGGCCTTTTAAGATAAGGAGAGAAGTAGCAGCAGACGCTGAGAGAACTAAGCAAGAAAATAAGCCCCAACATCCTCTGAACGGAGATGATGAGCCTCAAGTCTACCAACTCTGATCCAGGAATAGATTTACGGCAAGAACAAACAATATTGAGTGCATGCAAGAGCAAAACCAAATTAGAAGATGGTGGAAGGACAAGGAACAACATTAAAGGAGGATCAGGCTGAGGAATTCAACCACCCCTACATCTATTGAAGGACCCGGAATAGGCTGAGGGTTGGAGTCCGTAAATGCAAGACAACACAGTGTGTGAATGTGGAGATACAGAATCTGGCTCATTTACTGGTCTGCCAATTAATTCCAGAAATATGTACCAATGAGGACTTAGGTTTGGCCAGAAACAAAGTGGAGAAAGTGGCTTCAGTTTAGCAGCCCGGGGTTTGATCGGGACACAAAAGAAGAATGCCTTTTAAGTTCACATTTAATTTATTTTGCTCACAGAAAACAGAGCAACAAGTGTAGCAGGTCACATCTTGGGATCTAGGACCAGAGGGAATCAGAGACAGGCAATCGTCAAAGTGCAAAACATACTGGCCAGCCCATCAGCCTAACTCTGTTATACATTTTCCGAAAGTGTATGTTCTCCATGCTGGTTTCTACTATGGTTTAAATCTGAATTTCAAAGGAGCTCTCCGTGGTGCTGAACCCAGGCTCCTAGACAGAGCCATCATCTTCTCATTACACTTCACAACAACAATTTTGCTACTGGGAATAAAACATGTGATTTACATGCTATCGAGTGTGCTGATTCCAAATCTGAACTCAGAATTTGCATATCATGTACAGATTTTAAGTCATGCTAGAGCTGTTCAAATGGTATTGGGTAATGTATTTTTACATGGGAACATTATAATAGTTGCAGCTACCACCATGCCTGCTGCCGCCTCAGCTGACTCTTGTCCCCTGGTGGCATGCATGTTCCAGCAGCAGCCAGGAATGTCTGGGCAAGTCAGTAAGCTGACGTCAGAAATAGGTATATAAGGCGAGATGGAGGAAGGGCTTGTCTCTAAACCATCTTATTGGATAGTACAGCTAGGCCATAATGAGTCTGTTTTGAGCTAAAGATGAGTAGGTGCAGCTGTGTTAATAAACCAGACAATTTGTGTTACATTTGTTGCAAATATACCACACGTAATCAATGCAAGAACCTAATCAAGAGGGTGAGATTTGCTGACTTAAGTTCCTGACATCCTAGGCAGAATCGGACTTCAGCTTTGGATTCAGACAATTTTTATTTATTTATTGTGATGGAGTGTTATGCTTGACCTCTTCCAGATTAGCATGGAGGCCCCAACATCTCATAGCACAACCCACAGGCCAACTAACCCTTTCCAAGAAACAGCATCCAACTCTCTCGGGTGCTTCAAGGCAACTTTCCAGATGATGAAGAAAAATTCTGCAAACAGAAAGAGAGGGAGGACACAAAAGATGAATCATGAGTTACATTTCCTGCCTTCAAAGTGGGGAGCAAAGGATCCTCTTTCAGAAGGGGATGGTGCCTTACTTGTTATGGAAATCATAGATCTCGGGCATGTTCCCAAAGAGAACATCTTTGTGATTCTGAAGAAGGGGCGGCAGTAGAAACGCCATCATGGGGTTCTCCATCTCAGCTCTGTAACCCTGCCAGCAAAATCAACAAATTTGGCATTACTGGAAGCTCTTAAAGTCATTGGGACATCATAAGGTGGTCCTTCTTCTCTCAATGTGACATATCTCATGGGAAGTTGTGAGGTTAGTTTGTGGAAGGATGGATGGATGGATAGATAAATGGATAGATAGATGGAGGCAGGGAGGGGTAGAGCAGGAAAATTGCAGCAAAGCTGAAACTCACCATCAAAATAGTGAACAGCTCCTCTACATAAACCCTCTCAGTTTCGATCAGTTCATTTATCACATGGCTAAAACCAAAAGAGATAAAAAAAGAAACATTAATTAAGATTAGTTATATTTAGTGATTCTGCCCAAAGACCGGAAACTTGTCTGGCATGATACTGCTGATAGCATCCTGCTTTCCAAACATCTTAGCATTTGAAAAAGGTTGTTCCCCAAATGCCCGATGAGGAAGGGGAAAGTCCATCTTCCCAACACCTTCCTACTAAAAAGTGTTTGCATTCCACACAAAGCAGCCCTGAATTTACCCTTTGCATTCAACGCAAAGTGAGCTGATGAACTGAGAAGAATCCACGGAAGCGAAGGTACCTTTTCAATATGTCTAAACTATCTTCACTTTCAGACATGCAGAACTGCAAAGAGCTCCTTTTTTCTTGATAATCATGCATGACTTCGATCTGGAGAAGAAAGCAGCGCGTGTCAGACATAGAGGCATAAACAATTGCAAGATGTAGGTCACTTTATCATGATATTTTATTATTCAAAGCTATATAGCACCGAAGATAACCATCAAGAATCCTGCAGCTGAGTTAGGTTTACACAGGGGGCTAAGCTTATTTTCCCCCTCTGCTTCTTTAATATCCACTAGAGGAAGAGGGGCTGTGGTGGCTCAGTGGTTAAGAAGCTTGCCTTATTAGCTGGAAGGCCAGCAAGTCAGCAGTTCGAGACCCGGGTACTGCATGACAGTTTGAGTGCCCATCTCTGCCCCAACTCCTGCCAACCTAGGAGTTTGAAAGCAAAAAAATTGCAAGTAGATAAATAGTTAAAAGATCAGTGGTAAAAGATCTTAGGGACATGAAAGGAGCATCATTCGGGCATCCCCTGAGTGGACTTCCTCCGGCAAAAATCCTTTCAACCCAGAATAATTTCTGACATGAAATTATTATTATTACTAGAGGAAGAAAAGTAGTTGGGGGTAGAATCTGTTTTAAACAGTATTCTGACTAGACTTCATTGAAAGATGTCAAGATCAAACCATAGTTTGTGATCCTGGCCACTAAGCCACTGTTTAATCAAGTGCTTCCCAATGTGGGGCCAAGGCCCCATAGGGGGACTTAAATTCCCAGAAGCCTCAGTCAGTCCATTGGCTGATCAGTGCTTTGGGGAATTGGCTTAGGCTTCTGGGAACTGAAGCCCAAAACCCAAAGGTTTTTGCCTCATTGAGACAGTGTAAATCAATAAGAACAATGGATTTTGTAATAGGGTTGGGACTGATGACCTCACAGATCCCTTCCAGTTCTATTATTCTATTATTCTATGACCAGGCTGAAATAATTAGTCACAGTTCCCACTCGTATCTAATTGTGAATAATTATATACTGACCTTCCGGGAGCTTGGTGATTTCCTTGAAGTTTTCTTCCCTGGCAGTGAGATATCGAATGAAAATTTCAAACTGGAATTAAAATCTGTACCTTGGTCATTACAAGAAAAAGAGAAGGAGAGAGAAAAAGAGAGTAAAGACAAGAAATGGTCGGGTTCTATTTTGTAGGAACAGCCATGATTTTTAAAAGACCCTGAACTATATTTAATTAATTTACTCTTAACTATTTTAAAATATTTGTTCATGCTGTTAGTTCATTCAGCCATTTTTGTTAAGCTATATAGGCCATTGCTGTTTAACAGGCAGAAGAAGGAAGGAAGGAAGGAAGGAAGGAAGGAAGGAAGGAAGGAAGGAAGGAAGGAAGGAAGGAAGGAAGGAAGGAAGGAAAACAATGTGTGAAAATGTATTCATTAGGACAGAAGATTTGAATAAGAGCAATATTTTATGGACTTCCCACAAAAGCATACTGCTAATGCAATTTAAAAATTATCAGCAAATCTCAGTAAAAACAGAGACTGCATTGACAGGAAAATAATTCCACCCAACAAGTCCATAAATGAAATGAACAACATCCGAGGTTCAAATTATAAGAAAGTTGTGTTGTAGGACACCAGGTTTAGCTATAGAATTCAAGGTTTTGTTAATATATGTTGTGAAATCTCTTCCCTAATAGGGCTTTTTGAGGTTGATGGGAAGGTCAAGGACTGGACATTTCCTTGAACAAAATACCATCGGTAATACTGCTATGTTCATAAGGGTTTTTAATTGTTTTATATTGGTTTTAACTTGTGCACACCACCCAGAGTCCATCGGATTAGGGCGGTATATAAATCTATCTATTAAATTAAACTCTCCAGTGCATTTCCATGGTTGGACCATGGTGGGATTTGAACCTGGGTCTCATGAGCCAGAACT
The DNA here is from genome assembly GCA_030440675.1 of Furcifer pardalis. Taxonomy (NCBI): domain Eukaryota; kingdom Metazoa; phylum Chordata; class Lepidosauria; order Squamata; family Chamaeleonidae; genus Furcifer; species Furcifer pardalis. Next base: position 32,173,248 of record CP126899.1, on the reverse strand, counting down.
GTCCACTATGTCTCACCAGCTTTCATTCTAGCATTTAGTGATGCAAAATGTTAATCACTGAAGATATCCTCATGCCAGCCTGCAGTTGACAAATTCTTTGAATTAGCCATCAGTCAAAGGAGTGGCTTGTGCAAATTACGTAACATTGTTGGGAAACAGAGACTCCAAATGATAGACCTTTTTTTTTTGTGCGTGTAGAAAATCAGGATCCCTAAGGTGGCCATAAGTTGGACTCCTCCTAATGCCAAATGACAATGAGGACATCCTCAAATATATGACAAAGAGCTTTCATGGCAGATTTAAAAACCGTGAAAATGACATGGGAAGACCCCAAAGTCCTCACCAAGACTGAAACCATTTGAGATAATTTGTTGCCCAATGTGCTACGTACCATTGGAGGATCTAAGTCTAAGTAAGAAACCATCAACCAGTTGGTTAAACCAATAACAGGAAATATAAAATATTTTGTAAAAGCTTCTTCTTCTTCTGCCGTATCCGAATATTGGTGATCCTCAAGGCAATCAGCCATGAAGACTGTCCTGAGAATATAATGCAGTGGCTTTTCATCTGCCTTCCGCATTGCAGCATGACACCCGTAACAAGGATCCAGTTCCACAAGTCACTTTCTGGTCCTGAGTCCTTTTGGCACACAAAGTCTTCATGAACCCAAGGCCAGGGTGGATGGAGCTGCTGCCCTCCATCAAGATGGATTCAAGTGGGATTTAATCCACTTGGGGACCCTCACCCTTCCCTGTGGACTTTGGCATCCAAGCCATTAGTCCTCAGGGTTGTCAAGCTAGTTAACACCCACCCACACCCAACACTTGGTATTGAGTTGCTGGCAGTATGGTCTACTCTATTACCATAGCAGGACAACCTGCCCAGACTTTTAAAAACTAGTGATGCTAAATAAACAAATAACGTTAATTAATTAATCTAACAATTGAGGAAATCATCAAGTCAACAGACAGCAATACAGTTCGTAGAAATGGATTGCTCAAATCAAATATATCGGGGTTGGGAACACAGCCCTGCAGATCTTCTAGGGATGAAAACCTCATAAACTCTAGCCAGCATAGCTGATGGTGAAAGAAAAGGGGAATTGAAGTCCATCCATGTTAGCAGTGGGGGGCCCCCTCCCAATATGGGGTGCCAGGAGGCTTAAGCAAAAGGCGTTTTCTGTGACACACATAGACAAGCAGCCCAATTCCTTATGGTACATGCAAGAAAGACATAAAAGCTAAAATAAAAATTGTACAGAGACTAAATGACTGGCTCTCAAACCTGGGGAGAATAAAGTAACTGGAAGACTATGAGATATTCAAGAAGGAGGAGAAGGAGAAGAAGAAACATAATTAGCAAAGGTAAGGATCTCCCTTGCTTGAAAGCCAGCCGTATCCAGTGCTCATCTCCATTTATAGTCAAAGAGCTAGCACTGTCTGTGTCTGCAGATGTTTCTGTGGTCAGGAAGCAGGCATAACTAGATGCCAGAGTCCATTGAACACTGTTACCTTTCCCACCAAAGTGGCACCTATTTATCGACCTGCAAATTTTTGTTTTCAAATGGCTAGGTTGTCAGCAGCTGGGACAGACAGTGCTCAGGTCTTGAACTGCCAACCTGCCGACCTTCCAGGTGTCAAGTTCTGCATCTTAACCTCCAAGCCACTGCAGTCCTTAAAAGCATGATTACCTTACTCTAATGTCTGTGTTAAGGTGTCTGTTTCTCTCAGGGTGAGCTTTCCTCACTGCCACCGCCTGCAAATGAGTGTGCCTTTGTTTTATGACAGCTAAATGTGGAGTTTTCATTGGCAACGTCTGACTGCTCAGGAAAGGAACTTGGGAGAAAATGCATGGCATGAGGGAAAGCAGTGTAACAGCCAAAGCATGTGTTTCTTTTAATATGTGGATTTTGATCCTTAAAGGTAGAAAGCGAAGTCCGCCAAATGGGCTCTATCAAATAGCACTTCACATGCATGCGATGCATGCGGCCTATAAAATCAAAGAAAGGCAAGAAAAAGAGGCAGAGGCGAGATATAACTATGGACGGAAGGGAAGGGAATCTAAATGTTACCAACAATTGCCTTATTAAGAAGATGATGAACATCAGTTATGTAGAAGAAGCACCTTTGATGGAGCAATGGGCAAAAGATGTAGGGAGAAAAACGGAGGCAGAAGAATGTAAACAGACATGAAGAGAAGGGACCTCATCTTCAAAGTGTGCTGTTGCAAAAATAAAAAAAAATGGTCAAGAGTTACTATTTCCACAATGTCTCAATGATACCGGACAGCTTTACACGTAGGAACCAAGCGATGAAGAACTCAGCAATACGAGGGCAGGACTGAGGGAGAGATTTGGCTGTGGAGCCAAAGGTGGATAGTTTGATTCCTCACTGTGCCAGCCAGTGTAGCCTTGGGCAAGCTGCACGGAGGAAGGGAACGGTAAACCACTTCTGTGTATTCTCTCCTTGAAATTCTTGAAAATCATAGAATAATTACTTTGGAATGGACTTAGGTAAAAGTAAAGGTTGTCCTGGCTCAAAAGTCAATCGTTTCCAATTCTAGAGTTCGGTGCTCATCTCTGTTTACAGCCAAAGATCCAGCACTGTCTGTGTCTGCAGACATTTCCATGGACGTGTGGCAGGAGTGACTAGACACCGGAGCGTTACCTATTTATGTACTTGCAATTTCTTGATTTTGAGCTGCTAGGTTGGCAGGAGCTGGGACAGAGATGGGAGCCCACTCCGTTGTGCTGTACTCGGGGCTCAAACTGCTGATCTGTTGACCTTCAGCCATCAAGTTCAGTGTCTCAACCACTAAGCCACTAAAGTCCCTCGGAATGGACCTGCAAGGCCATCAAGTCAACCCCCTACTCAGTGCAGGAATCCAAGTCAATAAGGCAGATGGCAAAGGTCTCAGCATCCCCTTTGCATGCATAAGATCACAGAAAGATGAAGTGGAAGTGACACCAAAAGTCATTTAGTCCACCTCACCGAACCCTCACTCTAATTTTTTAAAAAGCAAAACTCATTAATATCCTAGAGAAAAGGATACTGAGAGGGGATATGATAGCACTCTTCAAATACTTGAAAGGTATTCTTAAAGAGGAAGGGAAGGATCTGTTCTTGATCATCCTGGAGTGCTGGACGTGTAATAACAGGCTCAAACTACAGGAAGCCAGATATAGACTGAATATAAGAAAAAACTTCTTAACTGTTAGAGCAGTACGACAGTGGGACCAATATCTTGGAAGGTGGTGAGTGCTCCAATGTTGGAGACATTTAAGAGAAAATTGGTCAAACACCTGCCTGATCTGCTTTGATTTGGATTCCTGCATTGAGCAGGGGATTGGACTTGATGATCTTAAAGGCTCCTTCTAACACAGTGATTCTATGATTCTAAGGTCCTATTTTGTTCCAAAGTTGATTATGTATATTTTTGACATTGGAACCAACCCCAAACCACAGGAGACAAAAAGCACAAAACCATGACTTTCATTACCCAAACGTTATCCAGTTGGGTTGCTTGTTGGAAGCAAATGTGTTTCCTTATATACAAAGAACCTGCGGACATCTGGTCTTAACAAACTGTGATACACTGAAGACAATCTTATATAGTTTAAACCAGAGGTGCAATGTGAATGATAAGTAATCCAGATTGCAAAGTGGAGTTTGCATTAAGTAGGCCATCAGAGATCTAGACAATAATTGGTTCAGTCCCTTTCAAAAGAAGTTGAAAGGTGATTTCATAACAGGCTTGCGAAATAATGCTGGGGAAAGGATCTAATAAGATGCATCCATGACAGCATTCCACCAGTGGGGTGGTGAATCTCCTCTGGGTTTTACTCTGAACTTTAACATTCAAGGTGCTGAACCCTTGGCTCAAAAGAGGTTCAGCACCTTGGAGAGTGCCTTGAAAGTCCAAATGAAAACCCAGAACAGTTTATCTGTTCCTCCTAAGTCAGTGACATTCAATCTTGGCACTCAAAGTGTTCTTGGACTTCAGTTACCAGAATCCCAAGTCAAGACTCCTGCTGATCAGCGCTTCTGGGAATTGAAGTTCAAGAACATCTGGAGAACCAAAGTTGGCCAAACCCTGGTCTAGCTCACAGGTCCTCAAACCTGGCTCTAAAGGTGTTCTTGGACTTCAATTCCTAGGAGCCCAAGTCAGCACACTTGCTGATCAAGGCTTCTGGGAATTGAAGTCCAAGAACATCTGGAGTGCCAAGTTTGCTGACCCCTGTTCTGGAATATAAAAACCAAGTCCAATGAGCTAAGGTAGCACAAGGGCAGTCTGTTTTTTATTGTCAAGGGTCAACAAGAAATAAAGAGACGGAAAAGCTGCCTCCAATAAATTATATCGGATGCCAAGGTTGGACATCACTGTCCTAAATGGAAATACCTTGGCGTCACATGCAAAAGCAATAGATCCTGTACACAATATGTGACCTTCTCCAATTGACACCTGTCTCTTTCCAGCCATTTTGCCAAACTACAAAAAAGTTTATCCTCTAATTCCCCCAAAGCTCACTCACAAAATCCAGATGGCATCATTAAAAAGCTTATTACCATGTTTGGGAGAAAACAATGGAGATCTTGAACGGGACGAGTTTTCTGGTCGGGGAGCTACAGGCTGTACCGGTCGCACTTGCTTGTTGGCTAGCTTTCTGAAGCACGCTTGTCTGTTCTCAAACATGCTGCGCACATTCTCGAGTTTCATTTGGACTGTCTGTATCCGGACCTGCAGATCAACAAAAGATTAAAAAAAAGAAGGCCCAGGCTTGCTTCTGAGTCTTTATTGGCATTTTCTCAGGACCAGTAGTGGTCACTTACATGTCACTAAAATGGAAGTAACACATGCCAGGGAATTGCAATAAATTGCATAGGTCGACTGATAGATATGGATATAAAATTAGGAATGATTTTCAGAATCCTCACGAAATTACAGCAAATTTTAGTTGAGTGGAGAATACTTTGAGCAGATGACCTTCTAGGTCTGCTGCCCAAATGCTGCTCTTTATGGATGATGGGATCTTGGACATCAAATCAAACTTGGACTGGAAAGTTCTTCAAACTGAGGATACGTTTTTTTAAAAAGTATATATATATATATCAAATATAGCTTTGATCTACTATTGTTAGGTAGAAACAAACCAAACAGATGATGTCTTATTATCTAGACCAGTGGTTCCTAAACTTGAGGTCCCAGATGTTCAACTGTAGCTCTCAGAAGCCTTCAGCATTGACTGTGCTGGCAAAGATTTCTGAGAGCTGTAGATGAAGGGCATCTCAGAATACCAAGTTTGGGAACTGCTGACCACTAACAGACATGAGATAAGCTCTAGGGGACCTTCAGATTTTGAGTTCCAACATGAATGGAAACTGCTGTGGAGCTCTGAACATCACCGTCATCCTAACCTACCTTGAGTTCAGGTGTCAAAATGAGCTCAAAGCCAGAGTAGAAAGCTAGGGGATCAGCATTTAAATGTGACGAAGAGTTCTCCAGGAACTTTTCAATGTCTTGGAGACCTTTCTGGGCACCTTCCTTGGATTGGCACTTATCCATTGCTTGGTTGGCTAGAAGATAGGCACCTTCGTCAGCACACTCCAGGGCCTAATGGAGAAACAATATGGATTAGAATGAAACCAGGAACTAAACCATAGATCATGGCCAGCCAATTCTCCTGATCAGTTACAGAGAACCAGCCTGGAGAATGTAGAAGAATGAGGTCCATGCCCATTTCTAGACATTCTACCTGCTGCAGAGAGGTGAGGAGACCCAAGATTTTCTGAAGCTGGTCGAGTTTCTTTTTGATTTCCTCCATCAAGACATCTGAACAGTGCCGAAGCTCATTACACTGCTGGCAGATGAGGTTGAGGGCATAGTGATGGTTAGCAGCCAACTGGTGGCCATGAAGGATGACTACCTGAGCCTTCCCAGTCAAGTCCTTTGGTTTAAAAGCAAATGGAGTGAGACATTAGAAGAAGAGAGTTATTTTTATAGGAAAGGATGGGCAACACACACCTGTATCCATATCCTAATATAGCAACCTCTGTACCTTCCTAAATCATCGTCTTCCTTTTTCTCAAACAAAAGAAAACAAAATGATGAGGAAATGAAAACTAGAAAAAAAGGTTTCTAAAAGAAAAGAAGAACATGAAAAAAGAGGATGAACCAATGCTACCAAAGGTTTCTGTTCTTCCCATGCTTTTTTAGGAGCTTTTGTGAGACTATACCTGGGATTCTGGAATTTTCAAATTTGGGGTAAATGGGTGGTGGTGACTTTAGGGCAGTGATGGCCAACTTTGGCACTCCAGGTTGTCTTGGACTTCAATTCCCAGAAGCCCAAGTCAGATCTCCAAGTCAGCTCTAGAGTTATAACTGAACCCAAATCACCCTGGCACCAGCCTGCTCCTCTTCTAGACTATTTCTGATGAAAATGTTGATGTACAATAAAACCTCTACATACAATTTTTTCCATTCCATGAGGTTATTTGTATGTCAAAAAAATTGTACGTCGAAAATACATTACATTAGCAGAAGAGGCCACTAGATGTCACCGTATTTTTGTATGTTGAATTTTTCCTATTAAAATTTTGTATGTCACATTTTTTAAAGCCAGAATTCCTAGTTGTGTGTTGATTTTTTTTTTTTTGGTAAGTCAAACCATTTATATGTCGGGGTTCCACTGTATCTCTTCTCCCCCTCTCTTGCAGTAAAACCCCCAAAGAAACCTAAAACAGTATTACACCATAAATCTGCTAAAAAACCTACGGTAGTTTGGCTTTTCGTCAGTAGAGGAAACAATTTTACATTTCAGAAATAGAAGTGAAAACTCTTTTTTTAAAAAATCTGGCAAGTCGTTACATTAAAATCCCACAACATTGAGCTAGTAAGGCATTTTGCTTTGGTGGTTTCAATCCCCTAAAGAGGTATTTCTCCAAAATCATTTATTAATGGTAGGCTTAGGGTGGTTGCCCTGCATGACCGTAGGCCAGCTGATCATCTTACCTGTGCCATTTTGCTAAAGTTTTCCAGATCAGAAATCCTCTGCTTCACCTGAGAGATGTTATCTCCAGTATTGGGAATTTGCCGTTGCTCGTTCATCAAAAATTCAATGGCTTTACTGAGCTAAAAGAAGGAAGGAAGGAAGGATATTAATTGAGAATTGGGGTTTGTTTTTGAGTTGGTCAATCTTACAAAAAGTTTTTTTCTCAATTGTTTAAAAATTAGTAGCAGTTTCGAAAGGTGATATGGAGGACCACCTTCTCTTACCTTTTGGAAATGCTGTTCAAATTTCCACAGCTGTAAATACTGCTCCATCTTCAGCTGGTGTTTATCCCAGAATCCATCAAAAGCCATTTCCATCTCATGTAACTGTGCTAGCAACCTTTCCACAAGAGGAGAAGATCATGTAAGGGTCTATCCTTCAAAACACCAGGGCAGAGTTCCTCAAACCTGGCTCTCGAGGCATTCTTGGACTCCTGCTACTGTTACTGATTTTTTTAAATTGTTGTATGTGACCCAAAGTGGGATGATATTAGATCAGTGTTTTCCAGCCTTTAGTTTTTGGAATTCAGTTTCCAGAAGCCTCAATCAATTCCCCAAAGCATTGATCAGCCAATGTACTGATTTAGACTTCTGGGAATTGAAGTCCCACTGTAGGTCGTGGGGGACCACGTTAGGAACCACTGCTTTAGATAGAAGGAGCTGATGTTAGGAGAATAGTTTTGATGGTCACCCTTACCGGTTGACTGTTTCCCAGTCACCAGATCTTTCTTGCCCTTGATCTTCATCATTGTCAGGTTCTTCTAAACTAAACAAGAGCATGTTTCCTTCTTTGGTCACCGTCATAATGTCTTCCTGCAAAAGCATCAAAGCACGGCTATTACAATGATGATATCATCCAACACAATAGCCTTGCCTGGCTTCAACTACAAGGCATGTCAAAGTTGCCTTCAAATGGACCATTGGACCAAAGTGAATACCTTACCCGTCCTCACCCAAGGGTAAGTACATCTGTTTGGAATCAACCTTCCCAAACATATCAGCTTCCGCACAGTGTCTGAGTACATTTTACATTGTCCCCAGTCATGATGTCTGTTGGCTGGGGGCTGGGGAGTTGTATTCTAACACAATGCAGAGACTCAGCTGGTGGGAAAGTTGGCATACAATTATCCATTGATGGCCTTATCTCTCTCTCTCTCACTCTCTCCATTCCTGAAATAGAGATGGCAAGGATTTCAAGGACAGAGTAAGATGTTTGTTTATGAAGATCTGGGGATGCCTTGTGTGTTATTGTTGTTCTATGTAAACAAACAATTTGGATTGTGACCATCCATGCTGCGTGCCTCAGCTTTGCCCCTCAGCGTCTCTGCAGTAGAATATGCTTCTTCAGTATGGAGCACATCTACACACACGAAACAAGTTAATATTGTTGTTAATGAAGCAATGTGCCTAGTAACAGGATGTCTCAAACCTATACCGATTGAGAAAATATATCCTATTGTTTGTATCACTCCACCGAAGATCAGAAAAGAAGGAGCAGCAGGGACTGAGAGAACTAAGCAAAAGAAGGACACTCAACATCCTCTGAAAGGATATGAGCTTCAAGTCCTCCAATTGAGATCCAGGAAGAGCTTTATGACAAGAACAAACATTCATGAGGGTACACCACAGCAAAACTAAATTAGAAGATGGAGGAAGGAGCTCACTGGACAAGGAATAACATTAAAGGAGGATATGGCTGAGGAACTCAACCTCCTCTATGTCGCTTGGTGGACCCTGAATAGGCCAATGCTCAGAGTCCCTAAATGCAAGACCAACATCCTCAAGTGGGGTTTGCTGGAGAGATACAGAATCCCACCTGCTTACTGGTCTGCCAATTGCTGGCAGAAGCATGCGCTGATGAGGTCTTAAGTTTGGCCAATGTCAAAGCCAAGAAAGTGGCTTCATTTTGGCAGTCCAGGGTTTCATCAGGACACAAAAGAAGAACAAAAATTTAAAGCTAAGGTTCATGGTGAATTATAGAAATGGATCACTCTGGTAAACAGTGCAGGGTTAATTAAACATCTACCACTTGGAACAGAGATCAAACTCCAGGTTGGCTTGAAATCTACAAGCAGCTTCACTCTTGCTGGTGTAACTTGCCTTCAGCTGGTAATATTTCTCTGTGCGCAGGGCCAGGATCCGTTCGATCGCATAGATATCATCTGGTAGCTCTGCTTCAGCCAGCTCCATGCCGAAAGATTGCAACATCTGGGCAATTTCCTTCACGGTGAGAGCAAAACTTTCTATAGCCTACAGAGAGAAAACGAACTGTTGTCTGTCAAGTTGGAGATGCGTCCTAAAATAGCAATATTAATGGATTTTGGAAATAGGCAGACAGAATGAAATAATAAAGAGATTATTGTTATATCGGTAACAGCTTTGAGATATAGTATTGTTTTAAAAAATGGAAAGTAGCTTTTGAACAGGTGAAAAGTTTCAGGTTCAGTAAAAAAACAACAGGATGTCTGAATGAAAAATTAAAAAATGTGAAAGATTTTGCCTAAGAAGCTGAAGAGAGGCTGAGAGTTGGAACAACAAATATGGTCTAGAGCAGTGTTTACCTACCTTTGGGTTTTGAACTTTAATTCCCAGAAGCCTCAGTCAATTCCCCATAGCAATGAGCAGCCCATGTACTGACTCAGACTTCTGGGAATCGAAGTCCCCCTCAAGGGTTTGGGCCCCATCTTGGGAACCACTGTAATAAAGGTATCACTTTCTTCTACATTTTTAGCATCCTCCAGCAACCAATCCCTTCTCAGGAAGAAAGTAAATTATAAAATTAGTCATATATATCAATGGTGGCCAAACTAGGCCCATGGGCCATTCCTAGCCCATGATGCCAGATCATCCAGCCCACGCCGCAACCGGGAGCAGAAGTAAAACATGCCCGTGCATGCGCAAACACTGCTGCAAATGCACCTGCAACTGTCATAAACACTGGCCACCAGTGTTTACGACAGCAGCAGTTGTGCTTTACAGCAGCGTTTACAGCAGGAGGAAACCCGTGACCGGCCCACTCAGCCATGTGACCAGCTCACAGCGCAAAAAGTTTGGGAACCCCTGATATAAATCATAACAGAAGTTGTAAATTTGCAGGCATCCCCATGGCGCAGTGGTTAAGCTGCAGGAGTGCGGCCCAAACTCTGCTCACGATCTCAGTTCGGTCCTGACGGGGATCAAGGTCAACTCAAACTTTCATCCTTCTGAGGCTGGTAAAATGGAGCAAACTATAGTTTGCATAATTAAATTGTGTTCTAATGGCTGTGGCGCAGTATCACTATTGCTAAATTTGGGGAGGGCTTTGCAAAACAGAACCGTAACTTCTAGAATATCTTCAACATTTCAGTTCAAAAAAGAAAACAACAAGCCACTCACTCTAATGACACTCCAGTTTGAAATCTTTCCAACCACCCAAAGAGGTGTGCAATATTTTTTTCAGGGAGGGGGCATGTCTGTCAGTGTACAGTCAAACCTCGCATAAAGAGCACCTCGCTTAAAGAATAACTCGCTTAAAGAGCAGAATTTTCTCTGAATGTTCACTTTGTTTAACAAAATAAAACCAACCAAAAACTCGCTTAACAAATAAATCGGGGTTCGCAATCCCCCCCACACACACACACAATTGGTCACTATCCATGGTGTTTCGCTTAAAGAGCAAACTCGCTTAAAGAGCAATCCTGTGGAACGCATTATGCTCTTTAAGCGAGGTGAGACTGTATAATATAGTAATAAACATATCTATGATTGCCTTCCTCAACCCATGCATGCCTCACTTCACAGTTCATAAATAACCCCTTTAATTTATTTTTTAAATGCCCACAACATTAGGGAGCATTACATACTGTCCTGAAGATGACCCATTCGCTGTGGCAGTACTCCAGGGTCCCTCCAAGTTCAGGGGTCAATTGTTTCTCATCAATGTAGGCCAAGAGGTCACTGACTGAATTCAGCATTACCACCTGGAGAAGAGAAGGGGGAAAATACCTACTATACAGAGGAAACAAAAGTTCATTATCAAACTTGATTCTACAGCACACAATCCATCCCATTACCACAGCTGACCACTAGAGGCCACTGTCTATAATGCAACGTTTACAAGGAATGAAGGCAGACAGTTTGACAGCTCTCATGGACAACAACAGAGGCATTTTAACCACCACCGCTTCGATGACTCAGGTATGTGTGCTAAATAAGGGGTTTGCTCTTATCCATGGTTTCAGGTATCCATAGAAAGTCTCAGATCATATCCCTCCATTGGAAGGCAACCTGCATGCAATGATTAGTTTTAAAAATACAGTATCAGTAAAAACTGTGCTGAAGAACAAACAAATGAAAATATTAAAAGAAAGATCAAAAACAAATAAACATATTAAAATATTTTTAAAATCTGTAACTTTACTTTTTTTTAAAGCATTCCTGAGGACCCCCCCCTCCCAACCATGCTCCCTTCAAGTCCGTTATAACTTATGGCAACCCCTTCCAGGGTTTTCTAGGTAGATAATACACAAAAGTGGTTTTCATACCACTCTTCTGGAGGAATTCTGGAACTATGCAGCTCATCCAAGGCCATATATACTGTACTAGTGATTCAATTGGGAGACAACGTGGTGAATCAAATTCCTAACCATACAGCAAATGCTACCTGCATCTGCAGACATTTCTGTGGACTTGTGATAGACATGACTAGACATGGAATGCTGTTTACCCTCCCACCAAAGTGGCACCTATTTATCCACTTACAATTCCTTGCTTTCGATCTGCTAGTTTGGCAGGAGCTGGGGCAGAGACGGGCACTCACTCCACCATGCAGCACTCTGAACTTGATCTGTTGACCTGCTGACCTTCCAGTCATCAAGTCCAGCATCTTAACCCCGCTAAGCCACTGCAGTCCCACAGCTTGTTTATCTCTACCTTAAACCAATGTCTGTCAGATATTTTCAAGTACAGTAATACCTCGGATAACGCTAAGACTTGGTTCCACAAGACTTGGTGTTATCCGATTTTTAGTGTTATCCAATGCATGTTAAAATCCTATGGGATGGATCGGATAACGTTAAAGCTCCATAGAGATACATTGTAACCGCACAGGCTTTAGCAGTTGTTATCAGATCCATCCCATAGGACCTTAATGTTATTCCATCCAATTCTCCTCCCCAGATTACTTAACGTTATGCGATTTTAGCGTTATCCAAGGTAAACGTTATCCGAGGTATTACTGTATCAACAAATGTCACTCTTAGCATCATTTAACACTCACAAAAGACTCCCATCTGCATTTATAACTAAAATTACATGAAGGCTGAACTAAAATGAAGAGCCCTAGAATGAAAAGCCCACCCAGTTGAAAAAAATGTGCAGTGTACATTATGGCCCGCCAGCCAGCCATATAAACACCGCCATTGCCGCCGTGACCATGACCGGACTCTCCCTCAGGCAGTCGGGCTGAGGGAAGGAGAAACAGCTGTGCGGCCCGATCGGCTGGCCATAAAAATGCCACCATTGCCACCGTGACCACCACCGGACTCTCCTTCAGCCAGCTGCGTGACCCAGCCAGCTGGCCAAAGATCACCACCACCATTCCGCGGCCAGCCCTCCCTGCCAGGAAAGGTATGAGAACGGCCAGGAGCGCGGCTGGCCGAAGACCGCCGACACCACAGCTGTTCCACGGCCAGCCCTTCCCTGGCCGGGAGGGGATAAGGACTCACTTGACTGTATTGTATTTTCATTTTTATGTTAGATTTATTGACTGTGTTGATTGTATTATATTTATATTATCTTGTTGTATTAATATTTTATATTGTAATACTGTAATATATGTTGCCCATGGTATGTTAGCCACTCTGAGTCACTTTGGAGTAGAGCGGCATGCAAGTCTAGATGATGATGATGATGATGATGATGATGATGATGATGATGATGATGATGATGATGATGATGATGATGATGATGATGATATGACTTTGGCAAATAAATATGACCAGTGTCATACCGGCAATTTGAGTAGGAAATCTTCTTGGCTGAAGCGGAATCCGATGTCAGTAAAAGTGCGCTGGAAGAATCCTGTGGGACGCAAGACCATTACGAGGTGGAGTTTGCCTGGAAAAGACGTCTAGGGGTTGGGGAACAATGGAAATGGGGATCGTGATAAAGAGAGAGAAGGGAAGGGAGAAAGAATTAGTATCATTCTTCATGTAGAAATCAAATGCCCAAATCTGCTAGAGAGTGAATTCTGTATTACAGGGCAAAGATGCAATTTATCAGCGTTGTTTCCTTTTCCCAACTAAATCAGGGTGAAATATATGAATTTAGCAAAAAAACAATACCAATGACACTTATATACTGCCCCACAGCATTTACAGCACTCGTTGGCCAGTTCACAAGGTAATTATTATTTTGTCACCAACAGGCTGCGTATGCATTTTATCCACTTTGGAAAGATGGAAGGCTGAGTCAACTTTGAGCCTACTGGGATCAAACTTGGATTGTGAATAGAGTTGCAGGTGGACATTCTGCAACTTTATCACTGTATCACAAGGGCTCTTCTCTTATTTATAGATTATATTCTGCAAAAATCCCCAACAAGGTAGGCAACCCAGGGTAAAAAATGCCTAAAATCTGGATTTCAATGCAGGGAAGGAAAAATGGGTCTCCTCTGGTCACAAATATGCTCATTGCAAAGCTATCAATGGTAGCATATCGTAACATAACTGCTGCACCAGATGATATTTTACTGCACACTGCATTACATGATAATGCACTACGGTATTTCCCCCATGCTTCACGTACGGAGACGTGAGCCCCAAACACACTTTGTTCTGAGGAGCTATTTTTAAAGCAGGCTTAAAATAATAAATTGATGCAAACTGAGTGCCAAAACTCCTGTTATAATATTTAGGGCAATCGGAGTTCGGCTATAACAAGCGTAGGTCTCCCTTGCTCAAAAGCCAGTCATATCCGACTCTAGGGCTCAGTGCTCATCTTTATTTACAGCCAAAGAACCAGTGCTGTCTGCATCTGCAGATGTTTCCGTGGACATGCAGCAGGCATGCCTAGACACCAGGGTGCATTGAACGCTGTTACCTTCCCACCAAAGTGATACCTATTTATCTACTTGCAATTTCTTATTTTCAACCTGCTAGATTGGCAGGAGCTGGGACAGAGATGGGAGTCCACTCTGTCGTGTAGCACTCGGGACCCAAAGGGCTGACCTGCCAACCTTCCAGTCGTCAAGCTCAGGGTCTTAACCACTCACAATTGAAAATTGCTGCTCGACCAGCACACAAAGTGGAGCAAATTCTTAATGACCAGCAATTTCCAGTTATAACTTAGGTAAAGGTCACCCTTGCTCGAAAGCCAGTCGTGTCCAACTGTAAGGTTGAGTGCTCATCTCTATTGATAGCCAAAGATCCAGCATTGTCTGCGTCCACAGATGTTTCCATGGTCATGTGACAGGCATGACTGGATGCTGGAGTGCATGAAACATTGCTACCTTTCCTGTCAAAGCAGTACCTATTTATCTAGTTGAAATTTCTTGGTTTTGTCCTGCTAGGTTGGCAGGAGTTGGGACAGATGACGGGAGCCCACTCCTTTGTGTAGCCCTTGGGTCTCAAAGTGCTGACCTGATGACCTTCCGGTCATAAAGCACAGGTTCTTAACCATAGACCACCCTGGCCCTACACACCTCTATTTGACATGGATGTAAATAATCAATAGGATTTGGGCCATGATCTCTAAGTGAATTTGCCCTTTGGCGGTTCACAAGTTAATTAGCATTTTGCTCCCAACATGCTGGGTACTAATTTTACCAACCTTAGAGGGATTGAACTCACAATGTTTTGGTTGCATTACATCAGTTTAACCTTCTTCTTTTTTTACACATAAATTTGTGGCCTGCAGTCCATTCCTTCAGATGCATGATGCATATGATGCCTTCAGATGCATCTGGAAGAAGTGGACCACCCAAGGCCATCCATCTTCTGGGTTGTCACATTTGTTCACTGCCACCTGATGATTCACAGTAGGGTCTACTAAAGGGTTTTTTAATCTTTTTAAGTGAGGGGGGAGCTGGGTCACACTCCGTCAGACCGCTTCAGGGGCTGGATGGCGATTTTGCCCTTCACCACATGGCACTTCCTGGTGTGGTGTAGGTGGTGGTGGGGCCACATGAAATGGTGCTGTGGGCCACAGGTTGAGAATCCGTGCCCTACTCTATTCCCATGGCAAGATAACCTGCCCAACTAACTAATATTTTTCCTAGCTCTTTCTTTTAAGATGAGCTGTTCAGATACATCTGGTCATCACTGGGGTGGGGTGGGGGATAAAAATCAACAACAGAACCTTTGCCCTTTTGAACTACAAGACCCAGATTCCCCCTCATTGCATGCCCCCATGTATGGGTTGTGGCAAGGGAGAGACCAGAGAAACAAAACTTTGCTCAAAACAGCCCCCCTTTTCCTGAGCAGAGGTTTTGATTTCGGTCTTGCTCATCCAATTCATCCTTCCCACCTTAAATTCATCCTCCTTTCCTTTCTGCAAGCAGGAGAGGAAAAGGAAGCAGTTTCCGTGTTGCCTTTTTTAACCTTGGCTTCCAGGCTTACATAAGCAAATCTCTTTCATTCAGAGGCCTCATCCTGACACGCAATGTCTATGTTGGAGAACTCATCATCATCATTGACCCCCGACTCCAACTCCTCCTTCTCTTCTCCCCCTCCCTCCTTCTCCTCCTTCATACAGCACATGTGAAACACCGAACTCCAAAATCTAAACCTGGCGTCGCTAACTGATTCCTTCAAAAGGCTTTTTTTGGAGAAGGAAGAAACTCCAATGGAAATGAAAATATCGGATGATCTGGAACAGGGTCCCTCAGTCTTGGTTCCCCAGATATCCTGGGGACTTCAATTCCCAGAAGCCCTGATCAGCAGCTGTGCCGACCTGGGCTTCTGGGAATTGAAGTCCAAGAACATCTGGAGAGTCAAATTTGAGGAAACTGATAAACTGATAGTTTCCAAATCTCTTTTGAAAACAGCCATGCGCCTGCCTGCTTCTGGAACCAAAGAGCTGTTATAAAATGCTTAACAACCATTGACAGGCGGACCCCGTTTTTAAGCAATAGCACCCAAACAAACTGAGGATTCAATTTAGTTGTTCGATTTGAACAAAGCGCTAACAATTGGCTGCCTCTTTATTGCAACAAAGCCCACATCCCGGGGCAGCATCTTCATTCTGGCTAATGGCAGAGCAAGCATTGAGTCTAAGGGAGGGATGAAGAATTGGATGGAAGGATGGATTGGATGGTTTCGAAGGATGGATTGGATGGATGCATAGATTCATGGATTGGGGAGAAGAAAGAATGGAAGGAATGGAACAGGATAGAGGAGACATTGAGAAACAGAAAGAGACACATTCTCAAGTTCTACATCTAGTCTTGCTAGAGAGTAAGCAAAGGAAAGGAAAGACAAGACACTTCTCTCCCCTGCCCCATTTGACCCACCTTGGAAAGAAGGAAGGCTGAGTCAACCTTGATCCCTGGTCAGGATCAAACTCACAACCTTTGGGTTGCAGGGCAGCAGTGGAAACCCTGCACCACCAGGGTTTCCACTGGGGAGGCTAGCTGGAAATCAAAAAAAGCTTGTGACTGCCAAAGGTTGATCTCCTTCTGTAGGTACATCTCTAGGAGTCCTTTTTGGAAAAGCCCTCTGTTCAGCACTTTTGGGCTGGAATGGCAGCCTTCGGCTGCTGCATGAGACCCATGAGCTCAGACTGCAGGGAGGCGCACCGATCCTTACCGCATCCCCCCAGCCTCCCATGGTGCCTCTCGGAGGATTCCCTTCGGCCATCTCCCTCGCAGGCAGGAACATCCAGTTGCCCCGGACAAAAGTGTCAATGCAGCATCCCACGTGCTTCAGGGATCTCCAAGGAGAGCCGGCGGCCCTGAAGCACCGCTTCCCCTTTCACTAATACTGCAGCAGCATCACAGCAAAAAGGAGGACGCAGAGGAGCATTCTTCTGGACCAAGCAGGTGAGGGCAGCACATGGGGCTTGTAAGCCCCTCGTGGCTATGTCCGGCTGGCCCGGCCGGTTAACTAAGCCTCAGCTTGGCGAAAGAAGGAAGAACAGAGGATGGGTGCCAATGCCGTGAAGGACTGTTGGTTGTGGTAACCGGCAAAGATGGAAAGAAGGAGAGGGAGAGAAAGCGCAGGAGAGACACTCTGTGGCGGGCGGGCAGGCAGGCAAGGGGGGGGGGAGATGCTGTACATTTTTAAGGTGGAATGCAGGAATTCAGAGACACATCCATTGCCTCCAATCCAAAATTCCTATCAAAGTAACAGGTTTCGAAGGTGTACTCAAAACACATTTTGGTTTCATAATGGCACACATGATGGGCTTCGGATTATGTCCTACACAACTGTTTACCTTCCCACCGACGTGGTCCCTATTTGTCTACTCTGCAATTTCTTGCCTCCGAACGGCTAGGTTGGCAGGAGCTGGGATAGAGACGGGAGCTCACTCCGTCAAGCAGCACTCGGGTCTCAAACCGCTGACCTGCCGAACTTCTAGCCATCATGCTCAGCATCTTAACCACTAAGCCACCGCAGCCCGCCTACACAACTACCTCTGCATCAATGGCCTGCCACTGGTCAGAATCCTACCAGGGGTTTACACTGATGTAGTGGTTACGATGAGCGGCTTGACGAATTTGAGACTGGAGTACTGTGAGATGGAGTGAGCTCCCATCGTCTCTCCAGCTCCTGCCAACCTAGGAGTTCCGAAGCAATAAATTGCAAATAGATAAACAAGTTCTGCTTCAGCGGGAAAGGTAATAATGTTCCATAGTGCTAGTCATGCCTGCCACATGACCATGGAAACATTTGTGAATGCAGAGAGCACTGCCTTTGTAAACAGAGGTGAGCACCACCTCCTAGGGCAAGGGAGTCCAAAGTGCACTCTCTCACTCACTCACTCACTTTTATATCCCACAGTTTTAATGCAAGCACCACTCAGGGTGACTTCCAACATATAATAAATATACAACACATATCAATATACTGTATATAAGAGATCAGGTTAAAATCATCCAATAATAACCAATAATAATCCAAAGAGACAAAACCCGATGGCATCAGAAAATCTTAAAACCATAACAATATTCATAGGAAGCACTATCAGCAGTGGAAAGAAAAGGTAAAACTATAATATACTTCAGGTATCAGGTTCAAATCCTCCAATTTCCATTGACCAAAGTGACACGAACCCTCCTTCTCTTTCTCAGACTCCGAAGAGCCACTGTTGTTCTGTAAAGACGGTGCTGTGATACACGCAGGCAGTGTGATGCAGTGGTTAGAAGAGTAGACTACATCCAGAAGACCTGGGTTCAAATCCCATTCTGTTGTGAAACTCGCTGGGTGACCTTTGGGACAGCCGCTCTCCAGGCGCGTGGCCTGCACAAGGTTATTATGGGGGTCGTGCAGGACAGGCGGAGAGTGCCCTGAACTCATAGGTACGGAGGTGGGATCCATATGTAACAAGCACATAAATGAGTAAGAAAAAAATACATTGTCCTGGTATAGAAAGTAGCTTTCTCTGTTCCAGGTGATGGTTGAATGCTCGGGTAGAATACTTACGGCTATTCTTTGGAGAGACATTTTGACTGACATCCAGGTATCAAGTCTTCTGTCCAGGATTAGGATAAATTTGCTGTTGGATTTGCATTGGCTAGAAGATAAGGAAAGGGCTGAAAAATATGGAACAGATTGTTCAAAACCACATAGAAGTGTATATCATAAGATTGCCTTACCTGGCCCTCAGCTGTTTCGTAGCACAGGTAGCCACTCATATTGCAAAAACATGAAAAAAAATTGAATTTCCCAAAGGTAGGTATTTTATCCATTTACCGGCAACTATAACTTCAATAAGAATAAAGGTTTCCCTTGCTCAAAGGCCAGTCACATCCAACTCTAGGGTACGGTGCTCATCTCCATTGCTCATTCTGTCATGCAGCTCTTGGGTCTCGAACTACCAAACCACCAACCTTTGGCTTGTTGGGCTCATTGCCATAACTACTAGGTGTCTAGTTTGTTTCAAAAAGCCAAAACCACAGCTGCAATTTGAGAGGCACGATTTCAAACATTATTTATGCCATTATTTTATCAAATCTCTAAAGAGCTTCTGTGATGCAGCGGTCAAGCTGCAGTGAAAGGTAATGGTCACCCTTGCTCGAAAGCCAGTCATAGCCGACTCCAGGGTTCAGTGCTCATCTTTGTTTATAGCCAAAGAGCCAGCGCTGCATTCAAATCACTGCTCATGATCCGAGTTCACTCCCCACGGCATCAAGGTTGACTTAATCCTTCTGAAGTCGGCAAAATGCTAGCTCCTTGCTGATTTACGTACCTAAGTTACTTGTGTAACTGGCACTATGGAGAGGTATTTGGAAGGAGACAGTGGAAGGCAGGTTTAAGCAATCCTCCCGTCTTGGAATAATAATTATGAATAAGTTTTGTTTTTTCATCTTCAAAGGCCGTGACATTCCTTCTCCAACACAGACGGATAAGCAGACGTCCTCCCTCAAATCTCAAGTCTGTCTCGGACTGGAAGGCTGAATGTATGAAACGGCACCAGCCGAAGCAATCTGCCCGGTGTGAATCAAAAACGGGGCCATGTGTGGTGTGAAATTTAGACGGGTTTTATGAAAGACAAGCAGCTTGTGGAAAATAAATCAGAGAACGGCTCTGATCAGAATAATAATAATGTGTTTGTTTTGGTCCATTCTGCCAATTAAAGGATTAATTTTGGTTTTCCTCATTACCAATACAAGCCTTCCCTGAGGACTTTCAGATATTTCCTCTTGCTTCAATAGCTTGAAAAAGCTCATATTTGTTGTTTCCAGTGAGCAGGATCTTTCATCCAGCACAGCAACCAGGTATAAATTATAATCCAAGGTCTAAGCAGTGATGGGATGTAACAGGTTCTCACCAGTTCTCCAGAACCGGTAGTAATTTTTCCCAGTGTCCCAGAGAACCTGTAGTAGCTTTTGGGGGGAACCACCTTCGGGGCTTACCTTTTCACTGGTTCCCCCACTGTGCATGCATGCCAAGCACTTGGTGTGCATGCACGCCTAGTTCTTGGCACATATGCACGGCCTCCTTGCTGTCCTCCCAAACAGGGAGGAGGAAGAGAAGCTGCTAGCCTGAAGCTCCCTATAGCCTGAAGCTTCCTATTTTTATTATTTTGTATTTTTTTCTTTGGCCCCGCCCATGACATGACATCATGATGTTAGCTACTCCCACACTGTGATGACATCATGGTGGGGTAGTAAAATTTTTGACATCCCACCACTGGGTCTAAGATAAAGGTAACGGTTGCCCTTGCTTGAAATCCTGTCGTATCCAGCTATAGGTTCAGTGTTCATTTCTGTTTACAGATAAAGAGCCAGCACTATCTCTGTCTGCAGATGTTTCCATGGGCATGTGGCAGGCATGACAAGACACCGGAGTGTGTGGAATGCTGCTTACCTTCCCACCAAAGTGGTCCCTATTTATCTACTTGCAATTTCTTGCTTTCAAACTGCTAGGCTGTAAGGAGCTGGGACAGAGATGGGAGCTCTCTCCATTGTGAAGCACTCAGGTCTGAAACTGCTGACTTACCGACCTGCCAGTCATTAAGGTTAGCATCTCACCCACTGAACCACCACAGTCCCCTAGGACTGAACCCAAGGTCCTCAAGGTCTAAAACCAACGTGTAATTATTGCTAAAGTGGATCGGTTGAATCAATCAGGCTTACATCCATGTTGACTTGCCATTCAGCAACCAATTCAATAGTCTATAGTTGAGTAGTCACTAGCCATTGGACTTCCTCCCCAAAAAAGTATCTTGTCAAACTAACCACACAAGTAAGTTCCTAACCTTGCTTTCAAAAGCAACTCAAACCTACTTTTAGAGTGTTTTAAAGTTGTGTATAGTGGAACCTTGGTTAATGTAATTAATGCATTCTCCAGGACGTTTCTTACAGCGAAAATTACTTTAACCAAATTTCCCATAGGAAGACATTGAATGCCATTTCCCACAGGAATGCACTGAAAACCAATTAATCCATTCTAAAAAAATCCATAAACCGAGCCACTATTTTCTATGGATTTCCTTTTGTTATGTGATTTATACAAGTTCCACTGAAGATGGAAACTCCAGTTTCCTGAAATAAAGTCATATGCATACTTATTTCCATTTTTTCAAGCTCTGATCATTTTCATCTGATCTTGTTTTGGGTGGCTCTCTCAATGAAACTATGCAATGGGTGTGTTATCAGCTAATGCCACACACCCTTATCGTCACTCCCTTTTGTTCAATTGTTATTCAGGGAAAGCTGCTTCAGGTGACTAGCCAAGCAATTAATCAGAGGGTTACTCAGAGTAGTTCATATCAACTCTCATAGGTCAAAAACTCTAGCTATATCTACAGTCCTGGAAGGGCCCTGGGCTGCAAAACAAGGTTCTTCTACTTCTTGTGCCATATCATATTCTGAATATTAGCAATTGTCATGGTAATCAGCCATGAAGATTTTCCTGAGAATATATTGCAGTTGGCTTCGATTTGCCTTCATTGCATTGCAGTGTGACCTCCCCCCCCCCCCAGTGCCATTGATCCAGTTCTGCAAGTCACTTTCTGGTCCTGAGTCCTTTTGGCACACAAAGCCCTCCTCAGCCCCAGGTCAGCAGCTGCCTTTCATCAAGATAGATTCAAGTGGGATTTAATCCACTTGGGGACCACCACCCTTCCCTGTGTACTTTGCCACCCAAGGTTGTTAGTCCTCAGGATTGTCAGGTTAATTAGCCACCACCTGACGATTGAGTCGCTGGCAGCAGGGTCTACTCTATGACCATAGCAAGATAACCTGGCCAGACTGGGAGAACAAGGTTAGATGGTGAAAAATCCCATGGTCTAAGATTAACTTTATAGCCTAATAGCCAAACTAGGGGGTAAACCAGTTGTTCTCAAATAGGTCCCAGGTCCCACAGGGAGACTTCAATTCCCAGAGGCCTAAGTCAGTACATTGGCTCATCACTGCATTGGGGGGGGGGGGGGTTGACTGAGGCTTCTTGGAATTGAAGTACAAAAACCAAAGGTTAGGAAACATTGAATTAGACCCTCTACTGCTAAAAACAGAAAACTAACCACTCCTTCATTTATGGGAA
The DNA here is from genome assembly GCA_030440675.1 of Furcifer pardalis. Classification (NCBI taxonomy): domain Eukaryota; kingdom Metazoa; phylum Chordata; class Lepidosauria; order Squamata; family Chamaeleonidae; genus Furcifer; species Furcifer pardalis. The sequence continues at coordinate 32,151,016 of CP126899.1, read as the reverse complement.
CTGTCAATATGCCAGTATTTGGAAAGCTCTAACTAAGCAATTTCTTATGTCAAAGGATCAGGAGAAAAGAAAGATGTCTCCTTGAATCATTGCAATCACATTTGGACAGTTCTTCCACCTTACTGAATGGACATTTCTGAGTCATCTCCATAGGATTTTAACATTATCCGATGCATGCATCGGTTTAGGCTAAAAATCAGATAATGTTAAAACTTGTGGAACCAAGTCTTAACGTTATCAGAGGTTTCCAGTTACATAAGAATCATTGCTTGAGTTTTTAATTGAGTGAAACCCTCATACAGCAAATCAGCCCGTATAGCAACGAAATAACAATTAGGTTTTGGGATGGGAATGGCATCCTGCATAACAGTTTTTCCTATGGAAAAAAATAATACAACAATAGGAAAACTCACTTAAAACAAAATCATTGTACAATGCATCCCATAGGGAAAATTGCTATACGATGCATGTATCGTATAGCAATTGTTTCACACAACAACGACCCCTGTGGAACGGATTAAAATCGTTGTATGAGGTACCACTGTACCTCATTTGGCTGTTGTCAGTTTAATCATGTGAATTGACCCCAGAGGGAACATTGAATTAATTAATTAATTAATTAATTAATTAATTAATTAATTAATTTTCATTAAACCTTCCATCATAAAACAACCCAAAACAAATCATTTCTTCACCTGATATATGGATATCAGATTATATATATGAATATATCCTCTTGTTGATACCATTCCACCTAAAATGAGGAGAGGCATAGAAGTGGAACCCAAGATTGCTAAGCAAGAGAATGACCCCTGATATCCTCTGAATGGATATGAGCCTCAAGTCCACTGACTCAGATCCAGGAACAGTTTTATGGCAAGAACAGGCACTCTTGAGGGGAGACAAAAGTGAAACCAAATTAGAAGATGGAGGAAGAAGCTCACTGTAGAATGAACAACATTAAAGGAGGATATGACTGAGGAACTCAACTTCCTCTTCATCACTTGGAGGACCCAGAATAGGCTGAAGGTTAGACTCCCTAAATGCAAGGCCAACATGCTCAAGTGTGGGCTGCTAGTGGACGACAGCATGATGTGTGAATGCGGAGAGACACAGAATCCAGATTATCTGATGATTTGCAGGTTGTGACAGGAAACCTGTACCAGTGAGGATTTCAGTTTGGCCAATGTCAAAGCCAAGAAAGTAGCTTCATTTTGGCAGTTTAAAGTCTGACCTAGACATAAAAGAAGAATAAAAATCTGATATACAGCATAATCTCTTGATGGAATGTATCTGTAGCATGTGTAAATTAATCCCAATTATGTTGCTGGTTAAACTTTCCCCACCCTTTTGCTCAGGGCTCTTTCTACTTCCTGAACGCCTAAATGTTTATGACGCACTCAGGAGGAAATTCAACAACTCAATCTTTTCTTTAAATATTGGTTAGAAGACAAGTGTATTTACAAATGAAATTAATGAGCAAAACATACCGTACTCTGCTTTTGTACATTTTAAACTCTTCCACATGATTCAAGTAAATGCAAACAAAAGTCCAGTAAAGGCAGAGAGACACAGATTGTCAAGTTTCACTGTTGAAATGAGCCTGTTCCTCTGTGCCAGGGTTTCTAGACCTCATTGAACGCAGCCATAGTATGGAGATACTTCTTGGACTGTGAAGAGTAGCTGAACATCTCGGATGCTTTGATGCCTAGCCTGAACCAAAACACCAGCCACAGTTATGAATCAGAATAATATTCCAAATCAGAAATCCACATCAGTAAACTAACATTTTTGCTTCGGGTGAGCATGCCGTCAAAATATCTTCCCAGTGTTTATGTTGGTCATCTCAATTGATTCTTCTCCTTTGGTATCCCGATCAAAGCCTGGACTGCCAAAATGAAACCATTTTCTTGGCTTTGTCATTGGCCAAATTTAAGTCCTTATCTGTGCATGTTTCTGGCAGTCATCAGCAGACCAGTAAATGAGCTGGATTCTGTATCTCTCCACATTGACACAGTGTATTGTTGTCCGCCAGCAACACCCACTTGAACATGTTGGTCTTACACTTAGGGACTCTGACCGTCAGCCTAGCCAGGGTCCTCCAAGTGACATCTCATTATATCATGTCTTCATTTTGGCACCAAGAAACCCACAGGGTCATCACCGGTTCCTCACAACAACCTTTTGAGGTGGGTTAAGAAAGACAGTGACTAATATACAGACAGAGCAGAGATATAGCTGCGAGAAAACGTTCACAAGTTGTGCTTCACCATCCAGTGGAGATACAGCCAGTTTCTCCATGAGTTTTTGCCACTGTTAACTCCAATTTTATATCCCACCAATTATCGTGAATGCCTGAGGCGACTGCTCTGAAAGCACAAAGCTGAGGTTCTTTAATAGCACAGGATCAACCCCCAAACAAAATCTGTACCTTGGGATCCAAGTTAAGTAGGTTAAAACTTTGGTCACCACCTCCTCGGGCGTTTGGTTGAAATAGGCGCACTGAGGAAAGGTGATGATCCAACTGTGGTCCTTTCCTCGACCACCTGGGTGGGACAAAGAAAGAGAATTAGTGGAAAACTTGATGGTTGTGACTTTAACTTCCCCCATTGCCAATTAAATTACTAATTGAGGAGGAGCATTTTGCTTTGGTCTCTCGCTGCCTCTATCCCTGAATCACTTCTGGAAAGAAAGAATCAGTTCCTGGAGTGGCATTTCTTCTGGGGGGAAAAAACCCTTTCAACCCTGAAACAATTTCTGACATGAAATTATTATTACTAGCTGACTGCAGGGCATTGCTAAGCAATGCTTTCCAGTTCTGAGGAAGCTTTTCCATAGTCCCTATCTCTGGCCCTAGTAACATGGGATGGGAATTATGTCCAGCTTTATTATTATTATTATTATTATTATTATTATTATTATTATTATTATTATTATTATTATTATTATTATTATTATTATTATTATTATTATTATTATTATTATTATAATAATAATAATAATAATAATAATAATAATAATAATAATAATAATAATAATAATAATAATAATAATAATAATAATAATAATAATAATGGGAATTATGTCCAGCTTTACAATTTGTATCCCTACATCTTCCTTGGGAAACCCCCACACTCCTCCTTATTTTTTAAAGGAAGATTTGTAAAGGGGAACTAAAGAAGGTTGAACAAACTCACCAGAAAGAAAGGCAAACTGTTTCATCAAGTCGTCTGAAATGTCACTCACACGGTTCGGCGCAGAAGAGACTAACAAAGAAAGTAATGTGAAACACAACTGTTAGCAACTACTGTATAACTACCTTGCCAACAGCAGACTAGCTCAATAATGTATTTTCTGTCCTATGCTCCTTCCTGGCATCCCCCTCCCTAACTCTACGGATTGTACCGTTATGTATCTGTATATTTTTATTACCTGTCTTATTACACATATATGTACACTTTATGACTCTGAATTACCCTGTATATGTTGTTTGTAACTGACTGTTTCATTGGGTATTCACTGTATACTGTTGCTTGTTAAAATTATTATGTTTTGTGATGACTGTGTATAATCTGAAAAATTATATATTTGTTCTGTAAACCACCCTGAGTCGGTTTTACTGAGTAGAGCGGTATATAAATCTAATAAATAAATAAATAATTTCTACCACTTATTGGGTGCCTCACATATTAGGCAAGGTCAAATTACACATTAACAATGGAGGGTCAAACTACATGTTACATGGAGCACACAGTTAAAACTGAAAACATCTTAGCATTCCACAAGCAGTGTCTCAGCAATTGGATTTGTGAATATGTTGCCTTCTAAAGATCAATCAGAAGGGGTAGCACACTGATTAGCAAGCCATGGTGCAGTGTGGAGCACAAATGTTATGGCCCACATTTAAAGGCTTGAAACTTCTAATGGCTTGTTGCCTGCATTGTAGAGTTGGATGCCTAATTTCTTAACTGTATTGAGAAAATTAAACTTTCCAGCCCTCCTCTCCCCTATTTTCCAAACTGGCATTCAAGGAAGGATGTTTCTTCACAGCCCTTTCTCTGTGGATGTTTTTAGCTCAACATTTCCGCACTTGATTGTGCAACTTATTAATTAAGCTCACCACAAACCATCACTGTTCCCTGATGTGATCAAGAAATATGGATATCACATTTTGTGTGTGGACCTAAGAACTGTTAAAGTCACATCTAGGCAGTTCCTCGTAAAGTTGTTTTTGTAAAGATATGCTATTCAAGTCAAATAGGCCCTAAATTTCCAAATATCTAGGGCAGGGATCTGCAAACTTGGATCTCCAGGTGTTCTTGGACTTCAATTCCCAGAAGCCCAAGTCAGTATGCCTGCTGATCAGGACTTCTGGGAATTGAAGTCCAAGAACATCTGGAGAGCCAAGTTTGCAGATCCCTGATCTAGGGAGTCCTTTAGGTATATCTCCAAGGGCTCCGATCACTATGGGAACAATAACAGATTTCTTCTTCCATAGATGCTCAGCTTGAATTTGCAAATCACGACATTTTGTGATCTTTCTCCAGCTGTTTGTCTTCTTCTGCATCTCCTGGTATAACAATGTCAATAAACCAGACCAGGCAGTTCTCCGGGACACTGGGAAAAGTTACTGCCGGTTCTGGTGAACTGGTGCGAACCTGTTACATCCCATCACTGATTGGATAGAACATCTACCCAACCCAACACACACACACACACACCAGCGATGGATTGCTGCAACTGAACTAGGGTCAGGGAGAAAGGTGCTCGCTCCTGTGTGCCTTTCTCCCTGACCCTAGTGCACTCGCAAGAATTGATTTTATCCGATTTTTAGTGATGCACCTCTTTCCCTCCCGACCATCCTGCATCCCAAGCTATTGATGTGCTGGGGGGGGGGGGATACCCAACCCACCCACCAAGTGCAGCAATGACTTCAGGGACAAACCACTTGGTTTCTCCTTGAAGTCAGGGCTTTTTTTTTTTTTAGCGTGCATGCATTGGACAACGCTAAAAATCAGATGTCATGACTTGTGGAACCAAGTCAACACGTTATCCGATGTACTAGAGTACTGTACAATTAAAAATGCCCAAGTTCGCTGTGTTCTTGAGTCAGAAATACAGAGTGTGCTTGAATCAAATTGCTTTTCAGAAAGGCTGTGGATCCCACAATGCTTTATTGTTTCTCTTTCCCTCCATTCTTCAGACAGCCTACGCCACGTGTAAACAATAGGTACATTACCTGTCCAGTTGACTGAAAAAACTCATTACTCTTCTGGGTCTGGATCAGGGGCCTTTTGCCCAGCCGATTCTCAAAGGTAATTTGATTTAGAAAAGGAAAAGTGGCAGGTTTTCTCAGAGGGCTGAGATGCAAAGAGCAGAGTAAAAGTCACCAGAAGAAGCCAGTTGATGGTGTGTTTTTTTGGTGCATATAACTAGAGAAAGATGTAGCCTAGGGTCATCAAAATGCAACTTTGAAGAGCTACACTGCCTTGCTGTATACCACAGATTCCCCCAGCATCTTGGGCAGACATCTGAAGAGTATGAGTTTTGAGCTAAATCTGGACATTTGGGAGGTCATCAAGACAGTCCCAGTATCTGCTTCCCCTAGGAAATGAGATTTTTAAAATATAGGCAGCTGGGTCAAGAAACAAAGGACAGGTCTTTTGTGAGAATAACGGATCTAAATGAAGAAATTATACATATAAGGTGAGCTGAAACGCTGGCTTCAAATGTCAAAACTTCAATTTCCCCCGTTTTTCAACCCATTTTGTCTAAATCAGTGGGTGACTTCAATTCCCAGAAGCCTAAGTCAGTACGTGGGCTGATAAGTGCTTTGGGGAATTGACTGAGACTTCTGGGAATTGAAGTATAAGACAATACACCCCCCAAGGCAACCAATGTTATAATTCACCTTAAGCAGCAGGTGTGACGTGCACATTTGTCATCAATTTTTGGGATTCTCATTTCTAATTTTTCCACACCATCCACAAAATAAGGACATATTGCCTCAAGAGGTGGAGTTGACCCACGAAAGCTCTCCAATTCACTGTTTGTGAGGAGGACCTAAAGAAGCTCCTGATTAGGTTGAAAGAAGAAAGTGAAAAAGCTGGCTTGAGACTCAACATCAAGAAAACCAAGATCATGGCAACAGGCCCTGATCAGTCCCTGGGAAATAGATGGGGAAGAAGTAGAAGCAGTGACAGATTTTATTTTCCTAGGATCAAAGCTCACTGCAGATGGGGATTGTAACCATGAAATAAAAAGGTGACTGATTCTTGGGAGGCAAGCAGTGAGAAACCTGGGGAACATAGTGAAAAGTAGAGACATCACATTGCAAACAAAGATTCATCTAGTCAAAGCAATGGTATTCTTGGTGGTAATGTATAGTTGTGAGAGCTGGACCATTAGGAAAGCTGAGCGCAGAAGAATAGATGCCTTTGAGATGTGGTGTTGGAGGAGAGTTTTGAGAGTCCCCTGGACAGCGAGGAGAACAAATAGGTCAAACTTAGAAGAAATCAACCCTGACTGCTCCTTAGAAGGTCAAATAGTAAAGATGAAGCTAAAGTACTTTGGACATCAAATGAGAAGAGAGGATTCACTTGAGAAAGCCTTGATGCTTGGAAGGGTCGAGGGCAAAAGAAGAAGGGGACGGCCCAAAATGAGATGGCTAGATGGTATTGTGGACTCAATGGGCACAGAGCTGAGCGAGTTGAAGGGGATGGTGGAGAACAGAAGTGCCTGGCGGACAGTGGTCCATGGGGTCGCTGCAAAGGGTCGGAATCGTCTGTGCAACTGAACAACAAAAAAAATATATAGCAAATCTGGTCAGATTATCCTGCTGTGGTAATAGAGTAGACCCTACTGCAAGTGACTCAACATTGACCATCAGGAAATGGGTTAACTAACCTGACCACCCTGACTAATGGCCTTGGATGCTGAAGTCCACAGGGAAGGGCAATGGTCCCCAAGTGGATTAAATTCCACTTGGATCCATGTTAAAGGAATCGCCTCTCTGGCAGTTGTACTGAATCAGGACCAAACGGCTTTCCCTGTCTGTCTGTCTGTCCCAAGAACAGGCAAGGCTCTTAAATACTGGCTCTCTGAGCTTCCACTCTTGTTAAAAAGTAGGCTGATCCCCAGACAGCTGAGCATAGCCCTCATGAAATAGTTCTCGTCTTTATGGTTTGGGGCTAGGAAATCAGTTCTGTAATTATATTTCTCCCCTTTTCGCTCAATCCCCTGGCGGCTTTTCAGGCCTTCCGGAAGCAAGTTCTTAATTACAGCCCGCCAAACGAGATTAAAATTAACGGCAGCAAACCTTCGCATGCTTTGGTTTCTACGTAGTGTAAGGTAGAAGTGGTTTGACTTGTTTCTTCTCTTGTAGCTTTTAAAAATCACAAAAAATAAACAACTCCGCAGGGACAGGTGAGAGCCATGACTCTGGGAGCTGAAATATATACAGGAAAACCTCAAATTACGCTAAGACTTGTGTTATCCGATTTTTAGTGTGATCCGATCCATGTTAAAATCCTATGGGATGGATCGGATAACGTTAAAACTCCATAGAGATACATTGTAACCGCACAGGCTTCAGCGGTTGTTATCCGATCCATCCCATAGGACCTTAACGTTATTCAATCCAATTCTCGTCCCAAGATTACTTAACGTTATGAGATTTTAGCATTATCCGATCCAATAGTTATCCGGTCTTTTACTGTACTAGAGATAACTCATCAACGAACTTCCTTAAGTTATGAAAACAACTGATTTTCATAGAAGCTTTCCTCAGCTCTCATAGTTTGAAAATTAACACTGGCTTCTAAGGAGTTGAATATGGGCTTCCTTTGGGAAGTCTGATTTAACACAAAGAAAATTCTGCCTAAACCATGACTCTGGAGCATTTTGTGTTATTTTGACTCGAATAATGAATCATCGATAATGTGTCATTCAATCCTGAGATGGCATTCACCAGACAGAAGAGTTCTTGTGTTGAGTCTCCATTTCCAATAAGACTAGCTCCATTTTCTGAGGGTATTATTAGAAAGTTGACAATGTTCATCTACTTACATTTCAGAGCATCCTTGATCTCAAGGAAATGACATGATGCTTCTTTCAAGCAACCATATTAAGGGGCTTGTTTTTCTTCATGTTTGTTTCTAGTAGCCACGGATATTCCAGGGTTCCCATCTAAGAGGCCTTCTCTTCCTTCACCAAATTCAACTTATTCATCCATTCATTCATTCATTTAGTCACACTTCTATGCAGCCCTCCCCATGAATGATTCAGGGCAGCGAACAACAGTTAAAAACACAATCAACAATAACACCTATGATAAAATACCCACCCATCTCAGAAAATTAAACTTTAAAGGTTAAAAATTTAAAAAGAGATTAAAAGTTAAAATTCACCAATTAAAATTATGAAGGAGAGGGGGGGAACAGTCAGGTTAGCCAGCCGGCCGGGGTAGCCAACTGCCCCGAACCCCACACCTGCCCTTCTAGTGCTAGAGAGATGCGCCTCTCTAGCCAATGGCATGACCAGAGAGCCTCTCTGGTCTGGTCTGGTGGGACGGACAGATGTTCTTGGGGTGACGTGGTCTCTTAAGTATCCTGGCCCACTACCATGTAGGGCTTTAAAGGTAATAATCAGCATCTTGAATTGCACTCGGAGGCAAACCGGCAGCCAGTGCAGCTCCCAGAGCAGTGGTGAGGCACGATCATAACGCCCGCACCCCACCACTAGCCAGGTAGCCGCATTCTGGACCAGTTGCAGCCTCTGAATGGTCACCAAGGGCAGCCCCATGTAAAATGCATTACAATAATCAAGTCTGGAGGTGACCAAAACGTGTGTGACCATGAGCAGGGAGTCCCGATCAAAGAGCGGGCGTAACTGGCATATAACACGAAGTTGTGCAAAGGCTCTCCTGGCCATGACTGCCACCTGCTCTTTGAGCAGGAGTCATGAGTCCAGGAGGAAGCCCAGATTACTTGTGGCCTTACAGTAAGGGATTTTCTTTTTATTAACTCCAAACGTACACTGTGGTTTGGAGTTAAGCAGATCTCATACACAAGTGTTCAAATCTCCATAGCCCATCTGTTAGATCAGGAATGGACCTCAAGATGATATTGAGCTATAACTCGTATCTGACATGGCCTGCATACATGATAGCAAAGGATGATAATTGCACTTACAGTCCATCAAGATGCATAAGAATACACATTTCCTGTACCTCTGCTGGAAAATGTTGTGGCCTTATAACATACATTCTCTACTGCTCCCCCTTTTAAAAAAAAGTTGGCTTTCATTTCAGCATTCTTAAAAACCAGTCACCCGTCCCTAGTAGCTCAGTCTCTCATTTTTTAATACCACCCCCACATGCAAACTGTCATTAAAATGATATTTTGAAAGATCTCCAGAACAGACCTCATAGTTTCCTACTGTTTCCTACTTACTAACCAAAGAAACCAGTTTGCTTCAAATCCAAGAACAGCTGGCGACATGTTCACTTAACTTAATTGATCTCCATTGCTTTGAACTAACTCTTCACCTTCACCATCTGTTCTACTCCATAATTATGAATGGTAAAAAAAAAGGAACATCATTCACAAATGTTATTACTCAAATGTCCAATATGTCCAATATTGCAAGTAGATAAATAGGGACCACTTCAGTGGGAAGGTAACAGCATTCCATGCACTCCGGTGTCTAGTCATGCCTGCCACATGACCATGGAAAGGTCTGCAGAAGCAGACAGCGCTGGCTCTTCAGCTTAGAAACAGAGATGAGCACTGACCCCTAGAGTCGGATACGACTGGCTTTCGAGCAAGGGAAACCTTTACCTTTACTAAATAGTTACCGCTTTGGCAGGAAAGGCAAGAGGATTCCATGTGCTAGTCATGCCTGCTACATGGCCATAGAAATGTCTCCAAACGCAGACAGCGCTGGTTCTTTGGCTTTAAATGGAGATGAGCACCGTACCCTAGAGTCAGGTAAAGCTGGCTTTCGAGCAAGAAAGACCTTTATCATTACTAAAACCTTCCAATTTTGTTTCCAATAAACAGGGTGTGGAGTTTATTGCACACGAGACCAAGCCTCTTTTCTTAACTTGCCTTACAGAAAGCAAATAGTAATCCATAATCAGTGTTTGGTTTGCCAAGTCTGAAAAATGTACAGTACAAGATACAGTATACACTACCCCACCATGATGTCATCACAGTGTGGGCGGAGCTAACATCATGATGTCATGATGTGGGCGGGGTCAAAGAAACAAATTACAAAATGAAAAATAAGTGTGCGCGCACACACACCCTCAACCCTCCCACCCACCCACAACACAAACCTGTAAATAAATAAATTAAATAAATAAATAAATAAATAAAATACATTAAAATGCACCCACCCACCGCAAACACAAATCAACCAGAGCTTTTAAACCAGAGCTTAAAGCTTATTCTGGCTAATCTTTCTCACACTAGGTCAGATGGAAGGAACTACAGAATGAACTCACCACAAGATGGCTTCAATTTTGGCACTTTTCAACTTTTCAACAGTTAAAGAAGTTAGGTACTAAGTCTTTGCCTAACCAGTTCTCTAGGATAATATGCCTTAATGTAAATGTCAAACAGCTGTACCTCCTTAAGGGTTCTCCAATTGGAACAGCAATTAGAACAGCACAGGTGTAGCTTACTGATGAGGTAACTCCAAGACTTTGCTTAAAACCCCCAAGCCAGGCCTTTTTAGGAACTGTGGTAGTACGTCAATATAGGTAAAGGTATTAAATACACATTAAAATATACACAGACACACCACATCCAAAGGTGAGTCACTTACCCTGGGGAACAAGCTATAGGGAGCTTTAGGCTAGCAGCTTCTCTTCCTCCTTCCCACTTGGGAGGACAGCGAGGAGGCCGCGCATACGCACCAAGCACTGTAAGGGTGCATGCACACCAAGTGCTTGGCGCACATGCGCAGTGGGGGAACCAGTGAAAAGGTAAGCCCCGAAGGTGGTTCCCCCCAAAAGCTGCTACCGGTTCTCCGGGACACTGGGAAACGTTACTACCGGTTCTGGAGAACTGGTGAGAACCTGTTACATCCCACCACTGAATACTGTATGGCTTTTTCTCAGCTATCTGGAGGCCGGAGGAGGACTTTTTTTCCCTCGTACACTTGGCGCCCTTTGTGGAAATGGCGGGAAACTACAGCGGGCTGTGAGCCTGTCGCTTTTTAAGTACTGTACAAGCGGGCATTGAAACATGAGACAGTGCGGTGCGTGCATGTCTCTGAGGCTCTTTGTGGGCGGATTTCCACCGCTTGCGCCTTCCAGACAAAATAAGACCGTCTGTCTGTCTGGAGTTGGAGGAGCACTTTGGTCTCTCTCTCCTTATGACTCTCCTTAGAGAGGAAAGGAAATCTTAACAGCCGCCTCGTCTAAACTATGGCAGATAATAATCTGAAGATTTAACACACACACACACAATCTCTCTCTCTTCCCTTCCACCATCCCTAACTGGGATGGTTTACATCACCCACACACGAATTACGCTCCTCTTAAATGTCCATCTAGCCCTCTCCTATAATGCGGCATATGTGATGGAATAATTTTATTGGTAATTATTCTACAAGACCACACTAGCAAATGAGAAACAGTAACTTCCACTCTGATGCAGATTATATATATATATATATATAGATTATATATATATATGCAGATTATATATATATGCATCATTAAAAACCTTAAGGGACCACCATGCACTTAGCATGCAAAGCCATGAGCAACATTGCGGGGTAACGCTGACGACCAATATAGATATATGTATTGGTCGTCAGTGTTACCCTGCCATGTTGCTCATGGCTTTGCACGCTAAGTGCATGGTGGTCCCTTAAGGTTTTTAATACAGTATCAACCTTTTTCATGTTAAGCCTTTATTGAGTCTTTTTCTGCAGACACCACCAGGTCAAAGGAGCGTTTCAATGTATTAATGGGTGGGTTTTTTAAAATTCATACTGCAGTGGGAAGCTTGCAGCCTGTGGAGTGAGGGGGGGGAACCCTCCTCTATGGCGAGGGGTTTTGTGTTTAGGTGCGGAATGTATAATTTAGAAGCAACACAGAGCACGACTGTTTTTGTTTGTTTGTTTGTTTCTGGGCTTTTTCCTCTCCCCCCCCCCAAGGGAAAAGCAGACCCCTCCCTGTACAGGTATCCCCAGTACAGAGATGATGGGCGGCTGACTGGCCCCGTCTCTGCCTCCCCCCACCCACCCCGCCTCCCCCGCCTCGGAGACGCAGTGTCTCCACTCGCCTAAGGATGACCTTCCCCAACACCGCACAGACAGACAGAGAGAAAGGCGGCCTAGGAATTCCCGCCCTGCACTCGTCTGCCGCCCCCCCTTCTTTTTTGTTGTTGTTAAGTCGCAGTCGATTCTGACCCTTTGTGACCCCATGGACTGCTGTCCGCCAGGCACTCCTGTCCTCCACCATCCCCCTCAACTCACCCAGCTCTGCGCCCACTGCCTCCACAATACCATCTAACCATTTCATTTTTGGCTGCCCCCTTTTTCTTTTGCCCTCCACCTTTCCCAGCATCAAGGCCTTCTCAAGCGAATCCTCTCTTCTCATTTGATGTCCAAAATACCTTAGCTTCATCTTTACAATTTGACTTTCTAAGGAGCATTCTGGGTTGATTTCTTCTAAGATTGACCTATATGTTCTCCTCGCTGTCCAGGGGACTCTCAAAACTCTCCTCCGACACCACATCTCAAAGGCATCTATTCTTCTGCGCTCAGCTTTCCTAATGGCCCAGCTCTCACAACCATACATTGCCACCGGGAATACCATTGCTTTGACTATGTGAATCTTTGTTTGCAATTTAATGTCTCTACTTTTCACTATGCTCCCCAGGTTTCTCATCGCTTGCCTCCCAAGAATCAGTCCTCTTTTTATTTCATGTCTGCATTCACCATCTGCAGTGAGCTTTGATCCTAGGAAAGTAAAATCTGCCACTGCTTCTACTTCTTCCCCATCTATTTTCCAGGGACTGATAGGGCCTGTTGCCATGATCTTGGTTTTCTTGATATTGAGTCTCAAGTCAGCTTTTGCACTTTCTTCTTTCAACCTAATCAGGAGCTTTTTTAGGTCCTCCTCACTTTCTGCCATGAGGGTGGTATCATCTGCATATCTCAAATTGTTGATGTTTCTTCCAGCAATTTTGATCCCAAATTGTGATTCCTCCATCCCTGCATTACGCATTATGTGCCCTGTGTATAAGTTGAATAAGCAGGGTGACAAAATGCAGCCTTGTCTTACTCCTTTTCCTATTCCAAACCCCTCCGTCATTCCATTTTCTCTCCTAACTGTTGCTTCTTGATTCATGTACAGATTTCTCATGAGGCCTATAAGGTGTTCTGGTATTCCCATTTCTTTAATTACTTGCCACATTTTGTTGTGGTCCACACAGTCAAAGGCCTTAGTGTAATCAATGAAACAGAAGTAGACTTGTTTCTGATATTTCTTTGTTTTTTTCCATGATCCAACGTATGTTGGTGATGTGGTCTCTAGTCCCCCTGCCTCTTCTGAAACCCACCTGCACTTCTGGTAATTCTCTCTCCACATACTGTTGCAGTCTATCCTGTATTATCTTGAGCATCACCTTGCTAGCGTGAGGGATGAGCGCAATTGTTCGATAATTTGAACATTCTTTGGCATTACCCTTTTTTGGGGAGTGGAACGTATACAGATCTTTTCCAATCCGGTGGCCATTGTTGTGTTTTCCAAATCTGCTGGCATATAGAATGCAATAATTTGATTCCATCATCTTTTAGGGCTTTGAAAAGTTCAACTTGGATGTGCATCTAGCCCTCTCCTATAACACGGCATATGTGATGGAATAATTTTATTGGTAATTATTCTACAAGACCACACTAACAAATGAGAAACAGTAACTTCCACTCTGATGCAGATTATATATATGCATCAGATTATATACATATATGCATCATTAAAAACCTTAAGGGACCACCATGCACTTAGCGTGCAAAGCCATGAGCAACATTGCAGGGTAACGCTGACGACCAATATTGGTAGTCAGCGTTACCCCGCAATGTTGCTCATGGCTTTGCACACCAAGTGCATGGTGGTCCCTTAAGGTTTTTAATACAGTATCAACCTTTTTCATGTTAAGCCTTTATTGAGTCTTTTTCTGCAGACACAACCAGGTCAAAGGAGCGTTTCAATGTATTAATGGGTGGGTTTTTTAAAAATTCAGACTGCAGTGGGAAGCTTGCAGCCTGTGGAGTGAGGGGGGGGGGGAACCCGCCTCTATGGCGAGGGGTTTTGTGTTTAGGTGCGGAATGTATAATTTAGAAGCAACACAGAGCACGACTGTTTTTGTTTGTTTGTTTGTTTCTGGGGGTTTTCCTCTCAAGGGAAAAGCAGACCCCTCCCCGTCCAGGTACCCCTGGCCCTGTCTCTGCCTCCTCCCACCCACCCCGACTCCCCCGCCTCGGAGACGCAGGGTCTCTCCACTCGCCTAAGGATGACCTTCCCCAACACCGCCGCCCCCTCTTCTTTTACGCATATACAAATCCGCCTCTCCTTGACTGGCCCTGGATTGAATCAGGAGCCACCGGGGCACTTTCCAAGATCGTGGATGGGATGGGTTCCTTTTTTTTTTAAACACGACACTAATAAAGAGAAGGAACACGTTTTAAGGACTCGTGTCTGCCAGCTGAACCAAGCGAAGGAGGTCACTGGGGCTCCTTATTTTATTAGTATCCCACCCATCTTTAAAACGCGCCTGGGTTTTGTTTGGGTTGCGCGTTTTTGTGTGTTGCAAAGGACACAAAAATCATTTTTCATCTGGATCCTGCCCCTTTTTTTCAAATTGTTTTTGCTGTTGTTGCTTTTCTGCCATAAATCCAATTAAAAGAAGAGGAGAAGAAGAATTCTTGTCGGGACCGACAGCGGCTTTCCAAAGTCCTTTTAATCCCCTTCCCAGTCTTTTGGGGGGGAAGGAGAAGGTGCGCCCCTGGCTCTTCTCCACTATATCTTTCGGAGAGGAGGGATCCCCTGCTTTATTATTTGACTACCACCACCCCTAAACGAGGAGGACTAGAGATCGCGATTTGTTTCGTTTCCTTCCCTCCTTCTGGTGGTCGCCTGGGAAGATGCAACTCTCCACGTTTGGCTCCCTGGCTCACCTGCGCAACCCAACCAGCGTGGACCACTTGCCGGTGCAGATGCTCCAGCCAGGTAAACAATCCCTGGTTTTTGTCCCCAGTTGGCTTTTAGCGGCGGGGGGTGGGGGTGGCGATCGCCTATTTTTAGGACATTTTTGTCTCTTGCGTGCGTAAGGAGCCTGTATTCCCTGTATTTTAAGACAGATGCGCACCACCGGGAACACCTTTTGCTTAAACTGCATCCCCGACAGGCTCTCGGCCAACTGATTTATTTTTATTTTAGTTTTATTTTATGAATGAAAACAGACACAATTGTCATATTTTCCCCCCCCCCGGGGTGAGATGTCTTCCTGTTTGCCTAAATCCAGCGTGTATATATCGATTCAAATCGCCAAATTTTTTTCCTCTCTCTCTTCCCCACCCCTTCCGATCTTTGCCCCCCCCTCTCTTTTCCTCCTCCAGGGAAAGTGGAGAAGGAGCCTTTGGATAAAATCTACCAAGTGGGCTCCGTGCTGGGCAGCGGGGGGTTTGGCACCGTCTATGCTGGGAACCGGATCGCAGATGGCTTGCCGGTAAGAGCAGTGGCATAGCATGAGTTTCAGCCGGCCCGGGGCGGAGGCAAAGTTTGCCACCCCCTGGGCCCATGATGCATGCGGTGTCAAATTTTGCCATCCCCCCAAAATGCCACACACACCCCCAGCTACTGTTTTTGGGAGGGATCAGGGTGCCCCAAAAACAAAACCCTCACATTTTAGGAGGTTGTCCTCCACCGTGTCCCGCACCTGCTTCCAATACACCCACCCCAGGGGGCTTGTAGATGGCGAAAAACCCCTGGGAACCCACTTTAGCTGGCCTCATGGTGGACAAAGTTGCTTTCTGTGGGTGCCGCCTCCTCAAAGCTCCCTCATGCAGGCAACGCCTCACCGGGTCCATCGCCCAATGCAAGGTCTCCCTTGCCCAAAAGCAAGTTATATCTGACTCTAGGGGTCAGTGTTCATCTCTGTTTACGACTAAAGAGCCAAGACTGTCTGTGTTTGCAAACATTTCCGTGGTCATGTGGCAGGCATGACTAGACTCAAACTGCTACCTGTTCAATTTCCAGGCATTAAGCTCATTGACTACACTAACGCCTTTGACTGTGTGGACACCAACAAAATGTGGCAAGTAATTAAAGAGATGGGAATACCAGAACACCTTATATGCCTCATGAGAAATCTGTACATGACTCAAGAAGCAAGAGTTAGGACAGAATACAGAAGGACAGAGTGGTTAGGAATAGGAAAAGGAGTAAGACAAGGCTGCATTTTGTCACCCTGCTTATTCAACTTATACACAGAGCACATAATGCGCAATGCAGGGATGGAGGAATCACAATTTGGGATCAAAATTGCTGGGAGAAACATCAACAATTTGAGATATGCAGATGATACCACCCTAATGTCTGAAAGTGAGGAGGACCTAAAGAAGCTCCTGATTGGGTTGAAAGAAGAAAGTGCAAAAGCTGGCTTGAGACTCAATATAAAGAAAATCAAGATAATGGCAACAGGCCCTTATCAGTCCCTGGAAAATAGATGGGGAAGAAGTAGAAGCAGTGACAGATTATACTTTCTTAGGATCAAAGCTCACTGCAGATGGTGATTGCAGCCATGAAATAAAAAGGCGACTGATTCTTGGGAGGCAAGCGATGAGAAACCTGGGGAGCTGAGTGAAAAGTAGAGACATCACCTTGCAAACAAAAATTTGTATACTCAAAGCAATGTTATTCCCTGTGGCAATGTATGGTTGTGAGAGCTGGACCATTAGGAAAGGTGAGCACAGAAGAAGAGATGCCTTTGAGATGTTGTCAGGAAAAGACCTATTTCCTAATGCTTCCCAAGGCTTGAAATTGCTATTTCTCAGCTAGGCCTCATAAAAATCTTGTCCCATCTCTGTGTGTCTCACAAGACCCAAGCCACTGGGTAAGAGGAGGCTCCCTCCACTCGCCGCCCTCTTCCTCCCGCCCCGCCGCCCCTTCTCTGCCCCCAACCACGAGGTTTTTCTTGTGTGGGGTGGAGTGGGGGTTTCTGGTGCTTCTAAAATCCCAAACCTTTCCGGGGGGTGGGGGGAGGTGGGAAATTTCAGCCATGAAAACCTTGGGAGGGAGGGGGATCAGATTGGGGAGATCCCATATTCCCACCCCACCCATAACAAGCTAAGCCTCCTTCGCCAGATCTTCTAACCTATTTTTTCTTCCTTGCTTCTAGGTTGCAGTAAAGCATGTGGTCAAGGAGCGAGTAACTGAGTGGGGCACCATCGTAAGTGTCCTTTAAGACCAGTGTGTGTGAGGGGGGGTATGTGTGTTTGTGCCACTACAGAGGTTCCCTACCACTCCCTGTTCTTCTCCCCTCTCCACATGAATAACTGAGAGGGCCGTCTAATGTTTGGGTGCTCCTGCCCCTAAGCCACCTGGCTGTCCATCTTCTGTTATTGTTTACATTTGGGGAGAATTTGGCGGGTTTTCGCCTTCCTCCTCTGCCCTCCCTTTTTGCCTGTGGCAGCAGAGACACCCAGCGAAGAGGCTGTGGACTTCCCCATCCCTCTAGCTTGCCAGCCCACCCCCTCCCACTCCCCACATTGCTGCTGGAGTTTCCATCCAGGCAGTGCGATTTGTTTCCAAATGGCCAGGAGAGGGGATTTTCCTTTCTCCTCCCTCTACCTTCAACACACGATACCAAATTCATCACCCCCAAAAAGTGCCTTGGGGTGGGCCGTCCCCCTACCCACCTTAGCCACAGCAACTGCCCACCCCGTTCAGGTTCTTCTTGCAGAGGCGACAGCCAGGCCGCCCCAAGCAACCCCCCCAAACTTTGTTGGCTTCCCTCCGCCTGCAAAGCTCCGGGGCGAACTTTGGTGCCAGCCGAGGAGGCAGCGAGCGAGAAACCAGAAAGGCGGCACTGCTGCTGGTGGTAACCCGGGTCCACCTTCCCTTCCCCTTTTGCTCTTTTCCTCTCTCCTCCTCCTCCTCCCCTCCACATTTCCTCTTTTCCTTCCTTGTTTTTTTCCTTTAAAAAAAAGGAGAAAAAAAAGAACCCTCTGCCACAAAGCTTTGACATAGGATGAGCCCTTCTGCCAAAGCGCACTTTGCAAACATAGGATCGTGCGCGGGGTAGCCTCTTCTTCCTCCATTAAGGATTTTGCTAAGAAACCTTTTGCAAACCTTGGGCAGGCACTTAAGAGTTTGCATTTCCCTTTAATCCCATGCACCCAGAAATGTAAACAATGAGGTGGGGAAGTCAAGAGATGTTGCTTGTTCACACCGAAGAGGGCTTTCTTTGAAGTGCAAAGTAGATTAAAAACGGGCCCAGACCTCTTGAGTGGAAATGCTTTGTTTCTTTTGCAAAAAAGCCTCATTTGGGAGCTTTCTTCTGCAAAAAAAAATCCTTTCAACCCAGAAAGATTTCTGACACGAAATGGTTATTTATAGCAGGGAGGGAGGGGGGGAGATAAAGGTTGTTGTTGTTCAGTCGCACAGTCGCTTCCGACCCTCTGCGACCCCATGGACCGCTGTCCGCCAGGCACCTCTGTCCACCACCCTCCTCCTCAACTCGCTCAGCTCTGTGCCCACTGTGTCTATAATGCCATCCAACCATCTCATTTTTGGCCATCACCTTTTTCTTTTCCCTTCCACCTTTCCCAACATCAAGGCTTTCTCAAGCAAATCCTCTCTTCTCATTTGATGTCCAAAGTACCTTAGCTTCATCTTTACTATTTGACCTTCTAAGGAGCAGTCAGGGTTGATTTCTTCTAAGATCGACCTATTTGTTCTCCTCGCTGTCCAGGGGACTCTCAAAATTTTCCTCCAACACCACATCTCAAAGGCATCTATTCTTCTGCGCTCAACTTTCCTAATGGTCCAGGACTTGGGGGGAAAACCGAACTAAGGAAGCAAAGCTAAGCTGGGCTCCACTCCTCTGCCTGGCAAGTGGGAGGAACCAGTTTTTGCACCTCTCTTTAGCTCAAGTGACTAAGAAGACGCTGATTGGAAGAGGCAAGGTAAGCAGTTCGTTTTCCAAGTACACAAGTATCCCGGATAACGATGAGACTTGGTTCCACAAGTCTCGTCGTTATCCGGTTTTTAACGTTATGCGATACATTGATCACACAACGTTTAAAAAAGCCCTGTTTCCCTGGAGGCTGCAGCAAGCCAGAACGTCGGGATTTGAATCCTGACATTTTGGCTTGCTGCACTTGCTGAGGATGTCGGGGAAACCCAGAAACAGCTTGGATCGGGTCTTCCCACCTCCCTGGGGACCCCAAAATTGGTGTTTTTTTTTTAAAAAAAAGGATGTTTTTTTTTTACCAATTTTGGGATCCCTGACCCCCTGCCGGGTCCAGGGAGGTGGGAAGACCCGATCCAAGCTGTTTTTAGGCTTCCCCGACATCCTCAGCAAGTGCAGCAAGCCAAAACGTCAGGATTCGAATCCTGACGTTTTGGTTTGTTGCAGCCTGAAGGAGGTTGGGGGAACTTCAAAATTAGTGCACATCGGCTCTAGGGAGGTCGGGAGACCCGATGCAAGCTAATTTTGAAGTTCCCCCACCCTCCTTGAGGCTGCAACAAACCAAAATGTCAGGATTCGAATCCTGACGTTTTGGCTTGTTACAGCCTCAAGGAGGGTGGGGGAACTTTGGAAACAGCTTGGATCGGGTCTCCCCACCTCCCTGGACCCGGCAGGGGGGTCAGGGACCCCAAAATTGGTAAAAAAAAACAGACTTTTTTTTACCAATTTTGGGGTCCCTGACCCCCCTGCTGGGTCCAGGGAGGTGGGAAGACCCGATCCAAGCTGTTTCTGGGCTTCCCCGACGTCCTCAGCAAGTGCAGCAAGCCAAAACGTCAGGATTCGAATCCTGACGTTTTGGCTTGTTACAGCCTCAAGGAGGGTGGGGGAACTTTGGAAACAGCTTGGATCGGGTTTCCCCACCTCCCTGGACCCGGCAGGGGGGTCAGGGACCCCAAAATTGGTAAAAAAAAAAAACCAGACTTTTTTTTACCAATTTTGGAGTCCCTGACCCCCCTGCTGGGTCCAGGGAGGTGGGAAGACCAGATCCAAGCTGTTTCTGGGCTTCCCCGATGTCCCCAGCCAGTGGAGCAAGCCAAAATGTCAGAGTTCGAACCCTGACGTTTTGGCTTGCTCCACTGGCTGGGGACGTCGGGGAAGCCCAGTAACAGCTGTAGATCGGGTCCCCTGCCTGCTCCAGAGAGATCAGAGGACCCGATCTACAGCTGCAGGGTGGCTGGGGAAGCTGACGGGGACTCCCTGTCGGCTTCCCTAGCCACCCGCCCTTGCCTTCGCAGCTGTGGGGTGGCTGGGAAGCTGAACGGAGAACCCCATTCAGCTTTCCAGCCACCCTGCTGCTAAGAACGACTGTAATGGATAACGCTAAAAAGAAAGTTATCCGGTGCAAATCTTCCCCCCAAATTTGTCGTCGTTATGCGGTTTTAGCGTTATCCGATGCAGTCGTTATCCGGGGTAGTACTGTACTGTACTGTACTGTACTGCAGGACGGAATAAGCTCCCGTCTCTGTTGCAGCTCCTGCCAACCTAGCAGTTCAAAAGCAAGAAATTAGAAGGAGATAAATAGGGACCACTTAGGTGGGAAGGTAAACAGTGTCCCGTGTTCTCCAGTGTCAGGAGGGAGGGATTCCCAAAAGGCTACACCCACTCCTCTCTCTCTCTCTCTCACACACACACACACACACTCTTAAGCGCGCCTGTGGCTGCCTCCTCTGCCTTCCCCGGGGATGCAATGGCTTCCGTCCTTCTGGGACATTTTGCCGCTCCCTGGAAAGGGCTGCCTGGGGCAGGCGCCTCCCCTGCCCCCCCACGTTACGCCACTGACTTTCTTACACTGTGTGTTAATAGCATTGCCCTTTCTTTTTTTAACCTCCCCTTCTCACTTTCTCTCCCTCTCCCTCCTAGGGTGGAGTAATGGTGCCCTTGGAGATTGCTCTGATGAAGAAAGTGGGCTCTGGTTTCCGTGGGGTGATCAAACTGTTAGACTGGTATGAGAGACCAGACGGCTACTTGATCGTCATGGAACGGCCAGACCAGGTGAAAGACCTCTTTGACTACATCACTGAGAAGGGAGCCCTGGAGGACGAGACAGCGAGGGGCTTTTTCCGGCAAGTCTTGGAGGCAGTGCGCCATTGCTACAACTGCGGTGTGGTGCACAGGGACATCAAGGATGAGAACCTCTTGGTCGATCTCCAGACAGGAGAACTGAAGCTTATTGATTTTGGATGCGGAGCCATCCTGAAGGACACCGTCTACACTGATTTTGATGGTATGTGTGCCCCTCCCATCCATAAAGTGTGTGCGTGCATGCGCATGCATGTGCGTGTCTGCAAACATTTGCCCACCTCGGAGCTTCTACTGACACATCCCCTTATATCTTCATCACATTCATACCACCCACTGGTAAGAAAAGATATTTCTGCTGCAGCACCTAGTAATAATTAAATCCGTTTCATTGGAGGGTGGGTTTTTTTTTTTGCGGGTGGTGGGAGTTGAGTAGCGTTGGAGGTTAAAAGCGATTCCAGGCCGTGACGCAGCAGTTTATAATTTCCTTGGCTTTTTTTAAAGGCATCTTTCTACAGGGCATTGGGTTGGTGGTTGACTCAAGCTTTCTCTGTGCCAATATGTCCACCTGTGCTTCTCTGATTCTTAATATGTCTGTATTTTTGTCCGCTCTCCATCCCTGGTTTTCTGCCCAGTCTGTCTTTCGCAATGACAGTGTACAAATCCCACATCGCAGATTGTGGGGGGTAGGATATTTGGGCCTGTTTTAACATGCTCTTGGAACCGATTAAAGCTGATTAGCTGTATGCAAATATATAGTAACTGAGACCTGAGTTTCACCTTTTCTCATCTTATTCCTGCCTCCTCCTCCTTTCGTCCTCTCTCCTTTGTCGTTTTGTGTCTATTTTTGGTGCGCCACGTGGTCTGAGCAAGGGAGCTTTATGTTAGTAAACAGTCAGCTGACGGGAAGCTGTGTTATCCACTGCAACAAAACAACATGGCCAAAAGTCTTCGATTAACAAATGATATAATACCAGAAATGATTCCAGTTCTAGGATTTTCATGTGTGCACATATATGTCATGGAATTTTTTTAAATGGGCTTTTGAGAAGCATTAGCACATAACAAGGGAGAGTTCATTTTGGCTGCCCTTGAAGGGGGTGTATGATGAATGCACCTTCTCCCTCACTCACTTAGGACCTCTCAGCATTCAATCCGAGGCGGATTATTCCACAAAAATCCCCTCCAGAACTCTCCCAAGCTCACGCATGAAAAAAATATGTTCACCATTCGTTCTCTAGCCAATCCAGGCTGATCCAAACACCTGGCTGTCTCTCTCTTTACAGAGAAGCCCAATTTACTATGAGAGGTTTTGGTAGCGTTTTCAAGAGGCAAAACAAAGAGGGACTTACGGTCTTTTAGCCCGATATCCCATTTTCAATGAACACGCGTTGATTGGAGAAAATATTTTTATTTAAATTGGTAGCATGGTTCTTGATCAGGTCACAGATCTCAGCATAGAAAAATTTACTAACTTTAATTTGTTTAGAGAAAGGCTGTTTCAGACAAGTATTCCCCTGAAATAAAATCTGTCTAGCTATTCTAAGTTACCATAATTAAGATTTCCAGAGATAGGCCTAATTGGAAAGCCCATCTCTGTATTGTCGATGTTACCTAGTTGACAACCATTTTTGAACTCCTTCTCAAGCCATGTGCTCATGGCTTATCTCTGCAGCATTAGCCCATTTCCTCCCCCCTTAAAGATTCTGCATCATTACTACTTGAGAATCAAAATCTCTCTCTCTCTGCTTCTCTCAACTGCTTAACTGTTTCTCTCAAACCTTCCCTCCAGGGGTGACATAACTAGCAGACATCCAGTCATAACTAGCAGACATCCACCCCACCCCTCCCTCACTCTTTTAAACTTTTTAAATCTTTTTAAACTTTTTAAATCTTTTAGATCTTTGTAAATTCATGGTTTAATTCTTTTTTTAATTGATTTTTTAAAGTAATTTCGAACCTCAAGGTTTTAATTTATGAATTTTCTGTAAGCCGCCTAGAGTCAGGTTCGCCTGATTGGGGCGGGATAATAAATCTAAATAAATAAATAAAATAAATAACAGAGTTGGGGTAAACAACTCTGGTTGTCTTGTTGACAATGGGCGCCTCTCTGTCTATCTCTTCCCTTCCCGGGCCCCAAAGTGTGAAAACAACCAAATGGCTCTTTTGGCTAGCACAAGAAGCCACAATTCTACTATAGACTAGAAACCTACTAAACTCCATTTTGGATATGTGAAGAACTTGGGGCCTCATTTTATCACAGGGTGTCTTGTTTTCTGTTGCAGGAACACGAGTATATAGTCCTCCTGAATGGATCCTCTACAACAGATACCACGGAAGGTCAGCAACGGTGTGGTCATTGGGAGTCCTGCTCTACGACATGGTCTGTGGAGAGATCCCTTTTGACCAAGACGACGAGATCTTGAGGGGACAGTTGTATTTCCAAAGAAGAATTTCACCTGGTAAGTTTAGAGTTCCACCTCTAGCAAGCTCACCTACCCACTCCTTTTCAACATTTAGTGGCTTTTTAATCTTACTTTGACTTCCCCCATCTCCTAACCCAGGGGTCTGCAAACTTGGCTCTCCAGGTGTTCTTGGACTTCAATTCCCAGAAGCCCAAGTCAGCACTCCTGCTGATCAAGGCTTCTGGGAACTGAAGTCCAAGAACAGCTGGAGAGCCAAGTTTGCTGACCACTGTCCTAACCTGTTTTCTGAATCTGTTTCAGAATGCCAACAACTGATCAAATGGTGCCTTTCACTGAGGCCTTCCGACAGACCAACACTTGAGCAAATTTTTGATCACCCATGGATGCACAAATCAGAAGTCGTGAAGCCAGAAGATTGTGACATAAGGCTGCGGACCATTGACACTGACGTATCTAGCACAAGTTCAAGCAACGAGAGCCTGTGAAATACTGAGGACCTTGCAAGGGGAGGGGAGTTACAAGCAGGCGGAAAAGAAAAACAAAACAAAGCAGAAAAAAAAGATCAGAGTACTGCTGCTGCCAATGTGTAAGAGGGGCTAGGAAAAACAAATACATTCATTATTCCGTGGTTTGAACCTTTTTTTCAGACAGAATTGATTGTTTTATTTGCCCCCCTTTTTTGCTGGTTTCTGCTCTGGAATGCAAGATTTCCTTTGGAAACACTGGTGTTTGGGAGTTTGCAGGCCAGTAATTAGTCAAAAAGACTTACCTTTTTTTAATTAAGAAAAGCAGCGGCCTCTTTCAATAACATAGCAAATCTTTTTGCTCTCATAGAGCCTGGGCTAGATTTTATTTGCTTTTTTGAGTGCCTTTTTGGAAGCTGCCGCAGTGGGACTTTCTTTTTTGAGCCGTGCATGTCCAAAGAAGATCCAGTACATTATAGGATTTGGCGACCTTTAGTTCCTCCAGATGTTGAGGGAGAAGCAATTCCTATAATGCACTGGGAAATATGTTAAGTGATTAATGAAGTACTGTAGTGCCATCCACCAGAGACAGAATACTTGAACACAAACATTTCACTCCTTCCCAGTTCTTTCCAAGCTCTCTTTCCTCCTGCCCTAAGAAACAACTTATGCTGTTCCACGTTGTATCTATCCCAAACTGGCTGCACAGGTTATCACCTGTTTTAATCAGGAACACTCATATTTCTCAGTTCATCATCTCTACCACTGGGCACAAACAAAACAACAAAAAGAGGCCCTTTCTCAACTCCCTCTACCTGCAAGTCTTAAAGTATGTATGGGCATGTTAAATGCACAATCAGTGTACTATTCAAGGACTTTGTGTGTTTTTTTCTATACCTGTATAATGTGTTTAATGTACATTTTGTACAAAATGTACAAAATCTACAATTTTGTTCTGCATTCCTGTTTCTCTCCCCCCCCCCTTTTGTTTTGTTATGTTTTAAGAGAAAAATTGAAGTCTGACCATACCTGTTATTTTCTTCATTTTTTTGGGTTGGAAGTTGGGAAATTGTTTTACAAAGTCTAATTTAAGGGAACTAGAGTGACTTTAAAAGTTAGTATGGCTTTTTTTGTCTGGTATTATTTACATACCAGAACTGTAAAGTAATGCTGTTTAATTACTGACATTCTACAGTCTTTGTGCTTTGGCTCTGGAAGGAAGCGCGGCAGAGTCATAAACGTTGTTGTGTGTTTTCTGATCTGGTTGCATTTTATCCAGCTTGGATTTGGATTTTCTTCTGTTTAACAGTGTTAAATGTATGGAGATCATATTTTTCCTACAGGTATTTCAATTAAACTTTTTTGCAGATAATTCATGTAATGTATTCCTTTAGCTTCAAGAATAGTCCTCTGGATCAGTTGTTTCAGATTTTATGTATCTCTCCAAGGTTAAGTCCCAGAGAGCACAAAAGAGGTTCATTTCAATTTCTTTAGCATTTATACTAAACACAATAGGAACCAGGCATCGGGAAGACTTCAGTGACCTGAGTAACTGGCATAATTCTAATGTTTAATGGATATATGGTTATGCTGGGTATGAGGAGTAACTGGCATAATTCTAATGTTTAATGGATATATGGTTATGCTGGGTATGAGGAGTAACTGGCATAATTCTAATGTTTAATGGATATATGGTTATGCTGGGTATGAGGACCACTGCAAGAATGGCTTCTTCCACCAATCCACATGTGGCTTCTGGCAACTAATGACCTTTGTTTTCCAATATATGTCCTGCCTACTGAAATAAATGCATAAGAGCATTTCCTTGATTTCTTGTCCTACCACATAAATATTTCCCAAATTTAACTGCTAACCAACTACATTTCTTAGTATGAAGTATATGTTGCTGAGTAAAGTGATGGATTAAGTATATAATGAGTGACCTGCCATTGAACATGAAAAGTAAAACGCATCAAGAGTAGACTTTTCCCAAAGCTAACCTGTTATTAAAAAAAACCTTTCTACATTTTACACAACATAGGCTGTACAGATTGTCCCACCTTGTGCTCGTGTACCTTTTGTGTATGAATTGATGCCATGAGGCCTCACTCTTAACATCTGATGAAGACTTTGTCCATGAAAGCTCAAATTTAAATACAGAAATTAGTCTAAGGTACCACAATTTATTTATTTATTGCTGTTTCGTTTTGTTTACTCTCTGATGTGCTTGCACAGACTAACACGGCTACCACATCAAACATTTCAAATATCTTACAATAAAACACCGGATAACGCTAAAACTTGGTTCCACAAGCAGGGCTGCGGAGTCGGAGCCGGAGTCGGAGTCGGGAGTCGGAGTCCGAGGGAATTTCGGGCACCTGGAGTCAGAGTCGGAGTTGGCAAACAATGCTCCGACTCCGACTCCTACTAAATTTAGAATTTTTAAAAAAGCAAGTTTAAATATCCCAATTCACAAAAAGTTATAATTAATGACTTCTCTACTGTAAGAATAAAGACCAATGCATGTAGTGCCTCACGTAACCGCAAAACGAACACATTAAGTGACCATGAAAAAGCATGCTTTTCATGTGCTTCACTATATGGCACGCAACACACAATTCGGAGCACTAATACTTATAAATGTATTTTCCCTTGTTGTTTACAACTTCTTTCCAACGCTCAACAAGGTTTTCAATACCTCGTTGGTAGAAATCACCTGGTGTAGACTCGAAAAATTCATCCAACCAAGCTCTCCCACCATACGAACAAGTAAACCAGTGGAAATTGTGGCTCATTTATTTTTGTTGTCATCACTTAAAGCATGCAGAACTCATGCTCCACACTTCTGAACCATAGTTGCCAACCTAATACTTTCTATAGTGTTGTGTTCTGCTGTTTGCAGGGAACACAGCACCCATGGGTAACCTAGCCTCTCACTGATAAGGGATTAAGTAAATATGTTTTTTGCAGGACTTGAGACACTTGTATAAGGGAAGGGAATGGAGGGTCAATAGTTCCAAGACTGAAGCTGTAAACCATTGGAAAAACTGCTGTCATTCAGCTAAGACTATAAAAACTTGTAAGATCTGATTGTTAGCTTAAACTTTAAACATGACTATGGGATTCTACTAGGGAAATCATTTTTTATAATAAATGCCCTTTCCTAGATTCTCCCACTGCCCTATCTTCAGCTTCTGCCCAACTACCTCTCTGCTAGAAGAGCTTAGAAGTGTGCTGGAAAATAGAAAAATATAAAACCAAAGAGACCCCATCTTTGCCCTCCCAATAATCTACAAAGTGGCATGACTGTGATTCAGTTAAAACTTCCCTGCCTGTTGTTCAGGCTGAGGCAATAAAACCTTTCCTCATTAGAATAGAGGGCTTAGAAGAGTACCCAATGGTAGAGGATAGATAAGTGTTAAGTTTTAGCCATCAGCCAACCTTAGTGTGTAGTTTGAATTCCTTTGTCCCTGGGACCAATACCAAGGTGTCAAGATTGTAACACCACCGCATGGTCGAGGTGCCATGCATTTCCTGTTTACTACTGGGTATATGAACTCTTGTTTTTGAATCCTCAAGGTTCTCAGATTTTGAATGCAGTAGCTATACTATCTGTGAACCTGTCTTTCCTTCAATGAATGTATAAAATACATTCACATATTAATACAGAGGAGTCGGGAGTCGGGAGTCGGAGTAAACAAACTGAGGAGTCGGAGCCGGAGTCGGAACATTTATCTACCGACTCCGCAGCCCTGTCCACAAGTCTTGGTGTTATCCGATTTTTAGTGTTCTCCGATCCATGTTAAAATCCTATGCGATGGATCGGATAACGTTAAAGCTCCATAGAGATACATTGTAACTGCACAGGCTTTAGCGGTTGTTATCCGAGCCATCCCATAGGAAATTAACGTTATTCGATCCAGTTCTCCTCCCCAGATTACTTAACGTTATGCGATTTTAGCATTATCCGATCCAATAGTTATCCGGTGTTTTACTGTACTTGAAACTGCATATAACAGTGAACCCTATAGTAACAATACAGACAGTGCCTCTAGTGGCCAGCTCTGGTAATGCACCATAGAAAGACATGTACAGTGTTACTTGGAGATACTAAATTTGTTCCTTGAGGTTTTTTGTATCTTGAAAAATTCCTATCTCAAAACACAGTTTCCCATAGGAATGCACTGAAAAATCAAATAATGCATTCTGGAGCTCAGAACAAAGCCAAAAAATGTATACAGTAATACCTCATATAACATTAGTATCGAATAACACTAAAATCGCATAACATTAAGGAATCTGGGGAGCAGAATTGCATCAGATAACATTAAGATCCTATGGGGTGCTTCAGATAACAACCGCTAAAGCCTGTGTGGTTACATTGTATCTCTATGGATCCCATAGGATTTTAACATGCATCAGATAACACTAAAAATCATATAACACCAAGACTTGTGGAACCAGGTTTTAGTGTTATATGAGGTTTTACTGTATATATATTTTGGGTCAAAACTCTAAAGTGGAGAAAACGGTGAAAAATTCCTTCTATTTTAGAAAGAGTTTTGAACATATTAAATACTCTCCCTCACGCACACTTTTTTCTGAGCTCCAGAAGGTTTTCAATGCATATTCAGTACAATTTTGACAATGTCCTCTAGTGGCCAGCTCTGGTAATTTCAGGACTAGTCGATCATAGTCTATGATCAGCTGTTGAGGGGAAGGGAATTTTCAGCACTTCCTGTTTGCGGGGAGAGCTTCTGGCGGTGCCAAATAGCAACGAAAAATTCCAAAAATGGAGCGGAAATTCTCCAAAGACCATACTACCACTGTGGGAAGCATCAGAAAACCCCCCCCCCATATTTCGGGGGGGGGGGGAGTATCTCAAAACATTTTTTCCCGTGATTTCTTTTTATGTTGTGAGTTTTTTGTAGAGATGTATATAGATGAAGTTTTTACTGTATTTCAGATGATTTTTAATTGGATATACTTAAACTCTCGGATAACTGAAACCATGGATACTGAAACTGCAGATATTGTGTGTGTGTCTGTGTGTGTGTGTGTGTACTGTACTTGTTTATACATTATATTTGCTGAGGATGATCTGTGGCCTTTACATTTTTTTGTCTTTAAAACTCCCAGCTAAGGCTGAAGGGAATTACTTACTCACAATGACTATACTAGAGGTTCACGGTCTTCTACCCCTGTTCAAGAACAAGTAGGGGTTTCCAACCTATGGCCCACGGGCCGGATCCAGCCTGTGCTGCACTCGCCAAACCCAGAAGTGCAAGTAAAATGTGCCTGCGCATGCACAAAACAGCATTAATGACCCATGGCTGTCATAAACACGGGTGCATTTACAGCAGTGTTTTGTGCATGTGCATGCATGTTTTCTGCTTCCAGTGGGAGGAATCACATGACAGGCCCACAGCCCGAAAAGGTTGAGAACCCTAGCTCTATAGCAGGCATGCCCAAACTACGGCCCATGGGCCAGATCCGGCCCACCAAGACATTTCATCCGGCCCCCGACCTGAAATAAAAACTCTAATCATTTTATTTTATTTTTTTTAAAAAAAAATTGGTGGACTTTTTTTTGGCGGAAAGATCACAAGTCAAGTGAAAGCAGTGATTTGGCTGGTTCCTTCCTCCTGCTGCTTAGTACTAGGACTTCTGCCGAGAGGACTTCTGCCGAATTTACTTTAGAATTGCTGAATCAATACGCCAGAGGTGATTCGGTTATTGTTAAGAGTAGAGAGAGGGACTTCAATCCATGCAGCAGCTGAAAGTAAGTTCCCAACATTTTGTCCTAGCTAGATAAACCCCCACTTTGATCCCTTACCTTAACGTGCGATCCCCGTTTCGCGCACCTGGGCAAGGATCGGCTTTTCCGAATCCCCCCCTCCCCGGCCACAAATGAGCGCCCATCCATTCAACCCTTCTTAGCTATCAAAGAGCAAAGCAACATCAGCGTCAGAGTTAAACTGAAGGAAAAAAGGGATCCCTTTTACTTTGGGACACCAGAAAGGCAAATAAAAAGGATGCTGATCTGTGGAATAAAGGGGTGGGATTCCCTGCTGAGCCGATACCAATCTCCTAACTTAACTGAGTTATGATTTGAATACGTTTGGCCCAGATTGGGGGAAGTGGGAGGGGGGAGGCAAGAGGAGGAAGGAAAAAATCCATTACTTTTTAGAAAAGCGTGCGATGGGAACTTGAGGTGGCTGGGAGCGAGAGGGGAGAAAGAGGAGGGGGCTGGGAAGGCGACACGAGGGAGGCGGAGGAGGAGGGTATGTAGGCGCACCCAAGAGAGGGGGAAGAAGAGGGAGGCAGGAGGAGGGAGGGCAGCCAGCAAGGCCCCCCGCCCCGCACACACACACACACGCACACACATTCCTCCGCGGGACCGCCTCCCCGCCCCGCGGAGTGGCGGAAAGTTGCCGAGAAAGTTGCCATTCAGCACGAGGAGGCAGCCCAACTCGGCGGCGGCCCCGATCCCTCCAAGCAGAGCAGCTAACTGGCTGGCCTCAGCTCTCCCCGGAGGAAGTGGCCGCATTCCTGCGTCCCCCCCCCACGCTCGCTCTTTGGCAGGGGTGGGGTGGGGCCCCCCGAGAAGAAGCGACTGCAAGTCGCTCGAGGTCTCCCGTTTCCAACTAGGGAGGAGGGGGGGAGGAAACGGAACGTGCTTCTACTTCTTCCCCATCTATTTTCCAGGGGCTGATAGGGCCTATTGCCATGATCTTGGTTTTCTTTATATTCACTCTCAAGCCAGCTTTTTCACTCTTCTTTCAACCTAATCAGGAGCTTATATAGGTGACTGGCCCATGGCCCAAAAAGTTTGTGCACCCCTGGACTAACCAGTAAAGTAGCTCCAGAAAGCAGCTTTGTGCTATTTTTTGTTGTTGCTCAGTCGCACAGTCGATTCCGACCCTCTGTGACCCCATGGACCACTGCCTGCCAGGCACTCCTGTTCTCCACCATCCCCCTCAACTCGCTGAGCTCTGTGCCCATTGTCTCCACAATACCATCTAACCCTCTCATTTTTGGCCACCCCCTTTTTCTTTTGCCCTCCACCTTTCCCAGCATCAAGGCCTTCTCAAGCGAATCCTCTCTTCTCATTTGATGTCCAAAGTACCTTAGCTTCATCTTTACAATTTGACTTTCTAAGGAGCATTCTGGGTTGATTTCTTCTAAGATTGACCTATTTGTTCTCCTCGCTGTCCAGGGGACTCTCAAAACTCTCCTCCAACACCACATCTCAAAGGCATCTATTCTGCTGCGCTCAGCTTTCCTAATGGTCCAGCTCTCACAACCATACATTGCCACAGGGAATACCATTGCTTGGACAATACGAATTTTTGTTTTCAATATGATGTCTCTACTTTTCATTATGTTCCCCAGGTTTCTCATTGCTTGCCTCCCAAGAATCAGTCACCTTTTTATTTCATGGCTGCAATCCCCATTTGAAGTGAGTTTTGATTCCAAGAAAGTAAAATCTGCCACTGCTTCTACTTCTTCCCCATCTATTTTCCAGGGACTGATAGGGCCTGTTGCCATGATCTTGGTTTTCTTGATATTGAGTCTCAAGCCAGCTTTTTCACTTTCTTCTTTCAACCTAATCAGGAGCTTTTTAAAGTCCTCCTCACTTTCAGCCATGAGGGTGGTATCATCTGCATATCTCAAATTGTTGATGTTTCTTCCAGCAATTTTGATCCCAAATTGTGATTCCTCCATCCCTGCATTGCACATTATGTGCTCTGCGTATAAGTTGAATAAGCAGGGTGACAAAATGCAGCCTTGTCTTACTCCTTTTCCTATTCCAAACCACTCTGTCATTCCATATTCTGTCCTAATTGTTGCTTCTTGTTTCATGTACAAATTTCTCATGAGGCATATAAGGTGTTCTGGGATTCCCATCTCTTTAATTACTTGCCACACAATCAAAGGCCTTAGTGTAATCAATGAAACGGAAGTACATTTGTTTCTGATATTCCTTTGTTTTTTCCATGATCCATCTTCATGAATTTGGGCCCCTGATGTATCTGGGGAGAGGCAGGGAGACAACAGATACCCCTTCACAAGGCAAAACTTAATATGTGGTGTCAATATAGTGGACATCAAATGAGAAGAGAGGATTCACTTGAGAAAGCCTTAATGCTGGGAAAGGTGGAGGGCAAAAGAAAAAGTGGCCGGACACCATCCTCCTCAACTTGCTCAGTTCTGTACCCATTGTCTCTACAATACCATCTAGCCATCTCAATGAGGCAGGAATGAGCCATCTCAATGAGCCATCTCTAATTATCTTGCTACCGTTCCTGTACACAGTCTCCTATATTTCTGCCCTTCGATGCTGTTAACCCACGAGGGACAGAACTATTTGCTTAGTACCTGTTTGCTTCCTGTAAATGTGCCAGAATTGTTCACAAGAGATGCAACCTCTCTTGCAAAATTTAAAGTTAAGAAAGTAGACATGTTGGGATTCATTTATAGCTTAATCAAGCCTTGATATACTTGTGTTATAGATCATAAACTTGTATTAGGTTTTTTATGCTAGATTTCATTCCTGTACTGGAAAAATACAACTGGGTCTAGGAATGTATGCTGTCCTTGAAGCCTAGCAGTGAACGGTATGATAGAGATAAGAAGAGGCCCCTCTTCAGTCAGTTATAATAGTTGTGTTCTTCAAACCCATATCTCACTCACTCCTCCTCTCCCCACCTTACCCCTCCTTTTTTCTCCTGGCCAAAAAAATCTCTTTGTGTGTGTGACTGTATCAGAGTTAGGAGGAGAGTCTGCAAGAGAGCAAGACAGCTAGCTAGCACACAGATCACAGCAGAGACTTCGTAGGTTTTCTCCAGATGTGGAGAAACAAATAACTCAATTTCTTCAGCGTCGATTGTTGAGGCTGGTCTACTCAACAAGTTGGCGCCCCGTGTGAGGCAATGCAACGTTCACGACACTGTGAGGCTTGAGGCAAAAGCTCACAGCTGTGTGAGGCGGCACAACTCGCGACCAATGGACGCCTGCACTCCATCGTCTTCACTCACTGCGGCCGGAAAGGTCTAGAGCGCTCGTTTTCATCCTTGAATCTTTCTTCTTTCTTCAAGGGTCCCATCGGTGAGTTGATGATTGTCAAGTGAAGTAGACACATTAGGACACACCACGGGTAATTGGTTGTCTTCCCTACAATTGAAATATTGCAGCGACCTCCTTTTTCTGCTATGCAAAAATGGCCATAATAAGGCAACACAGACAGAGGTCGAAGGTTTAGTTGGAACCATCACTTATATCTGCCCTTGGTTCCTGGAACACTGGTTTCTTGATTTGAAAACCTGGGTTAAAATTGGGACTGCTTTCCAAGACCATCCCAGGGTCACCATTCCGGTGCAACACACATGGTGTAAGGTCCGAGTGTGTTTGCAAAGTCTCACCCCGAAGAACATCCTCCTAGACCAGGGATCTGCAAACTTGGCTCTCCAGGTGTTCTTGGACTTCAATTGCCAGAAGCCCAAGTCAGTATCCCTGCTGATCAGGACTTCTGGGAATTGAAGTCCAAGAACATCTGGAGAGCCAATTTCGCTGATCCCTGTCCTAGACCAAATGCCACCAGAAGACTTGCCACAAATTCTTCTGCCCCTGCCCACTGCGGACGTTCTGGTTTCCTTGCCCACCATGCCTCCGCCTTACAACGACAGGGAAGCCCCGGGTGAGAGGCAGAAGTCCCCAGACCCCCCCGAGGCAGGAGGTTAAGCCCCCAGGACCCCCGGGGCAGGAGGTTAAAAGACTGTATCCAGACTTTACCACCTCACCCCAGGTTGAGCCCGCTGGCTCACAGCCTCCTCAGCTTGGAGGGCAGCCTGAGCAACGTTCAGCCTTTTCATCTGCTCTAGGGGAGATCATGCTAGAAACTCCTGGCACTCATGCTATGGCATCTCCTGTCATCCAGGGCACTCCAGCGGCGGCTAGAGCAGCCGCGATCAATGGGTTCCACTAACAAAGGCTCCTGGGTAATTCCGTGTCAGTTCAACCAGGCTATCTCACCCAACATCTCAGATTTTGATTAAACTTGGCTTATTTGTTCTACCCACAAAGATAAGTACCCATGCCAAATTTTAACGCTCTAGCTCACTTCGTTTCCATTTTATAGGCTTTTGAAGTTTTGTATTTTTGGCAATTGTAACCAACGGATGTCGCGAAATGAAGGTCGCTGACATTTTGAAAATAATTTATAACTTTTTTATTTACCATCCAATCTTGATGAAAGTTTGAAGTCTTTTTCTTCAGAAAATGAGGATTCTAGAAAAAAATACATAATACCTCTAAGAAAACCTACTAAGTCTGAAAAAATATTTTCGTTTACATCTTTGTATTTTTTAAAAAACAAAACATAGGTCAGCGTAAAATTCCATATCACAGAAAAGGTATGTGATAATCACAAAATCTTTTTTTTCAAAATTATCCTTACTAAATGGGCTATCAAATGCAGAAAAAAATTGATGGGGTTTTGATACCTTTGTTGTGTTTCATTATGTTATATATTAGTTTTTCAAATTGTTTTATTCACCGATTTTACCGAGTACTGTAATAAGGATTTTAAGGGATTAAAGTTCTCTAGGTTTAGACTATTATGAAGATTGGACAACTACCTATTTTATCATCAGTTGATAACATAATATTTTAACCAGAATTGTCTTCTTCAATAACTTAATTTTAGACTAACTCAACAACATAAAGAAACGATAAGGTCTGGAAACTTACCAATGTATTTGATATTTCCAATATTTACATTCTTCAACTTCTACAGTAACAAATTTAATGGAGGTTTGACATTTTCTCTTCAATTGACCCCATACATTTTCCAGAAAACCTGTAGGTCCTTCCAGTTGAAGTGTCAGGAGGATCAACAATTGAGAGTACATGAGGTATAGGCACAGCGCAAATGTCCTCTCGCTTAGGCCAATAAAATGATGGGGATGGCCCTGCAGGATGTAAAAACTGAACTGTCACACCACCTTCTTCTTTGTTCTGAAGGAAAAGACTACAAACTTTCATCAAGATTGGATGGTAAATAAAAAAGTTATAAATTATTTTCAAAATGTCAGCGACCTTCATTTCGCGACATCCGTTGGTTACAATTGCTAAAAATACAAAACTTCAAAAGCCTATAAAATGGAAACGAAGTGAGCTAGAGTGTTAAAATTTGGCATGGGTACTTATCTTTGTGGGTAGAACAAATAAGCCAAGTTTCACCAAAATCTGAGATGTTGGGTGAGAAAGTTAATTTTTTTGGTTGAATTGATATGGAATGACGCTCCTGTCATCCAGCGCACTCCAGCGGCGGCTGGAGTGGCTGCGGTCCCTGAGCAATGGGTTCCGCTAGCAAAGGGACTTAAAAATGCTGTGACTGAGTCCAAAAAATACGCATCTGTTACTAGGGCAGTGATTGATGGCCTGCTCACTTTTAAGATGATTCCAGAGGACTGGGGTATGCTAATCAAGGACTTGATCCCCCCAGCAGAGGCAAATGGGTGCTGTGATCTCGCTGCTGCATACCAGAGGATCAATCCTTCAGTGCCCAGGGAGGTACTCATGGGTGAGGGCTACTGGCCCTTGGGCTAATCGTAGCACCAGAAAAGGTACAACAGATTCCACCCTACCAGTACCTGGGACATAAACTTTCTGCTACTGCTTCAATTCCAGTCATGCCAGCCATCCCCTGAAGCCTTCACTTTGGTGCAATTGCAACAGCATAGCCATCATGGACATTTCAAAAACATTTATTCCCTTCCAGAGGCAGTGTCTGATCTTTTGTGCAACTCACAGGATGTGACATTGACTGTTTGCTTCCTTTTCCCCCAGGAACAGGTTACAGCCTTATATCAGCATTCAGAGACTTTCCAGATTGTCATCACTAAACTTTGGGGTTCTCCCCTTCCTTTGCATAATGCTTTGACTTTATTCACAGATGGGTCCCGGATCGTGGGGTCCTAACATGGCAGGTACTCAGACGTCTGCTCAAAGGTCGGAGTTGGCTGCTGTAATCCTTGCCTTTCATAACTTTGCTGAATTGCTTGCTTTTTATATGTTCCCTTCTATGGATTCTGCCTTACACTGTTTCAGCAGCTCGAGACTGTGCTGAAAGCACCTACTGAGACTTTATTTGATGATCCTATTTGCAAGTCACGATGCTTTTCCCCAATCTGCAAAAGTAGTCCTATAAACTATTTTCCATTCCTATGTCTCAGGCTTGAGATATCGTTTCCAGCTGCCTTTTGCTTCCTGGGTGGGAGTGGCAGAAATTTATTCATTGCTGTAATTGCGGTTGTAGTGATATGTGTCATATTATGTTGTTTTTATTCAATGCATCTCTAATTATCTTGCTACCGTTCCTGTACACAGTCTCCTATATTTCTGCCCTTGTAACCCACGAGGGACAGAACTATTTGCTTAGTACCTGTTTGCTTCCTGTAAATGTGCCAGAATTGTTCACAAGAGATGCAACCTCTCTTGCAAAATTTAAAGTTAAGAAAGTAGACATGTTGGGATTCATTTATAGCTTAATCAAGCCTTGATATACTTGTGTTATAGATCATAGACTTGTATTAGGTTTTTTATGCTAGATTTCATTCCTGTACTGGAAAAATACAACTGGAATGTATGCTGTCCTTGAAGCCTAGCAGTGAACGGTATGATAGAGATAAGAAGAGGCCCCTCTTCAGTCAGTTATAATAGTTGTGTTCTTCAAACCCATATCTCACTCACTCCTCCTCTCCCCACCTTCCCCCTCCTTTTTTCTCCTGGCCAAAAAATCTCTTTGTGTGTGTGACTGTATCAGAGTTACGAGGAGAGTCTGCAAGAGAGCAAGACAGCTAGCTAGCACACAGATCACAGCAGAGACTTCGTAGGTTTTCTCCAGATGTGGAGAAACAAATAACTCAATTTCTTCAGCGTCGATTGTTGAGGCTGGTTTACTCAACAGAGATAGTTCGGCCCTCGGAGCCTCTGATAAAATGTTATCCGGCCCCCGGGCCGAAAGGTTTGGGCACCCCTGGTTTAAAGGGATAAATGCAATGCCACTCGCGCTTGAAATCGGGTGCATTTAGTTTAACTCTAATGATTAGCTGTAACAATCTACTCCCCCCCCCCCGTTTCCCACTAAACGTCTGCAATATCCTAAATTTCTGGGTTTTTTTTTTTTAAAAAAAATAGGAGCTGTGTTCATCTGTGGTTCAGGCGTATCAGAAAACAAAATTAAAGAAACCACTGTAGCACTTTAAAGACTAACTCCTGTATTTTTATTGTTAGCTTTCGTGGATCAAGTCCACTTCTTCAGACAAGGAAAGTAAAACTTACAGGCATGGTTTATATACACCAAATTCAGGCTTGTTGTTGTTGTTTGACAGGTTAGGATTTCTTGTTCTTTAACCATTTCAGTTCTTCATTACTTGCCCTTTCAATTTGGAAAATTCTTAGCCATCTGCAAGAAGCCCATCTTTCAAATCGGGGGCGTAGCTACCGCCGTATCTGCCATATCAATTATACGGGGGCCACGGGGGGCCCCAACATGCGTAAGCAAAAATTAATAAAAACTTCCCAATTTTTTTTTTATTTCACAAATGACAAAAGTCAAAAAAAAAGCAATTTCTTTTTTTCCTGCGTAAAGCGTGCGTTCAAAAGTTGGCAACACCCAACATCGGTTATCGCGGGCTGCGGGATTTCCCAGTTTAAGTCATTTACTTCAACGGGGGAATCCCACAATAATTGAGATAGATAATTATGATGAATAAATATTTCTTTTAATTTTATGCAAATTTTTTTTCTTTTTGTGAGAAATCTTTACCCTTCCTAAGGGCCCCCAAACAAATTTTTATACGGGGCCCCGCCAAGGCATGCTACGCTTCTGTTTCAAATGCTTCTGAATGCAGATACATTGGCCCAGGCTCCGGGTGAAACCTAGTTAGGTAGCTGATAAAACTCACTGCTTTTGGTGCACTGGTGTTTCTAGAAATAGAAGTACTGTACCCTTGTGCTGAAACCGGGAAGCGGGAGAGATTTCTGCCCAGGATATACAGTAAAGCCATTTCATGTAGAAAAGGTGGGGGAGGTTGGGACCTAAGATTGCTATTCTAATTTTAGCTACCACATCATCTCGCCTCTCCACAAACCTAACTTCCCTCTGGTATAGTCTCGGAAAGCTACTTGCTATAGTAACAAGCTGAACCTGAACCCATAGCAAAAACACAGATCAGATAACTCTAATGTAGCTTTCTCAGCACCTGCCAACCTGGCAGTTCGGAAGCAAGAAATTGCAAGGAGATAAACAGGGACCACTTCGGCGGGAACGTAAACAGCATTCCACGCACTTTGGTGTCTAGGCATGTTTGTCCATGGAAACGTCTGCAGATGTAGACAATGCTGGATCTTTGGCTATAAGCAGAGGTGAGCACTGAACCCTAGAGTTGGATATGACTGGCTTATGAGCAAGGGTGACCTTTACCTAGAACAGGGATCTGCAAACTTGGCTCTCCAGGTGTTCTTGGACTTCAATTACCAGAAGCCCAAGTCAGTATGCCTGCTGATCAGGACTTCTGGGAATTGAAGTCCAAGAACATCTGGAGAGCCAAGTTTGCTGATCCCTGACCTAGAACAACCACACATCATGCAGAAGCTAGAAGAACAATAATGGTAATTTAAGAAATAATCTAATGCAAAGACTTTCCTTATCACTACCGTGATGATGGTAGGTACAGGTCCGGACTTCAGTATATCATCTTACATGATGGAGTTTGTAAAACAGAATGAATCGTCTTTCTATGCAGAGTTACAAGATACACAGTTACAAGATGGAGGATACTCAGCTCAATAAAAGTACAAGTGAAATGGATTGTAGAATTGTTGCAGATCACAGGCCAAATAATAATACAGTAAAACACCGGATAACGATTGGATCGGATAACGCTAAAATCGCATAACGTTAAGCAATCTGGGGTGGAGAATTGGATCGAATAACGTTAAGGTCCTATGGGATGGATCAGATAACAACCACTAAAGCCTGTGCAGTTACAATGTATCTCTATGGAGCTTTAACATTATCCGATCCATCCCATAGGATTTTAACATGCACTAAAAATCGGATAACATCAAGACTTGTGGAACCAAGTTTTAGCGTTATCCGGTGTTTTACTGTAATTTCATGTCAGAAATTATTCTGGGTTGAAATGATTTTTTGCAGCAGAAACTCCGCTCAGGAAATGCCCGAGTGAGGCTCCTTTCATGTCCCCAAGAGCTGGGACAGAGATGGGTGCTCAATCCATCATGCAGTACCCGGGTCTCAAACTGCCAACTTGCCAGCCTTCTAGCCAACAAGGTGAGCTTCTTACCCACAGAACCACAGCAGACACAAATGTGAGTCAACAGTGTGATATGACTCCAAAAATGATCAATACTCTTTTAGGCTTCATTAACAGGAGTATAGACTCCAAGACCCGTGAGGAACTCTTAAACCCCCCCCCCCCTCGATTTTGCATTAATTAGACCACTTTTAGAATCCTGTGTCAAATTCTTGGCACCACACTTTTAAAAAGATGTAAACAAATGACAGCAGGTACAGAAAAGGGAAATAAGGATGATCAGAGGAATGGAAACCAAACTCTAGGAGGAAAGACTGAAGGCACTGGGCATGTTTAGCCTTGAGAAAAGGAGGCTGAGAGGGCATAGGATGATGACAGCACCCTTCAAGGACCTGAAAGCAGTGGCATAGTGTGGGGGGCAGGGGGAGGCCCACCCCGGAGGGTACTTTCCAGGGGGCAACAAAATGTTCCAGCATGGGGTGGCGCACTTGGTCCAGCCTGCCAGCAGTCCTGTGTCAAGGGAAGCCACTCCATCCCCTGGGAAGGTAGAGGAGGAGGCCGGCACTGTGGCGTAGCATGGGGGGTGAAGCGTGGCCTGCTCTGGGCATCACTTTTTTGGGGAAGCAAAATTTCACACCACTTGTGTCCTAGACCCTACCCAGGGGGCGGCATGTGGTGTCCTGCGGCCAGCCCAAGGAGATGCGAATTTGGACTCTGCCCCGGGAGACTGAAACCCACACTACGCCACTGCCTGAAAGATCATCATAAAGAGGAAGGGAAGGGTCTGTTCTCCATCATCCCAGATTTATTTATTTATTTATTTATTACTCATATTTGCTATCCCGCCCCAATCGGGTAAACCCGACTCTGGGCGGCTTACAGCATGGATTAAAATCACAGGTTAAAACTAATATAATAGTTATGTTTAAAACCATAAAAATTCATAAGAAAAATTAAAACAGCGCACAGGTAAAAAACCGGAGCAGGAAAAGGTGGCAATCCCCTAAACCAACCAACCTGCATGGGATCCCACGTTACTGGGTCCCCATACATGCTCCGCCAGCCAGGTCTTTAAGCCTTGATGGAAAGACAGGAGCTCTACCTGTAGGCTGAAACTATAGGAAGCCAGATCTAGGCTGAATATTAGGGAAATCTTAATGGTTTGAGTAGTACGACAGTGGAACCAACTGCATCAAAAGGTGGTGAGGGCCCTAACCCTGAATGCAATCAAGGGAGAATAGGAATTTAATTTACCTACCAAATTCCTGCCAAATAATTCCCATTAGACAGAGAAGAAGTATGTTAATGAAACTTGGTGTTTTTTTTTAAGCTTGCAGTTCAACACAAAATGTGCAACTGGAAATTTATTTAAATTTTTAAAGTTCTTAATCAACAGATATGCCCCCTTCTTTTTTTACACTTACACCACTACATGCTAAAAAAAAATTCCATATTGAAAAGACTTCTTCTTCTTCTTCTTCTCTCTCTCTCTCTTTTTTGCTGTTTATTGGCTGCATTTACATCCCAGATGTCAAAGTCTCAAATTTTGTATAAAGTGTTAAAATGATTGAGAAGAGTGTAAGAAATATAACATTGGCATGGTAAGGTGTGATCATAAAACAGAGGTTTAAATCACAATGCGCTCTCTATTAGAGATTAGGTAAAGGTAAAGGTAAGGGTTGACCTTGCTCTGACTCTAGGGCTCAGTGCTCATCTCTGCTTACAGACAAAGAGCCAGCACCGTCTGTGCCTGCAGACATTTATGAGGTCATGTGACAGGCAGACTAGATGCTGGATTACCCAGAACGCTGTCACCTTTCCTGCTGAAGTGGTACCTATTTATCTAGTTGCAATATCTTGCTTTTGAACGGCTAGGTTGGGCAAGAGCTGGGACAGATGATGGAAGCCCACTCTGTTGTACAGCACTCAGGTCTGGAACTGTGTGGACCTGCCCACCTTCCAGTGGTCAAGTTAGCATCTTAACCACTAAGCCACCACAGTCCCTCTAGTAGAGGTTAGTAAAGGTAAAGGTTTCCCTTGCTCGAAAACCAGTCGTATCCGACTCTAGAGGTCAGTGCTCATCTCTGTTTCAAAGCCAAAGAGCCAGCGCTGTCTGCTTCTGCAGACATTTCCATGGTCAAGTGGCAGGCATGACTAGACACCGGAGTGCACGCAACGCTGTTACCTTCCCACCGAAGTGGTCCCTATTTATCTACTTGCAATTTCTTGCTTTCGAACTGCTAGGTTGGCAGGAGCTGGGACAAAGACGGGAGCTCATTCCCGTCTTTGAACTGCTGACCTTCTGTCTCCCAGTCAACATCTTAACCACTTGAGCCACTGCAGTCCCTGTTTTAAAAAATATGGAACTTTGGG
Source organism: Furcifer pardalis (assembly GCA_030440675.1). Taxonomy (NCBI): domain Eukaryota; kingdom Metazoa; phylum Chordata; class Lepidosauria; order Squamata; family Chamaeleonidae; genus Furcifer; species Furcifer pardalis. The sequence goes on along the minus strand of CP126899.1, from coordinate 32,109,119 downwards.
GCAAAAAGTTAATTTCATTTGATTAGCAAGAGGCTCAAATGGGCTCCCTAAGTGGGCTCCACAAGGCTAGCAAAACACATTGTAATTCAATAGGGTTTGCAACTTTAGTATCCCATAGAGAATCAATTTAGTTTCACTGCTAGGGCCAGTTCCATAGAGAAACAATGCATTTCTGCTTCAGTAGCAAAACCAGCCCCTGTTGTCAAAACAACTTTCCCTACATTTTGGCAAGACAAGCCATCGCAGTTGGGAGTTTCCATTTTCTTTGCAATTATGTTTGCCTGCTGCGTTTATGGATATCTGCTTGTTTAGCATAAAGAATCAAAACATCCAGATACCGGTACTATAAATATACACAGTGAAACCATTAGTGAGGAAGCTAGAGGCAACACAAAGGTGGATTCAGAAGTCAGCAACACACACACAAAAGAAATCATGTTCTCTCAAATAGATTCAACGGTGAAAAAACCTAGTACTGTATTTTTATGTATTTCTAGTCATGCTTAAGCCTATATACCTTTTAAGAAATATAATCTTTTCCTCAGAGGTGTGTTCTCTGCTTTTTGGTACGAGCTTTTCAAATTTATATGCTCATGTATTTTTAAGAATGTAATTAAAAGATTCTCTTTGCTCTTATTCAGCCATTAAATCTATTTCTACCATACCTTTCATCCTCCCATATTTCGAAACATTTTTGAAACATGACTTACGTTTATTGTCTGCAACCTAAGCTCTGTACTGTATTCTGAAAGCATTTGCAACTACATTATTTTCCCCATAGTTGTAAGACTGGGTAACTGAAATGAGGGGACCACAGTGGCTCAAGTGGCCAAGATGCTGGTTGGAAAGCGGGAGGTCAGCAGTTCGATTCCCAAGTACTTCAGGACGGAATGATCTCCTGCCTCTGTCCCAGCTCCTGCCAATCTAGCAGTTCGAAAGCAAGAAATGGCAAGTAGATAAATAGGGACCACTTCAGTGTCCTGTGTGCTCCAGTGTCCAGTCGTGCCTGCCACATGACCACGGAAACATCTGCAGAAGCACACAGTGCTGGCTCTTCGGCTTTGAAACAGAGATGAGCACTGAACACTAGAGTCAGATACAGCTGGCATTTGAGCAAGGGAAACCTTTACCTTTACTACCTGAAATGAAATTCCAGGTGTTATGTTTTCAGTGCTTTTAGATGTCATGCATATAGGGCAGAGAAACGATATTAGATGGATAAAGATTTTAAATTAGGCAATCTTGTAGACATAGATGTCTAGAGAAGAACAGTTACAGATAAGTAATCTGTCATCCCTAGTACCACAGGGGTTACATTGCTGTACTGCAACCAAAAGGTTGTGAGTTTGATCCTGACCAGGACTCCAGGTTGAGTTGCCCTCTTCCATCCCTCCAAGATGGGTCAAATGGGTCCCAAGCACATCCACACATGCAAAACAAGTTGACATCCCTGTTAGTGAAGACATGCATAGAATGACAGGATGCCTCAAACCTACACCAGTTGAGAAAATGTGCCCTCTTGTTGGTGTCCCTCCACCTAAGATAAGGCACATCACATTAGGGCTCTTTCAAATACCATGTGACCTAAAGATAAGGAGAGAAGTAGCAGCGGATGCTGAGAGACTATGCAAGAGAAGGACCCTCAACACCCTCTGAATGGAGATGAGCCTCAAGTCCACCGGTTCAGATCCAAGAAGAACTTTATGGCAAGAACAAACATTCTTGAGGGTACACAAGAGCAAAACCAAATTAGATGGAGGAAGGAGCTCACTGGACAAGGGACATTAAAGGAGGAGACGGCTGAGGAACTCAAACCTGCCCCATCACTGGGAGGACCCCGAATAGGCTGAGGCTTGGAATCCCTCAATGCAAGACCAACATGCTCAAGTTGGGGGGCTGATGGCATACTGTGCGTGAATGTGGAGGGATGCAGAATCCAGCTCATTTACTGGCCTGCCAAATGACTGGCAGAAACATGGATTTAAGATTGGCCAACGACAAAGCCAAGAGGGTTTAATCAGGGCACGAAAGGGAAAAAAAATAATTGCTTTGCTTTTTCCTGGAGACAAATGATCCAAGTTGGAAACTGGAGAGGGTAACTTGGGGCTAGTGGGGAGAAGAAGCTAGACTTAGAGCAGCTAAATACCACCACCACCCCGGAAAAAAAGAAATCCCTAGGAAAGGAATCCCGGCCCCTCCCGCATTGCCCGGGGCTGCATTGCAGCTGCGTGGGTGGCCGGAGGCGCGCGAGGGACTTACCGGCGTCTGCCGAGGTCTCCGCCCGGGCGGCGGCGCGCAGGAAGCGGTAGTAGAGCTCCATCTCCGCCTCCGAGATCCGGGTCGGCGGCCGGCGTAGCTCCGGCCAAGGGTCGGCCAGAGCCATTGCCAGCGTGGCCGACGGGCAGGCGGTCTCTGCTCGACGGCGGCAAGGGCTCCAAGGGGACCGGAGGCGGAGGCGGCGCGCCCAGGAGAGGAGGGCGCACGGAGGCTGGGCGGAGCGCAGGGCTGTTGAGTGGCCCGGGTCCCTTACTTAGAGGACTACGGCGGGGTCCCTAGCAGAGCCTCCCCCTAAAGCCTGTTGTCCCCCCCTCCCCCTTCGTCGAGACCCCTTTGGTACCCGGGTTCTCCTCTCGAGGGTTCATCTGAAAGATGGTGGTCCGTCCAGGTCTTTCTTGAAGACTGCCAGTGTTTCAGCGCTCCAGGCAGTGTGGGTTCCACTGTCGTACTGTTCTAACCATTAATAGGTTTTTCTTGATCTTCAGTGTATGAGTCACTGAGTTGGAAGGCCATGGGGCCAAGTTCTTGTCCAGTGCAGGAATCTGAATCAAAGTTTGTTGTTCAGTCGCACAGTCGATTCCGACCCTCTGCGACCCCATGGACCATTGCCCGCCAGGCACTCCTGTTCTCCACCATCCCCCTCAACTCGCTCAGCTCTGTGCCCATTTTCTCCACAATACCATCTAGCCATCTCATTTTTGGCCGCCCCCTTCTTCTTTTGCCTTCCACCTTTCCCAGCATCAAGGCCTTCTCAAGCGAATCCTCTCTTCTCATTTGATGTCCAAAGTACCTTAGCTTCATCTTTACTATTTGACCTTCTAATGAGCAGTCAGGGTTGATTTCTTCTAAGATTGACCTATTTGTTCTCCTCGCTGTCCAGTGGACTCTCAAAACTCTCCTCCGACACCACATCTCAAAGGCATCTATTCTTCTGCGCTCAGCTTTCCTAATGGTCCAGCTCTCACAACCATACATTGCCACAGGGAATACCATTGCTTTGACAATACAAATTTTTGTTTTCAATGTGATGTCTCTACTTTTTATTATGCTCCCCAGGTTTCTCATCGCTTGCCTCCCAAGAATCAAACGCCTTTTTATTTCATGGCTGCAATCCCCATGAAGTGAGTTTTGATCCCAAGAAAGTAAAATCTGTCACTGCTTCTACTTCTTCCCCATCTATTTTCCAGGGACAAATGCTCTCTTCACGATTTCCAGTGCTGGAGATCTCACCATGCAGTTGATTCCACTATCGTACTGCTCTAACCATTAAGGACTCGAGGACTTAAGTTTGGCCAGCACAAAGCCAAGAAAGTGGCATCATTTTGGCAGTCCAGGCTTTGATCAGAAGAACCATTAAGAAGTTTTTCCCCTATAGTATCATAGGGAATTGGAGTCAGCAGGTGACTTTTAGGCCACTGGGTCCAAACCCCTGCTCAATGTAGGACTCCAAATCAAAGCAGATCTGACAAATGGTTGTCCACTTCTCTCTTTATTTTGATGATTTCCAGTACTGGAGTGCTAACCACTACTTGAAGCTGTTGCTTCCACTGTTGTACTACTATAACCATCAAAAGGTTTTTCTTGATGTTCAGTCTATATCTGAGTTTCTTTAGTTTGAGTCAGTTCCTACATGTCCTGCTGTTTGGCTTCCTGTAGTTTAAGTCTGTTATTACACATCCTGATGGAGAGTAGATCTTTCCCTTCCTCTTCATGACCATCTTTCAGCTATTAGAAAAGTACTATCCTATCCCCTCTCCATCTCTTTTTCTCAAGGCAAAACGTGCCCATGTCCTTCAGTCTTTCCTTCTATGGCCAGGTTTCCCTTCCTCTGATCATCCGTCTTGCCCTTCTCTGTATCTGCTCTAGTTTGCTTGCATCTTTCTTAATGTGTGGGTGCTCAGGATTGGACCAAGTACTCTAGATGTGGTCTAACTAGTGCTGAATAGAATAGAGGGGGGCTATTAGCTCATGGATTTTGGAAGCTACACTTCTCTGAATGCACCCCAGAACAGTGTTAGCCTTTTTGCAGGCATATCACATTAGGGCTCTTTCAAATACCATGTGACCTAAAATAGGTCACTTTTTGACCCCCCCCCTTTGTGACCTTTGACCGACACCCCCTAAATCACATGGTTTGAAGATAGATCTATGGCCAGCTGGATGTGAAAAGCAAATGATAATGTTGGAGTCACGTGACTTCACACCGAACCCCCTTCCCCTCGTGACTTCTGGTCGACCCCCTCCCCCCCTAAAATGGTAACGTGGTATTTGAATGACCCCTTATTGACTTATATTTTGCCAGTGATTTGCAACAATTCCAAGATCTTTCTTGCTTGTAGTATTACTGAACCATGTATTCCCCCATCTTGTAACTGTGCATCTGGTTCAAATAATGCTGTTATCTGTTCATCTGCTTGCAATGTCTTGTTTTCAAACTGCTATATTGGGAGGAGCTGGGACAGATGATGGGAGCTCACTCCATCACACAGCACTCGGGCTTGAACTGTGGTGTGTGTGTGTGTGTGTGTGTGCGCGCGCGCGTGTGTGCCAAAACACAAATAATGCTGTTATCTGTTCATCTGTTTGCAATGTCTTGTTTTCAAACTGCTATATTGGGAGGAGCTGGGACAGATTATGGGAGCTCACTCCATCACACAGCACTCGGGGCTTGAACTGCAGACCTGCTGTCACCAAACTCAGTGTCTTAACCACTAAGCCATGGCAGCCATCCAATCCACACAGATGATTGCAGCATTTTTCCGAGTAGTACATTGTGTATGTGTGTGTAACAGTTGGAAAGGACTATATATAACAGCTTTTGTTCAAGTTCTGTACTTGCTGCCACATTATGTTAAAAATTAACAGGGAAGAACTTATGCTGTTCTTTTAAACATTCTGTGTGGGTTGTTCAATCTTTTTCTTTTTATAACACAAGAGGTTCACAACTCTGACAGGCAAGACACAGCCTTCGTTCCTTCTCGTTTTATTGTCTTTCAGAATTGGTCAAGGATTTTTGCCCCCAATTATTTCTAAAAGGATTTATTGCTACATCAATGGAAAGTAAAGAGAAAGTCTGTCCTCTTCTCAAATCTTGTAGATGGACTGGGTGCCACAGGTATATTGAGAAACCTTAACTTTTAGATCAAGGTCACCTTTGGCTGAAAGCCAGTCACATTTGACTCTAGAGTTCAGTGCTCATCTCTGTTTATAGCCAAAGAGCTGTCTGCATCTGCAGACATTTCCGTGGTCATGCGGCAAGCATGACTGGACACCAAACGCTCTTACTTTCCCACCAAGGTGCAATTTCTTTCTTTTGAACTGCTAGGTTGGCAGGAGCTGGGGCAGAGATGGGAGTTCACTCCATGCAGGACTCGGGTCTCGTACTGATGACCTGCCAACCTTCCAGTTGTTTTTATATATATATAAAAGCAAAGACAGGTGGGTGTTGGTAATTTAGAATAATCCATACATCATTTTGAAAGATAAACTCAATGTGAAAAAACCAACGAGACTCCGGATTTTTCAACCCGAGTTTATTTTTCAAAATGATGTGTGGATTATTCTAAATTACTGACACCCATCTGTCTTTGTTAATAGTTTCTGGTGTGCTATTCTTTGTATGTGTGTGTTAAGATACATCAAGAACCATGTGTGTGGAATAAAAGAAACATGTGACTATTGAAGATGAGGTTTTTAAAAACCCAGAGTTGGTTTGTATCAATGCAGATGTATCTAGCAGGGGTCTGCAAACTTGGACTTCAATTGCCAGAAGTCCTGATCAGCAGGCATACTGACTTGGGCTTCTGGGAATTGAAGTCCAAGAACACCTGGAGAGCCAAGTTTGCTGACCTCTGGACTAGACCATGAAAAAAATGTCCTCGCTGGGGTTCCTGTAGACTTAAAAAAACCAGAAAAAGGACCCCAGCCAATATTTGCAATACTACTTCTCTTAAATAAAACCTAAAGGTCGAAAGCTAGTCACGTCCAACTCTAGGGTGCAGTGCTCATCTCTGTTTACAGCCAAAGAGACAACGCTGTCTGCGTTTGCAGATGTTTTGTGGTCATGTGGTCAACATGACTAGATCCTGAAGCACACAGAACACTGTTACCTTTCCTGCCAAAGTGGTATCTATTTATCTTATCAGTTCCTACATGTCCTGCAGTTTGGCTTCCTGTAGTTTAAGTCTGTTGTTACACATCCTGCACTCTGGGGTGATGGAGAGTAGATCTTTCCCTTCCTCTTCATTTTACCTAAGAGACCCCATTGCCTTAAGGACATCTGTCCGTCCCATGTGAGTTACGACTCCAGACAGAGCCGCTGCCCTTTAGGGAGTCAAGACCTCGCTGCCAGAGCATATGTGCGGTACGGGCCAGACAGCTAGGTTGGCAGGATCTGGGACAGATGACCAGAGCACACTCCATCCCTGAGCACTGGGTCTCAAATTCCTGACCTGCCGACCTGCCTGTCATCAAGCTCAGCATCTTGATGATTGGGCAAACAAACAAACAAACAAACAAACAAACAAAAACCCACCCTCCAACGTTCCCCTCCCCCACATGTCTTCTCTATTGCTGCTCATACAAAGATTTGATATGTGCAATTAGGCCACCCAATCAAACTCATAATCAGAACATACCAAAGTTTATTGAAGCAATAAAGTGTTTTTGTTTGTTAGTAATGAAAAAGGCAAATTGCATTAATAAAAGTCAACACATTCACATTCCATTGTCGTTATATAAAGCAAACATGGACATATAAAATTGCAATTGAAGTGATAAAAAAATTAAGAATCCTTTCCCCTTTTGTTTCTTACAGGAAGCTGAAAAAATGCATCGTAAAATCTGTATATAATTTACACCCCCTTTTTCACCTTGCTTACCCACCCAACCTACCCCGTTAATTATTTTCAAAATGTATTGTTCTTTCACAAAACTCACTGCAGAGTTAGTCTGAGAAATTTTACAATCATTTGACAGCAGTCTCTTTGGACAGGCGTGGCATGGACACAACCCAGGGATTAACTTGTAACTGTTACTTTTCCCATTAACCGTAAACTATCCTGCAGTGACGAGGCTATTGCTTTGGTAAAATCAGTGGTAGTGGTTACCAAGCAACATTCACTACTAATGGGTGGAGGATGAAATGGAAACAGTACTGATCAAGTCTATGCAAGAAGCAATCTTATGGTAAAAGTTTCCTGGATTTTCTAGACTGCTAGAACTGTATAAAGCAGTCTTGACTAGAACTTGGCACTCCAGGTGTTTTTGGACTTCAGGTACACCTGCTAACTAAGGGTTCTGGAAACTGAAGTATGAGAACATCTGGACAGCCAAGTTTGAGGACCTTGATCCAGATCTCTGACTTTGTCCATATAGCCCAAGGTTCCTCAAACGTGGCTCTCCAGGTGTTCTTGGACTTCAATTCCCAGAAGCCCAACCCAAGTCAACACACCTGTTGATCAGGGCTTCTGGGAACTGAAGTCCAAGAACATCTGGAGAGCTATGATCAAGGCACTCTGGACTAGAGGATTCAAATGCATTTTGCAGCCTAAAATTGTCATATTGTGACAATTTTGGGGGCTGTGTAACTCAGACTCCAGTCCCTGATGTTTTCAATGGGATTTTGAATTGTTAATTTTCTGCCTTCTCCATCCAGGAGGAGAAGGCTCCTTGCTGCCTAGACATGCTGTTGTTTAGTGTTTTGAGCACACTTTGGTCAGACAAACTGGCCTACGGCAGAAACTCAGCATTGGCTGATGCAGCTTTGTGGTGTAATTGCCTAGTAAGTAAGCAAAGAAGGAAATATCCCACTTGATTTAACCAAATGTGTTTCAAACTTCTCTGTGTTTGTTTCTCCAAGCCTTTATCAATCTCAACCTGCTAAGTTCCTATTATCTTTGCAGAGACTGAAATCCTCTCTTCTCTTCCCACCAGTGCTAGCAGAGTGGAGGCCAAAATATTGTGCTTTAATAATTCAAAGTTGGTGGGTTTGTTTCCTCCAAGAGCAAAACAGAATGCATAATCTTGATTGCATTCACAGAACAAAGTCTGGCAAAACCATTTTGATGGCAAGAGAAAGGTAAGAAGGCTCCTTGAACCGGTTTCAATGGAAAGTTGCCCCCACAAATCCACTCAGAAAAAGCACCATAATCTCCACTCTACATAACCCTTGCTATGGACAAAATGCTTCTGGATAGATAATGCTAGGATGGAGACTTCCCACAAAGCACATCAAAACAGGACATTTTGGTGCTCTTGTTGGTAAGAATTGTGGAAACAGACTGAGTTAACCATAGAAACCGGGTTTGTGCGTGTGCGTTTGGCTATTGTCCCTCTTCATCTCTCTAGCAATAATAATAATAATGTGGGATACAGCTGTTTTTACTGCCACAAATTCGTAGTTTTGGTAAGGAATTGAAAGCTTTATTATGGAACTCTCATGCATCTTCTTCAATTACAGCAAAGACTTCTCAATTCCTCCCCAAACTACGAACCCCAAAGGGTGGAACCGGAGCAGTTACAAGGGCTTATCAAGTGGCTTTGACCGTAAAGTGTAGATATACACAAAAATACAACGTGGCAGCTACTTCTTCTACATTTCGGCATTCCTTGCAAACAGCAGGTGGTGAACATGAAATGAAATGAATGAAATGAAACAGTGATGGGGAAACTGTTTGGAATCTGTTTCTCTCATAAGATGTTACCCAGGGAGATGTGAGCGGAGACCATCCACCGTGTCACATCTAGCTATACTGTCTGAGGTGTACAGATGTAGGCATGGCAGAAACATGATTCTAGTCTAAGGGCCCAGTTGCTTTGCCTTTTTTTTTAAGGTGGGGAAAGGGCTCATAGACACTCCTGGCTAATCAATGTGGAAGGACTCTTTTTTTGGCATAATTCAGGTCAGCTTACTAGTGGGATTAAACATGTTTGCCATATCCAATCCCAGTCCACAGGTGCTACAAATATGTTTTAAAAGAGGTGCATGCCAAAACATGCACTCCAGAGAAGCAGCATACAAATCTAAAGCCAACAGGCCGCTGAACCAGAAATGTTTCACCAACGCCATAGGAAGTGGAATAATTGCATATTAGTGTCCTTGTCTGCCAATCACCAGCTCTGCCATGTGCACCTAAGAGAGATAGGGTGGTAAGTGCATGCACACATGTACACACCCCTAATGTTTCCGTGCAGCTGAGATCATGCATTTGCTGCACATGCAAAAGCATTTTCCAGCGGTAGAGGTTAAAAAGGATCCCCCCCCCTTTACCTGGAACACTTATGAAAAAGTACCATTGGCTGAAATCCTATTGCTGAATTGCATCTAGAGTAGGCTCACTGAATCAGTGGGGATCTGGCGAGTCAACTCCTATCCATTAAGTTTCGCTGATTCAAAGAGACCTACGTTGAAGCAAGTCATAACTCGAGGTCCGTCTGAATCAGTGGTGATTACGAAGGAGTTGGCTCACCAAATCCCAACTGATTCAATGGACCATCTCTTGAGAGACTGACTATGCTATGCAACAGGATTTCGGCCATCACATGGCTTTTTGAGATGTACAATAGTTTAGAGGAGGACCCAACATGGTGCATACTTGAGATCAGCTCTTGAAATATTTGTCTATTTTTGGACTCTAGGTCCCAGAATCTCCCTCCTGGGAGATAACCATTCCTGGAGAGTTACAGTGAAAAAAGAAACTTTCATATACTCCACTGGACCACAACTTCTCCCTCAGGTGGGCACATTCCACAAAAGAAAGCAATCAAGATGTCCGAGGGGTTGTGGTTTTCTGCCCCAATGATGCACAGGGCAGGGCCTCACCACCTTCTGCCCAAAATGAAAGCTCGTGACGTTTGAAAGTCTACCAGCGTAGCGTAGCAAAGATCTCATGGCTTGTATCCTCTACAGACAGCCTTGTGCAAAGATCCTAAGAAGGTGGCAACGTGCATCTGAACCAGGTATGCAACAGCTTAAGGTGGGGCAGGCAACTGGACATGTTCCAAGCACTGCCGGACTACAGCTGCCATCAGATCTCGCAAACACAGCTGGTCATGAGGCAGGTTGGGGACTGTATCCCAGATCCAGCTGGACAGCCACAAGTGGGTCACCTCAGAGGTTGCCCACCACTCTTGATACATCATAGTGATCTACCACAATGCAAATGTTTTTACAGGGCCATTGGAGGCCTTCTGAGAACTCCAGAAAACAAACAAGTTATTCGTTTTCAAAGGGTGGCTCCTTGGTCAAGGAAGGAAGGGACCAGCCAAGGAGAGTGAGCACTTTCTGAAGAAGTGAGAACGTCGTGCATCTCAATGGCTTGTGTATTGAAGGAGCTCACCCTCCATTCCTGAAGTTCAATGGCACCAGGGCCTTCAGAGAACAGATTCCATCATCGCTTCCTCCTCTTGAATTATTCCTGATGAGCGAGAAGGGAAGGCCATCCAATGCATATATTTTCAAGGCCCGCATTCTTGTTGCAAGAACAGGGTGCTGGTAGGAAACACAACTCTCGCACCAATGCAGTGTGGTTCAAATCTATGGCTGTGCCGTGGAAAGACACCGACAACCTTTTTCCAGTGATGTCTGTGAGAAGTGGAAGATACAACCTGTGCTCTTTCTTTGGTTGGGGAGAAATTAAAAACAAAACCAACCATTCAGCTTTCCTGGACTAAACACAAATCAAGGCCAATGAGAAGTTACATCTTCTCTTTCAGAGAACCCGGTTCTCTTGTGATTTCCACTAGCATAAAAAAAAAGCTGGCTTTCTGAACATTCGCATCAGGAAGGGGTATGAGAAATTTGAGGACCCTTCCTCACTTTTTCTCTGGTCTTTGGCAGACTGAAGCAATCCAGGGTCTTCCGATGTAAAAAAATAAATCCAGCAAAGACCTCGCATCCTTTGGGCACCACAGCATCTGAAGACTGTTTCGTTGGTGCCCACGAGCTGAGCTTACAATCGTTGCTTCCGAAGTGCCTTGCGAGGGGAAAGTTTGGGGGAATGAGGCAGATCGAATCCCAATTTGGTTTCACGGGTAAGGCTGTTCTCCACCGGTCTGTATGACTTCAGCACAGGCAGCTCGAACATTTCAGGCTGTAAGAAAAGAGGTCGGGGAAGGGAAGATGGAAATTTAGCAAGATACCATTGTTACTGGGAAGAAGAGGGAGAAGGCCAGAGAAGAAACAGAAAACCCAAATCAACGCCACAAATTATGTATTAGGGAAAATGTCCCAAATGATTGCAAAAGCATCCAAGCTGAGGATAGGGCCGAATGACAAACCATATTGAAAACACAAGAACAAAATTGGTTGGGATTTTGGACTCCTTTGCCCTAGAAAATGGGCCCTCAAACCTGGCTCTCCAGATGTTTTTGGACTTCAATTCCCAGAAGCCCTGATCAGCAGGTGTGCTGACTTGGGCTTCTGGGAATTGAAGTCCAAGAACATCTGGAGAGCCGAGCCAAGTTTGAAGACAACTGCTCTAGAGGTTCTCTACTATGGGGCACATCTGGGCTGACAAATCTAATCGAATCTGTGTAATGAAGACTTCTGTGGAGCTGTACGCTAAATTTATTACCTCCAAAGCAGGTAGATTTGAGGGGCCAGGCTCAATCCAGCCCTCCCTAGAGTGCATCTCTGCCTTTCCTGATCTACTTTAGCTGGCCATCCTTGATTTCACGCACCCACCCATCTGTTGTTTTCTAGGTTTTGTACCTTCTTTCCCAGTCTAAATAGTTGAAATGTCTCTCTCCTAAGTCTTGGTTGCCAGCAGGTAAGAACTTTAAAATTAAAATATGCTGGAATGTAAGGCCCTGTATCTTTAGCTTTTAGCCCCACTGACCAATGGAATACAGTTCCCCTTGTGTTTCGATCCTGAAGGGGTTTTAGGTTAACTAAGCCTTCCATCCTTCCAAGATCGGTAAAATGAGTACCCAGCATGTTGGGGGGCAGAAATACTTCATTAACTTGTGAACCACCCAGAGAGTGAACTAAGTGCTACGGGGCGATATAGAAGTGCAATTGCTATAGCAGTGTAGCCAAAATATAAATATGTAAATTTTACCTGCCCAACAAGGTTGTACTTGTTCATGGATCTATCATATAAAATCATGGGATTTTGAGAACCCTTCACTAAACTGCACCACAAAACTCTAAAGACCTTCCCAAACTACACATCCCAAGATTACACATGACTGAAGCCATGACAGTCTAGGTCAGTGATGTCAGAACTCCTGCTGATCAGGGCTTATGGGAATTGAAGTTCAAGAACACCTGGAATGCCAAGGTTGGCCATCATTGGTCTAGGTCAGGGGTCAGCAAACTTGGCTCTCCAGATGTTCTTGGACTCAATTTCCCAGAAGCCCCTGATCAGCAGGGGTAATGACTCAGGCTTCTGGTAATTGAAGTCCAGGAACACCTGGAGAGCCAAGTTTGCAGACCAGTGGTCTAGGTGATAGACAACAGCAAGTCATAGTAAGATGTTTTCAATTTCTGGCTTATTGTGATACACAAATGGGCTTCTACTAACAATCTGCGGTTTGTTTGCCAATTATTACCCACACAGTGAGTCCACAGCCCGTTGTTAGCTTATGAAAACTGAGGCTTGTTTAAACCATGGTTTGTTGTAACCTGCAATGGTGGTTTCTTCCTCAGACTAGAAATAAGCCATGATTACAAAAAAAAATATATTCAAGGCTTCCATAACAAACCACAATTGCACACAAACCATGGCTTATTGTAAGGAGTGAAAATGCCTGTTGTTTAAACAGCCAAATGTTCCTTAAATCTTTAAAACAGAGACAGTAATTATTTCATGCAGTAATTACTTCTACAGTAATTACAGTAATTACTTCTACTAAGTTAGATTGTAATTAAGTTGGGATGTTACTAGTTTGGCATTCTTCCCCCTTCATTCTGTACAGTAATTAACACCTTTTGAATCATATTTGCAATAACAATATTGTGAGAGATATGAAAGAGGCATATCTGTGTTCACACACACACACACACACACAGACACACACAGAACAAGTTTCATGATTTTAGCAAGAGACCCAACTAAATTAGTTTTTTCTCCTTCTCATTGCTAAGATTCTGCATGATTTGTTCAGTCGATCAAGAAAACAACATGCAATTACATGACCAACGCCTCTCTGGAGCAATGCCAGAATATTTTAGGATAAATAGGAGCCAATCAACATTCATATCAAAATCTCCCCTAAGAAATGTCCACACCCTTGCATGTTCCATTGAACGAATGGGATATTGCAAGTACAGTATTCCTCTGTGGTTGTGCTCCTGGCAGTTTTTAAAATTGTTTCTCTCAGACATACTGTATGTCGCGGGGAGGGAAATGTGACAGATCAAGATCCCATGTGCCAGGGCTGTCTGCGTCTGCAGACATTTCCATGGTCATATGGCAGGAGCACTGTTACCTTTCCCACCAAAGCGGTACCAATTTGTCTACTTGCAATTTCTAGCTTTGTGGGCATCCATAACTTAGTTATAAATATAACCAATAGCTAGAGAATTATATCCACCATTCCTTTTGTAGAATTCTTAATGGCAGTGGCGAGAAAACAGATCTTGGAAATTACCCAACTCCTTCTCCCTCATTAGAACTTCTGAAACATGCATGTAAAGGTCACCCTTGCTTGAAAGTCAGTCATATCTGACTCTAGGGTTCAGTGCTCATCTGTTTATAGCCAAAGAGCCAGCGCTGGCTCTGTCTACAGATGTCTCCATGGCAGGCATGACCAGACACCGGAGCGCACAGAATGCTGTTTACCTTCCCACCAAAGTGGTACCTATTTATCTATTTGCAATTTCTTGCTTTTGAACTGCTAGGTTGGCAGGAGCTGGGACAGAGAATGGAGCTCACTCCGTTGTACAGTACAGTAATACCTCGGATAACGCTAAGACTTGGTTCTAAAAGTCTTGGTGTTATCCAATTTTTAGTGTTATCCGATGCATGTTAAAATCCTATGGGATGGATCGGATAATGTTAAAGCTCCATAGAGATACATTGTAACCGCACAGGCTTTAGCGGTTGTTATCCGAGCCATCCCATAGGACCTTAACGTTATTCGATCCAATTCTCCTCCCCAGATTACTTAACGTTATGTGATTTTAGCGTTATCCGAGGTAAACGTTATCCGAGGTATTACTGTCCTTGGGTCTTGAACTGCTGAGCTGCCGACCTTCCAGTCGTCAAGTTCAGCAACTTAACCACTAAGCCACCGCAGTCCATGCTAAGATAAAAGTGATTACTAATTACATGGGACCGACAAGACAGTCGATGCCAAACCTCATCTAAGGGCTCTGAATTTAATCCACTCTCAGAAGTAGACTTCCTTCCAAACTACCAAGTTCCCTCATCCTTCTAAAACCGTCAACGGTGGTATTTCCAAGATCAGACGGTCAATGTAATATTGAATAACAATGTGTTTGTTTCCTTGGGACACTTTGTGCAGAGATGTCAAAGCAAAGCACACGAAACACCGGTCCACTCTGAGGACACATTGTCCCCTAGCAAGGGAGCCATCCTCATCGTTTGATTTTGTACCCTTCATTGTCCTTTCAGCATTTCAGCACACGGGGACCCAAACATTTTGGCTCTCACGGGTCTGGCCGTGAGAAAGCTCACAGGCTGAGGGACCACTGCCATGAGTAGAGAGAGGGAAGCATGCCAAGCAGAGAGAAATGTGAAGGCCCTTTCATTTCCAAGTTTTGAACCCATTGGGTTTCCATACATCTTCCAACCTGAATCGAGAGGGCTACGAAGCTTTTATTGACATAAAAGCTTCGCTTCATAGATTCGTTTTTATTAAACCCTAACATAAGACAGGCGTTGTACCTGGAAACCGTTGCTCCTGCCACCAGCTGAAATTACAACAATCATGTGTGTTAATTGATTTAAGGGAGTCCCTTGATTAATCTGGCCCTTCCCAGGCCTGAATTTCTCAAGAATGGGATACCTGTTACAATGCATTAGATTCGTCTGAGAAGGTTCGTAAAAGGAGAGGTCTGACTGACGGTCTGTTCGCTGCTGAATCAACTGCGACCTTACTGCGTGCTTTTGTCTGCGGCTAGCGAAGCAAAGACAGTACAAAGGGCATTTAAACATGTAGGTAAGTGGAGGGCACCAGGTCACGATGCAATGAAACTGAGTTACTTGGAGGAGAGAAGACAATGGTTAAAGCAAATGAAGTTAACACATCACAAGACAAAATAGCGGTCGGCAGCAAGAACTGTACAAATGTCTTTCAAGTTGGCCAGACAAACTGGACCAGCGGATCCCAAACTTTTCACTTACTGAGCTTGGGGGTGGGTGGGTTTAAACTATTCTCCCCTCCCTTGATTCCATTGTCTAAGCATCTTTCATGAACAGAGAAAATTGTCATTTGAAATTGCCCTTCTACCTTTAAAATAGACAACACACATTTCAATGTAGGGGTGGGGGGTGGCGGGTATCGTTATGGTTTATTGGTTTTTGTTCATAATTTATTCCGTTTGTTGGGTCTGTGTATAATAATCACCAACCAGAGTGGGGGGAATATCTGAGACAGACAGATAGGAAATCAAGATGGATGGACGGATAGGAAATCAAGATGGATGGATGAATAGGAAATCAGGATGGATGGACAAATGGATGGACAGCTGGATAGGATATCAAGATGGCTGGATGGATAAAGTTGCCCTGCAGCAATGGTGAACTTTGGCATTCGAGATGTTCTGGAACTTCAATTCCCAGAAGCCCTGATCAGCAGGAGTTCTGACATGGGCTTCTGGGGATTGAAGTCCAAGAACATCTGGAGTGCCAAGGTTGGCCATCACTGCCCTAGAGCATTGAAAATCGGTAAAGGTTATGTGGAGAACACACACCAGGAGGGAGCAGCGTGAAATAGGGACAGAAATAGAAATGCATGGGAACCTCCACAAAGGCTGTATGTTACCCAAAGGAAAAGAGAGAAACAGCTCAGCAATGGAGGGATGACAACTGAGAGCAAAAAGAGTCACCTTATTCATTCAGAGAAGCTGTGACTGTTGGAGGTTTGAGACAGCACGAAGATAGTAGAAATTCCAGAGGAAGGCATACGCTGGATTACCTGGTTCATGATGGGAGAAAATAAAAAAAAAATGCAGAGAGAGAGAGAGAGAAGGAGAAAAGGAGAGAAAGAGAGAAGGAAGTGGTGGCAATGAAGGGATATAGAAAACCCCAAGGGGGAAATAAAAACACAAATTAGCTTTCCATTCTGAAACACTCATCCCCATACAGAAAGAAGACAGATTATTAAAACACAATACAGGTCGCACACACCCTTATCCACAGCGGATACAGTCTGAGGACTGCTGCAGATACATGAAACCACGGATAACATTGAACCTTATATTTACAGTGCACAGTGCCCTCTAGTGGCCAGCACTGGTACTGTACCATATAATATTTCAGGGATTTTTAATTGAATCATTTTAAAGGTAAAGGTCGTCCTTGCTCAAAAGCCAGTGCTCATTTCTGTTTATAGCCAAAGAGCCAGCACTGTCTGCGCCTGCAGATGTTTCCATGGACATGGAGTCCATGGAGTGCTGTTCACCTTCCGACCAAAGGGGTCCCTATTTGTCTACTTGCAATATCTTGCTTTCAAGCTGCTAGGTTGACAGGAGGTGGGACAGAGAGATCTGAGGATAACTGAAACTGGATAGTTAACCTGCGTATACCCAAAATAAGATTCAAGAATGGAACCATTGGGGATTAGGATTGTAGTAGGGAAGCACGGCAAGAAAGGAAGTTGAAGAACTGCACGACCTATTCAAAGCATCAAAGGAAAAAGTGGAGGTTTTTTTTAAAAAAAGGGGGGGGAGGCAGGATATGAATTATTTATGCTCACCACTGTACCACCCATGCAGATTGTTTATCTATGCTTCCAAAAAGCTTTTGAGACAAATGTTTACCCCGATGGATGAAACCTTCTTTTTGACAACAATTGACCACTGTCTCACTGCACATCACACTATAGTAATGGAATAGACTGGACAGCTAGTGACTCAACGCTCAGTGTTGGTTGGGGGCAGATAACCTGGCTCCCTAAAGGCACCAATGGCTATGGGGGGATGAGCCCTTTTAGGTGGGGTGATGCCACTGGAAACCATCACATTGAGCCCAACGACAAAATGAGCACAAGAGGAACTCTGATGCCCAATGGCCATGGAGGTGGAAGAAGCCATGCCAGGTGGACTGGCTGTGAAGGCGCACCTTGTCCATATCCTCAAGGTTGCAGCAGTCCATTGCCATCCTGTTGTTAAATCCTGCATGTCTCATTTCATATGTGCTGCAGGAGATGGCTCCGTGATCATAGTGTGTGGGTCATTTCATGACAAGCTAGGAACGACCTTTAAAAAAATTAATGCCAATGGCATTTTTTCTAGCTTCAGGGGGGAAAATGCATTCTCAGGTAGGAGTTGCAGCCAATGACAATGCAAAATTGCAAATACCCCCTTTATTGTTCAGAATGTGGAATAATGACACTGAAAGATTATCCTACATGACTCTGATTCGGACTGATCTGGACTGATTTGGCATGCCTAGTGGGTAAAGTAAACTTGTTGCCCAATTCTGGAGGACTGGGTTTGAATTGCACCCACCACCACCACCATCTGGCCACAAGGAAAGCTCTCAGCTTCAAAGAGGGCCAATTGGGGTCGGTAGCATTCAAATCCCTGGGTTCCTGCAAAAATATATAACCTGCTGTCTAAGCCAGGGGTTCCCAACCTAAGGCCTGTGGGTTGGGATCTGGGCCACGTTGCCATTTCATGTGCCCCTCCAAAGGCATTCGAGAAACAATATGGCCACCCCTTTGAAGCTTTTGGGACAAATTAGCCACCCCCATCATGCAGGAAGGGCCAAATGGCTGTCTGGCCCCTGAAGCTGTCTCAGGGAGTGTGACCCGGCCCTCAGCTTGAAAAGGTTGGGAACCCATGATCTAAGCAAACCAACCTGGCTTAACTACGATGCCGTGAGACTCTACCTAAAGAAGTAACCTTGAGTTATGAAAGATTGCAATGTTTTAATTTTTTAAGTGGCCCTATAAAAGGTATCACCTCTGTTCTGCATTTGTTTGAATATACGGCTAATTTTTGCTAACTGAAAGATTATCTGTTTCAATTGTCTACCCCTTCTTTGATAAGATTTTTCTTAACAGGTTTTTCAATCCCTCCACTCCACTCCCCAGTTTGGACTGGATTTATTTCCTGAATGGTGTCAAGATGTAAAGTTAAAAGATCGCTCTTGCTCAAAAGTCAGGCGTATCCAACTCTAGGGGGTCAGTGCTCATCTCCATTTACAGCCAACGAGCCAGCATGATCTATGTCCACAGACATTTCTGTGGTCAAGTGCCAAGCATGACTAGACACACCAAAGCATGCAGAACACTGTTGCCTTTACCACCAAAGAGGCACCTATTTCTTGCTTTTGAATTGCTAGGCTGGCAGGAGCTGGGGCGGAGATGGGAGCTCACTCCATTGTACAGCACTCAGGTCTTGAACTGATGACCTTCCAGTCATCACGCTCATGGTCTTAATTATTCAGCCATCACTGTTCCATGGTGTGACAATATATTTAAAATCCCTTTATTTCTTTCTAATGAACTGAGATGATCTTGGCCACTTGGATTTGGCTACCATGAGGAATTTCTTTTCCTTCTGTCTATCATGAATGTTCCAGCTAATCTTCAATGCTAAAGCCTTATTAAAATGGTTGAACATGCAAAGCTCTTCATTACCTTGCAGGACTTACAACAACCCTGGCAGGTAGGCTGGCATGATTTAACCCACCCCATCTTGCTGACCAGGACTTGGGGAGCATGAGAAGAAAGGACAGAAATGCTTACTTAGCCCCCAAATGGACCACATATATTACTCCGTTGGTCCGAAAGCTGCTCAAAAAGGCTGACCAAAACAACTTCATGTTATAAGCTGCTACAATTCTAGCAATGACAACTCTTCAGCATGATAAATTTTGTAAGGCATTTACTGTAAAAATAAAACCTGGACACAATAAAAATAGTACAGTCTCAAGATAGACAACTGTGTTTCTTCAGCATCCTGTTAAAAAACCCCAATAAATTTTGTTTCTACCTTCCAGAAGCTTTTACCCAGGGTGACGAAACCTAGAGAAATGCATTCCTCTGCTGCAAGTACTTCATTTTGGGGTTGACAGTTTTAAGAACATGGAGTCAAGAACCTGTCCAGCAAAAATCCCATACTTGTGTACCGAGCAAGGTCAGCTAGGAGCTATAGTGGGAACAGACTCAATCCATATTGTAGACCAGGGTTTCTCAACCTTGGCTCTCCAGGTGTTCTTGGACTTCAATTCCCAGAAGCCCAAGTCAGCACTCCTGCTAATCAAGGCTTCTGGGAATTGAAATCCAAGAACACCTGGGGTATCAAGGTTGACCATCCCTGGGCTAAGTCTTTGGACAGTGGTGGAATCTCTTTCACTGAAAACTTTTTTTAAAGCAGAGACTGGGGAAAAGGACGTCAGCTTAGAGATATTTCATGTCTGGACTATAATTCCCATAGTCTCTCTCAGCTTGTAGGAACAGTTGTCTAGGGCAGGGGTCTTCAAACTTGGCTCTCCAGGTGTTCTTGGACTTCAGTTCCCAGAAGCCCAAGTCAGCAATCCTGCTGATAAGGCCTTCTGGGAATCGATGTCCAAGAACATCTGGAGAGTCAAGTTTGCTGACCCTTGTTGCAGACAGAACTTTAGAGGTACACACACACACACACACACATACACACACACACCAATGCACGCATGCACAACCTTTTGTCATAGAACAGTCTCAAAAATATTAATCAAATGGACAACCAGTGGATTTTGATTTTATGTCCACTTTCCGGAAGACTGGGAAAGGGATTGCTTCTTTTTTGGGCTACTTCTCCAAGATCTTTCCTTCAGTCAGACTTGGGGGATCATGGGTGTTGTAGTCATTAAATTAACTTTCCCCCCCCCCCTAAGCATAGAAACTATCTGAATATTTTTGAGGGCTGTGGCTGTGAAAGAAAAAATTTGGAAGAGAAATGCCCCCAACATGGAGGGAGGAAGAAAAGGAGAAATTTTAAAAAGCCCTCTCCGGTTTCTTTAAAATAAATAAATAAATAAAAGCTGAAAAAAGTTTGCCACCCAGATGCATTAAGCAATTATCTTGAAGACTACAGCTTCCTTCCTTGACATCTCAGCGCATCTGCAAGCAGCCAGTTTAAATTGTGATCTGCCGGCGATCCTGAAACCATCCAACGTGGCCACAAGTGTAATTTCTCAGATCTGAAGCTTGGACTTGACTCAAAAATATTGGAAAATGCCTTTTTTGAAACCCTTCCATAGTCCTCCCTTATCTCGGTTCAGGTTCTAGATCCTTGATAGATGCCGTTATCTTTCAGTGGTTGTTATTTCAGACACACATGTACACACATACACACATACACCACAAGATCCAGGATTTGTCCTTCCTGATGTACTTTAGTCATGGGTTTTGTCCACTTAAAACTGATGTATACAGACTAGGATGTGTTGCTAGCTGCTCTTCAGTTGACATTTCCAATGTTCTCAGCAGTCCAACGGAACTAAGATGATGGCGGCTGTTTTATTTATGCAAAAAAGGGCACCGCTCAATCTCTCGGAAGAAAGGGGATCTATTCTTCCTCTCCTGAACTCATCGAGCCAGTCTGGAATCTCCTTACCTGGTGGGTTAGAGGTTTCATATTTCTATAAAGTTGGAGAAGGATGTCTGGGAAGAGAGAGAGGAGAATGAAGCAAAAGATCGCCAGCCAGATAGGCACGGAACTCAGCAGCTGAGCGAAGACGTGGTACATTCGTTGCTGCTTCAGAAAAGGCCTGGACGGGACAAGACAGAAAAGAGACAATTGCTCCATATGGATGGGACGCAAATGTTTGAGACAATGTTTAGAAATAAATCCAAGTGTGAATTAGTCATCTGAGTTGGACAGCTAAGTTAAGCATCTGGCTGCGAAGCCACAGGTTGAGAGTTCAATTCCTCACTGTGTCTCCTTGGAGAAAAGCCAGCCTATATAGCTTTGGTCAACCTAGGTAAAGGTCGCTCTTGCTCGAAAGCCAGTCGTATCTGTCTCTAGGGGTCAGTGATCATCTCTGTTTATAGCCGAAGTGCCTGTGCTGTCTGCGTCTCCAGGCGTTTCCATGGACATGTGGTAGCCACGACTAAACACCGGAGTGCACGGAACGCTGTCTACCGACACACCAAAGCGGTACCTATTTGTCTACTTGTAATTTCTAGATTTGTGGGCACCCATAACTTAGTTATAAATATAATCAATAGCTAGTGAATTATATCCACCATTCCTTTTGTTGAAATCTTAACGGTAGCAGCAAGAAAACAGATCTTGGCAATTACCCAATTCCTTCTTCCTCACTAGAACTTTCTGAAACATGCATGTTCCAATTTCAATGTGTCAGTCCCTCTAAGAGAAAGGTAAAGGTCACCCTTGCTTGAAAGTCAGTCATATCTGACTCTAGGGTTCAGTGCTCATCTCTGTTTATAGCCGAGCCAGCGCTGTCTGTGTCTACAGATGTCTCCATGGATATGTGGCAGGCATGACCAGATATGTGCACGGAATGCTGTTTACCTTCCCACCAAAGTGGTACCTATTTTATCAGTAATACCTCGGATAACGTTTACCTTGGATAACGCTAAAATCGCATAACGTTAAGTAATCTGGGAGGAGAATTGGATCAAATAACGTTAAGGTCCTATGGGATGGATCGGATAACAACCGCTAAACCCTGTGCGGTTATAATGTATCTCTAGGAGCTTTAACATTATCCGATCCATCCCATAGGATTTTAACATGGATCGGATAACACTAAAAATTGGGTAACACCAAGACTTGTGGAACCAAGTCTTAGCGTTATCCGAGGTATTACTGTACTTGCAATTTCTTGCTTTCAGACTGGTAGGTTGGCAGGCACTGGGGCAGAGATGGGAGTTCACCCTGTCGTGCAGCACTCAGGTCTCAAACTGCTGACCTGCCAACTTTCCTGTCATCAACTTCAGCATCTTAACCACTCAGCCACCCTGGTCCCAACCTGCCCAGTCCCAATTCTGGGAACTGAAGTTCAAGAACACTTGGAGCACAAAGGTTGGCCACCCCAGGTGTAAACCAACTTGCTTTCCTCTGAAGTATGATAACACAGGTCAAAACGAAGCCCTTACCAAATGATTCCTCCCCAGAAGAATGAGAAAAGCACGTAGAAGATCAGGGAGCCCCAAATGACCAAGTGGTTCAACCACGTCCAATACCGAGTGTCTAAGGCCAACTAGAGCAAAACAAAGAAAATGTCATTCTCACAAAACACTGTTGAGTGTACTACAGAAACTAGTAGTCTTCAAAGCCTATGGAGAAAACACAGCAAGAGCTAACACCCATATCGTAGGGAGCCCTGGTGGTGCAGTGGTTAAACTGCTGTACTGCAACCAAAAGTATGTGAGTTCAATCCTGACTAGGAATCATGGTTGACTCAGCTTCTTCCATCCTTCCAAGGTCGGTCAAATGAGGACCCCATGTTGGGGGCAAAATGTTAATTAACTTGTGAACCGCCCAGCGAGTGCACAAAGAGCTATGGGGTGGTATAGTAGAGCAATTGCTTTAAGTGCTTCAGCCCAGTTCAGAAATGGCTCTATGGTTTTATCTCAAGAGGATGGGCCTCCTTGGTGGTTGGTCCTTGCCTCTGGAACTCCCCACCACTATTCCACTCTATTCTCCTTCTAGGAGTTCTCAACTTTTTAAAGCCAGGGCCCGGGTCACGCTCTCTCAGGCAGCTTCAGGGGCCGGACGGCCATTTTGCCCTTCCTCCACCACATGGCACTTCCTGGTGTGGTGGTGGTGGGCACATGAAATGGTGCTTCCAGGATGCATCCCGCCCACGGGCAGCAGGTTGACAATCCCTGTTCTAGCAGAAGACCGAGACACTTCTATCCTCACCAATGAATAAAAACTGTTGTGCTACTGAATCAGAGCCAGGAAACTCCCCCAAATTCTCCAGCCAATGAAAGCCAGGATTTCCTTTGTTCTGGCTAAAAATGGCTTCAGTCTGGTGTTATTTTCCTCTCCGCTTGGTTTTCACACAGTTTTTTCTCTCCGTCTTATTTTAGCACAATGCACCTTTCTCTCACGCAATTTACCGTTTGCATCAAGAACTTCTTTTTTTTTGGCTCGCAATTTTTCCCACACACTTGAGCACCAACGTGAGCAAAAAAGCCGGAAGGTATACTTTGCAAGCAGATGAACAAACAATTTTTAAAATGAAAGAATTCTCACCTTTAAGGTGACTGTAAACACTAGCACAGTATATACCAAGGTCCCAAAGGCCCAGTTTCCTCCCATCTGAAAAAACACAAAGAGTTTGGGATGTTTGTCTCATCAACATTTGTAGAAAGCAGCAGGAAGGAATAAGGAAAGAAGAATAACAGGTTAAATTAAGGCATATCAGAAAACAAAACAAAATAAAATAAAAAAACATTGTAGCACTTTAAAGACTAACTGCTACGGTATATTTTTATTGTTAGCTTTCGTGATCCAGTGTTTTTTATTTTATTTTATTTTGTTTTGTTTTGTTTTTTGATATGCCTGACCTACAGACTAATACGGCTACTATTCCAAAAAATTCAAGGTTAAATTAACACTCTGTTTTTCAGAAGGCTAGGATGCTACAGCTGTAAGTAGAATAGTTCCCCCTTCTCCCAAAAGCAAAAAATACTTTGCAGGGCTAAACAATAAGAACGTACAACATCCACCACAATTGGTACGACAATGCTCAGTAATATAAGAAAAGCCTACCCTTTTGTAAAGGGAAATCAGCAAACTGCCTTTTGGGTGAACTTCCTTATAGAAAATTATACAAATATAGGTCAGAAAAGGCTTTGTGTAAAATCTATAGATCCTAAGAAAACTTTCAATTTAATCCCAAAAAATTTACCACAGATCAAGGTGGCAAATTAAAAAAATCGACCTGAGATTCTTATTCAAGAAACTGCAACTATCTGCCAGGTTAAATAATCAAGGAAGATAATCAAGGAAGATAATTTCTATCCAGAAGGGAATGAAGCAGGGTGGTGTGCTCAGTCGACATCTCTTTAAGCCTCTTTTTAAACAATTTGACATGTTCTCTCAGCTTCATCAACGTTCGTCTCCTGAAGCTGGGTGGCCTTTCTATTGCACTATTACTCTATGCCAGGGGTCTCCAGATGTTCTTGGACTTCAATTCCCAGAAGCCCTGATCAGCAGATGTGTAGACTTGGGTTTCTGGTAGTTGAAGTCTAAGAACACCTGGAGAGAATGCTGATAATACCACTCTCTGCATTTGATGTATATAAACCATGCCTGAAAGTTTTTCTCCTTGTCTGAAGAAGTGGACTTGATCCACGAAAGCCAACAATAAAAATATAGCAGTTAGTCTTTAAAGTGCTACGGTGTTTTTGTTTTATTACTTTTTTGTTTTTGTTTTCTGATATTACAGATATATATTTTATGATTGTTACTGTACTGTTGCTGTTTTGACTGTAAGCCGCCCTGAGTCGTCTCGGCGAGTGTGTGGCAATATAAATCTTAATTAATAAATAAATAAAACTATGGTGCATTATCAGAGCTGGCCACTAGAGGCCACTGTCTGAAATGTAGAACACAGAGTTCCCTGTCATCTGCAGTTTCAAGTATCTGCAGTAGGTTTTGGAACATGCCACCTGTGGATATGAGGAGGGGTACGTGACCTGTATACACAAAAGGTTAGAGCCAGAGCTTTGGGAATAACCTGGGGTTTATTTTCTTTCCACTTACCTTTCCACCGTCCTCTAGGGACGAGTCTTGGAAAAGAAAGTATGCCCCAAAGAAAAAGACAGACCCATCAAAAAGGCCCAGGAAGGTCCAGTATAGGAACGGTTTCACCTGCAACATGGCATTGTCGGAAACATTCCTGCCAAAGACAAAATTTAGAAACAGGATTTAAACTCGAGCACAGAAAGGAGGAAAGGAATCAATGGCCCCAATGGACAAAAGTCATGTAGACATTCAACTCTGGTCACAAGAGCAGGAAAGCTGGCTTTACAAGTTCATGGAAAGGTAAGCAGCTTTCTATTATTCCCAAAGTTTTAGGATCAGTTCCTCAATCAGACCTGTGAAATTTATAAAATGTATGTATGTTGTTGTTTTGTTTTGAAAGAATTGAAGTCCCCAACTTTCTCAGCCAGCCTGGCCATGACAGCTGTGGGATTCTAAGAGTTGCTATGGTGGCTTACTGGTTAAGATGCTGAACTTGACAACTGGAAGGCTGGCAGGTCAGCAGTTCAAGTCCTGAGTGCTGCACGACAGAGTGAGTTCCCATCTCTGTCCCAGCTCCT
This sequence comes from Furcifer pardalis, assembly GCA_030440675.1. NCBI lineage: Eukaryota > Metazoa > Chordata > Lepidosauria > Squamata > Chamaeleonidae > Furcifer > Furcifer pardalis. Next base: position 32,083,418 of record CP126899.1, on the reverse strand, counting down.
GCCAACCAAGCAGTTCTAAAACAAGAAACTGCAAGTAGATAAACAGGTACCACTTCAGCGGGAAAGGTAACAATGTTCCATGTGCTCTGGCATTTAGTCACGCCTGCCACATGTCTGCTGGCTCTTTGGCTGTAAACAGAGATGAGCACCAAACCCTAGAGTTGGATACGACTGCTTTTCTAGCAAGGGAGACCTTGACATTGAATAGTTGGCAGTGAGTTTCACTCACCCATGAAAATCACTGGAAACATCCATCCATCCATAGTTAGTTAAGATTGCATACAACTTTTTAATCCTCCAAGAAGAAATAATCATCCTTTTCTCTTAATCTTTGCAATGTCGCTGTGAAGCTGTTCAACCTAAGAAAGAAGAACTGATCCAAGATCACCTAGTGAACTTCCTGAGGACTAGAACATTGACTCATTGAGTTCCTGGTCAATGCTCTACCCACACTCTTTTGGGCTAACCTACATCACCAGGTTATTGTGGGGGCAGAAAGTGTTGAAACACTCAGTTCCTTAGAAGGAAATCTGTATAACACAATAAATAGGGGACACATCGATTAGAATCCTCTTAATGTACACTCAAAGATTGTGTAACTATGGCTGGAGCTAGTTGTGGCTAAATAACTGCATCTTGGTTGGATCTCTGAGAGCCCGACCAACCAACCAAACATTAACTCTGTCATCTCATCAATTAGCCGCAGCAAGTTGTTGGAAACATACTCAAACATACGCCTCTTTTTAAACAATTTGACATATTCTCTCAGCTCCATCAACGTTTACAGGGAAGGTTGTGTGGAACTTTAGTCACTGGCTCCCTCTGCTGGAACCGAGTGGGACACCATCGTTGGAGGAAGCCTTGTCATCCATATACAGCACAGTACTGTATATAATAGACTAGTATAAGTCTAGTTTTTTAGCTTCCAAAATGAGATCCAAAAAAGGGACTTGACTTACACTCGGGTCAATGACCCAGAGGGCCCCCAAACCATTGTGGTACAAATTCAAACATACATTTTTTTTTAAAAAAAAGCACTAACGCTACCATAAAATTCTGAAAATAGACCCATCACAAATGTCTGAATAAATTAATTGTAATACATGTTTATGTATTTTAATTACCGAAAATCACTAGCAGCTGCTGCATTTTCCACCCCTGAATTATACTCGGGTCAATCTATTTTCCTAGTTTTAGAGGTCCAGATTAGGTAACTCGACTTATATTCGGGACAACTTGATAGTCGAGGATATACGGTACAAAACAAATGTCAGAGGAAGGCAATACCTTTATTGCAGTGGTTCCTAAAGAGGGGCCCAGACACCACGGGGGTGTGTGTGTGTTTCCATTCCCAGAAGCCTAAGTCAGTCCATTGGCTGAACGGTGCTTTAGGGAATTGACTTAGGCTTCTGGGAATTGAAGTCCAAACACCAAAGGTTGGAAAACACTGCTAGTGTGTGTGTTTTCGTGCAAGAGATTACTCTGGGTTGAAAGGATTTTTGCAAGGGATGCCGAAATGATGCTCCTTTCATGTCATCTATCATGTAGCTCCTTGGGGAATGGAACCCCGTGCTTTCGGTCTTTTACTCACTGAGCCACCGGAGAGCTGCTTTATTAGAAAAATCAAACATTGTGTGAACTTTCATGATTCAAGATCACTCCTTCAGGCCTGCATCAATTTCTTGTGGATAGGACAGGAAAATTATCAATGAAAGTCTGAAACATTCATGGCACGATGGTTGACCAGCTTCCCTTTCTTAGAAATGAATGTGAAAAAGCAGCAGAGCTGCATCTGATACCCTCCGTCACCCAACAATCACAGGAAACCAGGTACACGCTTATTAGGCACACCCTAGGGTGTGGTGCTCCTCTCCATTTACAGCCCAAGAGCCAGCACTGTCTATATCTGCAGAGATTTCCATGGTACTGTGGCAGGAATAGACACCAGAGTGCAAGGAACATTATCTTTCCCACCAAAGCAGTACCTATTCATCTACTTGCAATTTCTTGCTTTCGAGCTGCTAGGTCGGCAGGAGCTGGGATCGAGAACAGGAGTTCATGCCATCATGCAATACTTGGGTTTTGAACTGCTGACCTACCAACCTTCCAGTCATCAAGTTCGGCATCTTAACAACTAAACCGCCAGTTCCCTCTTGCTTCACTTAGAAGTTCGTTAATCCCTTGGTCAGTGTCGAACTATCTAAGATCAGTAGCATTTATGGGGGCATAACCAGAAATGTGACCATTTCCAGGTTCTCTGTCAACCTCTTGATCACCTGAGTTGACCAGCTCAGTTTCTGACAGATGTCAAGCCCCAAACAGATGTCTAATCTTGCAGAAGGGGAGGACAAACAAACAGAGCAGTCCTCTGTTACTTACAGATATAACTTTGGGAAGGCCATGAGGGTGTCAATTGGGATGTGCTGCTCCAGGAGGCTGTAGGCCACGATTGGCATTGAGGTGAAGCAGATGTTGAACATGGTCAGATAGGCAGAATCATAGAGAGGCTAAAAAAAAAAAGGAATGAGGTTAGGAGAAGCAGATTGTAAGAGTCCAATGCAGTGGCAGTTTCAGCCAAATGGAAGGAAGGGAGGGAAGATGGAAGGAAGCATGGATGGATGGATGGGAAAGAAGCAGCTTTGGATGGGTGGGTGGGACGGACGGACGGACGGACGGACGGACGGACGGACGGACGGACGGACGGACGGACGGACGGACGGACGGACGGACGGACGGACGGACGGACGGACAGACAGACAGACAGACAGACAGACAGACAGACAGACAGACAGACAGACAGATAGATAGATAGATAGATAGATAGATAGATAGATAGATAGATAGATAGATAGATAGATAGATAGATAGATAGATAGATGGATGGATGGATGGATGGATGGATGGATGGATGGATGGATGGATGGATGGATGGATGGATGGATGGATGGATGGAGGGGAGAGATAAATCTATTATTGATTTAGAAAAATGTATTAATTTTTTGTGCTGTGTTGTTTTGCTGATTGTAAGCCGCCCTGAGTCGCCATGGTGAGTGGGAGGTGAGATAAATATAAATAAATAAATAAATAAATAAATGTCCTTACTCGGGGTACACAGAAGGAATCTCCTCAAAGATTGTGGTATTTTTGAACCACAATTGGATGTACTCTGGTAATGACAACTTTGTGTTGCTGGCTAATCTTTCTCACACTTTTTTGTTGTTCAGTTGCACAGTCGATTCCGACCCTCTGCGACCCCATGGACCACCGTCCGCCAGGCACTCCTGTCCTCCACCCTCCTCCTCAACTCGCTCAGCTCTGCGCCCACCGTCTCCACAACACCATCTAGCCATCTCATCCTGGGCCTTCCCCTTCCTCTTTTGCCCTCGACCCTTCCAAGCATCAAAACTTTCTCAAGTGAATCCTCTCTTCTCATTTGATGTCCAAAGTACTTTAGCTTCATCTTTATTATTTGACCTTCTAATGAGCAGTCAGGGATGATTTCTTCTAAGATTGACCTATTTGTTCTCCTTGCTGTCCAGGGGACTCTCAAAACTCCTCCAACACCATATCTCAAAGGCATCTATTCTTCTGCGCTCAGCTTTCCTAATGGTCCAGCTGTCACAACCATACATTGCGACAGGGAATACCATTGCTTTGACTATGCGAAGTTTTGTTTTCAATGTGATGTCTCTACTTTTCACTATGTTCCCCAGGTTTCTCATCGCTTGCCTCCCAAGAATCAGTTGCCTTTTTAATTTTATTTTATTTTATTTTATGCTCACACTAGATCAGGCAAAAGGAGCTACAGAATGAACTCACCAGAAAGGTGCCTCTGATTTGGCAGTTTCATGTCTGGCCTAGACATGGAGGAGAAGGAGGAGAAGCAAATGATTTGAGTTTCATTAGCAGAATACAATAAACATGGCGTGGAGAGAGACATGGTCAACTGGGCATCCTTGGAATTTACAGAGCAATGGGAAATTTGAAAACTGCTGCTAACGAGCTCACTTGGTTTTTTATTGCCTAAAAGGCAATTAAAGATACAGCATTGGATGCAGATTTTAAGTACTTTGTGAAGCCCGGCACTCCAATTGTAGGCCAAAAATGACAGGAAGGCCAGCTATCTATGGCAAGGACAGCTGGGCGATAGGTTTTCTCATTAAAGCTACAACCAACCAGCTGTTTTCAAGAGCTTTTTGGTACAAGGTTTTTTTTTGGTACAACGTTAAGAGGCCGTGTTGGTCAAACCAAGAGTGACTGGTCTGAGGGATGGTTTTGTGTGTTTGTCTCGTTTTGTTCTTTTCCTTTCATTGCAACACAGTGTTATTTTCCAAAAGGCCTAGAGGGCAGGACGGGGGAAGAGAAACCTTTGCTCCCTTTCCCCGCATTGAACTCTGAGGAACATAAACAAATACAAAAAAGCAGGGATTTGTGAAGCTATTAAGGACCTGTAGCATGTAAGGTACTCTCTTCCTTGCTCGAAAGGCAGTCATGTCTGACTCTAGGAGGCAGCACTCATCTCCGTTTGCAGACATCTCCACAGATTTGTGGCAGGCATGACTAGATGGTGGAGAACAGTGGACACTGTCACCTGTCCTACTGAATTGGTCCCTATTTATCTACTTGCAATTTCTTGCTTTCAAACTGCTAGATTGGCAGGAGATGGGGCAGAGACAGGAGCTCAGCCCGTCGTGCAGCACTCAGGTCTCAAACTGCTGACTTTCTGCTCCTTGAGTCAAGCATCTTTAACACTAAGCCATCGCGGTCCCCTTAGCACATGGCTAAAACTAGAGACTTTGCTCATCAGCGCAGAAGTAAAAGAAACAGACAGGCTCACAATTGCACTAATTTTGACACCGGAAGGAAGAAGTCTAGAAATTCACTCCAAATGTATATTCTATCACAACACTACAATTAAAACTGATAATGTACCTGTTGCGAAAAGCCGCAGAAGAACTGGTACAAAAATTGTGGGAAAATGAAGCAAAGATTCTGGAACACACAAACACAATGGGAGAAAGAGAAATTGGGTTACTAGATAAGATTCAGCTTCTAAGGCTCCCTTCCCCAAAATTTTAGCAGTGAAGAGTAATGGAACCCAGTATGTAAGAAGCTACTTCAGTGAAATATCCCATCCTTTCTTTGGAGATCTGCTAAAAACAACACACACCTTACTAACCATTTCCCAAGGATATCTCAACAGAAGGAATGTCATCAAGAAGGACTTGTCCTGCACATCCCTACCTATGATGCTAAATAAAGAGAACTTGTGGAGCTCTTCAGAGGCAAAGCATTGGAACACTTAGGTTGGACCCCAGGTGAAAGATATTTAGAGAAGATCCACTAGAATCAAGGAGAGGCTGCCTGAATTGACTGTTAGAGTAGTACGGCAATGAAGCCAAATACCTTGGAAGGTGGTGAGCACACCACCACTGGTGAAATGCAAGAGAAAGCTATACAACAATTTGATTGATAGACGGGCCTCCCACCACATCTATGGGGGATATGTTCCAAGACCTTCGGCAGAAACCATGGATTACAGTGTACCCTATATTTAACACACATACCTGAGCCATAGACATTGGGGAGGAGGGTTTCAAATGCCTCTGTCATTCTACATGAGAGCTACCAAAATATCTGCCTTTGCTCTTTGTAAATGTTACATTGCATATAGTAGCCTCTAGTGGCCAGCTCTGGTAATGTGTCATTGAAATATTTATATATAATTACAGGTACACTTATATACCACCTCATAGTGCTTAATGCATTCTAAATAAAATTTAAAAAAAGTTGGTAAGTTTTTAATGGAATTTTTTTAATTGAATAGACCAGTGGATAACTGAACCTATGGATACTGAATCTGCGGAAATGGGGGCCAATCTGTACTTTGACTTCATTTTTTGAGGAAGAACTCAATGAACTTCCAGTTCCATCAATCTATGATCTGGATGTTTTTGCATCTTGCTTTGCTTGGCCTCCGCCATCTCCCTTACCTTGTAGAAGAAATACTGTACAAGGTGTGAGATTCTCACATAGTACAAATGCCCGTGTGCCAAAAGTAATCTTTTCAAGTCTTTAAACCTCGGTATGGCATAGTCACTGTTCCGGGCAGCTTGGCGTCCTTCTTTGCCTTTTATACCTGTTTGCAGAACGGAAAAAGAGCCACATGAAAGGTTCTGCATTTTGCGAAAATTCAAAACTCCCAAAGGACTAGAAAACCTCTGTCAGCTTCCTGATCAATTTGCTTGAAGTTCCAAAGCATCTATAAGAATATGTGGTCAGGAGCTTCTCTGTTTCAGGATCCAAAACATCAGAACCATCTGGTCTAGAGCAGGGTTCCTCAAACTTGGCTCTCCAGATGTTCTGGGACTTCAATTCCAAGATGTTCCGATCAGCAGGTATGCTGACATAGGCTTCTGGTAGCTGAAGTCCTAGAACATCTGGAGAGCCAAGTTTGCAGATCCCTGATCTAGAGATATCTTGCAACTAAGCCCAGAACCCCATCTACTTGACTATCTATCCATGTGTTCAAAAAGGCACATTCTTAGTCCTGAAGGATTCAAAAGAAATCTCAACAGCTCAAAGAATTGCGTAAGTTAGACTTCTAGATATCACAAAAGAGCAATGTTTTCCTATTATCACTTTGCTGGAAATGAATAACTTTAGAGTCTAGAATTTCAAGAACATGGATGTCCTCTCTGACCATAAGCATTGTATCATGTTTAATTCTTTAATTCTGTAGACCACAATCAATGTTGTTAATTGAGAAAATATACCCTTTTGTTGATATCGCTTCACCTAAGACCAGGAGAGAAGTAGCAGTGGACACTGAGAGAACTAAGCAAGAGAAGGACCCTCAACACCCTTTGAACATCTATGAACCTCAAGTCCACTGGTTCAGATCCAGAAAGAGTGTTATGACAAGAACAAACATTCCTGAAAGGTAGACAAGTTCAATACCAAATTAGAAGATGGAGGAAGGAGCTCACTGGGAAAGGAACACATCATTAAAGGTGGATATAGCTGAAGATTTCAACCTCCCCTACATCACTTGGAGGACCCTGAACAGGCTGCGGGTTGGAGTCCCTAAATGCAAGACCAACATGCTCAAGTGGGGGCTGCTGGTGGAAAACACAGATGGTGTGAACGTGGAGAGATGCAGAATCTGGCTCATTTACTGATCTGCCGATTATTGCCAGAAACATGCACGATGATGACTTAAGTTTGGCCAACGACAAAGCCAAGTCATTTGGCAATCCAGGGTTTCATCGGGACATGAAATAAGAAGAATGTTCTTCGTTACTTGGGTTTTTAACCAGCTAGATCAAAATGCCCCAAACTGCTGTTTTGGGTTGCTTCTTACCTATGCCCACATGAGCTTCCAAAATCATGCTGACATCATTGGACCCATCTCCCACGGCGAGTGTAATTGGACTGCCCTTTGAGTTCTTCACCATTCGAACAATCTAGGCAGGCAAAAGAGAAGACCAAAGACCAATGAAGGCACAACAGATGGGGCTACACCTTCAAAAGCCATGCAACATTGCTCCCTTCTCCAGCCTCGCTTGCTGGGATTTAATTCTTTTACTGGGCCACAATGGCTTAGTGGTTAAGACACTGAGCTTGACAACCGGAAGGTTGGTAGTTTGAGACCTGAGTGCTGCATAACAGAGTGAGCTTCTGTCTCTGCCCCGACCCTGCCAATCTAGCAGTTCGAAAGCACGAACTTGCCAGTAGATAAATAGGGACCACCAACAGCGTTCCATGCACTCCACTGTCTAGGCATGCCTGCCACATGTCCATGGAAATTTCTGCAGCGCTGGCTCTTTGACCCTCCCCCTGTGCCCACCCCAAAATATTGTAATGTAATGTAATGTATTGTCTGTAAGCCGCCCTGAGTCGCCACAGCGAGTGGGCGGCAATATAAATTTGAACCAATAAATAAATAAATAAATAAATAAATAAACAGAGATGAGCACTGAGCCCTAGAGTCAGATACAACTGGACCCTGAGCAAGGGTGACCTTTACCTTTACTTCAAACACACACAACTCATACACATGGGTCCCAAAGATGGAACAAACATACAAACATTTTACCAAGTTTCATGGCTTACATCCAATATAGGGGGAAATGCCACAGAATGTTCATACCATGGATTTTCCAACAAAACTTGACAGCTGAATAAAAATTGTCCAAGATGGCTCTGTCTTGGGGCTAGAGCATCAGAAGTAAAAACCAACATCTTAAGCATTCCAGCAGACTTCTCCATTGTCATATGGCAGGCATGAATAGACATTGGAGTGCCCAAAACACCATTACCAAAGCGGTACCTATTTATCTACTTGTAATTTCTTGCTTTCAAATTGGAAGGTTGTCAGGAACGGGGACAGACAACAGAATCTAACTCTGTCATGCAGCACTCGGGTCTTGAACTGCTGACCTTTCAGTCGTCAAGATCAGTGTCTGAACCACTATGCCACCATGCCCCTACACACTTGTATTTAACGTGGATGTAAATAATCAATAGGATTTGGGCCATGATCATCCCACTACGGTAACGGAGTAGACCGTACATCCTATTACGGTAATGGAGTAGACTATACAGCCAGTGACTCAATGCCGAGCGTCAGGTGGCAGTTAACTAACCTGACTCCCTAAAGGTGCCAACAGCTATGGGTGAATGAGGCCCTTTAGGTGGGATGATGTTCTCCCTCAGTGGAAGAAATGCCACTGGAAACCATCCTATTGGGGCCAATGGCAAAATGAGTGAAGGAGGAACTCTGATTCCCAGCTGTCATGGAGGTGGAAGAGGCCATGCCAGATGGACTGGTTGCGAAGGCACACCTTGATAATATCCTCAAGGTTGTGGCAGTCCTTTGCAGCCCCGGTGTTAAATCCTGCATGCCTCATTTCATACATGCCACAGGAGATGGCTCTGTGATCATAGTGTGTGGGTTGCTTCATGGCAAGCTGGGATCCACCTTAAACAAAGTCACGCCAGCGGCATTTTCCCTGCTTCTGGAGGAAAAATGCATTCTCGGATATTAGCTGCAGTCGTCGCGCTGCACTCGGGTCTGGAACTGCTTAAGCATCTTCCATTGAACCCTGAACCAAAAGCCAGAGCTATGACCTGGTCTTGTGAGCATGCAACTGACGGCATCACACGCCTGCTGAGGTTTTTGGCTGGGAACAAAATGTTGCTCACAAGACCTGCTTTATGTACCTGAGCTTTCTGCAAAGGGGCCATCCGGCAACACAGGACCGCTGTACACTTCAGGCAAATCTCCAGGAAGATGCTCTTGTATTCATTGCCACTGGAGTCTTGCAAAGGGTTCAGTATCAGGGAGAGGGTAGCCCCATCAATAACTAGCCCGTAATCCTGATTGAGCATCCAGGTTCTAAAAGTGGGAGATAATGCAGATGTAAAAAGGCATCCTCAAAAGGACAAGAAAACAAAGAACGGAAAGATGTCAGAGACACAAAATTAATGGTATTTGGATGCCAGTCATGGAACCATTCTACACTCTTGATATTTCAATGGCTCAGAGCTTCAAAACTATATTGTCTATAAAAGTGATTGCAAACATTTTAGAGACCGAATGCTTAAGCAGAGGGGCAGGATGAACTCTGTGCTGGGGGAAAGGAGGAAGCACTCCCATTGGCAGGCTGGGCAGAGGGGCGGGGAGAACTCTGTGCTAGGGGGAGGGAGGAAGCACTCCCATTGGCCTGCTGGGCAGAGGGGCGGGGAGAACTCTGTGCTAGGGAGAGGGAGGAAGCACTCCCATTGGCCTGCTGGGCAGAGGGATGGGGAGAACTCTGTGCTGGGGGAGGGAGGAAGAACTCCCATTGGGCTGCTAGGCAGAATGGCAGGGCAAACTGTGCTGGGGGGAGGGAGGAAGCAACGTCATGTGTGTCAACACAGAGGGTTGGGAATTCACCACCACTGGTCTATAACATTGGGGATGTGTCCTAAAAAGAGCATCATTAATGGGTTTTGGGAATGTGCAGATGTGCTGGAATGAGGCAGAGATGATATTTGAACAGCTCTGGTGGCACAGTGGTTAAACTGCTGTCCCGCAGCCAAAGGTTTGTGAGTTTGATCCTGGTTCAAGGTTGACTCAGCCTTCCACCCTCCCAAGGTCTGCGTGCCCAGCATGTTGGGGCCAAAACGCCAATCGCCTTGTGAACTGTCCAGAGCGTGCAGAAAGTGCTATGGGTTGGTATAGAAATGTGATTGTTCTGCTTTGCTTTGGGGACTTAAGTTTGAACAATGACAAAGCCAAGAAAGTAACTTCGTTTTGGCAGTCCAGGGTTTGATGGGGACAAAAACGAAGAACAGCTTTGAGATTGATTATTTTTTTAAAAAGCAAATACTGTAGATGGTGAATTTGAATCGGATGATTGGTATAAAGAGACATGGAATACAGTTAATAATGGTAAATTAACAAGCATGTTCGGGGCAAAATGCTAATTAACTTGTGAAGATGAAAACCCTAGCCTTAGGCTGCACTTTTCATGATATTTTGCTCACTAAATAACTCTGTGCTTCTGCACATCCAAGGATGGGACTTGGTAGGTTTAGAATGGCTTGCTAGAAACCTGTGTTAGAGAGACAGATAAACAGCCATCTGTGTGATAAGTTTGACTGTGGATTATTTTCCTGTGTGAGAAAGGGAGCCTGCCACTTTCTCACCAGCCTATTATAAACTAACTCCAATTGGATGAGGTTCCTCACTTGTGGGGATTATTGTCAAAAGAATAAAAAAGCGGCGGGTAGAGTCTAAGGACACTACTGTCAGGGATTTAGTTCGTGAATTCGATGTGTTGAATTATGCTCATTAGTTCATTTATTTCTTTTGGTCTGAATGAAATAAAAGAAATAAATGAACTAATGAGCATAGTTCAACACGTCGAATTCACGAACTAAATCCCTGATGGTAGTGTCCTTAGACTCTACCTGCCGCTTTCCCCCTTAATATCTTTGTTGTTGATTCCTGCTTCGGTGTCATTCTTCTCTACATGCTGTATTCGAATTGTATCCAACTCAGGAAGTTGTCATTTTCCATTTCTAACATGTTTTTCCCTTTTATTTTTGCGTTTTTGTGATCTCATTTGAATGTTTTTTGTAAAACTCTTCATAGGTTTTCCCCTGAAGTCTAATTTCAAATGTAATAGTGTCACTACAAAGGTTATTCTTTCCTCTTTCAAATGCACTTTAGGTCATTGGTTGTGTGGTTTGGTTGCTGGGCCGCTGTAAACACCCCCACACACACAAAGATTGCATTTTTTCAAGGCAACTTTTGGTAGCAATGACATCATCGCTTTGTATTTTGGCCAACGGCTCTTTACATGTCTGAAAGTTGCCGAGACGACTTTTCAGTCAATGTAACCATTATTTCTGTGGGTGCTTTAGTTTTGTGGTGGCAGCTTGTCGAAAGAACATGATTTTTGTTATATTGCAAAAGCTGCCAGACCACCCAACCGAATTGTAAGACGTTCATTGAATTCACATCAAAACCAGAGTGGGAGGCATTTTACTTTGGGCCCACAACAACGGCCTGACGGGAATTAGTTTGTGTTCTGGTTTGGTTGTTTTATGTGGTTGCATTTTATAATTTTTATTGTATTGTTGCTGTTTTGACTGTAAGCCGCCATGAGTCGCCTCGGCGAGTGGGCGGCAATATATAAATCTAAATAAATAAACAAATAATAATAAATACTTCCTCTTTCTTCAGGGAACCCATTGGGGAGCCTCACAGGATAGACTTCTGAGCCAGAAAAGCCAGAAGGGCCTGAATAACCAATTCAGTTTTCTTTATTTTGTGTGTATTCTTTAAATGACTATACAGTAATACCTCAGATAACGACTGCATCGGATAACGCTAAAACCGGATAACGTTGCAAAATTTCTAAAGAAATTTTGCATCGGATAACCATCTGTTAGCGTCATCCGATGCAGTCGTTTGTAGCAGCAGGGTGGCTGGAAAGCTGAACGGGGTTCTCCGTTCAGCTTCCCAGCCACCCTGTAGCTGCGGAGGCAGTGGTGGGGTGGATGGAAAACTGACGGGGGGATCTCGTCCTGCAGTACTTGGGAATCAAACTGCTGACCTCCCGCCTTCCAGTCAGCGTCTTAGCCATTTGAGCCACAGCACTTATAGACCACCCCATATAAGTGCACTTTTGGGGCGGTTCACAAGTCAATTAGCATTTTGCCCCCAACATGCTGGCTACTCATTTTACCAACTTTGGAAGGGTGGAAGGCTGAATCAACTTTGAGCCCTGGTCAGGACTGAACTCACAACATTTGGGTTCCAGGACAGCAGTTTTACCACTGCACAACCATGGCTCTTCCTTTCACTCTTTTCTTGGTTGGTAGGCGCACCCCAAAAGAGCTCCCCTTCCCCACTTACCGCTTGCCACTGGGCGCATCCACCACCAGCTTCTTGTGATACTCCATCAGTAGATCGTGCAGCCGTGCTTCTCTGTCATCTCTCTCCCCGACCGAGTTGACTGTCAGCTGCAGCAGTTCCGTGTTGGTCTGGAAAAGCCGGCAGGCATAGCACGTGGCTTGGGCGGTCTCCATCTTGTCCCCTGTCAACACCCAAATCTTGATGCCGGCCGCGTGTAAAGCCTCAATGGTTTCAGCCGCCTGGTCCTGGAGTCTACAGAGAGAGAGATGTCTTTGTGGACTGCACAAAACCAGTGAGTGACCAACTGGTTTGTTGTCTCTGTTTTGCCAACAGAGATTTCCTAAAATGAATTGTGAACGGGTAGACAAAAATTATAGGGACCGTGGTGGCTTAGTGGTTAAGACGCTGGACTTGAGGACTAGAAGGTCGGCAGGTCAGCAGTTCGAGACCTGAGTGCTGCAGGACGGAATGAGCTCCCATTGTCTGCCCCAGCTCCTGCCGATCTAGCAGTTTAAAAGCAAGACATTGCAAGCAGATAAACAGGTATAACTTTGGTGGGAAAGGTAACAGCGTTCTGTGCATGGAACACTGTTTACCTTCCCACCGAAGTGGTACCTCTTTATCTACTTGCAATTTCTTGCTTTCGAACTGCTAGGTTGGCAGGAGCTGGGACAAAGACGGGAGCTCATTCCGTCCTGCAGTACTCGGGTCTCAAACCGCTGACCTGCCAACCTTGATTTGTTTTTGTTGGTCGAGGTCTATTTTGGCTGTGAATAGAATATGTAGGCTATTAATTAGTGTTGACTCTAAATTTGTTAAGGCCATCTAGGTATGTATTTTATCAATGTTTTCTAATTTATTTTATTTTGCTTAGATAGTTCTGTTTAGATTATTGTTTCATGGGCTGTCTATTTTGATTGAGGTAAGCCGTCCAAAAGTGATGAGGACGAGGAATGGATAGAATGATGGATGGAAGGACAGATGGATAGCTAAAACAAGCAGAGATCAGACCCTCTACTCCAGTTTTCCCCAACCTTTGGGTTTTGGACTTCAATTTCCAGAAGCCAAAGTCAATTCCCCAAAGCACTGATCAGACAATGTCCAAGAACCAAAGGTTGAGGACCACTGGAGTACTGAATGGGTTCTCAACCTTAGACACCCCCCCTGATGTTATTTAGCAGGGGTCACCAATCTTTTTAAGTCAGGGGCCAAGTCATGCTCCCTCAGATGGTTAAGGGGGCCAGTCTGGTGCCCCCCCTTTACATCAGCTGAGAACGCATTTATTGCTGTTGTAAACGAGTCCGTGGCCGATTCTGGCAGTGGTGTCTGCGGCATCTGGAGCGAGGGCATGGGCCGGATGATTGGGAGCCACGGGCCATGGGTTGCCAACCCCTGTTTCTTGAGCTTCAATTCCCAGAAGCCCTGATCACCAGATGTGCTAACTTGAGCTTTTGGTAATTGAAGTCCAAGAAGACCAGGGGGCCCAAGGTTGAGAAATGCTGTTCTGCTGTGTCCCATCATGCAGATGTAGACAGACCCTTTGGGAAAACCCTTTTGGACAGTGCTAAGATCCCAGCTTCCTTCTACCATTTCTTACCTGTCTTCCACCGCAGTAGACCCGATCAAAAGCATGTCCGTTTCAATGCTGTCAAACACCCTGGCCATCTTGGCTTCCCGGTCACGCAAGGCTATCGTGGCTTCCTTGATCTTCGCGCAGAGTGTTGAATAGTCGCTATCCATTATTTCTTTGTAGGCCACACATAGCGTGCGATATCCATCCTGAAGAGAACAAGAAAGGGAAACAAAGCTTGGGTTTTTGACCTGAAAGCCAACACTAGAACAAGTTTTGGAAGACTGCTACTGCGGTGGCTCAGTGGTTAAGAAGCTTGCCTTGTGAGCTGGAAGGCTGGCAAGTTGGTAGTTCAAGACCCATGTATTGCATGACAGATTGAGCACCTGTCTCTGTCCCAGCTCTTGGAGACAAACAAGGAGCCTCATTTGGGCATTCCCTGAGTAGAGTTTCTCCTGCAAAAACCCTTTCAACCCAGAATAATTTCTGACACATAATTATTATTATACCCACAGATAACATTTGAGGTGGAAGAGATCTGGTTCCCATGCCATGTTGAGACCCTATAGGGCATGGTTTTTCAACCTTGGTACCCCAGATGTTCCTGGACTTCAATTGCCAGGTGTACTGACTTGAAGTCCAAGAACATCTGGGGTACCAAGGTTAAAAATCCTGATGTAGAGGTTCAGAAGAACCTACTGAAGTGAGGGCCAATCTTGGCACTCCAGGTGTTCTTGAACTTCATTTCTCAGACACCCTGATCCACAATTGAAGGCAATTGAAGTCCAAGAATACCTAGAGTGCCAAGGTTTGCCATCACTGGCCTATGGGATTACAACGGTGGGTCACAATCTGTGGATCAAAATCAATTCCTCCAGACATTGCATTAGCCAACAGTGAGAAATATCAAGTGCCATGTCTGACCACCATTCCAGGGAGGTCCACAGATATTAAATTATCTACCTTCTTTCATTTTAAGCTCAGAGACATGTCCAACATCTGGATTGGATGATGGGGCCAATGGCATTGGTTTCCACATCTGTCTCATGCCAAAACCCAGGGGCCAACCCCACCCAACTGCAATTTATCCTTTTCCCCATCTGCTTCTTCCTCAATTATCTGCATGACTGATATCTTGTTTTTATCTCAGAATTGTGGCTCAAAGTGGTTCACGGGTTTAAAACAGATACAGGACAAAACAGAGAAAAACAAGGAGAAAATTGCCAGTAAGTCTCCCTTGCTTGAAAGCCAGTCATGTCGGACTCTAGTGAATGGTGCTCATCTCCGTTTACAGACAAAGAGTCACCAATGTCTGCGTCTGCAGACATTTCTGTGGTCATGTGGCAGGCATGACTAGACACTGGAGTGCATGGAACAGTGCTACCTTTCCCACTAAAATGGTACCTGTTTATCTACTTGCAATTCCTTGTTTTCGGATTGCTAGGTTGGCAGGAACTGGGACAGAGGATGGGAGCTCCCTCTGTCATGGAACACCTGGGTTCTCGAACTGCTGACCTGTCGACCTTCCAGTCAAAAGACAGCAAAATAATTAACAGTCCAAAAACAGGGAATTCCACAGCCCGCGAGCAGCGGCCCCTGAGAAAATCAAGGGTTGGGACTACAATTTGCTGGGGAAAAAAGGCAGCCAGGAGGTCATCTGAGATAGTTACGGTACCATTGCATTACGCTCCACGTGGACTTTGGTCTTCTCGACTTCATTTTGTGGCACCCTTGGGAACACGGCTGAATCCGCACCTTTGCAGAAGAGAAATATCCTCCCTGAAATGGTGTGTGAAAATGGAGGGGTTAAAATAGTGGTTCCCAACCTTTTTTTAGCCATGCCTGTATGGCTGTGAGAGCTGAACCCTAAAGAAGGCTGGGCACAGAAGATTAGATAGATGCCTTCAAACTCTGTGGTGCTGGAAAAGACTCTTGAGAATCTCCTGGACTAAGGAGGTCAAACCAGTCGATCCTGAAGGAAATCAACCCTGACTGCTCCTTGGAAGGACAGATACTGAAGCTCAAGTACTTTGGCCACCAAATGACAAGAGAGGACTCCCTAGAGAAGGCCCTGATGGTGGGAAAGATCAAAAGCAAAAGGAGAAAGAATGAAATGGCTAGATGGCATCGTTGACACAGTGGGCGAAGATCTGAGCAGACTCCGGAGGATGGCAGATGGAAGAGGAGCCTAGCTTGCCGTGGTCCATGGGGCTGCCAAGGGTCAGCCTTGACTGTGCTACTGAACAACAAGAAATTCACGTGGAGGAAGCCTTAAAGGCCATTAACATGGTCCATATAAGCTTCCAAAGAACATGAGCTCCATGAAAGAGAAGAATAAACGAACGAAAGGACAGCTGAAGTACCGAGGAAGAAATCACTGGGAAATTGTTAAAATAATAATGATATGAAGTGATATGAAAAAAATCACTTCATATGATGCATATTCCAATTTTAATTTTTAAAATGTGTATGTCACAATATACCATGTTTGTGGTATATGAGAGTATTAGATGTACCCCGTTGTTACCAAAATAGCCCACTATAGGCCACTATATACAAGACACACTCCATTTTTCCAGTGTATTTTAAGGAGATGGGGAGTGGGTCTGATATGCCAGCAAATACGGTACAATAAAACCTCGCATAAAGAGCGCCTCACTTAGAGAGTTAACCCTCTTAAAGAGCAAAATTTTCTCTGAATGGTCGCTTCGCTTAACAACTAAAACCAACCAAAAACTTGCTTAACAAATAAATCGGGGTTCACAATCCCCACTGCCAGAAGTCACAATTAGTCACTTACAATGGTGTTTTGCTTAAAGAGCAAACTCATTTAAAGAGCAATCCTGTGGAGCGCATTATGCTCTTTAAGCAAGGTACCACTGTATATTTATATACTGTATACGAGACCTCTAGAACCATAAGAAATGCAATAATCATCATCATCATCATCACTGTTAATAACTCATTCTTGATTTGCCCCTCTTAAAATTCAAATTGCCCCCTCTGTTGTGAACCACACGGTTAGAACCTTTTAATGACAGTAGAGATGTTAATTTAAGGGGAATTAAAAATAAAAAAAGATAGGAAGCAGGGGAAGAAAAAAGTTTCAACTCACCATCCGGTGACTTCACAAGGACACTCATCCGGCGACGGATGCAGTCGAATTCCAAAACATTCAGCAACTCATATCTGATATAAAGGAAGAAGAAAGAATAGTTTAGGGTCATGGGAGGTGGGTCGAAACCCATCATAAGCCCACCTCTACTCTTCTTCTTCAGCCATATCCCAATCTGAATATTGGCGATCATCATGGCAATCAGCCATGAAGACTTTCCTGAGAATATAATGTAGTGGCCCTTCGTCTGCCTTCCACATTGCAGTATGACTCCCCGTAAAACTGATCCAGTTCTGCGAGTCACTTTGTGGTCCTGAGTCCTTTGGGCACACAAAGTCTTCTTCAGCCCCAGGCCAGGGTGGAGGAACCTGCTGCCCTCCATCAAGATGTATTCAGGTGGGATTTAATCCAATTGGGGACCATCACCCTTCCCTGTGGACTTCACCACCTAAAGCCATTAGTTACCCACCACCTGATGATCGGTGTTGAGTCACTAGCAGTAGGGTCTACTCTACTCTATTCCCTTGGCAGGATAATCTGGCCAGACTCTGACTCACCTCAACTCTAAGGGTGTAAAATGCAAACAAAAATATTCCTTTTTTCCTGCAAAAGCCATAAAACCAGTGAAAGCAGCTTTTTGGGAAAAAAAGATCTTTATTAGACAACAATAACGGAGAAACCAAACAAAGAAGGATGACAACAGCACAATGACAAAAACAAACTAATCAAAGGTAGAAACATCCTAGCTATGAATTAGGGACTGCAGTGCCTTAGCAGTTAAGATGCTGAACCTGACAACTGGAAAGTCAGCAGGTCAGCAGTTTGAGACTTGAATGCTGCATAATGGAGCGAGCTCCCATCCCTGTCCCAGCTCCTACCAACATAGCAGTTCGAAAGCAAGAAATTGCAAGTAGGTAAATAGGGACCACTTGACTGGAAAAGATAGTTTTATAGTATTTGGTTTTAATTGGTATTGGGAATGGGTTTGGGCAGATGTTGTGAATTGCCTTGGGTTGCTCAGGCGAAAAAGGCAGTTATATAAATCCAACAAATAAATAAATAATAAATAAACGGTGTTCTGTGCACAAGATGAGCACTGGGCTCTAGAGTTGGATACGACTGGCTTTCGAGCAAGAGAGACCTTTACTTTTACCTAGCTATAAATTAAGCTAAATAAACAAACTAATACATTCTAATACAGTAATACCTCGGACAACGTTTACCTCGGATAGCGCTAAAATCGCGTAACGTTAAGTAATCTGGGGAGGAGAATTGGATCGAATAACGTTAAGGTCCTATGGGATGGATCGGATAACAACCGCTAAAGCCTGTGTGGTTACAGAGTATCTCTATGGAGCTTTAACGTTATCTGATCCATCCCATAGGATTTTAACATGCATCGGATAACACTAAAAATCGGATAACACCAAGACTGGTGGAACCAAGTCTTAGCGTTATCCGAGGTATTACTGTAATAACATGTTACATTTTCCTAAACATTTCTTGCTTTCTTGGAATTTTTTTTTAAGAGAGAAAAAGAGAGAGAAATAATTTTTTTTAAAAAAATCTTTATTTATTCTAAGAGGCGAATAAAGCAATAGAAAAATATATGTAGAAGAGATAACAGTTGTGTTAGAAGTATATTGTAAAGAGCTTTAATATCAAAGATGTATATTGTATTATTATTTCTTTTTATACATTAAGTGTATTCTCATGTGGAATTTTTGTATTGTATGTTTCCTTTTTTCTTTTCTTTTTTGAAAATTTATAAATAAAAAAAATTTAAAAAAGAAAGGAAAAATAATCTAGTATTTTTTTAAAAAAAACCCCTAACAACATGAAAATAACTTCTTGTGTCTCCTTAAAGTACAGTAAAACCTCATATAACACTAAAACCTGGTTCCACAAGTCTTCGTGTTATATGATTTTTAGTGTTATCCGATGCATGTTAAAATCCTATGGGATCCATAGAGATACATTGTAACCACACAGGCTTTCGTGGTTGTTATCTGAAGCATCCCATAGGATCTTAATGTTATCTGATGCAATTCTTCCCCCCAGATTCCTTGATGTTATGCGATTTTAGTGTTATTCGATACTAATGTTATATGAGGTATTACTGTAATTAACTTCCCTCCTTTAGCATCAAAATTTTGTAAATGAATTATATTGATTGCGTTTCTTGTGCTAACTTTTCCAGCTTAAATGTCCAAGCAGCCTTTTAATGCAAAAAATAAAACACAACCCAACAACTCCCAGACTCCTGCTACAGATTTCTGGCACAATGCCCTAACATTTTAAGAATTGGAAGCATGCAATGGGTTAGTCACATCCTTTTAAATATTGTTTTTATTTTATTTTTTTAACCCTGAGGCAACCTCTGTGCGGAGTGGCGTTGTCCTTTGCTTCCTGAAGAGAAAGGAAACTGGTTTTGCACCCACACAAAATTAAACAAACTCGCCAGTTTAATTGTTTGCCTCAGGGAAGGAAGGATTGCCCAAATGGGAAGTCCAAACTTCCACCATGCGTACCTTTCAATTTGCTTTCTTGGGTTCTGAACCTTCATGAAATATTTATCTTGTCCTAGAAAAGTGAAACCATACCTGTCAATGAAGAAAAAGAATAGAATGGTGTTGGGGTAAAACAAAAACCACCTGACAAACTTTAAATAAGTAAATAAAAGATCCAGGCCCCCCAAATAAGGAAAATAATTTTCTTTGTTTTAAAAAAAGTGAGGCAGGTAGAGTCTAAGGACACTACTGTCAGGGATTTGGTTCGCAAATTCGATTGTGTACTTTTGACGAATTGCCACAACTTCTGTTTCTGGGTGGGAGGAAACACATCAGCTGTCCAGGAGGTATGATCAGGCCCACGGCCTGAAAACATTGGGAATCGCTGGTCTGGAGATATGGTGGCCAACCTTGGCACTCCAAGTGTTCTTGAACTTCAATTCCCCAAAACCCAAGCCAGCACTCCTTCTGATCAGGGCTTCTGAGAATTGAAGTCCAAGAACACCTGGAGTGCCAAGGTTCACCATCACTGCTCTAGAGCAGGATTTCTCAACCTTAGGACCCCAGATGGGAGAGACTTGGTGGTGCAATGGTTACACACCTACACTGCAGGCAGAATGTTGTGAGGAACCATGTGACCAGCCCGCTCAACCACATGACCGGACCACTCAACATTGTGACCTCCTTGCAGCACAATAAAATTGGGAACTCCTGCTCTAGTCCAACCTCAATCTATGCCTAAGTTGAGACCTTTTTGGTTTAGCTGTAGGGTTTCTACTTTTGGAGGCTCGGCTGGGAAGATTCCCTGGCTAGGTAGAAGCATCAATTTAAGGGAGACTATTCCCCTTCTGCGGTGACTTAGTGGTTAAGATGCTGAACTTGATGACCAGGTTGGTAGTTCTGAGAACCGAGTGCTCTGCAACAGAGTGAGCTCCTGTTCTCTGTATCAGCTCCTAACAATATAGCAGTTTGAAAGTAAGAAATTGGAAGTAGATAAATAGATAACACTTTTGGGGGAAAGGTAACAGTGTTCTGTGCACTTGGATGTCTAGTCATGCCTGAGACATGACCATGGAAACATCTGCAGATGCAGACAGTGCTGACTCTTTGGCTATAAGTGGGGATGAACACCAAACCCTAGAGTTGGATACAACTGGCTTTCAAGTAAGGAAGACCTTAACCTTTTATTCCCCTTTTGGTGTGATCAGACACACACCTTTGTAGCCATCCTATCTCACCCCTGGGAATGCCCAACCATCCAAAATCATGCTGGGGCTTGACTTCATTTGAGAGTCTTGCCATTTGCTTATTATTATTCCCAGTTTTACAAGATTTGAAGATGTAGCCAAGACAGCCACATAAACCACCCTTTTGTCCCGTTCAATAAAACTTGCAGAGGAGCTTCCAAAAAAAGCATCCTTACTTTGCAGCTCCTTTCAGCAAAGCTATTTCATCTGGGGAAGCAGCAACATATCTCTCCGACTCGGGAACGTGTGGCTTCCCGGCGTCCATTTGATCTTCCTTCTGGACCTGGACGGTGTGACAGAGGCAGAGAGCTCGCATGAACAGCTCTTCTCGGCTCTGGGAAGGAAAAACACAACGAGAGAGAAGTCAGTGAGCAGGCAGGAGGAAGAAAAGGAAAAAAGATAAAACACCCCCAAGGTCAATTCACACACCTCACTATTTCCAGAGGTGGTGAGGACTTCCCAGTAAGACTGTTGCGTGGCCTGCCCTAAGGGTAAGGATGATTGCCCCAACTGCTAGACTATGGGAGGACAGGGTAACCCATCTCTTTTTGGTAAGCAAACTCCAGACCTTGAAGAAGGAGTATCTACATCGACCAGCCCAGGAAGCCAAGTCCAGACCAAGAAGAAGGAGTATCTACAAGAAATCTAGACCAAGAAGCAATATCCAGGCCAGAAGATTGAGTATCTACAAGTCCAGACCAGGAAGCCAAACCCAGACTAGGAAGAAGGAGTATCTACAACTAATCTAGACCAGGAAAGCAAGCCCAGACCAGGAAGATTGAGTATATACAACACATACATGGACCCCGCCATCGCCTGGAGGAGAGGAAGATGTGCAGCAGCTGTGGCGGTGAGAGGACGCTCCCACCTTCCCCTCCGGGCTCTGTCATCTCGCCCGAAGGAGAAGACTGCGGTTAGGTTAGTTGAGTGGACGTTGTATCTATAATATCTGTCCATATTGTTATTTTTGTATTGCGGGATGGGATTTTCTTACATTACATTGTTATATTGTATGCTACATTATATTGCCGCCAGTTGAGAGGACGTTGTATCT